>JBBBDQ010029357.1:30000-729345 GCA_037127315.1 Ascarosepion bandense | reverse complement strand
TCTATCTATCTATCTATCTATCTATCTATCTGCAATAAAACAATACATGTCCAATGATCTCATCTCATTGACCGACTTCAGAGTTTCGCGTAGTAAATTGTTGTTAATTATCAAATTTAGGTTTGGTATATTAGGGCTTTGGTTATATGTAGGAATTCTAAGACCGGCCATGTTTGTTTTTTTTTTAATTTTATTGTTCTCTGTCATTCCCTTGCTAACTGGACACATGGCTTGGAGGTGATCCCCCCCCTCCATCACACTACTGTCTGTTACTGCTTACTTAAGGTAACTTAATCTCTCCAGAACTCTCCAGAACTGTATAGAAGAAACAAAATGGAGATAATTTTTGAAATTTTCTTAACTTTTTTCTGTCAGCCAGCCTTCAACTTGGTGAGTTTAGCCAGTGTGATCTTATTTTTTGAATTATTTATTTATTTTGATTTGTATTTTGATTTGTATTTTTTATTTTATTTCGGTTCTTTTCTGCCTAATTTTTGTGTAAATTGTTGTTAATTATCAAATTTAGGTTTGGTATATTAGGGCTTTGGTTATATGTAGGAATTCTAAGACCGGCCATGTTTGTTTTTTTTTTTAATTTTATTGTTCTCTGTCATTCCCTTGCTAACTGGACACATGGCTTGGAGGTGATCCCCCCCTCCATCACACTACTGTCTGTTACTGCTTACTTAAGGTAACTTAATCTCTCCAGAACTCTCCAGAACTCTCCAGAACTGTATAGAAGAAACAAAATGGAGATAATTTTTGAAATTTTCTTAACTTTTTTCTGTCAGCCAGCCTTCAACTTGGTGAGTTTAGCCAGTGTGATCTTATTTTTTGAATTATTTATTTATTTTGATTTGTATTTTGATTTGTATTTTTTATTTTATTTCGGTTCTTTTCTGCCTAATTTTTGTGTAAATTGTTGTTAATTATCAAATTTAGGTTTGACTTTTACTAAGTTAAAACTTAATTAACTTCAGTCACACGTTTATTCTTTTTTTTTAATTGGAGTAGATAGTACCTTCTATCGCCCGGTCTCACACTCCACCCCCTTCTTTTGGACAGGAGTAGAGGTGATCGCCTTGTTTCTTGTTTAGGAAGGGGTTCCCGGTTCATCTCTCTTTTCTTCGGTCTTTATGTCGGTTCGGCTGGAAGCTTTTTGCAGTTGGTGTGTATGGTGGCAAAGTCTCTTCATTCTGAGGGTACCGGGTTGGCAGTTTCCTGGTTGCAGCTTCCGACTGGTAGTTAGGAGCCCGAACTCTTGCGTAGCGTCTCGAGAGGCTGCTCTGATCAACAGTTGAATAATATCGGGGTTCCTGTAGTGCCATTTCGCGCATGGACGGGCGTCCCTGCATGAATTTCCGATGGGCAACCCCGAGGCCACATTATGCTGCAGGCGGCGCCATTCTCCATCCTTCACCTGCTGCAATTAACGACCATCTGACCCTACTCTAGACCTCTCTATCCACAACTACAACCAACATGAAATTTAACAAACAAAATAGCAAGCCTAAACCAGCTAGTCGTAAATCGCCCAAACCTATCTGCGTTACCTTCACAAATATACGAGGTATTCGCAGTAACTTTAATAGTGTAGAGTCTTTCCTTCTAACTAACTCACCCGATATCTTAGCTATATGTGAGACTAACCTTGACCCTTCTATCCCCTCTTCAGAGCTGTTCGTTCCTGGTTACCTTCCTCTCTTCAGGAAGGACTCCAATGTCCATATGCATGGGCTTGGTGTATATGTCAGCGAACAACTCCCCCTAGCCAGGGTCACATCTCTTGAATCCCTTGATCATTCCTTCATGTGCTTCCGTCTCTCACTTCTAAGCTCGGTTAGCTATCTCTTCTTCCTCTACCGCTCCCCCTCCTCCTCTGACTGTACGTTACTTGATTGCATCTCTAATAACATCGACAGGGCCATTTCTTCTCACCCATCTGCCCAAATATTTGTGTTTGGCGATTTTAACGCCCACCACACCAAGTGGCTTGAAAACTCAGCCACCGACCTTGCTGGGATCCGCACCATGCACTTTTCAATAGCCCAAGCTCTAACGCAAGTGGTGGACTTCCCCACGCGTTTCTCTAAAAACCCTAACGGAAGGGACTCTTTACTCGACCTTTGTTTTACTTCCATCCCAGACTCCTGCACTACCAGGCAACTCTGCCCCCTTGGAAATTCTGACCACGCCGTAGTCTCCGTAAACATATCAATCCGCACTAACTCTTCCCAAGAAAACCAGACCAGCAGAATATCATACTGCTACCAAAGAGCCGACTGGGACTCGTTCAGGGACTTCCTCTGCGACGTCCCCTGGAACAACGTCTTTGATCTTCCTGTCGAAGACTGTGCCTCCGAAGTCTCCTCTTGGGTTAAGGCTGGCATCGATGCTTTTATCCCTGCCAGAAAATTCCAACTAAAACCTAATTCGTCCCCCTGGTTCTCACCCGCTTGCTCGGCCGCTATTGCCCACCGGAACCATTTCTTCCGGCTCTATCGAAGCTGCTCGTCGAACCAAAACAGGCGCCTTTTCACCTCAGCACGGAACAAGTGCAAAAAAGTACTGAACGAAGCCAAGAGGGCGTTTGCTACCAGAATTAGGCAACGCATAGCATCCTCTAAGTTTGGCTCCAAAGATTACTGGCGTCTCTGCAAAAGCGTGCTCAGCAGGAACAAGACTTCAATACCCCCACTAATCAATAAATTTGAAGTTCTCACCTCCCCAGCCGACAAGGCTGAGTGCTTTGCCCGTAAATTCTCAACCAATTCGACACTGGACTCGTTAGGAATACCTACACCAGACTTCCCACCCAGAACTAAGGCTCAACTAAATAACGTCCTCATCTCACCCTCGCTGGTCGCCAAGATAATTGCGCAACTTGACCCACACAAAGCGAGCGGCGGTGACGGAATCCCAGTCATAGTACTGAAGAAATGTGCCCCAGAACTCTCCTCTGTCCTCTCTAAACTCTATAACCTCTGCCTATCTGCTTCCTGCTTTCCTGCCTGTTGGAAGTCCTCCTGCGTAGTACCTATATTTAAGAATTCTGGCGAACCCTCGGACCCCGCCAATTACCGTCCTATTAGTCTCCTTCCAATCTTTGGCAAAGTTTTCGAAGCCATTATCAACGCCGAGGTGATTCAGCACCTTATGACCAACGGGCTTCTCTCTGACAAACAGTATGGGTTTCGCTTCACCAGGTCTACTGCTGATATGCTAACGACCATTACCGAGTACATATACCAGGCACTCGACAAGAATGGTGAAGCCCGAACCGTTGCCTTGGATATCTCCAAAGCATTCGACAGGGTCTGGCATGCTGGCCTCTTGTGCAAACTGCGGAGCTATGGGATAACTGGACATCTGTTTGACCTCATCCAGTCCTTCCTCTCTAACCGCACATTAAAGGTGGTATTAAATGGGCATGCCTCCCAAAACTACCAGACGAACGCGGGCGTCCCTCAAGGTTCTATCCTAGGTCCCACGCTCTTTCTGATCTACATTAATGATCTCCCCGACACCATTAGATCCCAAGTTGGCATGTATGCCGACGACACAACAATCTACTCCCGCATCGATCAGAAACCAGGTCTGGACGACAAAGTGAACCTCGCTGCCGCACTGGAAAGGGACCTCCAATCCGTAGTGACCTGGGGTAGGAAATGGTTGGTAAATTTCAATGCCTCCAAAACAAAGCTGTTATCAACTAACCACCATAGACTATCGCATCTACCTCCCATTAGCATGGGACAGGCTAGCCTCCCAGAGAGTAAAATACTACGCCTCCTTGGCCTTACACTCTCGGCGGACCTCAAATGGAATGACTATATTGAATCCATTGCCAAATCTGCTGCTATGAAAGTCGGCTCTCTGTGCAGGGCCCGGAAATTTTTCCCACCTGAAACTATTCTGCACATATACAAATCTACCATCCGCCCGTGTATTGAATATTGCTGCCATATCTGGTCGGGTGCCCCTGCTGCTCTCCTTGGGCTTCTTGACAAAATACAAAGGAGGATCTGTAACGTGGTTGATACTAACTTGGCAGACCGGCTGCAGCCGCTCTCACACCGGCGTGACGTAGCTTCCCTGTGCCTCTTCTACAAGTACTTTCATGGCTTCTGCTCCGATGAGCTTAGATCACTGGTGCCGCCCAAGCACGAATTTACACGAGATACTAGATTAGCAACTAGGTCCCACCCTTTTACAGTTAAACAAATAAGATGTAACCGTAAATTCTACTCCAACAGCTTCTTTTCTCGCGCCTCCCGCCTGTGGAACTCCCTTCCACAAGTCTGCTTTCCCGACAGTTACAATCTCCAGGTGTTTAAATGTAGGGTCAATAGACACCTCCTATCACACTAACTCCCAACTATTCTCACAACACTCTCATCTACCAACCCTCATTCTCGGTATCCTCACCCGCCTATCACCCACCCTCTTAAATGTCCTATATTTAACCAGCCTTTCTCCTCTCTACGTAGCCCCCTGCACAGTAGTGGCAGTGACATGCCTTGCTCGGGGTGAAACGCTTATAAAAAAAAAAAAAAAAAAAAAAATACCGATTGTTAGAGTGAGATAAGTCTGTTGAATATTTACTGATTAATTGAATATTGTGTAGTGCCTTAATAAACATATTATCACCAGCAGTGCTGGGGGTATAAAAACAACGTGAACCCTTAAAGTAACTCTCTTCCTGTTTTACTCCTCTCGAAGTGAGTGCCATGAACTTTTGTCGTTAAACCAAAAAAGACTGTGGACGCTTCCCACACAAATATACCTACACAAGCAAGTTACACTCAAACAGATCTAAATCTAAACTTATTTATAAATGGAACTTTGTGTGTGTTTGTCTGTGTGTGTGTGTGTGTGTGTGTATCTGTTACCTATAGACTCTGAAACGGCTGAACCGATTTTCTTGAAATTTTACACAGTTGTACTATAAGCGTCTGCGAGTGTTCTTAGCTAGGTTTTGTGTCGAGGTACCCCCGATAAATATCGAAAATCGATAATCGAAAAAATCGGGTTATAGAAGGAGTGGTCCGATTTTAATCAAATTTCATACACTCATAGACAAAGACATAAGAAACGATATTCAGAAGTTTCAAGGTTGCAGTTCTTACAATAGTGCAGAAAATCGATAATATATATGTGTATAAATAGATACCAGGTAATCAAAATTTGACTTACATCCATTCATTTTTCTTTCAGACTACGGTTTTGCTTTAACTGGAAACATTTTAGTCTTTTGTGCCAACGTCCAAAGAGACTGAGCTCTAGGACCATGGATTAGTTTTAAAGCTTTCATTACACCCGAGCAACGCCGGGCTATACTGCTAGTTCATTTATAATTTTCACTGTTTATGCAATTTACTTCTAGGGAAAGAAACTCTTAAATGTTCCTTTTGTTGTTTTGTTTAATAAATCTCATCTTGTATTTCAATTAAATCGGTCTCTGTTATTTTGTGCACGTACTTTTTTCGCCGCCCTTAATTTATGTATTGTAAAATATTCTCGTAAGAAACCGTATACATTAATTATAGAAGTAATTAATTATATAATTAACCATAGAAGTCGCCGCAACATTAAAATTGTTATTCCTACTTTGTATTTTCTGGGGCGATGAGTTATCATTAATTACATTATTTACACTCTGACTATTGTCTCCAACAAAGATGGAGAAAATAGTCCAATCCGTGTTTAAACAATGCAAACAATTTTTGCTATTATCTATTGAGCACTTTTACAAAATGTTGCTGGCCTTAAAATACGTTAAGTTCTAGTAACTTTTACTTATTCCATAGGAGGAGGCATTGTGTTGTATGTATGACCAAATAAGAATGAAATAAGAAAACGTTTATAATATGTTTCGCTTTTATTTTAGCTACATCAGAATTCCTTTTCGAAATGGGCTAAAATAAAAGCGAAACATATAATTTTTAAATGATTTTCTCTTTTTTATTTAATTATTTAGTCAGATTTAATCTACGTTTTTTGAAGATATTTTTCAATATATATATATATATATATATATGTGTGTGTGTGTGTGTGTGTGTGTGTGTGTGTGTGTGTGTGTGTGTGTGTAAATTAAAACAGACACGTTATTTCATGGTTAAGCGGGGGTATAGGCCTATTTCAGGAGAACCTTCTTCAGCTTCCGTTTTTATTGTACAGAAGATTTTACATGAATGAAATCCACAAATAATAACAGAAATAAAAATAAAGATCGCTCCCTCAAAAGTCAATGTTTATATATATATATATATATATATATATATATATATATAATTTCTTTTAAGTCGTCTATTAAAAAGAAACCTCCTATTGAAAAGCCTTCTTTCTGTTACTTTTTGATTGTTTGGGATTCACTTCGTGACTTTATTCGAGACGCAACTTAGATTGATGTTCTTAATCTTTTTATTGAAAATTGTGAAACAGAGGTTACCTCTTAGGATAACGCCGACATTGAGGCATTTATACCTCTTCATAAATACGAAGTGAAACCACAATCTGTTTGGTTCACACCGGCCTGTTTAACCGCTAAAGCTCACAAGAAATCACTTTTACCAGCGTGATAATTCCGATCACAATACACACCCATTTGAGTCTGCTCACAATAATTGTAAACATATCCTCAAAGTCATTGCCTGTTGACAGAATGAGGCACCGTATAGCCACTAATATGTTTGATTATCATTACTACTGGTGCCTCTATAATATTGTGTTAAATAAAGTAAGATTTCTATTCCTATCCTTCCTCTCTTAAAAAATTTGAGGCATTATCTTCTGCTGATGAAGCTTCAAATTCTACTCTTGAATCATCTAGAGAATCTTTGCATGACTTTCCACTTAGAACTAAGTCTCTGTTGATATATATATTTGTGGTTGAGTTGTTAGAACGTTCGCTTTTTGACCATGAAACTCGGGTTCGAATCTCACCTTAGTCGATTTGTCAGGAAGGTGAATTCTTGATGGTATCAATCTGGAAAGTACCTGAAAGCCATATCACAAGTTGTCCCAAGCTTTGTGAAATTGTGTAGACGCACCCCCACACTTGAGAGGCTGTAGATGGTTGTGCTAGTTTGAAGTCACAAGTCATCGTGACCAAAGGTATGAGCGTCCTAGCCTTGATCAGACCTGATAATGCGCTAGAAACCGTAACTAAAGTTAGCTCAGCATAGTTGCAGTATGAACCACAGGTGAGCTCTTTGGGCGTTGAAGAAACGTAAGTGCGCCTAAGCAAGCGTCTGCAATGGTGATTAGCAATCCACCGTGGTAGACGAGAATCCTCGAATACGAGTGGCCACCCTATATATATATATATATATATATATATATATATATATATATATATATATATTTTAGAACATGTACATAATTTTTCTATATATATCCACGACAAAGGTACTTTGTTTAGAGATTGAAGATTCAATGTCGAAACAAACGTACCTTTGTCGTGGATATATATAGAAAAATTATGTAAATATTCTAAAATATAACTTATAATAAATATTCATAGTTCTATATATTATATATCGAGCACTGTTTTAAATTAATGTTTTGGACGTTGTAAGAATTCTTTCTTCGTTCTGTATTCAATCGGATATATATATGTGTGTGTGTGTGTGTGTGTGTGTGTGTGTGTGCAAATTAACTAAAACAAAATGAATATCTTCCTAGGATCTTTCACACTATCTCTGATCATGTATACGTCGTCTCTTCGCGTTGTTTTTCTCTTCCGAACGTAGTTTTGTTTATATTTTGTACTGATGGATTCTGTTTGTTTCTTTGCCTTGATGACATGACTGACAGTTGAAAGGCTAACACCGACAATATCCGCGATCTCTCTGTAAGGATTGCCCGTGTGCTCGTGCAGCGTTACAATTTTCGTACGCTTTCTTCGAGTAATGTTCATCGCAGACAATGGCAACTAATCGACAGTCAAGACAATAGTGTCTGGGCGTGATAAAAATCCGATGCAATCACAGATGACAGTATATTTTTCAAGTCCAAACAAATTTCATCATACACCCCAAAAATAGTTTCATATTACTGCACACCAATGCAACTGACCTAATCTGAGGAAAAAAATCGAAATCGATTACACCCTTTCACTCCAGTGGGTCTAAAACTACCTGTATGGCGAAGGAAAGGAAAGGAAAGCAGTTGTTTCAATTAATTTGCAATTAATATATGACTCCTTCTTTGGTTTCTGCTATCACCACTAAACTGGACCCCTACAAAGCATGTAGGCTTGTTGGTATCCTTGCAATAGTCTTTAAGAAATGTGCTTCTGAACTGGCTCCTGTTCTCTCTAAACTCTACAATAAACGAATTGCTGCTTCTTACTTTCCTACTTATTTGAAATCATCTTATATAGTTCCAGTCTTTAAGAACTCAGATGAATGGTCTGATAGTTCTAACTATCGGCCGATTAACCCTTTATCTTCCAGTACTAGAGGCTCTAATTAACTCTGAATTGGTTAAGCATCTCACCTAGAAGGGTTTTTTTAGACAAACGATAATGGCTTTCGCATTCAACTGATGATATATTAATGATTTTTGCTGAAAGAGTTTATCAACATTTAGATAAGAATGGTAAAACTCGGGCTTTTGCTTTGGAGATCCCGAATGCCTTTTACAGGATTTGACATACTAGTCTTATTCACTAGTTGAAAGGTTATGGTATTTCTGTAAAAACTTTTGAACTGATTCACTCTTTTTTATAAAATTGCGAAATAAAAGTTGCCTTGAATGCTCACTATTCTAGATCTTTTTGCAATAATGCAGTTATTCCCGTGGGCTCTATTCTTGGACCTAAGTTTTTCCTAATTTTCATAAATGACCTTCCTGATGTCATCAGTTCTCAACTCGTTGTCTATTCTGATGACACTACGAATAACTCTTAATAGTAAATCTGAGCGATTCGATAAGGTCAAATTGGCAGCTGATCTCAAATCTGTTGTTAAGTAGAGCTAGGAACGGTCTATTGATTTTAAAACACGCAATCGTTCTCTTTAAATTATCTGAGAGAACTGTTTTTATCTTCCATCAGCATGGCTGGTGCAAATATTCAGAAGAGAAACTCATTGCGCCTTCTCAGACATGAAGTGGAAAGAATATATATTGAATCAATTGCTAGGTCTCCTTCTAGGAATGTTGGTTCACTGTGTCTTGCTAGGCAATTTTCTCTCCAGAATATATCTTTCACATTTATAAATCCACCATTCGTTCTTGCTTTGACTATTACTGGCACATCTAGTCTGATCCTACTACCATATATTTAGAGATTCTTGATAAAATCCAAAGAAGAATCTGCAATGTTATTGATCCTGACCTGACCTCGGCTTCAGTCACTTTCCAACCGCCATAATGTAGTTTCTCTGTGCTTCTTCTATAAATACTTTCATGTTGATTGTTCTGGTGAACATTTCTTTAGGGTACCTAGAATTTATTAATTTAAGCGCTGTACTAGATTGGCGGCAACATCTCATGTAACCGTAAGTTCTATGGTAACAGTTTCTTCTATCGCACTTCTTGCTTATGGAGCTTTCTTCTAGGTTCTTGCGTACCAGTCATCTTTGATTTTCAAACATTTAAATGCCATGTCAATCGTTATCTTCTGTCTTCTTAATTATTGTTTTTTTTTTGTACTCTCTCCTTAATAGTTTTTTTTCTCATATTCTCTAACTCTCAGTAATCTCTTGCGTCTTAGTGGTTTTATTGCCTTGCGTGGTATGAAATGATTAAAACATTATTGAATAGCAAATATGACGATGCTGTGATTGGCTACCAGTTGTAGATTCGCGGTAGTACGCAGATTGTGAAACTTCCGCTTTCTAATTCGGATATGGACTAAAATAAAAGAGATTGATTAACAAATCTCCAGTACCCCCCCCGTTACTTCAATGTCTTTATTTATTGATCTTAAGGCAGCCAGAGAGGATAGAAACTAATTACACTACTAATAACCTACATAGTGTTAGACTTGTATATTATTTATACATTTAAAAAACATTTTAGAAAAAAATGAAGATAAACGAAAAACAAAATAGATTCCAAGAATAGAGATGATGTCTAACGCAGTTATGTAAAAATCGTTTTCTCGCCTTCAGTCATTTCTAATCAATTTACTCTGTCCATTGTACAGACGCAATCTTTTATCAACAAATGATTTACTGATTGTTAATTTGTAAATTTCCTGAGCAACATTTATATACTTTTTAGCATAAGTATGTAGAGTTTTCTGTCTGGACTCACCAATATTTTTAGGCTAAGTTGCTTAATTTAACAATGTATCAACTCTTGAGTTATTTAAAGTGAGAATTTTAAATTTTATAAAACAAAACTCACAAAGTATTATTAGACATAAATTAGATTTACAAAAGGAGATGAGACCAGTTTACATGAAAGTCACAAAGGATGTTTTAAGTTCGGTTTAAACTAGAGTAAAAAATCAGACGTAAGTCGAATTGACAACTTGAGTCAAAAGCGTAGACAAAGGTTAGGTTTAAAACATGGGTCACAATGATAGACATAGCTCTGGTTTAGGCTACAGTCAAAATGGTAGATATAGGTGCGGTTTATATGAGAGTACAAATGAGAGTTATATAAGTCATGTTTACAACTTTAAAAAAAGAATAAAAAAAAAATTAGACATAGGTACACTTTACACGAATGTCGAAAAGGAAGACACACACACTCGCATACACATGCACACACACACACACATACACACACACACACACACACACACACATATATATATGTATATATATAACTTCTATTTTCACACACACACATAGATATATATGTATATATAACTTCTATGTTCACACACACACACACACACACACACACACACACACACACACACATATATATATATATATATATATATATATATATATATATATATATAAACCATCCGCAGACTGGTCTGTTTCGCTGCATCACAGCTCTTCAGTGCGGCCGGATTAATATATATATATAAGTCAACGGGAGTTGCGTATTTTCGGATGATGTTTTGAAGTGAAGATTCTTCCTGTTTAAAATTGCTATGCATTTGTGTTTGTAGAAAATATTAATTATTAATTATTAAATATCACTTTAAAAATTAAATTAATTATGTTATACGAAATTCAAAACAGCTTACCTCATCTTCAAAAATAACATTTTAACAGCAAGATCTAAACTGCAGTCAACCAATATTATTTACGAATTTACATATCCTTTCTGGATCCACCCAATTTCGTATATAATTATATCGACCATACAATTACGAAATTGACTTGAAAATTCATGCCGCATCTCTCAGAACAGCTTAATTCGATCACATTTAAACACGCAGAAGACCTATTTAAGCCCTATTCGTAACATACTCGTTGACAACACAAATATCATAGCATCATCCACATGCAAAAAAAAAAAAGAAAAAAAAAGCTAAAAGTAATGGAAGTATTATTAATAAAAAAGAAAAAACCCAACACTCATATCAACTCAATATCAACTACGAATACGCTAAGAACGCGCTAACCGTGTTCGGAACATAAAACATGCACACTGCTCTACAAACATACATCACACTACATACATTCTGTTATACGTAAAATAAAATCCATCCTCAATAATGGCTAAATGTATAGCCAAAAGCGCCCAGATAAAACATTTGGACAATTTTTATATAATTTATATCCTCAAAAAAAAAAAAAAAAAATCAAAAGATCACATGAAAATTCGATAAAAACTTAACTATAATACCTTGTCTGTCACTAATGAAACTTGCATAAAAGAGAGAATGCTTCATATATATATATATATATATATAATCGCTATCACTTCAAGCAAGGCAGTAAACGCAAGGGGTCACAGGGTGTGGAAGAATTAGGAACAGAAACATTAGTAGTGAGCAGAAGCAGTAGATAGTGATTAATTTTGCATTTAAATTTTTGCAGATTAAAGTTGGAAAGTATGAAGCTGGAAGGGAGTTTCATAGGCGAGAAGTGCGGGCGAATAAACTGTTAGTATAGAACTTACGGCTACATCTAGCTAGGTTAACAGTAAATTGATGCGATCTTGACGCCAGTCTAGTATTGTGTTGAAGTTCTTAAAGTCTAGGTACCAGAGTGGAGAGATCATCCGAACAATTACCAAGAAAGATTTTTTATTTAAAAAAGCACGGACAGGCAACCTTACGGCGATGGGTAAGTGACTGAAGCCGAGGCGCCAGATCAGGACCAAAAATAAAACTGATTCTTCATTGGATCTTACCAAGGAGGTCAAGGGAAATAGCTGGGACACCGGACCATATATGACAGCAATATTCTAAGCATGGACAAATGGTAGACCTAAGATAGATCCCGGAGAGAAAAATTGTCTTGCTTGACACAGTGAACTGACATTCTTAGCTGCTGATCTAGCAATGCATCCAATAGAGAGCAATGGATATATATATGCATAGTATTGAGTTGTGATGATCCTTAGTGTCATGATTTTTTTCAGTGATTTATTGACAAAAAGATATTTTGGCAGTGGCACCTTCACGAAACTTCGAAGTTGGCATGGCTCTACTCAGTTAAGTGACAGACTTCTCCACATTAATCCTATATATATATATATATATATATATATATATATATATATATATATATATATCTTTAAAAAGAACATATTATTTAAACCCGAGGAACCTTTCGGCCAACCCTTATCAAGGGTTCTCGTTGGCTTTAATTTTAAGGGAAATAAGGAAAAGGACAAGGCAAAATAAATTACTTACTGGAATTATTGTGTACACCCCCCTTACATTTTATGTGTTTTTTCAATAAATTTATTTTTAAACGAGTTCCATCATCTCCCAGCATTGTAAGTAATTTATTTTGCCTTGTCCTTTTCCTTATTTCCCTTAAAATTAAAGCCAACGAGAACCCTTGATAAGAGTTGGCCGAAAGGTTCCTCGGGTTTAAATAATATGTCGTCTGTTCTTTTTAAAGCCATTAGTAATTTTTGTGGGTACAAATCATTATTTATATTTTTACGTCGGCGGTACCCCGGAAAATTCATCGGCCAGATTAATCAGGTTGTAAGAGAATAGCATAGGGTGAATAATTTGAGAATCAGAAGATCTTTTCTCAAATCTTGTTTGTCTTGTGGTGTCGTGACTTCTTATATTCAGAAGCGGTTAGCCAGAATTAAATCCACTAATACCTCAGTTGAACATTCTTTAGTTAAGTATGAGCTTGATAAATTGTTTGATCGCTCAAATGGGGTGCTTAGGTTCTTCTCGTTCAAATTTGAACAAAATCAAAACAGAAATGAGCTTCTTTGATTATTTCCGGTTCTCTCGCTTTTTAGTTAATTGCAGGTTTCGGTTGGAAGAATCTGCAAATGGGAGAAATAATAAGTACCTAGAATATTTAATCACCAGACGGTTTGGTTCTGTGTCAGGTGATCTACACCGACACATTTTCAATTATTCCAATATTAATCTCACTGGTATTGTGCTTTCTGTTCTATCCCGTGGATTGGAATTTTGTATTCCTCCCTCTGCTGTTAATAAGGAACGGATTTTTTCTGAGTTTGAGTTGTTATACTCTCAAATCATCCATCATGTTCCTAAGTCCGTTGAGAAGTGTTCTGAGGTTAAAACTAGGTTGTTTGAGTTTGCCACTGAATACTCTGCGCTAGGTTGCGAGAAAGATTCTCTCGACTGGCGCAGTATTCATTTTCAAACGATTAGAGCTTTACGCTCGCGGGGTGACATTTATATCACCAAGCCAGACAAGGGTGCCGGTGTCGTGATTTTGAATAGATCGGATTATATTGCAAAGATGCATAATATATTAGATGATCCATCTAAATTTACAGTTATCGGTCCAGCCGATACTCACGATAACACCGGCAAAATAGAAGCCAAACTTCAACGTTGGCTGTTGTCCCAGTATAAGGACAAATTAATTTCTAAGGACATCTATAGTAGGATCAGACCTGTGGGCTCGCAACGCCCTAGAATGTATGGCCTTCCAAAAGTTCATAAAGACGGAGTCCCACTCAGACCTATTTTGTCTATGGTGGGCTCCGCACAACATGAGTTGGCTAAGTGGTTGGCTGAGATTCTCCAACCTATGTCTCTTGCTCTGTCTGCGTACAATGTCATCGACTCCTTCAGATTTTCTAGTTTCATTAGAAACTTAGATTTTTCATCTAGGGATAAATTTATGGTCTCCTTTGACATTGTCAGTTTGTACACAAATGTTCCATTGAATGATACTATTAACATTTATGTAGACATGTTATATAGAGGGAGTTTAGGTGCCGCGGCAATTCACGAGGAGTTATTCCTGGAATGTATGCGATTGGCAACTGAGGGGGTCGAATTTAGCTTTGACGGGACAATGTTTGCGCAGACAGACGGCGTTGCGATGGGTAGTCCTTTGGGTCCTGTCCTTGCGAATATTTTTGTGGGATTTCATGAGCGTCTGCTATTTGAGAGGGTAGCAGAACCTTTGATATATCAACGATATGTTGATGATACTTTCTCTTTATTTGACAGCGCCATTGATGCTGAACATTTTTTAGTTCAGTTAAATTCTTTACATCCTTCCCTTCAGTTTACCATGGAGATTGAAAAGGATAGATGTCTCCCATTTTTAGATGTCCTTGTTCAGCGGCGGGACGGTACTTTCGTGACTTCTGTTTTTCGCAAACCAACCTTTACTGGTTTGTATACTAATTGGAAGTCGTTTGTCCCTAAGTCTCGTAAACTAGGTCTGATAGAAACCTTGGTTCACCGTGCCTTGAATATTTGTTCTGAATGTTTAGAAAGCGAATTAATTCGCTTGCAGGAGATTTTCGAAGGCAACGGGTACCCGGTTAATGTGGTGAAACGGGTAATTTATCGCAAGATCAAACGTTATAAAGAACCTAAGGTTGAAGGACCTAGCTGCTGTCCCTTGTATCTGAAAATACCCTGACTTGTAGAAGATGTCAAACTATAACCGACAGAGTTTCGGCAGGTGTTTCGTCCTGTTATTTTGCGGTGCAGTTACGTGTTGTTTTTCAGACTAGACCCGTGTTTCCTTCCTTCAGTAAAGATAGGTTGTCCTATTTTCGAAAAAGTTCAATTGTTTATCAATTTAAATGCTGTTGTGATGCGGCATACATAGGACGTACCGATCGGAGGTTGGAGACGCGGGTTTCACAACATGTCTCCGCTAATATACGTTCCAGTGGCTCTCTCAGACCTATAAGACCAACGCAATCTGTTCTGGATTCCGCTATTGGCCGACATCTTTTGGACAATCAAGTGTGTGCCTCGGCATATGAGGACAGCTGGTTTACTGTCTTGCACAGCGCTCGGTCTACACATCATCTTCGTATTTTGGAAGCAATTTCCTTGAAAATTCATCAGCCGAGCCTGTGCAGACAGAAAGAGCGGTTTAAAATTGCTAGTGAGTCTGTGAGTTTAACATTTTTTCACTTGTAAACACTCTTGTGGAATTATTGTGTACACCCCACTTACATTTTATGTGTTTTTTCAATAAATTTATTTTTAAACGAGTTCCATCATCACCTAGCATTGTAAGTAATTTATTTTGCCTTGTCCTTTTCCTTATTTCCCTTAAAATTAAAGCCAACGAGAACCCTTGATAAGAGTTGGCCGAAAGGTTCCTCGGGTTTAAATAATATGTCGTCTGTTCTTTTTTTAAAACCATTAGTAATTTTTGTGGGTACAAATCATTATATATATATATATATATATATATATATATATATATATAATTAATGAAAACAATAAACCCTCTGTATATGTAAGATAGACAGATGACATTTTTATTTTAGCTAAGAATATTGATAAAATTACACAACTTAAAAACAAATTTGAAAGTCACTCCGTCCTCAAATTTACATTAGAACCTAATATTAATAACAAAATTCCATTCCTTGATGTATTCATTGATTCTAGCACACATAGATTTACTACTTCTCTATATTGGAAACCAAAACTCTTCTTCTGATGTCTTCTGAATTATAATAGTGAATGCCCCCAACGATATAAGTTAGTGGTTATAAAAAACTTAATTCAACGCACACAAGTGATATCTTCTTTCAAATCCATATTTTATAAAGAATTACACATTAAGCAAACACTTGTCAGTAATGGATTTCCTAACTCCGTCATTGATCAACAAATTAAAATGTATCTAAATAAACGTAACAATAGCTCTAACAATATTGATAATATTAATAATAATAGTGTACGTCAAAATAAAGATAACACTATTAACTTATACTATTGCAACCAAATACATAATAATTACAAACAAGATGAAAAAACTCTCAAATACATAATACATAGAACTGTTAAACCAATAAATAATAATAATCAAATGAGGCTCAACATATATTATAAAAAATTAAAAACAATTGACCTCATAGTCTCTAATAACTCTAGAAGCACTCAACTAAATTCTCTACAGAAAACCAATGTAGTGTATCAATTTGCATACCCGTTTAGAGATTGTATCTCTGGTACTAATAATAAACTCACTACATATATTAGTTTTACTACAACCACGCTCTTCCGTAGACTTACCTGTCACCTTTCTGATCAGAGTTCAATTAAACAACATTTGTTAGAAAAACATAGCCATATAGGTAATATCAGACAGATTTTAGTCAACAATACAATAATACTCACTCATACACACTGTAAAAAGTACCTTCAGATATTGGAGGCCATCTACATTAAATTAAAACAACCCACACTTAATAAAATCACGTTTAAATCTGGTCGTAACACATTACATTACATTTAAATATATGGTTCTGTTAACATTTCGAGCTCTCATGCGGTGTGTCATCATAGAACCACATTACAAATTTACTAACTGCGTTTGCTATTTTGTAACTGTTATCGTTGCTTAGCAAAGTTTTATGTGAGCACAAGATAAACCGTCTTTGATGGTGGATGTTTTTACGTTAACGTCCCTGTAATCTCTCTGAAGATGGCTCATGTGAGCCGAAAGCTTAGAACCAACTTAATGAAAAAATATCCAAATGTTGGAGAATTTTGTCTTTATTTTCACCTAAAATTAAAGCCAAACGGCTCATGATTAAACATAATAGACATTCATTGTCTCTTATATTTAACAGTATATGTTTAGAAAAATATATAGGATTATATATATAAGATTATGTGTGTGTGTGTGTGTGTGTGTGTGTGTGTGTGTGTGTGTGAGTCAGGTTTATAACTTGAGTCAAGACTCATCCCAAGTTGAGACAAGAGTAAAAAGAAAAACATGGATCCAGTTTACATCTTGCGTTAAAAAAAACAAAAAAAAAACAACATAAAACCGATTTACACGAAAGTAAAAAAATGTCCGGTTTACATCTGGAACATTGGCCATTGCTCGAGAACCTTCTGAAGCAGAATTCCCAAACTATGGGTCGCGTCTCATTAATGGATAGAAAGCGGAATGTTAGTGGGTCATAAAAAGTTATACTAGAATTACGTATTAGCTTCTATTAAACGCTATCTATTGAGAAATTTTGAGATTCGGGCTTTCATTGCCAGGCTGTTGTATCAAGCAGTATGTTGTTTGACGAGCTTAACGAATCAGGGCTGGCCATGCTCTGAATTTAATCATTCGTCATATTAAAAAATAAATCAATTTTCACCTATTCATATAAATATTATTTTTTATATTCTTTCATACATTTTTGCCCAGTAAATTTGCGTGGGTCGCCATAAGCTGTGGTCATGAATGGTGGCTCGTGATTCTGAAAAATTTGGGAATCCCTGTAAAGTATTCTAAGCACTGCCGACATGAGAAATATACTTTTTTCTATGGTATTCTAGCTTAATTGATGAGTAGACTGGAAATAGATACTATCATATATATATATATATATATATATATATATATATATATATATATATATATATATATACTGTAATTGTTGTTACAATGATTTTAAATTCATATATATTGTAACTAAGTTGTTGAACTCGTAGGTTTATAAAAAGTGCTCGATACAAATGTAGAGCGTTATACTGTAATTGTTGTTACAATGTTTTTAAATCCATAGTATCATGTTTCGAAGTCAGTCCATTATGTTTTAAAAAACATTGTAACAACAATTACAGTATAACGCTCTACATTTGTATCGAGCACTCTTTATAAAAGTAAATGCATGAACAAAAGGTAAATAAACCTACGAGTTCAACAAATTAGTTACAATATATATATATATATATATATATATATATGGCTCTGTGCTAATATTCAGAAGCCATACTAGTATTGTGTTGAAGTTCTTAAAGTCTAGGTACCAGAGTGGAGAGATCATCCGAACAATTACCAAGAAAGATTTTTTTATTAAAAAAAGCACGGACAGGCAACCTTACGGCGATGGGTAAGTGACTGAAGCCGAGGCGCCAGATCAGGACCAAAAATATAACTGATTCTTCGTTGGATCTTACCAAGGAGCTCAAGGGAAATAGCTGGGACACCGGACCATATATGACAGCAATATTCTAAGCATGGACAAATGGTAGACCTAAAACGCCACACGAAAAGGGGACCAACAAATATCTATAAAGACTGCGGGCTCCAGGAAAATGTTAAAATAAAATCTGAAATAAGATTAAAAATTTACGGATGAAATAGAAAATAGATCATGAAGTAAATAAAATCATTTATCATTTTACAAACAATCGTTGTTGATTTGAGCAAAAACGTTTGTATTCTCTGTAAACAAATTTTTATACACAACTTTGCAACAGGTCAGTCAGCAATAAAATGTCTGCTCGTCTACACAATTGTCCTCCAAGCGACTCTCTTTCGTAGAAATTGTGACTAGTGAACTTTCTCTATATTAGATACATGCCCATTTTGACAGTATTGCTTAGTAGAAAAAAATAAATCCGCTGAAAATCTATCTCAACCTCTACATATAAAAATATTGTTATAAAAATGTTGATAAATTGCAATAGCAAACTTTGGCTCACTTATTGGGAACCTATTTACGACTATGTTAACTGCGATTATGAGCGACGTTACTAGATACGAGATCTAGTGCATCTCTCTTGAATGGAAAAGAAATCATACATCTATTATTTCTTTTGGGTAGATTAAGGTATTTCATGCAAATGAGAAAACCAAATAAAATCTCCATGACGAATGCATAATATCAAATGTAATGACAATGACAAATACTTATCAATAGTTTTGATAAAATTAGTCTTTATCAGAGGTTGAGGTAAAGTTAAAAATAGACACGTACGCAAGTGTCCGTTGCAGGGGCATGACATAATTAAAAATGGGGAAAATTCAATTTTTTTTATTTGAGGAATAGATCATCTATATAATAAAAAGAACTGAAGTCTTGGTATAATATAATCCTTGATAACATAAAATATTATCCCTGATGACTAGTGTGAAGAACATACGACGCTGCGTACGATTTGTTTTCAATTTATTCATCTAAACTTTTTCTGTTATGTATATTTCTTTTCGGATGTACGTTGTGATCCAGTGGATATCGGCTCGGAACGAGAAATCGGGGAGCCGAGTTCGAATTCCAGTTGAATTCAATGCATTCACTTACGCGCAAATACCCTTGGGAAAGGAATTAATCCGTCTATTCCTTCCAGTTATGGGTTAAATAACAGAACAGATTGGGTTCTATAGCCTTGGCTGGCAACCAGTCTACCACAGAAAGCAATGGCAACCTACTGCGGGATAATCTTCTGCCAAGTCAGTCATGTCTCTTTCGAGACATGATCGCCCAAGTGTGTATCGCGTATGGCACTTAACTGACTGATATTTCTTTTCAGGGAAAAATATTATGGACGTTTCCTGTTTCTACCGCAAATGAATTTTATACGTATGATATTCCTTAGTGAAAATCGCCAATGGTTTAAAATGATGAAGAATTTATCATAAAAAAAAGTGTTCAAAATCCAAGAAACATTGTACTTAATGATTGTTTATGCATGAGAGGCTCTTTGAGTGAACAAGTGAGAACGAAATGAAATCAACAAAATTTTAACAAACATTATTTTCTTTTTGAAATCAAGCTTGCCATTCAGAAAGGCGTTTGAATTGCACGTTTCCCGCGGTCCACAGTTTTGCCCGTGATTGCCCTTAGCAATGTTTGTTTTTTTGCTATCCCTCCCAATTCCTGTTTTACCGTTTGTTAATTAGGCTACTCGTTCGTTTCTTCTGATCCCTTTTACGTCCAATATTTCATGTGAGTGTTATATTCTCCAAGCTGTCTTTCTTCCCCAAAGTTTTACCTGATTCTTCACATGTTCCCATTAACTTAAAATTTCCCCGTTGCTATTCGTCTGTATTTCTGAGATGAAGTATTGTAAGTTTTAACATTATTCGGACTTGTTCTCATCTTTGTTGCCATATTGACGACGTTGATCTTCTTCAGGTGATTTTAATTTTGAAGTGAACCCTTTATTTTGTTCACTGGGGTAAATTGTTCTCGCTCCATGAGTCATGCCACTTCTAAATGTCTCAGTTTAACTCAACCAAACTCTCAAAATGTTGTTCTATTGAACTCAATACTCTTTGGGCCAAGGTACTAAATCCAACTAACGCTTTTATCCACTTGGTTATGTACCATTGAGGACATTAGTGTATGAATTTTGGGGGCTTATAAATCTAATGCTCCAGTAACCATTTTTAGCAGAGCTCATACCTCGTTGCTTATATGTCTAACCTATGGATTTCTCGTCATTTTTTTAGAGGAATTACCTTCCTGCTGTCTCAAGTTTCTTCATCTATATGAATCCATCTATTCTCTCCCCAGTTATGAATTAAATTTTTTTTTTTTTTTAATCATCTCACCCCAAGCAAGGCATTCCACTACCACTATTGCGCATGGGGCTACATAGGGGAAGGTAAAGAGAAGGAGTGGATAGACATAGGGAATGTCAGGAGAAAGGTGACAGATGAGTAAGGATAGCGAGAATGAGGGTCGGCAGATGGGAAGAGTGCTTGATAGAATGGGAGCAGGTTAGTGTGTTAGGAGGTGTGTATTGACCTTACATTTAAACTCCTGGAGATTGTAGCCGTCGGGGAAGCAATCGTTTGGAAGAGAATTCCACAGTCGGGAAGTGCGAGGAAAGAAACTGTTGGAGTAGAAGTTACGGCTGCATTTTATCGGTAAAATAATAGGGCACTTGTCTAGTATGGCAAATAATGGCCTCTCCAGCCGTGATCGGCAACCAGTATACAAGAAGGACAAAGCTGAATTCAAAGCCGTATATGTCCCTAGTGGGGCACATACTTGAACTGTAATGACCGCTCAGCATAGTTGCTGTATAGACCAGTTTTGATCTGTGAGTGTTGCAGAAACACAAATAGACCGGAACAGATGGGCATGCTTGAAAATGAGCAGCCAGGATGAAGATGAGAGGATCACTGATTTACAGTGTCCCTTCAAATCGAAACAGCTTTTATAGTTATGATTCTCCATCCAATTATTTCCTTGAAATGAAGTTTTATGCAAGTGTATTTTTAAATAAAATATGCCAAAATTTATCTATAACAAATTATAAAGTAAATCCTCACAGTAATATACGGACCTCCAAAACTTGAGGTAAAAACTGTTTAAGTAGCTAACGACTGATTTTACTGAGTTACATAGTTACCATCATTGACCTAACCAGATCACTGACCTAACCTATTTGGAAAGGTAGAGTGATGACTTTTTAAAAGACCATAGTGAGACGTGTCCATACGAACGGTGAGCAATAAATCCAAAGGTTGCTGCAGTTATTTCCGAAATGAAATTTTCACTGTATAGCCGAGGCCGTCGCTATATATTACGTAATATAGCGACGGCCTCGGTATAGCGCTCGATTTATGCGATCAACGGAGAAGCATGGGTTGAATGCATTGACAAGGAATGAGATTATGTTGAAAATAAATCTTTGCTGCGAGAAATAAGTGATTTTTATTTTTTAGCATGACGCTAGGAAATTAATGATGTACAGAATTTAACCTTTTTTCGTCGATTCCGGATTTTTAATCACGCATATACGCGCGCACACACATGCGCATATATATATATATATATATATATATATATATATATATATATATATATATATATATAGGAAAGAATATTAATAAAAAGTTTTGAATTTAAAAATGTACTTTTTTTGAACAGTATTTGTTTATTTTTATTATATTTTATATTTCAGACCGCCCTCGGTCCTTCATCAGAAACAACTGATTTTTAAATTTGAATTAGAAACGTATTTCACGATAATATAATTAATTTAACATTTTCGCAAGACAGAATTTCCCATGTTTCGGAAATATATTTTAACTATGACTCCATCTTCAAGCGATCATTTGTTTGTATATATATATATATATATATATATATATATATATATATTGAAATAAAAGTAGTGTCTGTAGTAGAACGTTCGGAGAAAATTTTAATGGCGTTTAACTTTCCTAAGAACACCAGTTTTATTAGAAAGTAATATTTTAAGCCTGTCATTACACATGAAGCACTGTTTTTGTGTGCTTAAATAACACATCTTAGGGAGTGAATATAACATTAAATCCTATAAAAGGATGGCTCTAGTCGATGCCCGAGTTTCATGATCACGCGATTCTTAGACGGAATTAAAGTTGTTTTATAGAAAATAACGTTGTTAAGTGTTTTTTTTTATAGGAATTAACATGGAAATTAACATTGTCAAGCGTTATTTTTTTTTTGCTCGATCTAGGTAATCTGGGCTTCGCGTAACTTAATTTACTGAGTAAGCCTGTAGGCCTTTTTTCTCTTTAATTTTTCAGTATTGTCGTTTTTATCCTAGACTTTATCCGGATAAGAATTTTAAGTTTCGGCAAGTTGTCCGTTGGTTCCATCAACGCTTTTATTTTCTTTAATATATATATATATATATATATATATATATATATATATATATATATATATACTAGTAGCATAGCCCGGCGTTGCTCGGGTGTAATGAAAGCTTTAAAACTAATCCATAGTCCTGGAGCTCAGACTCTTTGGACGTTGGCACGAAAGACTAAAAAGCAATAGTTGTTTCTAGTTAAAGCGAAACCGTAGACTGAAAGAAAAATAAATGGATGTAAGTCAACTTTTGATTTCCTGGTATCGATATCAAATTTTCTGCACTATTGTAAGAACTGCAACCTTGAAACTTCTGATTTTCGTTTCTTATGTCTTTGTCTATGAGTGTATGAAATTTGACTGAAATCGGACCACTCCATCTATAATCCGATTTTTTCGATTATCGATTTTAGATATTTATCGGGAGTACCTCGACACAAAACCTAGCTAAGAACACTCGCAGACGCTTATAGTACAACTGTGTAAATTTTCAAGAAAATCGGTTCAGCTGTTTCGGAGTCTATAGGTAACGGACACACACACACACACACACACACACACACACACACACACACACACAGACAACGTTCCATTTATAAATAAGTTTAGATATATATAAAACCGAGTGTAGAGTAGGTATAGATGTAATAAAATTCCGTATCCAAAAACACTATTCTTAAAAAAATTGCTCAATACAAAGTAGAGTGAATAATATTTATTCAGAATTTATAACATAAATATATTAAAATATTACTACAAAAATAGCTATTTTGTTTCGACACTACTTGTGTCTTATATGATGGTGCTGATTTAAAGTTGAAGAAGTTTGAAAGAAAAATAAATGGATATATCTTATATATATAAGATGACTTTTACTAGGTTAATCTAAGGGTAATCAACACTTGATAGCTTATTTTATTCGAATATAATATAACAATTACGGGTAGAATTAGGTCCGGTTTACAACTGAATTTACACGCATCTATCTGCCTTGTTGCTGAAACCAAATATATAATGAATTCCCGATTAGTGATACTAAAGTAAGCTTTGCAATCGATGTTACTTATAACGTCTAAAAACCTATGTGCCTCGAAAGTTAACCTAGAAGACTATTACTAAGTGCAGAATTGAGCCTCAAATGATGTCGATAGGTGCAGCAATATAGACAAGGAAGTGGACCCACTAGAACAGAGGATATACATACACAAGACAACTGGATACCAGGAAGTTATACGATCGCCTGCATTAACTACGAGGGGAGAGGGCAGAGACCCAGCGAGAAGAAGATTGATTTGAAGAAAGATATGAAACCACATGTCTTTCAATTTGACCGACGCTAATTTGAGTTCGAAAGTAAATTAACAATTATTTTAAGTTTGGCAAATTTAGTCTCGTTTACTTATCAAATATTACTTATATAACATTACAAATGCACAAATCCCGTATGAGGAATTCTTCTTTTAGACCGCGTCAGTTGGTGCTACAGAATCACAAACAAATAACAAAAACACATCACGGGAGAACTTTCAACAGCAGCCACAAATGAAATGGATAGCACATTTAACTCAAAGAGAAAAAAATGACCTCATCAAGATGTTAACTTTCCACACTAAATAAAAGATGAGCAAAGAAATTCCAATCGACACTAGAAAAGGCAACAACAGTAACAAAATCCCCTTTTTTAAAATTATTTTAAGTGATTTTATAATTTTCAACCGGCAATGGCCTTTCGGTTAGCGTATGCCGAATGTTTTCTTATCAGGAAACTGCTAAAATTACCATTACTTATTGATAGATTCTGCACAACGTTTTTACATACTTACATCAGTTTGACATCGAGTGTCTTCCAATATCCACGGAACCATTAATTTAATGTCTTTAAAATTTCATTTAGCTGATTTTATGGCTTCAACTAAATATTTCTTAAACGCAATTGTATACCCTCGACTACAACTTACATGTATTGTTGGTCATTTTGCTATAAAATATTTTGTTAGTAGTTTTACTATCAGTTGATGTTGTTGGTATTTTTTATATAAAAATATATTGCAGATATTTTTAATATAAAAATGTATCTTTATACATTCATAGTATTTTTTCTTTGTTTTTTTTTTAGACCCTTATAGGTATTGCGACTTCGTGTCAGGGTGGGACAGGGAAATCCAGAAATTGAGAGGTGGTTCGACGCTTTTCGAAACCTACAATCTTCCGATCAGAGGCCTTGCTACAGGATGTAGTTTATCGTCATACACAGGAACATAGACATGATGAACTTTAGAATTTGAGTTCATTCACATGTATGTCAGGATGTAAGTAACAACTATCTGTATAGACGTTGTAAACAAATCAAAATATAACTGCTCGAAAATTGAAAGTAGCCGACTTTATTCTGCTTTAAGGCGAAGCTAATTGAAAAAAGACAAAAAAGATAAAACAAAAACAAAAAATATAAAAACAAAAAGCGAAGAGATGTACAAAAAGAAACCGGCTGGTGGAAATGATTGTTGATTTAGAATGCTCTTTATACATCGCTTCAATAGGATCCTAAATTCAGATCAGCGTAGCGAAACCTGATTGGATAAAAAAGAAGCTGCTTTCAGCATCGAACACTGATTACTCAGAATAATTGATCAGATAATGATATTTGTTACGAAACATTGGTTTACTCGAGCTAATGTCCTAATTTATGTTATCGTCACAATGTTTCTGTCGTTGTACACAACAGACTGCTTCTCTCAGAGTTGGTCACCAAAATATATTACTAAACCTTTTTTTTTTCCTTTTCTTTTACTCTCAGTAACCCCCTTGCGTCTTGGTGGCATTATCGCCTTGCTTGGGGCAAAATCATAAACAAAAACACAATTTTTGAAGCTGGGCATCTACCTGGGCTCGATGTAGTGGAAAGTTTTTATTTTGTTTTGATAAGCAAGCAAATAAAGAAGCATATCCAGAATATTGCTGTCACATATGGTCCTGTGCCCCTGCTATATCTAGAGATCCAAAGTAGAATCTGCAATATTATTGGTCCTGATCTGGTGTCTCGGTTTCAGTCACTTTTCCACCGCCGTAAAGTTGCCTCCCTGTGTCTGTTCTATAAATACTCTCATGGCAACTGTTCTGACGAGAACCAATTTATACTTGAGTTGGTTAGTTGTAACCGTAAGTTCTATGCTAACAGTTTCTTTTCTCGCACTTCTTGCTCATGAAACTTTCTTCTTGTTCCATGTTGTCCAGTAAACTTTAATCTTCAAAAATTTAAATGCAATGTCAATTGATATCTACTGCCCTCTTGGTTACTCTTTTATTCTCGTTCCTTAGAAATGTTTCTGTTTTCTAATTCTTTCACACCCCCGTAACCTCTTGTGTCTTAGTGGCTTTACTGCCTTACTTGGATGTAAACTCGATGAAAAAAAAAAAAAGAACTAAAGAAAAACCGTCATTGTTTTATAATTTTGCTTCTTTCGCTCTCGTTGAGTAAAATAGTCCTTATTTCTTTCAATGATGATATTATTGAAGGAGAAGCGTTCACAAATATTTTAAAGCTGTTTCGATTGGTGGAAAGTGACTTTCGCATCGGATAAACAACTATAAATATTTCGGAAAGAAATAGTAATATCAGCCGTTTCCTTATAAGTAAACATTCGGAATTCATTGACCGAGCAGCCTGCGTCGTTTGCGATTGAAATTTATAAAATCTTTCTTTTAAAACAATTTTTCACGAAAATGGGTGTCTTAATTTCATTAACAGTTATCACGTTTTTCAATACTGATGGAGGTTTCCTTCCTGACCTTATATTTGAAATAGCGTGAAATGTCAACATTTTCATTGTGTCATTATTTGCTCTTCGAGTTTCATGTGCTATCCATTGTAGTTATTGCTGTGCAAATTTCTGAATTGTTGTATTATTCTTTGTAATTGTGTAGGGCCAGATCTCAGTGTTCGAAGGAGGATACTCCTGCCCAAACCTACATGTTTTCTTCTTTCAAAGCCATTTTAATAATTGATCTGAGAAAGCCTTTGTATACAGCTGACAGTTTGAATACTTTTGAACAAATATGGGGCTAGTCATGGTATTCATATGAAAGTATCTCTCTAACTAGGTTAAATACGAACGTGACCAGAGTTTTTATGTTAATTTTTTAAAATTCTGTAACAACTTGCAGTGTTGGACGAAACTACTTCTATTCTATCTGCAATTTCTTATCTCCTATACTAAATTTATTATACACCGATGGATATGAAGTGTTTCATATTTACTAATTCCATATCCTGAATTTTTTAAGGTTTGTGTCATCACTGCTTTCATTCTAATTCCAGATTATAAGTTTCTATTTTGAAAATCGGAATAGCTACCACTCCGCCCTTCATCATCAAGTGCTACTTGCATGTCAAACATTACGAGTCAAACGTTTTATTACTTGAAGTTGTTATTGGTGCTGAGTCAAAACAATGCGAAATTAAAATGTTTGATTTGTTTAGATGTGAAAAAACCTGTTGAGAATAGTCAGTGTTTTAGCGACTCTTCTCAATGTTTTTGGCAGCAGGTTTGAATAATGTTAGAAAGCGTATATAACAATACTTGACCCCATTTAAGGTGTGTGTCTCTCCAGGCATTGTACTGAAAGGGTTGGAGGGTTATGGTTAATCCACAATGACTGAGGCGTTCCAGAGGGAGAATACAGTGACAGACAGTTTCTAGAACCCCGCGCACGCCTATATGCGTGGTCCCACATTAACACATTAATGCCAGTTAGCCTCAAAATACGAAAACTATTATTCTTATCAGCTTATGAATACTATTTGTCTATATTTCTCAGATGAGGTAGTATTTACAGTATTTACATTATTCGGACTACTGTCCTCATCTTTGTTGCTATTTGTACGGCGTTTCCTTAAAGACACACGGCCCAGCAGATATAGATGTTGGTTAGTTCCTGTGACTTGACCCAAAGAGTTGTGCGTTCAATACCAGGTTACAGCAGTGGTGAACAAGTAACTTACAGGCTTAGATAAAATAACTCATGACTACCAAAAGAGGCACTACTACGCAAGGAATGAAGATCATATACCCCAGAGAGTGTAATAAAGGGTTTGGTTCGAAATTCCTTGCACCTGAAGAAGGCCGGAGTATACAACGGCCGAAACGCCGTACAAATTGCAACAAAGATGAGGACAATAGTCCGAATAATGTAAATACTGTTATAGTTATTAATTTCTTTATTTTCTTTTCTTTCTGGAAGCCTACAATTAATAACGGATTACCCCCCCCCCCCCCAAAAAAAAAAACATACCTGCAATTAATTCACATTAACAGCTAGGACACGTCATGCTTCTTTCACAGAGTCGAAGGAATCTCATTTCAAACGTGTTCCAAAGGCAAGAAGACAGTTCTACTCCTTTTTTTCTTAAGAACTACCACTTTATGAAACAGATCCCCGTGTTGATGCTTCCTTGAAAAACTAGATTCTTAAACTCTTGAAGTCTCTGTTCAATCTTTATATTTCCTTCTTATCAGGCCCTGATCACTTCATAACATCTCCTTTTTCATTTACCCTTTATCTACCTTGAGTGGTTTTCGAACCTTGTATTGTGTAAATTTATTGAAAAATTAATGCCAAATTTGAAACTCAGCATGTGCTATATCTAAACCCGGAATAGAATGAGCAAATATCTTATGGATCACTTCATACCTTAGAATGTTTCTGGGTTACATACTGTGACTACCGGTGAAAATGTCATGGTTTTCCTGTTTGAATTCTATGATTCTTAATTCTTAAGCTAATGATTAAATAAGCTTATATTGAGTTCGACGATAGGAAAATATCCGTAGAATTCCCCCATCGTAGTATTTCTCAACCGATGCGCCCGGGGGGTACTAATGCACCCTGAAAGGTAACCAAATGCACTTCAAGTTAACAGAAAAGTAATCTATGAATTATTTTTATATTTAAAAAACTCTTTATGTTTTAAACGCTAGAGACACCAAGCAATGTAATGTCTTAAAAGTAAATGTTTATTTCAGGGGACTTTATTATTATTTTCATATTTTATGACTAATATTTCCTTATTAAAATTTCAAGTGTCCCCCAGAGTTTTAGTTAGTCTACAAGTACATCTCGAAGAAACAAAGAATGAGAAAACTAGCCCATTGAAATATTTTAAATATTTGAGCTTAACAACTTGAACAGAATATTGCAATAACAATTATAAATATGAATGTTGGTCGATATTTTAAGCAGTAAGCGGGTACAAATGAAAAGATTTGAAATTGGTAACTTTTTTCCATTTCTCTGAAACAGATGTTAAACGCTTCTCTTTTTTCTTTTTTCTCACTGAAACCAAGTTGCGTCTCTGACTTGTCTTTTCCGTATTGCCACGCGATCAAAACAGAATAGTCAATTATGCGCTATTGGTAGGAGTCGTTAAACACTGTTCTCTTTCTTTCTTTCTTTCTTTCTTTCTTTCTTTCTTTCTTTCTTTCACTGAAATTAAGTCGTATTTCCGATATGTTTTTTCCGCCTTTCCACGCGATGAAAACGGGATAGTCGAGTATTTATGAAGGTATTGTTAGGTCGTAATATTCGCGCTAATTAAGGGAAGGACAAGCAGAATTATAATAAAATTATTTTAAACTTATGACATATTTTGGTCGTTGGGTCGAAGTGAGAGTTTTTTTTGCTTCAACACCGGCTAATAAATGCTGAATGTCACTTGACAGGAGTTGGTTTATTTTATGGTGATGGCGGCCAACTTTAATTAGAAGTCATCATTTCTCACTCTCCCCCACAAAAAAACCCCAAAAAAACAACAACATAAAAGAAGAATTGACAAGGTAGTCCATCAAAAAAAAAAAAAGAAGAAAGAACTAACCATTAATTCAAGAAGACGAAATACATGGCTGTCAGCAAAAGGGACAGGTCAGGTAGTGAGTTACGTATCGGGGACGTCACAAGTAGATACAGAAATTCAGCTATCTGGGTAGTATAGTAGGTGTAAGACGGAAAGAATGACAAAAAATTGAATGTGCATAGTAATAGTGAAAGATGCTTTTCAGAAACTGAATACGGTTTCAGAGATAGAAAATCTCGTTAGTAACAATGAAAAAGAGTGTTGAACTGCTGCTATGTAATAAATAGCTAATCTTCTAGATGGCAGTGAATGCTAAACAATTTCCTCATAGATGAGAAGAAGTACTTGAAACAGATGTTGAGTATATCATGAACAGTTTCAAAGAGAGTAAGAACTACAAAGGAACTGTTGCTAATTGGAAACGGTTTTCGGTGCACATAATGAGGAAAGAAAATTTGGAAAATTTAACACTCACAAGACATGCTAAAATCAAAAGAAAACTGCGAACAATCTACTTAAGTTTAAGCAAATAAATGTAAGAACGAGGTTCTCGATAAAATCAAAAGGAGGATCTGTAATGTAACCTGGAAGGCCGCCTTCAGTCACTTTCTCACCGATGTGATGTGGCTCTGTCTTTTCTACAAATATTTGCATGGCAACTGCTCTGACGAGCTTCTTTTTCCTGGTTTCCCACCATATTAATTCACACGTGCTACAGATTGGCATCTAGATCCAACCCTTTTACCGTTTAAATAGATGTAAAATCACTTCTACTGCAATAGTTTCTTTTCTCGCACTTCCCGCCTGTGGAACTCCATTCCATTTACTTGCTTCCCCGATAACTACAATCTCTAAAAGTTTGAATGCAACATCAACTGCCATCTTCTGTCTCCTTGAATACCATCCATCTTTAATCCTTTCCTCGACACACCCTGTACCCTGATATTTTTTTTCACTGTGCACTAGTGGCTGTCTGGCTTTGCTTGGTGTGAAATGATCAAAAGATAAGAAGTGCTACAAATACAAAGACGAAATTTTTGTTGATATCGAGAAGGACGCTTTGGAGAGCCATGATCTCACGCAGTTAAAGAACATGCCGCATGTGTGTGTGTGTGTGTGTGTGTGTGTGTGTGTGTGTGTCCGTGGACACAGAAATCAGCTGCAAGTGGCGACAGTGTGGTTCATGATTTTTTTATTGCCAGTTCAACCAATACAAAGCTCAAGGTAGATGGTTACTGCGCGAGGTTGCTGTAAGGGGGGGGGGTGTTTAAGAGAGTATTTATTATGAAGATGAGTAAGATAAAATATTTGTTGATCATAAGATTGTAGTTGTCAGGGAAGCATTCCCTTAGGAGTTTATTCCACAAAATAACAGTCATGGTGAAGAAGTTGTTTGAGCCGAACTAACTGTAAAACACGAAAGGAATTGGAATAGTTTGCCACGTTGAATACGATATGGCGGGTTCTAACTGTAAATATCTGACAACTAAGAAATTGAATGCAATCTTCAGGCCATGTGTGTGCGTATATATATATATATATATATTAGTCATCCACATGCAAGCCTGTTTCGCTGTATCACAGCTCATCAGTGTGGATAGACGCATCCACTTGCTTCTGGCCGGGATCGAAACTCCACCGACTTGGTGTCAGTCGGAGTCGCCACTCCCTAAGCCATCGACGGATGGAATCAGAGAAGGGAAATATATATATATATATATAAAGAGAGAGAGAGAGAGAGAGAGAGAGAGAGAGAGAGAGAGAAAGAAAGAAAGAAAGAAAGAAAGAAAGAAAAGGATTTAAACAAACATTTTTGTGCTATTTTTTTCATTTCGGTTTTGCATGGTCAATCGATAAAATTCCACTTCGTCTTAAACCATGTATTTGGTGTCGCTTAACTATTTCTTTGAGATTTCTTGAAACATGTATTACAATGCTTCATGTAATCAATCACTTAAACATAGTTTTTAATTTATCATAACTGTATTATATCCGCGATGCACATAAGTCAATGCATTCCATTCAAATATAAATAATAATAATAATATGTGAAATTTATTACATGTATAATTGTCAATTATTATTATTATTATTAATAATAATAATAATAATTTATATCGACTAGTTATTTTATGCAAACATCAGTTACTTATTGAGACCGTCATTCTATGGTAGTTAGTAACAACGTGTATGTAACTCTGCGGGTGCTTATTCCTTTTTTTTTTTTTTTTTTTATCTGAACTGCTTATTAACAATCGTAAAAGACCTCCTACAGAAGGTAGCGGTGGAGAGTGACAAAAAAGGACTACAAATAAACCCTAAGAAAACTGAATGCATGGTCATCAGCAAAAGGTGTAACCCAAAATGCCAAATACAGGTAGGGGATACCAGAATCAAACAAGTTCAAAAATTTAAATACCTAGGAAGTGTTATAACAGGAGATGGAAAGCGCGACACAGAGATCAGAAGACGAATTGGCATGGCAAAGGACGCATTCCAGAAGCTGAGTAAAGTACTAACACACAGGAAAATTTCACTAGAAACAAAGAAAAGAGTGCTGGATTGCTATGTGATGTCAGTTCTTCAATACGGCAGTGAATACTGGACAATATCATCGAAAACGAGGACAAATTTGGAAGCAGCGGAAATGTGGTTCTACAGAAGGATGCTGCGGATATCGTGGACCGAGCATGCGAGCAACGATGAAGTATTGGAAAGAATGGCAACAAAAAGGAAATTAATACTGAGCATCAGGAAGAGACAACTGAAGTTCCTGGGACATGCAATAAGGAAGGAGAGCTTGGGGAACCTGATACTGACTGGCCAGATAGAAGGAAAAAGAGACAGAAGAAGGCAGCGGATAACATATTTGCAGGGCCTGATCAGGTGGATGACGGAATGGGGGTTACCAGGAGTAACAGGAGCAAACATACTAAGAGCCACAAGGGATAGGGAGACGTGGAGAACCATGATCGCCTACGTTCTGAAGGGGCAGGGCACATAGAAGAAGAAGAAGAAGAAGAAGAAGAAGAAAGGGACAGTCGAAGAATTGCGATGAAAACCAACATATATAAAGCGAAGGAAATAAGTACCTCCACTCATTTTGCTACATAACTTTTAAATTGAATTTTTAAAAATAAAAAAATGTTCTTGAAATTTTTTTTTTTTAGTTTTAATTGAAAGCTAAATGACTAAATTTACTATTTCCACCAAAAAAATACTCTGGTGTATTTCAAACAGAATTTATATTGATCGAAAACTAAAATTTTTCAATTTTTTCAATCTTTCAATTTTTCGGCCATTTTTGAACGATCGACAACAAAAATTAATTCTCGGTTTTAAAAATCTTGCAAAAATAAAATATACATCTGTAACACATTATTTTTTTTAAATTAGCATCTTTAATGTTAAATTAATCTGATTTACACAAGTATTACTTATTTATACCATGAAATTTAGAATAAAACTATTTCTTAAACACGAAGTTGAACTTTCTAACCTTTCCACCATATTTGAAATGTGTTGACAGCTTGACAGATGCGAGATAAGTGTCTGGCGATAATAAGTGACATAATTGTAAAAAAAAAAATTTCCTGTAAGTAGAACAAACCCTGAAACGTATGGCTTTTTAATGTACACATAAAAATTACCATATTAAAAAAAAATTAAATACACACAAAAAGAAAAAAATTAAAATGATTTTAAAAATACGAAGGCACGACGATAAACTTTTCAATTTTCGATTAGTAGCAAACAATCTTCACTTAATAAAATTATAAACTAACGCCAATAAATCTTTAAAATTATTATAATAAAAAAATGAAAACAATGCTTTTAAAATTCCATTATTAATCGAAAATTTATTTTTCTTCAGACTATAATGTCCGTAATATATGTTATTTATTCAAGCAGTTAAAAGCTTATCAAATTAAATAATGTTATAGTTCTATTGCATTTTTTATTTTACTAGTCGGAGCAGATTTTCGGAAATAAGAGCAAAATGTTTAAAAAAAAAAAACAGATAATTTCCATTCCCCAAGGTAATTCCCGCGTTTCACTAATAAAACCAATTTCCCCAACAAAATTTAATTTCTTAAAATTTCATGCATTTACGTGAAGAGAGGAGGATAACAGATTTTGATAAAAATATTTCTACTAAGACTTTTTAAAAATAATAATTTCAAAATTATTTAATTTACTTGCGAATAAGTCCTGAAAGTTTCATTAAAATCTTACAATTATTTGATTTTTAAAAATCCTACAATTAATTTGATTTTTGCAAGAATTTCCAAATCCCCCCCCCCCCCCAAAAAAAAAAACTGAGTAATGTAAAATTACGTTTTTCTTTGTAAACTCTCGTAACGATTTTATTACTCGCTAACTAAAATTAAAACAAGATTTTTACCAAAATTTCAAACGTGTTAGAAGGGATTCATTTTTTAAAAAAATAATTAAAAAATAGTTTGATCTTTATTCTTAATAACAAATTTGATGGAAAAAGTTCATTTTTAAGTTTGGGGCTATTTTTATTCTTACTATGCTGTTTTTTCAGCGATTTACTGAGGGTACCTACACTTATTTTTAATTATTTTTTAATAAAATAAATCGAAAAATGCAAAACAAAATGAAGCGGTTTTTGGTTTTAATTATTCAAATAAATCGTAAATGTCATTTATTTTTAATACAGTAAATCGACATTCTCGTTTATTCTAGTTTATTTAAAGAATTCACAATGTTTATTTCAAGCTATGTAAATGTCTCTATATCATGAGTAATTCAAGACAGGTGCGGGCGATTTTTTTCTGAAGCGTGGGGTATAATTTTATTCATCCGGGGGCTCCCAAAAGTATAAATCCGGCCCAGCACACGCGCATGCACGCCCGCACGCACGCTCAAAAGATTCGATATTAAAAATTTAATTATCCAATTTCCTCATTTTTAGCATGAACAAGCTTTAAAATTTTAAGCAGAGCCCCACAGACATATACGATAGTTTCTTCAGTGTTGTTTTGCCTCGAGTTCCCTAACTGTTCGTTACATTCAAGCTGTTTAGTTTAAATGGTTGCTTAGATTCTATAAATAGAAAAAAAAACGTTATTTCAATGTAAGTTCTTCTTCTTCTTCTATGTGCCTTGTCCCTTCAGGACGTAGGCGATCATGGATCTCCACGTCTCCCTATCCCTTGTGGCTCTTAGTATGTTTGCTCCTGTTGCTCCTGGCAACCCCCGTTCCGTCATCCACCTGATCAGGCCCTGCAAATATGTTATCCGCTGCCTTCCTCTGTCTCTCCTTCCTTCTATCTGACCAGTCAGTATCAGGTTCTCCAGGCTTTCCTTCCTCATTGCATGTCCCAGGAACTTCAGTTGTCTCTTCCTGATGCTCAGCATCAATTTCCTTTTTGTTGCCATTCTTTCTAACACTTCGTCGTTGCTTGTATGCTCAGTCCACGATAGTAGAATCGGTAGAATTCTAGAATACAATTTAAAATGACATATTTAATAACAACTTCTTTTCTCTATATATTTCTGAGATTAAATATTGTAACTATTTATTTGCCCTACATTGTTGTCCTCATCTTTATTGTCACATTCACAACGTTTCGGCCGTTGTACGGTCCGGCTTTCTTCAGTTGATATTTGTTTGAATTTCCAAACGCCAACATAAAGATTGACTATTCTGGATTTGGTTCGAAATTCAATCAAATATCACCTGAAGAAGGCCGGCTCGTACATCGTGAATGTGACAATAAAAATTAGGACAACCATCCGAACAATGTAAATAGTGTAAACAACCCTTTTTGTTTATTTTTGCGTTTTTTTTTTGTTTGCTTTTGGAGTTGCTTAAGACACACTGACGTCAGTTGTGAAGTTTCTTAGGAGTTAATCAAATTTGAGTCAGTAAAACAGGTTGGTCGTTTAAAAAACAAAAAAATTGTTTTCTCTTTCTTTTCCATTTTCTACTTCGCTTCTTTATTGTTCTCTTGCTTGCCTCCATACCTTTTCTAATTGCTTTTTCATTCAATCGTTTATGTTACCTTTTGTTTTTGCTGCAGACTTTCTCTCTTTCTTTCTCCCTTTCTTTGTCCCTCTCTCTTTGTCCCTTTCTTTGTCCCTCTTTCTTTGTCTCTTTCTTTGTTCCTCTCTATTTCTCTCTTTCTTTGTCCCATTCTTGATCCCTCTCTTTCTTCCTTTCTTTGTCCTTTTCCTTTTCTCCCTTTCTTTGTCCCTCTCTCTTTATCCCTTTCTTTGTCCCTCTTTCTTTGTCTCTTTCTTTGTTCCTCTCTCTTTCTCTCTTTCTTTGTCCCATTCTTGATCCCTCTCTTTCTTCCTTTCTTTGTCCTTTTCCTTTTCTCCCTTTCTTTGTCCCTCTCTCTTTATCCCGTTCTTTGACCCGTTTTCTTTGTCTCTTTCTTTGTCCCTCTCTCTTTCTCCCTTTCTTTGTCCCATTCTTTATCCTTCTCTCTTTCTTCCTTTCTTTGTCCCTTTCTTTGTCTCTTTCCTTTTCTCCCTTTCTTTGTCCCTCTCTCTTTGTTTCTTTCTTTGTCCCTCTCTCTTTGTCACTTTTTGTCTCTCTCTCTTCCATTTTTGTCTCTCTCTCTTCCCCCTTTCTTTGTCGCTCTCTCTTTTCGCGTTCTCCCTTTCTTTTCCCCCTCTCTTTCTCCTTTTCTAATACATGCAGCCACACACACTTTTTCCCTATCAACTGTAAATGACAGGAATTTTTGTCATTGCAGTTGTATGACTCTCCGAATGACGAAAAATTGATCCACAGTCTTGTTTTTCTATGCTTCACGTCCCTTCAGAACATAGGCGATTATACCTCTCCACAACTTTCCATCTCATGTAGCTCTAAGTATATTTTTCTTTGTTAAGACCCTCCTCGTCGCTCCGCCATCCATTTGTACAAACTCGTGGATAAGTGACTCGTTGCATTTACCTGTCTCGCTTGCCCTCAATATACCCCACGAGCGTTAATTTTCCCAAGCCTTCACTCCTTTTGTGTTCAAGGAATTTTAGTCTTTTCTTGTTGCCATTTTTTAAGACTTTCTTGTTGCTTACTCAGAGCGTCTATAGAGTTTTCAGTATCCTTTTGTATAACCATATATTTTAGTTTTTACTCGTCTGTGAAATTTTGCCCAATATTCACTGCCATATAAGTGGATTGATACCACCTAGTAATTCAGCACTGTTTTCATTGTTTTCAACGAAAGCTTTTTTCTTAGCTTTTGAAATGCTTCTTTCGCAAGTGGAATTCGTCCTGGGTATGACGATAATACTTCACCCGGCAACAAAACCTCTGGGTCTGACTCTAAGTGAATAAAGGCCATCCCAATATCCATTAAACCTGCCAGTCGGAATATATATCCAGATGACATTAGTGCCTTCTTTGTAGTACGGTTCACCATTCGACTTTCTTTTTCTTTGTTTCTTTGCTTGCTCCATCTCCTTCTCGCTCTCTTTCTCTCTCTTTCTTACTCTTTGTTTCTGTCTCTTTGCAGCTGTATTCCTAAAGGACACTCATATTCAAATCTTAAAGTTATTTTCCGTTGGAAACTCAAATTCTCACTCGTTTCCAGTTACCTGTCATCGATTTGCATACAGCATTAAACGCTATTTCTTTGACGTTATTTTCGAATTTGCATCAAAACTATTCGTAGCGTATCAATTCTTTTTCACTAACCCCGGCGTTTAATAAACAAACTAGCAGAAGTACCCGTCTACACTGGGGAAGGATTTTTGGTTGAATCGTTTTCTATGGTTTATCAACCCACCGCAGCTTATTTAAAGCCAGAAAATATTTTTAGATTAAGAATTTGTTTTGTTTTTTGGTGGTGGTGGGGGGGGAGTTGGTAATGTTTTAGTCATACAAGTCTAACTAATTAACTCATATCTGGCGGGAGACGCGGTGGATTCATACGGGTATCGACTTTGCTTAACTTGGGTGATCGTACGTGAACCGGTGTTTCAACGTATGTGGCCGTAAGCCGGACTAGGTAGGAGTTCAGGACTTTGATCGAAGCTGGATATAATGGCAGGCTGATCTTTTGCGGTTAATTTATGCTAGGTTGGTTACCCCATTCTGTCTCAGACACCTGATCAGGTATATATGTTTATGCAACACCCACTAAGCCAGCCAGTCGTTTTTATTGCATCTATTTTGTCTACTTCAGTCACACGGGTTGTTTTTCATACACTTTCCAAATGTATCACAAACTGCGATCGCCGATAACATCAAGAAATCACCTTCTTGACAATTAATCAACTTATTTGAGGCGTGAATACGCGTCTTCCTATGATATTGAGAACGAACGTTATAACCCCTCAGTCATGCAGTTGGTTATAATGACAACAAAACAATTCCTTATTACTATTATATATTAGCTGGTATGAGTCAAGAGTTACGATACTGCTGTATACACCGCTTATATATAACACGCTAAAATTTCCCTTTTCTCGTTCCATATGCCTATGGCTTAGGGGTTAGCGACTTCGACTGTCACAAAATCGGTCAAGTTTAGATCTCGGCCAGAAGCAAGTAGATGTCTAGCCACACTGATGAGCTGTGATATAGCGAAACAGGTTTGTATATGTATAACCATATATATATATGTATATATATATTCTTGAAAAACTTTCTCACATAACCTCTAATGCTATTAAAATAGGATATTGAAATCTTGACAAAATCTTGGTATCATATTTTTTACAAACAAAACAGGCCTCAAGGACAAAGACCTTTCTGCGCAGCATGCCTAACATGATGTCTTTAATAAATTTACACAACGGGACTACGACATTACAGTGGAAGAAAACGTAGGTAGAGTCTCCCCCGATCTACTGCAGCAGACTTAGCTGGGCGAATTTCCCATGCCTGTCGAAGAAAGATTTTGGCCGAAAGAGATTTGATAGAAAATAGATGATGCATTTCGCCATATAAGGCTTCATCAGATCTAAAAACGAAAGAGTGAAATGCATTTGTGCACATACATACATTTATTTATTTTTAATAAGAAGAAAGAAAAGAAAAAAAGAGTGACTTTCTAAAATGTCGTTAATAAATATTCTTACAATTCATATCGAAATTTTTCAAATTTTCTCAGATTTTTTATCGGATTAAAAATAAAATTCTCTTCTCATTATTAGAATGGCTCGAAAGTAAGAAATTCATTTAGCCTTTTTCCGAAATAAATCCAAGGTATTATTTATTTAAACACTAGCAATATAGCCCGGCGTTACTCGGGTGTAATGAAAGCTTTAAAACTAATCCGTGGTCCTGGAGCTCATACTCTTTGAGCGTTGGCACGAAAGACTAAAAAGCAATAGTTGTTTCCAGTTAAAGCGAAACCGTAGACTGAAAGAAAAATGAATGGATGTAAGTCAAATTTTGATTACCTGGTATCGATATCAAATTTTCTGCACTATTGTAAGAACTGCAACCTTGAAACTTCTGAATGTCGTTTCTTATGTCTTTGTCTATGAGTGTATGAAATTTGATTAAAATCGGACCACTCCTTCTATAACTCGATTTTTTCGATTATCGATTTTCAATATTTATCAGAGGTACCTCGATACAAAACCTATCTAAGAACACTCGCAGACGCTTATAGTACAACTGTGTAAATATTCAAGAAAGTCGGTTCAGCCGTTTAGGAGTTTATGGGTAACGGACACACACACACACACACACACACACACACACACACACACACACACACACACACACACAGAGTTCCATTTATAAATAAGTTTAGATAAATACGCACAAATGCACATACATACATACATACATTCCACTCTTTCGCTTTTAGATCTGAAGAAGCCTTGAATGACGAAATGCATAATCTATTTTCTGTGAAATCTCTTTTCATGAAACGTTTCCACTTATGAAATTTATAACTTCTTATACCAAGTTGGATCAAATGAAATGTATAAACTAAAAATGTTTATTTAATTGATATTTCTTATCAATAAACAGTTGTCATTGAACCCTATTTAGCTGTGCTAAAGTTTATTTTCAACAATACCGGTTATGTACCGGTTCACGTACGATCATTGGAGTTAAGCAACATCGAGCCTGGTCAGTACCTAGATGGGTGACCGCTTGAGAATACCATGTGCTGTAAGCCCGGTGATGTAATGGATAATGGCTCGGAATTGTTAATCGGAGAGCCGAGTTCGAATTTCTGTTGGGTTCGTTATATTCCATTACGCGATAATACACTTAGTAAATGTGTGGATTTACCTCTTCTCCCTCTAGTTATGGGTTAATTAGTAAATCTTGTATCACTATATTATGAATATGTTAAAATTTAAAAATATTTTCTGCTTTTAAATAACTTGTAAAGGGTTGATAAGCCGTAAAAAATGTACGAATAAAAAAAAAGCCCCCCCCCCCAAAAAAAAAAACGGTCATATATAATAGCAATTAGTAGGGTAAAAGAAATTTCATTTGTTCCGGGTAAAATTCTGCTGAAGAAATCATATGAAATAAAAAAAAAAATATTTTCGAAAAAAAATTTTCGAAAAAAAATTATTCAGTGAAATTTCTTTTTCAAAGCGCACGCGTAATTTTTCAATAATAATAAAAGAAAAAAATATAGTTTTATACCGAACGATTACAAACGGTAACGGTTACTGCAAATTACATATTCCAAAGATAAATTTGAACTACTTCTTTATCTATGATGAACGATTTTTTTAGCTAAAATCTTTCCCTGGATTTATTAAGTCTTACACGCTAAATATGAGTCCTGTACGCGAAAGCTTTTGGTCGGTAGTGCGAACACCTACACTGTCAAATACATTTACCCGCAAGCAAAACTATTTAAAAATATATATAATTTCAGATTAATTTATTCTCTGGTTTAAAGTTACAACAATGACATACAGACATTTCTTTTGATCTACGTTAGCGTGTACGTTTACCCATTACCGTTAAATTAAAATAAGACTCAAGTTCTGTATATATATATATATATATATATATATATATATATATATATATATATATATATATATATATATATATATGCATATCTATCGAAATAGATAGATATGTGTGTATGCAAATGCAGCTTTTAGCAACAATGAACTGGTTATTAAAAATGAATAGCCTACAAGTTTGATAGAAATAGACAGTTCTCAGTCCGCTCAAGAAGGAGAGACAGAATGAATTTTGATGTTTGGTTATTTGGTCTGATTTTGAAATCGGACCGATAATTTTTTTTTTAGCTCTTTCTTGGGTATAACGACATCAGTGTCCCAAAATCCATTTATTCTGATATGTTTTCTAACTCTATTTGTTCGTCTTTTTTAAAATCACAATTATTTATGGTGTTAGTCGTAGCCCTTTCGTTGCGTATAACCGAAGTCTCGAGAGACACAAATGACATGTGACCATGACCTTGGGAACAATTCATCTCTTTGAACCTTTTTATAAAATGAAGCTATAAATAAATGAAAAAAAATTGATTGTACCCCCTACTATTTTCATTGATAAGATCAATAGTTTGTACATCAACATACTTGCTTTATTTAAAAAAACCCTCTAAAAGAAATAAAAAAAAGAAGGAAAATATACGGCTATTTTTACTTTCCGACAGTGAAACACGGACTCGAATTTCACCTTGGTCGATTTGTTAGGAAAGTGATTTCTTGATATTATCGGTCTGGGGTAGGCGATCTCACCGTGTGGCGCTTTAGGAAAGTAGCTGAAAACCATACCACGGGTTGAACCCAGCCTTGTGAGTGAAATTGGCTTTAGTTGTGCTAGCACAAAGTCACAAGTCATCGTAACCGAGGGATTGAGCATACTGGTTAATCATGCTCACAAACTCACATGAATAGAAAGTTTGGCCAATGGACAGTTTGGCCAATGGACAGTTTCGCCAATGGACAGTTTTCTCACAGATGAAGAGGAAAGTTGTGACAATAAAAATGTGGTTCTACAGAAGAAGCTGAAAATGTTAGCAAAAATGATACTTATATTAGTTCGTTGGGAACAAAGAAAAGATTACTGAACTGTTACGTGATATTTGTCCTCTTGTATGGAAGCGAAGGCTGGACAATCTCCTCAAAGATGTTGGTTGGTTGGTTGTTTTGTTTTTATGGCATATCAACCTCGGCAGGTCATTTATTGTCAACTAAATTTTATTTATTTATTGCTGGTAATACCTTTTTTCTTTCAACAATTTATTGTTGTTTTTATATGTGTTTTGTCTAGTAATACTTTTTTTCTTTTCGAGTATCAAGATTCATTGGGATTTGTTTTTAAGGGCAGGGTCCCAAAGTCCTACTCTTGTTATTTAACCTATAACTGGAGGGAATGGACGGATTAATACCTTTCCCAAGGGTACCAGTGCGTAAGTAAATGCATGATATTCAACTGGAATTCGAACTCGGCTCACCGATTTCTCTTTCCGAGCCGATATCCACTACACCACAACGTTGCTTAACTTCGGTGATCGAGCGAGAACCGGTGTATTTACCGTGATATGGCCGTAAGCCTCCTCAAAGATGAATGAGAAACTCGAAGCAACAAAAATATAGCTCTACAGAAGGACGCTGAGGATACCATGGACCGAACATGTGAGCGAAGACGATGTTTTGGAAAAAAAAATTCTACTTAACGTCAAGAAGAGACATTTGAAGTTGCTGGGACACGTAATGAGGAAAGAGGGGTTGAAGAATCTGATACTCACGTGGCGGATAGAGAGAAAGAGGGTCAGAGTAAAACAGATCGTGACATACTTGATAGGCTTGAGCAAGTGGATAGCACAGCAGAGTTTGGGAGAAATAACAAACGAAATTTATTAAGAGCTACAAGGGACAGAAAGATGTGAAGGGCCATGATCGCTTACGAAGAGACAAGGCACATAAAAGAAGATTGTAGAAAAGAGCTTGGAAAATTTGACACCCACAGGATTCACTGAAGATAAGAGACTTCGAGCAACCCACTTAATATGCTTGTGTAAATGCATCGTAGAACAGTGAATGGGAAGGGTAATAAGGAGAAAAATATCGCTTGGAGCTGCAAAGAATGGGAAGTTGTCAAGCGCGATGCGGAGGGAAGTATAACAACAGAAAATATGGCACCGAAATCCGAAGGCGCATAACAATAGCAAAAGAAAATTAGGACATTATTAAGGAATCGGAATATGGCAACAGAAACAAAGAAATGTGTACAAGACTGCCATATCATGTCTAATTACATTAGTAATGAATTCTAGACAAGTTCTTTAAAAATAAAGAATAGACTTGAAGCGACAGAGATGCAGTTTGACAGAGTATATATGAAACGAAGAAGTTTTTTTTTATGAGAGTAGGAATCACAAGTAAAACAACTCTCATCATTTTCAGTAATAACTGACTGCTAGTTGCTTATAAAATATTCTATAAGGTCTTAAACTCGTAATTGATCTCCCAACTGCTTAGCAGAATCGGGCTTTAAGAATTTTCTTTTTATTCTTGAATATGTACTTTTCAAGGGTTCAAATACAATTGTTAAAAATAACAAGCATTATTGATTATTTACTAATAAACTTCACACACAGAATAAAACGATGAATTAAATTTCACTAAAATAGCACCGAGAATGACGATAGACTGTTGTTCATCTGTGAAGAGATTATCTAGTACTAGCAGTATAGCCCGGCGTTGCTCGGGAGTAATGAAAGCTTTAAAACTAATCCATGGTCCTGGAGCTCAGACTCTTTGGACGTTGGCACGAAAGACTAAAAAGCAATAGTTGTTTCCAGTTAAAGCGAAACCGTAGACTGAAAGAAAAATGAATGGATGTAAATCAAATTTTGATTTCCTGGTATCGATATCAAATTTTCTGCACTACTGTAAGAAATGCAACCTTGAAACTTCTGAATGTCGTTTCTTATGTCTTTGTCTATGAGTGTATGAAATTTGATTAAAATCGGACCACTCCTTCTATAACCCGATTTTTTCGATAATGGATTTTCGATATTTATCGGGGGTACCTCGACACAAAACCTAGCTAAGAACACTCGCAGACGCTTATAGTACAACTGTGTAAATTTTCAAGAAAATCAGTTCAGCCGTTTCGGAGTCTATAGGTAACGGAGACACACACACACACACACACACACACACACACACACACACACACACACACACACACAGACAAAGTTCCATTTATAAATAAGTTTAGATAGATTCATTGACATATAGAAGCGCAAACATTACATAGCAGTTCAGTACTATGTACTCAGAAATTTCACAAAGGACATCATCAACATAAATTATATGACAACATATTATCCTATACATTCTAAACACTTGTCAATCCTGCAACAATATAGATACAAGATAAGACACCTTTAAGGAATTGATGAATTTTATTTTTAATTCGCTAAACGTTATTTTTATGAACACATGTTGGAGTAGCCGCCATCCTAAACAGGAAACAAGGGATGAGCCTCTTCACCCGTTCAATAGACGTGGGTGGAAAGGGTGATGCGGGTTCGAACTCCGCTGGAGACCAGATTTTTCTTTATTGAATGTCTTGAATATGTTTGTCAGTAAACGTTAAAAAAGAGAAGCAAAATAAAACAACGAAAAAACAAACAAACAAACAGGCCGTATATTCAAACTAGTGTATTCACAAAAAATAACGTTCAGAATAAAACATCTTTATAATTTATCCGCCCAAACCGAGTGAAACTCAATGTCGCAAAGTGTCATAGTTTATCATTAACTAATGTTGGCTAATGTTTTTTGTCTGCTGAGGATGTGCGTTGTGGTGCAGTGGATATCGGCTCGGAACAAGAAACCGAGGAGCCGAGTTCGAATTCCAGTTGAATTTCTTGCATTCGCTTACGCGCAAATACCCTTGGGAAAGGTATTAATCCGTCTATTCCTTCCAGTTATGGGTTAAATAACAGGACAGATTGGGTTCTATAGCCGTGGTCGGCAGCCGGTCGACCGCAGAAAGCTAATGGCAACCTACTGCGGGATAATCTTCTACCCAGTCAGTCATGTCTTTTCCGAGACATGAGCCCAAGCGTGTTTCACGTATGGCACTTAACTGACAATTAATAAAATAAACGCAGGCAAGAGAATATGAGGTAACGATAGCAAATAGAAGTGAACGACTAAACATTTAATTTATTATAATGCGAAATTTTCATTCATTTTCTAAGTAATATCTACTTAAATTATATTCAATTTTTCTTTCATTAATACAGATACACTACTATTAAAAAAATAAGTTCCATTTGGTTACATAAATAATATACTTCGAGACCAGATAGAAGTGTTTAAAACATTCTTCAATTAAATAAAAACCAAAGATGAAAAACAGAAAAGGCAGATATTATTAGCCTTAAAATTAAGTATTTATTTGAGTTTGCGTCTAAAACTTTTTGCAAAATGACACCGTGATTTATTAACCTTTCGTGAACACAAACACCGACAAAAATAAAATTCCCTTTATAGATTAAACAAACCGGTTTTCAATGGCACTCAGAAGAACATAAGGAAATTAACACATCAGTTAATGGTAAAAAATAAAAGAAATGTATCATGAGAATAATGTGAAGCCAATCCTAAGTTTCGTTGTTCTAATTTTCCTTAAAGCTTCCTCGTTTCTCACATGTTCTGTTCGTTGTATTTGCAGCATTTGTGGGTAGATCCACATCTCAGTTGTCTGACGTTTGTTCTTCATCTTTTAAGAAATTGTCCAGTATGCACTGTCGTATAAGACATTAGATATTACGTGGAAGTTCTGCACTTGGGCCTTGTTTATAAGACCATTATCTTATTAAAACTCTACATTCGTCGATAGAAGCACATATCTCTTGCTTCAGATCTGTTGTTCACCTGTGAAGTGATTATCTAGTATTCATTGACATAAAGAAGGGCAAACATTAAATAGCAGTTCAGTACTATTTACTCAGTAGTTCCTCAATAAAGCTTCTTTTGGATTTTTCGTAATAGTTTTCTCTGTGATAATATAAAGTCGTTCGGCATGGATCAGTCGATATGTTTGTACTTTTAAAATAAATCCGCTACTGTTCTTTTTCTATAAAACAAAACAACTTCTGGACTATCTATTCAGCTTAATATAGTCCACAAGAATAGAATATTTATATGAAATATACAAATGTGGCACATGGTCAAAAAAGTGGGTGGGTAGATAATGATACTCATTAACTATCCTATACTTAGCTAAACAATTTCACAGCCCTATCATTCATTAAAAATTAAAGTCCACAAGAATAGTGCTTAAAGTAAGGCACTGATTACCTATCACCATTCTTTATCTTTGTTCTACATTTTTTTATATTCTGCTTTCTTAGCTCCATGAGAATTCTATGTGCAAAATAGAGCGACAGCCTCACCACACTAGGTGGTGCTGTTCTGCTTTCTATAGAAAATAAGGTTTTACAGCTTGGGGTTGTTAGCTTCACACCCAATAAGTTTTGAATTCAGAGCTGTCGTTCTTCTTCACTAGTTGCCAATGAAAACTAGAGAGCAGAGTCTGACCTGCTATTTAATCCATAGCTGGCGTGTGGTGGCGGGGATGTGAAGATATGGATTCATAATCCGGCTCTTCCTTCCAGTTATGGGTTAAATAATAGGACAGATTGGGTTCTATAGCCTTGGTCGGCAACTAGTCTACCGCAGAAAGCAATGGCAACCTACTGCGGGATAATCTTCTGCCCAGTCAGTCATGTCTCTTTCAAGACATGATCGCCCAAGCGTGTATCACGTATGGCACTTAACTGACTGACCTTTCCAAAGTAAATGAAAGGAAACAGGGCTGGAATTTTCGCAACGATAATTACCACACACACACACACACACACACACACACACACACACACACACACACACACATCGCTGTTGTGTACTGCTGAAAATTAATTATTGTTCCTAGACACCCTGTTCTATTACAACCCCTAATTCACATTTTTCTTTCTTTCTTTCATTCATTCTTTCTTTCTTTCTTTCTTTCTTTTTGCTTACAAGATTCGTAATGCTGTCGTATCCTGTTGGCGCTCCCACATTTTTTTAAAAATTAACCGGAAAAAAAGTTTAACTAGCGATTGTTGTAAAACTGATTCAAGATATAAAAACATGGCCTTAAAGCCCTAAAAAAGTATATATTCCAGCAGCCGACACTTTTCAGCGGCTACAAAACCATTCTTTTCAGGACAATGCCCTTCAGCAACTAAAAAAAAAAGTCCTTTAACAGGAAAACACTCTTCCCCGATTACAAAATTGTACTTTTCAGGACAATGCTCTTCAGTAACTATAATACTGTCCTCGTCAGGACAACGCTCTTCTTTTCCTTTGTATGAACATTCAGAAATATTTTTTGCCTAGTGCATTGTAACCTAATTTTTGTTGGTGTAATTTCTTTAACAGAAATAAACTTTGCGATATAAGTTTTTACTCAAGTCTTCGTTTTGTTTGTTTTCTTCAGTCATTTCAATATCTGTTTACGAGCCAATATAGCACCCGCAACAATGCTTCCAAAACAAGTCGGCTTTGTCTGCTAAACAAAGCCATTGCTAGTTCGTAACTACTTCCAAAAAGTGTATAACTTTCAGTATTTCGCTGAAAGGACAGTTTTCTTGCGCCATTTCATTTCCTTGTTCTATTCCACTCTCAATTCAATAATAATGACATGGATAAAGTCGATCTCACTCATTAACAATAAAAGACCCAACAAGAACCTTTCTACAAGATTGTTATTTACACAGCATTAGATTTATTTCTGCAACAAATCAATATTTTCACGATAATTTGATATTAATCAGGCTTTATTAAGTTTTCGGGATATATTTAAAATAAAGAAAGTACAAAAATTTATGTACTTGGGAAGTGTTCTAACGGAAGACAGAAAGTGTGACACTGACATCCGAAGGCGAATTAGAATGGCAAAGGACGCATTCCAGAAGCTGAACAAAGTATTAAGGGACAGTAAATTTTCACTAGAAACAAAGAAGAGAGTACTGGATTGCTATATGATGTCTGTTCTTCAATATGGCAGTGAATGCTGAACAATATCATCAAAGATGAAGGAAAAACTTGAAGCAACTGAAATGTGGTTCTAGAGAAATATGCTGCGAATATTATGGATCGAGCATGTGAGCAATGATGAGGTTTTAGAAAGATAGAAACGAAAAGAAAATTAATACTGAGCATCAGGAAGATACAGTTGGAGTTTTTGGGATATATGATGAGGAAGGAAGGTTTGGATACTCACAGGTCAGATAGAGGGAAAGAGAGACTGAGGAAAGCATATTTGAAGGGCCCGAGAAAGTGAATAGCAGAGCAGGGTTTGTGTGTGGCAACAGGAGAAAGCGTGCTAAGAGCTACCAGCGATAGGGTGACATGGAAGGCCATAATCGCCTATATTCCGTAGGGACATGACACATAGAAGAATGAATATATATATATATATATATATATATATATATATATGTAATTATGGTCGGTAGTATATATATATATATATATATATATATATATATATATATATATATATATATACTACCGGCCATAATTATTAGGCAACCCCAGTTGTTGTTTTTTTAAGAAAATGATGTATTTCATACTATTTTTAGTATTTATTGCTAAGTGGATAATTCTAAATGAAAATAGAATTTTTTTTTGTTATTATTACTTTGCAAAATTTTACAAGGTAAAGAAATAAAGGTGAACTCGTCCGAATCACCCTAAATTTTCTTCCTTCTTTCATTGATGAAACTGCAATATAGGTAATTATTAAACATTTATAAATTCATTTGATGCACATGTTATTGTGCAGTATTAACAAAAGAACCATTCTATTTTCATTTACAATTATTCAATTGGCAATAAATACTTAAAACTAGTATTTTTTTTTTAAACACTGGGGTGTTCTAATAATTATTGCCGGTTGTATATATATATATATATATATATATATATAATGTATATATATATATATATATATATATATATATATATATATATATATATATATAATTAATTAGTTAGCTTTTTTTCCATTATTAAATTAGACCAGTGCACAGTTGTATTAAAAAGAGTTCAATACAATTATATTTTAGTATTTTCCACTTGGAAACGAGCTATTTCGTGACCTAGGTTTCTATCTTTCGGTGTCTTCAGTTGATTTACAATAACTGATTTTGCCGTTTCTCATGTAACGGGGATCTTTTATGAACGCGCAATTTTCAAAATTAGAAGTTATTTACGGTCTTAAAACACTTTTATCCATGATTGTATTATCCTAGTAGGTATTTATTGGTAGAGTTACACTTGCATATAATTTCTGTTCTTTTGTTTAATAATTTATTTTTATCTGGGAACAACATAATAGTCAATAGTACAAAATCTAATTAAAAAAAAACTTAAAATCCAACCTGGTGTTAAAAATTATTGTCTACTTATTTAAATAAAATATATAGTCCACTATGTATCTTACATAGAAAAATATTTGTCTTTAACATTTAATTAAATACAGTCTTCCATTTATAACTTATGCTTCAATATAACTTACAAACTAAAAATTATTTTACTAAAATAAACGACCCATATAATACTTATTTGGTTTTCCTAACTACAATATACCCTAGTATATCATAATTATTCAATTCTATCCTAAACGTTCCAGCCCCTTTACTCATGAGGTAGTACAAAAATCAAAACAAATTAAAAAAATCCAACCTACTGTTAAAAATTATTGCCTACCCATTTAAATAATTCAGTGTTCGACAATGTATCTTACCCAGACAAAAGTGACATGCCTTGACTCCAGACAATTCTGTTTTCTTTCGCGACCCAAATCTTCAACACCATGGTTACCTAATTCTCATTTTTGATTGAATAATTTTGACACACCTACAAGCATATTCTTTACCCACTCCTTTTCTACTAACACCCCTTCAGTTTCTAAGTAACCATGAATTCATCTTATATTTTCTAAATCAATAATTTTCACAATTTATTTTAAACTATCACCTGGAGAAGAACAGTATTGTTTTAAAACATGAAAATTTTTGTGTAGTGATATAATGCTTTTATAAATCATTGTAATACAAAAATTACAATATATATATGCACCAAAAATACTTTTACAATTTTTGAAGGCACATTCATCACACCAAAAAAAAGACCCATTTTGAGTTGCTAAGCTTAAAAAAATATGTTTCTCCGTTGCCATGTAGACTAGGTTATATTTGTCATTCATGTACATTTGTGGCTCGTCTGTCTTCAACGTTTAATGTGAGTAGTAATGAGATAACTGAGAAGTTGTTTTTTTTAACAATTGCAGGATATTGATTTCATGAGCAGGCAGGTATGATTTTTAAATACAACCGCGCGAATAGTAATGAACACGAGGCTACATGGCTACATCAGTTTGTGTTTCAAGACTGAAGGCAGCCGAGACATCCAACATTTATTGCTATTTATCATTGATTTGCTGAGACAGGATCCGTGGCACCGCAAAATATGGATCGAGGAACACCGAGATCAGCTCGTACGCCTGACCACGAAGGACACATTCAACAGGCTGACAAAGACGATCCAGATATTACGAGAGTCATTCAATAAATAAGGTGAATTTTTCCAGGGTTAATTTTTCTCATACAGGTAGAAGCTTACTTTTTTTAAATTTTTAATTGTCAACGTAGTCTCCCAGAAGTGCCACACCCTTTCCCGATCTGTGCACAAGCTCAGCGTAAAAATATTTGGACTGATGCCAATTGCTCACAGCACTTTTGACTTCATCGTCACTTTCAAACTTCTTTAAACAATTTAACCCACTTGTAGACAGTTTTTGGCTGAAACATGTGGCACCATACACAGTTGATATCCTCCTATGAATTTCAACTGGTTTGCACCCTTCAGCAACCAAAAACTTGATAACTTGATAACTGACTTCTGTTCAATCCTGGAACATGCTTCTTGGTCGGCCATCTTTGTTTATCTCCAAAATTCTTTTTCAATCTGCAAAAAAAAATAAATCCCTTTGAAAAAGAAGTAAAGGAAAAAAAAGTAAGCTTCTATTCGTATTAGAAGTCCTTATACCGAAAAATTCACCTTATTTATTGAATGACCCTCGTAGAACACGTCAAGTATCCCTAGAATTTCGTACATCTCATAGTACCGCATGGAGGGTACTTCAAACGCATCTTTCACCTTCTGGTAATATACCACGAGATAATTTTTGCTGATAGTTAATTGTAGAAACTGCTGATCCGTTGTTTGTTTCTTTAATCTTTTTTACGGATATAGCAACATTTTAAAGAGATAGAAGAACAAATAAACGCAACCAACATTTGTGGGCGGATCGGAATCCCCATGATACAATTCATCATTTAACTTACAAATATAGTTCAAATATGACAAATATTTTTAAATTAATCAATAAAGACTTCCCCCAAACCTTAGAATTAAACAAAATCTCCAATAGGAATTCAATCAAATTAAGTTATAGCTGTATTAGTAATTTAGAAAATTACATAAAATACCAAAACGCCAGAAACCTAAATAACAATTCACAAAATAACATCAGTAAGAAAGAATGTAACTGCATGGACAAAAACAAAAGCCCACTTAACGGACTTTGTAAAACAGAAGGGGTTATTTACAAAACAAAAGTACATGACATTTTTTTTTAATCATATCACCCCAAGCAAGGCGAAAACGCCACTGATGCGCAGGGGGCAACGTAAGAGTGAAAAGATTGGAGAAGAGAAAAACCGGAAACCACAACCTGAACAGGAAACAAGGGATAAGCCTCTTCACCTGTTCAATAGACGTGGGTGGAGTCTGAACCGGGTGATAGCCCAGTCCGTCTACTCCAATAGAAAGAAAATGATGGTGACTTGCTAAGTTTTAACAGGCAGTGAAACGAACAAAGAAAAACATTTTTGGAGTCTGCTAAAGACAGTTTTAAAAACAGATGGAATAATCATAAATCTACATTTAAACTGGAAAATCTCATAAATTGTACCAAACTGGCTAGTCACATGTAGAAATTGAAACTGAAAAATGGAAAAGACCCTGATATAACTTGGAGCATAATGAAAATAACTAAACCATACAATGGTGGCAATGTATGAAGATTGTGCCAGGAGGAAAATTTAGCTATTATGTTGTTCCTAGAACGAAAAAAAATTACTAAATGTAAGATCAGAAATTATGTCCAGATGTAATCATACCCATAAATTCTAACTACTATCATACAAACATGGTTGAAAATGTTGTAAGATTCTTGAATAATTCCACCTCAATTTTGAAAATTTTTGTTTGAATATTCTAGTCATGTTTTTGTAAAAAATACTTGTCCGTGCGTTTGAAAAACGGAAATATCAGTTATTGTAAATCGCCTGAAGATACCGAAAACTTGAAACCTTTGTTGCTGAAATAACTCATATCCAAATTATATATGGATTGAACACTCTCGGCTACTAGTGTTTGTATACCTTTGTTTACAATACGCTAAAATCTGCCTTCTACCGTGCGCCGATAGCTTAATCGTTGAATCTCCAACTAATGTCAAATCGGTCGCGTTTTAATCCTGGCTGGAAGCAATCAGATATCTATCCGTACTGATGAGCTGTGATACAGCGAAACAGGAATGTCTGCGGATGACTATATATATTTTTAGATCGAGTTTTCATGCAGATTTTTAAGGGAAATTAAAACACAAAACAAAAATTAGGCCATTAAATATCTATTCTGCTAGATATGAACTATTTTGTTGCACAAGCTTTCTCCACTTGCCCTTCTACTTAAACATTTCGTTTAGAATTTCGTTAGTTTCCCGGTAAGGAACTCATTAAGTTTTTTTTTTTAGGTCATCCGAAGAATTAAAATTTTTAACTTTGTAATTATTTTGTAAAGACCTAAATAAATGAAACGGGCAATGTCTGGTGAATATGGTGGGTGAGGTAACACATCCCAGTCAAGCTGCAACAATTTTTGCCTGGTCGCCAGAGAAATGTGAGGTCTTGCATTATCCTGATGGAAAATAACACCTTCCTTGTTCCTCAATTCTGGGCGATTTTCTTAAATTGCTGTCTTTAATTCGTCCAGTTTCGTGCAATCGTTTTCAGAATCAATTGATTGGTTACTCAGCAGAAGCGCATAGTACAGGATTCCCTTCGAATCCCACCAGATGCACAGCATGATTTTCTGAGGATGAAAACCTACATTTGGGGTAGGTATAGTTGAATCATATCGCTTACCACAAGATCTTTTTCGTTGAACATTGTTGTAAAGTAGCCATTTCTCATCACCCGTCACAATTAACTTAAAAAGTGTGCATTTTCATTGCGCTTATACAACATATCGCACTTAGAAATGAGATCTAAAAGATTTTTTACATTCAGATCATGTACTAGTGGAATTTGCCTGAGCGTTCTTCATCAATAAGATCGCAATCACCAACTCTAAACTAAGTGTTACGACCAAATTGTCGCAACATAAAATTTAAAAAGAAAGATAAAAACAAACAAAAAAAAAAACAACAAAAAAAACAATTCTTAGCTTGTTGTCAAAAGGTATGGGCAAGGTTTTCCACTTCGGTAAGTGGATAGTTACGTTTGAAGGGTCGGGTACGCGTATAAAGTAAATAACCAATACAGACAAACAACAAATATCGGTATTAAAATTTAACAAGACTTAATAGAAAACAGAAATAATACAAGGGAACATGTCTGTGTGGAAAGGTGTGTGTAATATATGCAATATGAGAATAAAAGACAAATCAAAACAAAACAAAAGCAAAAAACAAACACTTAACTTTGGTCCGTTGCTTGAAATCACAAATATACACATTTTTTTCTTTTCTCACTTTCTCGCTTTCTCCCTTTTTTATATTTTACATTTCTCTTTTCACTTCTTTTTCTTCAGTTCTCTTTTCACTTCTTTTTCTTCAGTTCAGTTCTTTACTTTCTTTGTCACATGCATGGGAGTGTCATTTAGCTACAAGCTTTGATTTCTTCTTAAAGTTACAATCTTCTGTTACCAATTGATGCCCATTTCCTCTTCGTGGTTATCGATAGTATAAAAGTTATCTTTCGGTTGTAAAAATTCAAAATTGGGTTGATTGAAGTGTTCCCAGTTTTTCTTAACTAAAAAAATCACCCATGTTTTATATTTATTGATTAACACAATTGGTGATTCATCGTTGCTTTTTGGTTTGTGACTATTTAGTTGACCGTATAAATGTTCATATGCGGCATCAGATTAATATAGATTAGTTAGATAAGATATTCGGTCTCATTATTTTGCAATCTGTAAATCTGTCGGTGACATTAAAAAAGAGGTTTCATTCCTTTAGATCCGCACTCCAATTTAACTATTGATATCTGTGAGTTTGATATACGATTAGGTCTTTTCGTTAAGCAATCTTCTAATCTGATGGTAAATTGAGAAGGAGCCTTCATCTCTTGAGATCTGCAGTCCAACTGATTAAACGGATTTTTCCCGTGCAATTTTTTCGTATTGAGTCGCATGACTCCACACGTGTGATGTACTATTTTTAGCCATCGGCCGATCCTGTTTTAATGGGTTCGTTGTTTAACTTTACATGTATTAGCTTAACTGTTTGTTATGTTATTAGAGAGAGAAAGAGTGAAAGAGTAGATGTCATAGTTAGAGAGAAAAAGGAAGAGTGATAGTTCCTCAATGGTATGTACTTTAATCCTGTAGGGACTAAAGTTGAATATGTGTTAACGTAACTTTTGCGAACCACTTCTGTGCAGTTCTCTCAACTAAAGAACCTTCAATGCACACGTCACATATCTTTTTTGTTGCTTGCAAGGCGTTTGTGCCTTCACGTTAATAAAATAGCATCAAGTGTCAAACATAGACGTCATAATCTTCCATTTTTATAGGGATGATAAACTGACACGAATAAAGTAATTTTAAACTTTCTTTTTCAAGAGTTAGTTTAAGGTTTGATCCATTCAGAAATGTAAGTATATTATATCTGTCGCTAAATTTGTTGTATTCTAACGTGCCAGAACATCAACAATTAAAAATCGACATGAATTTTCTGAAAAACCCAATATATATATATATATATATATATATATATATATATATATATATATATATATATATATATATATATATTTTAGAACATGTACATAATTTTTCTATATATATCCACGACAAAGGTATGTTTGTTTCGACATTGAAACTTCAATATCTCATTAGGCGCCTAATGACACGTTGAAGTTTCAGTGTCGAAACAAACGTACCTTTGTCGTGGATATATATAGAACAATTATGTACATGTTCTAAAATATAATTTATAATAAATATTCACAGCTCTATATATTATATATCGAGCACTGTTTTAAATTAATGTTTTGGACGTTGTAATAATTCTTTCTTCGTTCTGTATTCACTCGGATATATATATATATATATATATATATTCAAATTAGGAAGATCAGCCGATTATTCTATCATAGTTTCAACGTATCGGTATTGTCAGGCATTATATAGTAACGATATTGACGATACCGAAAGGTTGCAACAATGGCAGAGCAGTCGGCTTATCTTTCTATCTGGAATATTTAAAAGTTCTACATGTTAAATTTTTCTTTAAATATGTATTGAGCACTTTTTAATGTTTCTGTTTACAGGTTTAATTTCGTAATTTTCCAATTCTTCTTTCCTTGTCACTTTCCTTGCCTTCTGTTCGTCCGTTAACGTTATGTTCCATGGTTCAACATTCTCTCATAAACAGAAAAGCGTTAATCGGCTCACTTACACCGAACAAACACACCTAGATTTCCCACGCAAATAACAAGACAAATTGAATCACCCCAGTTCAGGTATGAATGCGATATTTTATGAATGTAAATAAAAGTTAGCACACTCACTGCTGATTCACTTTTGTAAGTAGTCAAAACTTTCAGTTTTGGGTTATATGCTAGACGACCACTTTCCCACAGTTCGAAGATGGATAGGGTCGGCCTTATTATGACAAGACTGGCTCTGTTTGTGCGTAGCAAGTTTATTATCCGCTTGACTGGATATGGTATTGTACACGGCGTCCCAAATAAAAATGATACGATTTAAAATATGAATATCTGAGTAAATACATGTCTCAGGTAAATGAAATTAAATAGTTTCACTTTGAACAATGAAAGGTTTATTTATCAAAATTCAACGTATTCAAAAGTGGGGTAGGTTTTATAACCGATTTCCCAAAGCTTCATAAATGGTCAATATGCACACCATCTATTCCGTGACACACGTCAAGACGGTATTCCAGCTCCTCTCAAACACGCCGTTGTATGTCTTGGGTAACATTCCCCAATGTCTCAGTGCCAGCTTATCTCAATACGAATCTACCAGGAAGATAGCTCGAGCACGCCAGTTATAATAACTATGTGCTGTTCAAGCAGCCACCACGTTCACATGACTGGACGCTTTGTGATTTTTTTCTATGGGGACATGTGAACGGACAGGTCTATATCCCCACTCTTCTTATAAACTGTTGTAGAGCAGGCGACACCCCTCTAGCACTCTAAAAAATGGAATGATATGTGGCCCGAAATAGCTATATAAATAAAGATTAATAGCAGTCAGGAATTCAGAGTGTCATTGACGATTACTATCGAATTGTGCCTTCTGCGACTTTAATAACTTAACCTATTGTTTATTTCTAATTATTGTTGTTCTGTCTAATCTGTGTTTTTCTTGTTTGTACTTAATATCCATTAGCACGGATATTGTACTGTAGATATTTCATCACCCTTCATCTGGTATCGTACTGCCACCTCGGCGATACAATACAAATCTAAAGGAACATAAGCAGAGAATCGTTGAGACGCTGGATAATGTTACGCAAGACATGCTACAGCGTGTTTGGCAGGAGCTTGCCTAATGACTTGACGTGTGTCGTATAGCATGTGGTGCGTATATTGTACATTTATGTAGCTTTAATAAATCAGTTATAAAATCTACATCTCTTTGAATATTTTGTTCGAGTTTTGATAAATAATTTTTTTCAGCAAAAAGCCTATTTACGTTCGTTTGTCTGGGAACTGTAGTTACTCAGAGATTCACATTTTAAATGATGTTAATTTTGCGGGGGACACACTGTATTTTACTGTGCATTAGTGATGCATACACAACATGCCTTAGTGGATTGCGTTGGTATATGGAACTCGTGGGTGTAAGTTCGATTACCACAATGTTCTTTGCAAAATATTCAAGTACTTGATAATTAAAAAAGTTCGTTTTATGTTGTTAAGCCTCATTAAAAGCGTTTTTAGCTAAAATTATTTTCAAAGATCGACTTTGGTTGTATTTAAACGGCTGTCATAACAGCGTGTATTTTTGTTTTAATTTGTTCAAACTGGCTTGGTGTTGGTATGTAAAACGAAAGAGAGTGAGTTCGATCATCATAATGTACTTTGTATGCGAGTCAAGTAAACGGAAACGTTCTTTTTCTTTCTGTCGTTATGTGGCATGAGAAGTGTTCAGTGTTAGCTAAGTTTAATTAAAAAAAACGTCTTAGATTGTATTAGTATGGCTGTTATATCAGCATGTATTTTCAATGGATCGAAATTGGCGTATTTCTGTTTATTTAATCTGAATTTAAAGATGGAAGAAAATAAGAACAGATTATGAATTTTTTTTATTTTAAGAAAGGTAAAAATATTATTTAAATGAAACAATTCATTTCTGTGAGTATAAGTATAAAACAGCACAAGATGCGAGATATGAATTAGAAATGTCAAAATCAAGAAAGTATAAAGTTTTAAATATCTGGGAAGTGTTTTAACAGAGAACGGAATATATGAAACCGAAATCGGAAGTCGCATTAGAATAGCTACATATAAGATAAACAAAATGTTAAGGAACAGGAAAAATTGTTTGAAACAAAGAAAACTGTGCAGAATTATCTGCTATGTAATACAAGTCCTTCTCTGTGAATGCTGGACGATCACATTACTTACCTCCTCTCTCAAATGATCTCAAATGGAATAACTTCATCGAATCCGTAGCTGCATCTACTGCTAGGAAGGTTGGGACACTGTGTCAGGCTAGGAAGTTTTTCGCGTCATAATCCATTTTGCACATTTATAAATCTACCATTCGCCCGTGAATTGAACACTGTTGCCATATCTGGTCTGGTGCACCTGCTACTCATCTTGAATTTCTCGACAAAATCCAAAGAATGATCTGCAATATAATCGGACATTGCAGCTCGCCTTCAATCCCTTTCTTACCAACGTGATGTAGCTTCCCTCTGTCTTTTCTACAGTTACTTTCATGGCAACGGCTCTGACGAGCTTTTTTCCTGGTTCCTCGATCGCATGTATTTACTCGTGCTTCTAGATTGGCATATAGGTCTCGCCCTTTTATCATCAAAATAGTTAAATATAATATTCTCTTCTACTCTAATAGTTCCTTTTCTCGCACTTCCCATTTGTGGAATTCCTTATCGTTTGCTAGATAGCTACAATCACTAAATATTTAAATGCAACGTCAATTGCCACTTTCTATCTACTTCATTTCCATCCATCTCTTATCTTTTCTTTGACATCGCCTGTACTTTTTTTTCTCACAGTTACCCCCTGCCCACTAGTGGCGGTTCTGCATTGCTTGGAGTGAAAATTGTTTTATAAAAAAATGAATAGGAGACTTGAAGTAACAGAAATATACTTCTAGAGAAGGATACTGAGAATAAAATGGACGGAGCGTGTAAACAACAAAGAAGCTTTAAGGAAAATGGTAAGGAGAAGACATATCTTTAAAAAATGGTAGAAGTGTCTGGATTGCGTAATGAGGAAAGAAGTCAGTGTCAGTCAGTTAAGTGCCATACGTGATACATTGTCGAAAGAGACATGACTGACTGGGCAGAATATTATCCCGCAGTAGGTTGCCATTGCTTTCTGCGGTAGACTGGTTGCCGACCAAGGCTATAGAACCCAATCTGTATTGTTATTTAACCCATAACTGGAAGGAATAGACGGATTAATACCTTTCCCAAGGGTATTTGCGCGTAAGTGAATGCAAGGAAAGAAGGCGTGGATAATTTGACACTTACACGTCATAATAAAGATAAGGAGAACAGAAATAAAGAGCGGGTAACCTACTTAACGGGCTTGTATAATGAATGACAGAATAGAGAGTTTGTGGAATAGTAAAAAATAAACTTTGCAAAGGATAGGAAGTTGTGGAGCTCTATGTTCACCCGCGTCCTGAATGGATACTCCACATGGAAGAGGGTAGCTGATGGAGAAAGTAGTATGAATGATTGAACAAGCAACTGTCTAAATACACATTGCAGGTCACATTAAGTAACCAGGAACGAAATATGAAATCAAAGATTCAAAGAGGAAAATAATTCAATTTTCAATTCAAGAGGAAAATATTTTTCAAAACAAAAATTGTGCAAATGCACAGCTTAGAAAACCATCCCTAGCCTCAAAGTAGCTTCAAAATCGACAGCATTTCCGGATCTTGTTGTTCTTCCCGTCACTTACATGGTTGCAGGTTTCAGTGAGACTTTAGTATTGTGAGGTCGCTGGTTGGAAACTCTTTCAACGTATCTCTAAACGTGGCTGTCTAGGCAATTATTAGGTTGTCCCAAAAGTTCGTAAACACTTGCGAAATGGATCTATCTGGTCCAGCACAATCGAGACAATCGATGGGTTCAGAAAGGGCAAGAGACACCGTCGGTTTCAAAACAAGATCGATTCGGCAAGAAAGTCATGTTGTGCGTTTGGTGGAACCTTGAAGGAATCGTGCATTTTGAGTTGGTTCCGAATGGTCGTGCCGTCAGTGATGAACTTTACTGTCAACAACTTGAGCGTGTCTACGAAAAGTTGAAGCAAAATTACCCGGCTCTGATTAACCAAAAGCGCGCTTTGATGCAGCAGGACAATGCCAAGCCAGGGAGACCAAAGACAAGTTTGAAAAGCTGGACGGCGTTGAGGTTCTGCCACATCCAGCCTACAGTCCTGACTGTGCTCCATCAACTTACGGCCTTTTCCGATCAATGCAACACTTTCTGAAGGGCCGTCGATTCGATTCGTTTGATGAAGTCGAGGAAGCGTGTCATGAATTCTTTGATTCAAAGCCGATTGAATGGTACTTTGTCCTACTATCGCTTGAAATTTATAAAATCATTCTATTAAGGTAATTTTTCAGGAAAATAGGTTTCTGATATCCATTGTTATCGCTCTTTCCAGTATTGATTGAGGCTTCTTTATCATATCATTGTTTTCTACTCAATTTACTTATACTTGTGGGATACGAAATAAAAAATTAAAATTAACTTTCTTCTTCACTTTTACAAAATTGCACACCTGCAAAAGTGGATTCAGTTAGTTAGTTAAGTGCCATACGTGATACACGCTTGGGCGATCATGTCTCGAAAGAGACATGACTGACTGGGCAGAAGATTATCCCGCAGTAGGTTGCCATTGCTTTCTGCGGTAGACTGGTTGCCGACCAAGGTTATAGAACCCAATCTGTCCTGCTATTTAACCCATAACTGGAAGGAAGAGACGGATTAATACCTTTCCCAAGGGTATTTGCGCGTAAGTGAATGCAATGGATTCAACTGGAATTCGAACTCGGCTCCCCGATTTCTCGTTCCGAGCCGATATCCAATGCACCACAACGATTCAAACGACTAAAAACATTTTGGAAAAACCCAACTCAGGCAAATTTCACAAGTCAGTGTGAAAAGCAAAATTCTAAATCCTAATTGGATAGCAAATAGAGAATTTGACATCAGTCAAACGTTTTTTCACACCTAACTGAAAATACTCGCTGGAGCCGGTCACATGATCAGATTAACTACTTAAGGGCGACAAACTAAAATGTAACAGGAAAAACTTCAAGTTGATCCGGACATTTGTCCTGTTTCTCTTTCCTTCTCCTGTGTTGATTTTACTTCTTCTTCTCCCTTTAAAGACACTCCTACAAACAAACGCTCATACATACATACATATGTACGTACACATATACTCTTTCAACAAATTACTACTACGAACATTTCTTGATACCCTCAACTTTCTCATTGAACATTAATTTCTACGAATTCTTGTTATTCTTTTCTTTTAATAAATTTCTATCTTAACATAGAAAATGTATATTTTTATTTTCTACTCTTCCACTAATCCACACATTACAACCAACCTGCCAACAACCAACCTTCTGATGAAAACCTTCTGATAATTCTGATGGCGATAATCTTCTGATAATTCTGCATAAAACTTGTAAGCTGTAAGGAGTTCGGCTATGTATCCCACAAGGCCGAATTAAAGAAAGATTAACCATCTCCCTATAGCTTCACTGGTGACCCCGGACCAACGCGGAAAAAGAACGCTTAATGGAAGGATGGATTCTTCATACTATTCTTTTTAGTTCTTTCTGCGTTTGAAAGTCCTCAACTGAGCTGGTTTCTATTATTTGGTATAGTTCTTTGTTTATTCCAGTTCACGAGGTTCAAAGGAGGACGGTCTTTGCTAAGACCTACAGGATTCATTCACTGGAATCTATTTTTAACCATTGATAGTTGTATACAGCTGACAATTTAGATATCTTTGAACGAGTTTGACAGGAATGCGGGAGCAAAGTTTCGCTAGAATATGTGCAGCCAAACTTTCGACCTTGGGTTTGACTGTTGTCACGATGTAGACGGTGACATTAATCCCGATTACCTGCGGGAAGAAATGTCGTGACACGATACTTGCTTTGTTGCTCACGAAGAAACATCATCGTCGACATAAAGTTGGTGTGTATCAAAAGGGGGTCCTTCGTCGTGTCACTAACCATTCCTCCGGTTCACCTGACCACCTCCAAGAAGCTCGTTATCTCCCAAAATATTTAACATCCTCTCTTATGTATATGGTGCTTCTGGTAATCACGCACCAATTATAAAAAAAAATTATAAATATAACAAATATTCAGTAGGAAATAAAAATCAGTGCATTTTAAAAACAAAAAATGCTTTAAAAAACAACACACACACACACACACACACACACACACACACACACACACAAGCAGAAAAAAGATTACTGAATAAAAACACCCGAATCTTAAGGACGGCCTTTATACCTCCCCGTAAGCCGATACCATAATCAGATTAGCTGTTTCTCGTTAATGTCGTTCATTACGTGCCCGATGGTTACCGTTAACGCGGCTGTTGGATTGTGGGGCTGCTGGTTGGTCTACTTTTCGACGACGCCCCGAGCGTTGTCGTCGTCTTCTACTTTCATGTCTCGTACCTCTTCCGAACGATGGCGATCTAAACTCTTCCTATACATTCTAGCTTTTAGTAACGTTTGTCTTTTTTTTTATCATCCTCGCTCCCCATTCTGCTAGTCATTCCCATAAGCTCGTCAGGTAGCTGATCGGTGTATCTCCACCTCCGTTTTGTGAATGTCAGATTTAAAAGCCTTCTTTCCTTATTCAGTCAGTTAAGTGCTATACAGGATAAACGCTTGATTGATCATGTCTCGAAAGAGACATGACTGTCTGGGTAGAAGTTTTTCCCGCAGTAGGTTGCCATTACTTTCTGTGGTAGACTGGTTGCTAACCAAGGCCTTAGAACCTAATCCGTCTTGTTATTTGACCAATAGCTGGAGGGCAGAGAAAATCTTCTGTCCAGTCACTCATGTCTTTTTCGAGACATGATCACCCAAGCGTGTATCACGTATGGCACTTGACTGACTGATATTTTTCGAATTTATTTTCCATTTGTAAGCAAGAGCTTTGCTACCACTATAGTTTTGGGTTATTGTAATATCCTTCCCAGTACATTTCTTACAAACAGGATGGTGTTCTTTTCCATGCAGAACCATATTTCAAATAAACATTTATACACAGATAACTGTCTTTGTAAGAATGATTTCAACATTGCGTGTTCTATTTATAATTAGTTTCTCTACAAGAAAAAGTTTTGTTTGAAAATATAATTACACTATAGAATAAAATAAACTTTATTTGCAGAGGTGTACTTATTTTTGAACTGCTGCATATTCATACTTTCCTTACCGAATTTAATACTGTAGAGTTTAGTGATAATCCCAATATGGGGATTTTCCCATACTCAACAAAACTAAATATGATTTTTACTGAAAGGCGTACAATAGAAAATGAACGTTTACAAGTGTGAAATTTTTTATTTACAATAATATTTAATGTGAAAAAGAACTTAGGTGTAAAGGCTTGATCAAAATACCCCTTTGAGAGCCTAGAAATTAAGGCAGATAGAATAAATATTCATACGAAGGAGAGGAATTACATTAGTTGAGAAAGTTTTAAAAAGTCTTTAGTAGCGAGGTTAATTTTGGTTGGTTGTTGATGGGTTAGCGTAGCAGCGGAATCGTCTGTTGTAGAATGAATTGGGAAATTAATTTTGTTTGTAATAAGCTTACAGAAATTGGTAGAGCCTTGGATAATTACAGTTGCAGCGTGCAAGTTGTATTATTCCATCGAGGAAAACTGGGAGGGTTAGTTTTACGTCTAAAATTGTCTTGTTTTACTTTTCGTATGTTGCTCGAATTTGTTGGCTAGTCACGCGGTATTTTTGAGTCAATCGTTCTCTTTCCCCTGCGGAAATATTGTTCCAAATTATGGCATGCTTCAGATATAATTTAGTCGTCCTGGGTATGGCGATAAATTACATCCGGCAGTAAGGGAGATTTGAGGTTTTGAGAGACCTGGACGCACGTCTTAATTGCTTAACTGCTGTTCTTCTCAGATCTGTCTGGTCCGGGGTGGTAGCACTTTTTAGGGTCCCGAACAAAAATCAACAGTACATGTTTATAATAAACTGACCATCAATACGTTTTTATAGAAAAATGACAATCAATGCAAGACTAAAAATAAATATAAAAATACATATTATATTAAAATTACCAATAATACATTTCATGATCTACAAACGATATATCTAAAAACCATATTCTTTCCCAGAAAGTATAAAATTATGTAAAAAATATGTGTAGTAGAAAATATTTAGATTTCAACCTAAAATAACTCATAGAGGTTGATATGCCGCTAAACAAAATCAACCAAGATATAATTTAGCGTCTACCATTTCTGGATCCGAAATTATCATGTTTATCGGATAAACCGTTTAAAAGAAAAGGTTTGGACAACATTTTTGTGAGAAGAATTTTCCACGTACACCGTTTTCTTCTGTAATCGGCATATCGCGTTATACTAAAATGTTGGGTAAAATTTAATGACATCATGCATATGCAGTCATTTAAAAAAAAAGTAATGGGTGTCATCAGATGTTAATGTCGGTTCTGGAAGTTAATGTAGATGCTCTTCGCAATATATATGAAGGCATTCGGAATACAATCATTCAAAGGCTTACGACTATATAACGTTGAAATACCAGTTTCCGTACAATCACTGAAGTTAAACAACGTTGAGCCTGGTCAGTACCTAGATGGGTGACTGCTTGAGAACAACAGATGTTGTACACTTAGATGTGCTAATGGTCAAATGTTTCGGAACTGTTAACTGAATAGCCAATTTCCATTGGATTTGTTATATTCACTTACGCGCAAATATCATTGAGAAAGGTACTATAAATCTATATTTTTACCACCATCTATGGATTAATTAGTAGGATTTGTATCAGTAAATCATTATTATCTAAAACATTACAATCTAATAATATTTCCTGGCTTTAAATAACCTGCAAATGGTTGCTAAACTGTAAAAAATGAATCAATAAAACTAACTTTTAAAAGTAAATTTAAATACCTTCTTTACTTGCATTAATTTATTTCTTGATTGATTTGTCTTCTTACGGTTTATCAACCTTTTGCAAATTATTTAAAACCAGAAAATATTTCTAGATTTTAACAATTTTTTAGTGATAATAATTATTTACTGATACAAGTCCTACTAATTAATCCATAGCTGGGGAAGAATAGCTTATTTGCATGTAAGTGAATGTAACGAACCCTAGTGGAATCAGAACTCGGTTATCTGTTTACAATTCCGAGCCGTTATCCATTACACCACCCACACATCCAAGCTTACTGAACCTGATATTCCTAAGATGTCACCTGTCTAGGCTCGACGTCGCTTAACTTCCGGGATCGTACGAGAAGTGATTTTTCAATGTGATAAGGTTGGTAGTTTTCCCTACTTGCGATAAGGATATTATCTACACGTGTTTCCGACTCGAATGAATAGTAATTATTGTATTTTCATCTTTTCTGAGAAAACAGAAATGATTATTTTTCCGCTGGGCTATTAAGATGCTTAATATTAATGAGCAAAATTCCCCACCCAACGAATTCCCCCACTTACTATTTTTCTTTTACTGGAATATTCATTTCTGTTTCTGAGTCTAAAAATAAATAAAACAATTCCCATTATTAAGGTTAATGAAACCCGCTTGAATCTCGTAAAGCCAGTTAACCTTAAACACACGCACACACGAATCCAGAAACACAACCCTCAACGCACATACACACACATATAAATATATATATATTTCGTTTCTCCTTGTCTCTTTCTCATTCTCTTTCTCTCTCTATATATATATAGAGAGAAAGAGACAGAAAGAAACAGATAGCGAACTTACAGAGAAAACAAAAAAGAAAGTTGAATGAAAAAAGTGGGAAAGGAAAATATACTCTTAGGTCGGAAATGTCTGAGAATGGAATCGAAAAGTGAAAAGAAAAAAAAATGAAAAATATCGACAGAAAACAAAGTTGTATATGTGCGTTCTAAGAACAGTCAAACAGTATATCTTGTTTAACATTAAATGTAAAAATTGTCGGGAGAATTGCGAGGTGTTTTACAGCTAAAAATCGTGAATTACCTATAGAGACGCACACAGAAAGTAAAGCGTTGTAATAGAATTTATGTTTTTGGAAGTGAAGGAAGTACTGGAAACATTCATAGTAGCTTAGTGAATTTTTTGAAAGGCTGTACTTGTAAGCACAATAAGTAGATGGATTTACATTAAAGTTAATGGAAATCTTAGAGAAATAGAGAAACTGACCGTAATAATTGCCTCCGTATGTGCGGTGTGGTACAGTGGATATCGGCTCAGAACGAGAAATCAGGGGAGCCGAGTTCGAATTCCAGTTGAATCCATTGCATTCACTTACGCACAAATACCCTTGGGAAAGGCATTAATCCGTCTCTTCCCTCCAGTTATGGGTTAAATAGCAGGACAGATTGAGTTCTATAGCCTTGGTCGGCAACCAGTCTACCGCAGAAAGCAATGGCAACCTACTGCGGGATAATCTTCTGCCCAGTCAGTCATGTTTCGAAAAAGACATGATCGCCCAAGCGTGTTTCACGTATGGCACTTAACTGATTGAGTGGCAGTCCATATGCTGTTGTGAATTAGGATAAAATTAAGCTTATGGTCTCAATGCTGCTAACAGAATATTTATCATTTTAAAACTCTGTGAAAACTTTCAGATGAGCTACAATTGTGCTTGCAGTTTAGTGTAGTCTCTTGGCTAATCTGTGCAAAGTAGTTTCCCAGAATTTTCCCGAATGTTATTCGAATAACACAGAAACGGTACTGGGAGAAATCCTACCCGAATATGGATAAAAAAATAATTCAGGAATAATATAAAACTTGAAAGGGGTTTAAGACCAGGATGAGTCTTCTCACCGGACTTATTCAACCTATACAATGAGATGATTCTAACAGAATTAGAAGTCCTACCAGGATTCATTTTGGCGACCACAATCGTAGCAGCATACGATATACAGATGACACAGTGTTGATAATAGACACTGAAAGGAAACGACAGTATCTCCTACAGAAGGCAGTGAATTAAAATAATAAAAAAGCACTAAACATCAATTGCAAAAAGATAGGATACATGATTTTCAGCAAAAGGAGCACCCATGAAAATTACTAATTGGAGATAACAAAATCAAGCAAATACTGTAATTTAAATTTTTAGAAAGTGTTTTAACAGAAGACAGAAAGTACGACATCCGAAAGCTCTTTGGGATAACGAAAATGCCATCCTAAAGCTAAGCAAATTATTAAGAAACAAGAAAATTTCGTTAGGAACAAAGAAACTGTTATGTAATGTCAGTTCTCTTATAAGGTAGTGAATGTTGGGTAATCTCCTCACAGATGAAGAAGAAACTTCAAGCAACAAAAATGTGTTTCTACAAAAGTATGCTGAGAATACAATGGACCGAATACGTGAGCAGCGGTGAAGTTTTAGAGAAATGGGAACAAAAATGACACTTATGTTAAACATCTGAAAGATGCAGGTGAAATTTGTAGAGCACATAATGGGGAAAGAGGACTTGAAAAATTTGACATTCACAAGACATGGTGAAAGCATGATGGACATAGCAAAACAGTGCATAACCTACGTAACAAGCTTGTGTAAATGTATTGAAGAACAAGATTTAGGATAGATAAAAAGAAGTCAACATTTAGTAAGAGCTACAAAGGGAGGGGAAGTTGTGCAAAGCAATGATCGCCAAAGTCTTCAAGAAGAAGACTATTTATTAGCGGAAACAGAACTAAACAAAAACAAAATCCTACCAAAAATAGACACAAGATGAAATTTTAAGCAAACAATTTAACCAAAATTCTGCAAATTATAAAGAACGTGCAAGTGTCGGAGGTATAAAGAAGCGGTCAGGTCGACTATGCTTGCGCAACCAATAGTTTGTTCGTTATATCAGACTGGACGATGAAGACTCAAGAAAATTGATTATAGATGTTGCTAATGATGTAAAAAATATACCGTGAATGTTTTCATTGCGTGGAGTCGCAAAAGTCAGTTATCTTCCCTTTTATAGGACGAATTTACCAACGTTCTAAAAGAGCCTGATTATCATGTACCAACCGTAAGTAACGCCAGACCGTGGATGCTGATAAGCAGTTGCTGTTTAGTTCCCGAGAGAGACATATATTTTATCCAGAGACGGTCAGGACAATGATCAAATGCCATGCATCCTAAATAATGAACATAACAAATATCACTCGGGTTGGCTCTGTCCCTCCTAGAAGCATTACAAATAAAACTTTCTTAATATTCGTTCTTTCACATTCTGCTTACCTTTTTCATAATTGCCATAATTCTTTGTGCCGGGCAAATTGTGGTATATCTAAACTTATTTATAAATGGAACTTTGTCTGTGTGTGTGTGTGTGTGTCTGTGTCAGTGTCTGTGTGTGTGTGTGTGTGTGTGTATCCGTTACCTATAGACTCCAAAACGGCTGAACCGATTTTCTTGAAAATTTACGCAGTTGTACTATAAGCGTCTGCGAGTGTTCTTAGCTAGGTTTTGTGTCGAGGTACCCCCGATAAATATCGAAAATCGATAATCGAAAAAATCAGGTTATAGAAGGAGTGGTCCCATTTGTATCAAATTTGATACACTCTTAGACAAAGACATAAGAAATGATATTCAGAAGTTTCAAGGTTGCAGTTCTTACAATAGTGCAGAAAATCGATAATATATATATATAAAAGGCAAGATTGTTGTGTGTGTATCTGTTTATCTGTCAGTATGTCCTTTATACAAATCCACAATTTTCATTCCATTCTCACCAAACTTCATAGAAATATTCTTTAGACAGAGTTAGAGCTCCAGGACCATGGATTAGTTTTAAATCTTTCATTACACCCGAGCAACGTCGGGCTATACTGCTAGTATATATATATATATATATATATATATATATATATATATATATATATATGTTAATGTATACGATATTTGTACTACGAAATATTTATGCATACTACTTATGTATATAAAATGTTTTCAGACAATTTTTGTGTTATTATTCTTCTTCTTTCCGCTTTGTGTTAAATCGTTATGACATTACGGATATATTAATGTCTAAAATGAACGTTGGAGAGTAGAGTAAACCAAGATATTTATTAATTTAATTTGTTGCGTTTCATGTCATCTCCGGCTTCAGTTTTTCAGATTTCCCACAGACTTCATCAATGGCCGACAGTTTTTTGTTTTCTGAGAACAGTTGTCGTGGTATTGTTTCTATGACGAAGCGAGAGCAGAATGATAGTAATGACGCTTGTCAACCGATTAATTAAATCTCATCGACACATGCTGGCTTGCCTCACTAAATAATCTGGGACGTATTGACTTTTCTAACTCTTGTAGCTCTCTAAGTTTCTTCGTGCCTTTTTTAGTCTTATACCAAAACTTAAACAAAGGCAATCTTCTAACCAGTAGTTTGCTATTCTGGACTAGGTTATGCATTCTGTAACAAATTTCAACAAGCAAATATTCCCTGAACATACAGGATATACAACCGTGTTTGATGTTTCCAACGGAAAGTTCAGATAAAAGGTTAAAAATTTGGTTTTAGCATACTATCGATAGATAAAATATCAATCAACAAATTTGCGTTTTGGTTTTACAGCATTATGGTGAGGTGGATAAAAAAACATATTTGGAAAATTTTAACAAACGTATCGAAAAAAAAAAAAAAGAAAAAGAGTGGTGTTTTAAAAGAACGGTTTTCTTTTGGCATATCAATTACTGGACACTCTCCGGGTAATTTTTATTGTCTGGAAAACTATTTTCAGAATTTTAATAACTCAAATATATGAACTTTGTATTTTCTTTTCGTTTTTTTTTTGTTTGTCAAGAATTGACAACAAAAATCAGTCAGTTAAGTGCCATACTGGTTGCCAGCCAAGGCTATAGAACCCAATCAGTCCTGTTAATTAACCCATAATTGGAGGGAAGAGACGGATTAATACCTTTCCCAAGGACATTTTCTTGTAAGTGAATGCAAGAAATTCAACTGGAATTCGAACTCGGTTTCTCGATTTCTCGTTCTGAGTCGATATCCACTGGACCACCACGCACATCCCGACAACAAAAATATTATACTCTATTAACTTGTTTTTTTTTTTACAATAATGATTTTATGTTAACCAGTTTATAAAATTTATGTGAACCAGCTACAATGTAATATTCATTTTCCAATATTATAAAGAAATAACTATGAAAAAAGATTTTTATTCATAAATTTACAAAATGAATATGAACAAGAGAACAAGAAAAATAACTAAACAAGTAACGTTGAGTAACTAATTATCAATTTTGAAAAAGATACATTTTCCTGGCATTTCTTTAACTTGCTCTCGCCTGATCAATTCACGAAAAGATTTTGATAGCTGCGGGATTACCCCCACTTAGTTTTACAAAGACAACGCTGTGTGGCTCTGTGTTGTGTAGGAACTATAATAATGGATCACTTCCTTTCTTTTATTCTTTTCCTTTCTTTCCTTTAGCATGCGGTATTAGAAACAGCAGCACGGTATTTATTGCCGTATTGGGAATATTTTTCCCGAGTAAGTGAACACACACACACACACACACACACACACACACACACACACACACACACACACACACACACACACACACACATTCCTAATAGCTACATTTTAATGTTTTCTTTATTTTCAGCTACCTTTGCAGGCATACAAGTATATTTTATTTTTTGTTAATCATTTATTAGTCATATATAAAACACATGAAAATAGCGGCTTGAAAAAATGGCTCTATTTTTTCCACCTCTACTAATGTGACAGAGAGAAACTCAAACACATACACACATTTAAAAGGTTCAAAATTCCTGGCACCTGAAGAAGGCCGAAACGTCATGTTATTCGTTTCTTTCTTTTTTAATTTTTATTAAATTTTTTTTCTTAACAGAATTTCTACTTCCAGTAAATGTGGTAATATTAAACTGAACATTGAAATGAACAAAATAATAATTTTTGATTAAAAGAATTTTGGAGTAGATTGAACACCGAAATGTATTTACTGATGTAGAAATCTGATCTAGCATAAGTTGAGTGCCGTTTAATTTGGGTTATCAGAAAACGGTGGAAATGAACGAATTAATTTTATCAACTAATAAATCGAAATAGCGCTGATTAAGCCACTCATGATACCCACGTGTTGACCTGGCTTATAAATCTCCGGTTTTCTATATAAGCGGATCGTAATGTTGAAGAAAGACAGAGTCGGATCACAACCGTGTAAGCGTATGGTTGTGTATCATCGGGTCTCCCAATGAGGGGTTGCTGACAAGAGAGACTAGAACCGTGTGAGCGTACGGTTAAGTCACCCCCCCCACACACACACACCCGCTGGAGTAAGGTTGCTGACAATTCGGACTAATCAACTTCCTAACCGAAGACGTCTTTGTATGAAAAAGGAGAGTAAAATATATTTTATATTTTACCTGCATTTGGTCTTATTGTTTCAGACGGAGGCTTGTTGCAGATTGTATTTGTTGTGCAGTGACGACGGAAGGAGAAGGAAGAGGACGAAGAAGATTATGAAATGATTATATGAAACTGATGTTTTGTGAAGAGGTTGGATTGAATAGTCCCTGATAAGGGGATTTATGATTTGAAAAGTATAAGCGTCGCCCCGAAATTGTTGCACATTGTTGAAATGTAAAAGTCGCCCAAGGACTTTGAGAAATGTTGTCGTCGTAGCGGTCGCAGTGAAAAACCGCTGAGTATATGAAACTTAATGTTCGTCACCAGCCCGGCAATATCAGAATTGCATCAGCCATCGTTTGTACCAGCACGTTTGAAAGTGACCGTGGTCCCTGCGTTTTATTTGAGAAGAATTGACTCCGTCAAAAGAGTCTGGAGAACACTGTTGAAATCTTTTGAGACGATTTAACAACAAGCGAACCTTACACACTCTTCCTCTGTCTAGATTCCAGTGTGTGAGTTGTTATTCTAAAGCCTTTTACTTTCTGTAACCTTTTTCTTTTTCTATTCTTTTCTTGCATATAAAAAACATTAACAGTGCAAACATCGTACAGTTATTTGTTCGGCTTTCTACGGACATTATTTTTTTCTTTCTATTTCTTTTTGCTGTATTCTAAATGTTTAACACAAGCACCTTAGTCGTGTCTACATCTTCAGTTTACCGTGAACGAACAACACTTCTGTTTTCGGGATCTAATAATTCACAACATGGGCAGAGAGCAGATTTAAACCAGTGAGCCGGTTGACTGACATACGGATGCTCAGTGACCTACGGCCAACCCCTTGAGTTGGGTTAAGACCGAATAGACACCTCAACCCAAAGAGGAAGACGCCGGAGGTTGAGGGGCCAGGGTGGAAGAGTTAGGTCTGGTGCACGTAGACTTGACTAGGGCCGTGGAGTAGAAGTGTTAAATATGCGGTCCCGTGATCTGAATAACCACCCGGGGCAGAAAAGTGTTAAATATATGGTCTCGTGATAACTAGTATTTGACCCGAGGAGTCAGAGTGTTAAAATAACAACGACGATCTGTTGTTTACAGGAGTATATTATGAGCAGTTTTGCAACAGAGTCGAGAAAAATGTATAAATCCAGTTTCATATGTGTTATGGTACCCTCCTATGAGGAATAGGCTCTTCCTCTTGCTATATATAAATTACCTGCGTGACTTCTAAACAGAGCAGTTGTGAGTAGTTAGTTACAGTAGGTTGACGAATCAGTTAACAGAGCAGTTAACGACAGCTACTAGTCAGGTAGCGTAATGTTACCTTCGGATTTACTTATTTCTATAATACATTTTATTAACACTTTGGAGATCTTGTTTCTTTTATACTAATACACTGTTTTGAACCTACCTTCTTGTTACGTGTTTTATTTCCGGCACAAACCGATCACTACATTTTGCGGCGAATTTTCGCCACAACTCTACAACAAATTGGCAACGAAGATCCACAACAGTATGTTTTGATTTTTATTGAAATTCTAAAAATATCTTTTTAAAACATTAAAAATTGCCGATAGAGTTTCAGTAATAGCGTTGTTAAGAGAAAATATGTCCTTTTTTGAAACACTCTTCTTTTTAAGTAGGTTTGTTAAGTATGGTGATGGAAACACCATAGCATGGCGTTATCTAACAGCCATAGTAAGATGAATTTTTGGATTCATGAATGCTGAAGATTGCTGCCACATCTGGTCTGGTGCTTTTACTATGTACTTAGAAATTCTTGAGAAAATACAAAGAAGAATCTGCAATGTTATCAGTACTGATCTGGCATCCTAAACTCAGTCTATTCCTAGCACTGTAGCGTAGCTTCCTTGTACCTTTTCTATCAATATTTTCATGGTGATTGTTCTGATGAACTTTCATACCTAGACTTTATTAATTTAGGCGCAGTACTAGATTGTGGTGCAGTGGATATCGGCTCGGAACGAGAAATCGGGGAGCCGAGTTCGAATTCCAGTTGAATTCATTGCATTCACTTACACGAAAATATACTTGGGAAAGGTATTAACCCGTATTTTTCTTCCAGTTATGGGTTAAATAACAGGACAGATTGGGTTCTACAGCCTTGACTGGCAACCAGTCTACCGCAGAAAGTAATAGCAACCTACTGCGGGAAAATCTTCTGCCACGCCAGTCATGTCTCTAACGAGACATAATCGCCCAAATGTGTATCGCGTATGGCATTTAACTAACTGATTGACTGACTAGATTGGCAACAAGGTCTAATCATTTTACAGGTAAATGTAACCGTAAGTCCTATGCTAACAGTTTCTTCTATCGCTTGTGAAACTCTCTTCTGGTTTCCTGTTTTCCAGTCTATTTTGATCTTCAAAAATGTAAATGCAATATCAATTGTTATTTTCTGTCTTCTTAATTCCTGTACTTTTATTGTTTTTTCCTTAACGTTTTTGTTTTTTACAATCTTTTACACTAAGTAACTTCCAAGGGTATTTGTACATAGGTGAATATAAAAAACCGGATTGGAATTGGAACTCATCTTTCCATTTTCTCATTGTGTTGCTATCCATGGCACCATCAGTGCATCCTCTGATTAACAAATTATCCCAAATGTCTGAATCAATTGCTTTCTACATTAATATCAACTACTGCATATTCTTTGATCTTTATCAAACTTTTTTTTTATAGGTTTCGTTAACTTTTCTAGTGCTTCAACTTTAACATTACTTGCAACAATTTATAATAATGATAATTTATAATAAACTTTATGAATTTAAGTGCACTACTAGATTGGCAGCTAGGTCTCATTATTTTACTGCTGAAATGGCTAAATGTAACCAAAGTTCTATGCTAACAGTTTCTTCTCTTGCACGTTTCGGTTGTGGAACTCTATTCCGTTTTCTTGCTTTCCAGACTACTTTCATCTTCAAAAATGTAAATGTAATATCAATCGTTATCTTTTGCCTTCTTAATTTCTATTCTTTTATTCTTCTCTCTTCTTAATGTTTTTTTCTTTATATTCTATCGCACTCAGTAACCATTTGCGTCTTAGTGGCTTTATTACCTTGCTTGGGGTAAAATGATTAAACAAAAAGGGACTACGTCAAAATATTGAAAGAAAACATGTTGCTTTTATTCAAATGATTGGGAAGAAGAGCGATATTCCAACAGGCTAATGATACCGAACATTCCACGAAATAAAGAAAGGACAACAGAGTCTTTGAAGAGGCCAAACGTAAAAGTGCTCGGCTGACCTGGAATGTTACCGGATATAAATCCAATTTGAGCGCTTGTGGAATGTACTTGAACTGGTTAAGAAAAAAAAAAAAAAAAAAAGAAGACGACTATCCAACAAGAAAGGCGGCATACTGTCAGAGAGGAAAAAACATTCCAGTGCCTGCTTGTCCAAATCAAGTGAGGTCAAGTTCATCAAGACAACAAGCGGTAGTTAAATAAATAAAGACGGCTATACCAAATGTTGATTTCGAATAATTTATTTCGCAGGGGTGTGCTATTTTTGCGCGTTGTGGTGCCGTAGATATCGGCTGGGAACGAGAAATCGGAGCGCCGAGTTCGAATTCCAGTCTAATTCGTTGCATTCACTTACGCGCAAATATTCCTGCAAAAGGTATTAATCTGCCGTTTATCCCTCTAGCTATAGGTTAAATAGCAGGACATATTGGGTTCTAGAGCTATGGTTGGCAACCAATTTGCCACAGAAAGTAATAGGAAACTACTGCGGGAAAATCTGCCCAGTCAGTCATATATCTTTCGAGACATTATCGCCTAAGCGTGTATCACGCATGGTAATTTATTGACTGATATTTAAAACCCGAAAGAGAGTTTTTTTAGTTTCTAGATCACATAATGAGGAAAGAGAGTTTAGAAAATTTGGCACTCACAGGACATCTTATTGACTGCTATATATTTATCATTTTGGTTACCGTGTTTCAATGTTATAAAGTTTGCTAATAACCCTGAATAATATCCTTTTTGGCTTGGTAATTCTCCAGGATGTGCGTCAGTGGATATCGGCTCGGAACGAGAAATCGGGGAGCCGAGTTCGAATTCCAGTTGAATTCATCGCATTCACTTACGCGCAAATACCCTTGGGAAAGGTATTAATCCGTCTCTTCCTTCCAGTTATGGGTTAAATAACAGGACAGATTGGGTTCTATAGCCTTGGCTGGCAACCAGTCTACCGCAGAAAGCAATGGCAAACTACTGCGGGATAATCTTCTGCCCAGTCAGTCATGTCTCGAAAGAGACATGATTGCCCATACGTGTTTCACGTATGGCACTTAACTGACTGAATTCTCCATTGTGGTCCAGTGGATATCGGCTCGGAACGAGAAATTGAGCCGAGTTCGAATTCCAGTTGAATTCATTGCATTCTTAACTGGCTGAATTCTCCATCAAGAATAATAAAACTCTTGTACGTTTGGTTAAGATAAAAATGAATTTCTTAATATGTAATTTAGAATTAGATAAGATTTACTGGCTAGAGTTTACATATTGGATAAAAATACTGTATATAAAAAATAAATTATAATAAAAATGTTAACGTCCCACACTGCGTCAAACAAAAAGTTAAGAAGGAAACTCCCATCAATACTAAAAAGTGCAATAACAATTGCTAGCCTTGGGAAACTTATTTTCTTTGTTTTTACTTAAAACGTTGGCTCCCAAGCCTCGTTTTCATTGTTAACCCAGGATCCCAACACTAAATTTTAATTTTGGTATGAACGACTTTGATGTAATATTGTTTCACATATGAGGCGAGAATAACATAAGTAGCATTTATTACCGACGATCCACCGTTATCTGAGTTCATTTTACAACCTAGAGTCCCACACGACCCAAGCGAATGCACAGTACAGCTTTGTGCATGTAATTAAAAAAAAAACCGAATCTCCCCAAAAACAAAAGTAGAAATTCAAAAAGAAAAACGAAAAAGAAGGACAAAAATATTTAAATTTCTTCAGAGAAAAATGTTGTTTTGAAGTACCCTGATCTTATAAGCAATCACTCATAGCCTCTCACTCCCAATAATCCTCATAGAAAAGAGATTGCAAAAATGTTATTCTGAAGTACTCTGATCTCATGAGCAATCAATCATAGTATTCCACTCTCGATAATCCTCATAGAAAAGAAATTAGAAAACGATACATCGGAGGGTAGTGTGGCCCTTGCAGACATACCACCACGATCCTCCTCTGGGTTGTGTGGTAGCCAACGTGTTTTAAGAGTAAGAGTTTATAAACTTTACCCGAAAGTAGCTCTGGCTGTTCCGTCAATGAATGCCGAAATTTTCCTTATGAGGAAAAACCTAATATCACACACACACGCGCGCGCACACACACACACACACACACACACACACACACACACACACACACACACACATAGTGTTTAATTGTGATAATGTTTAAAGCCAAAGTTGTTTTTTTAGCGGTTTTACTGATAAAATGTATTTTGGCAAGCACGTTTTTTATCATAAATAGAGTGTTAATTAGTACAAAGTGTTTGTCTCTCTTTAACTGAGCAGATTTAGGGCGACTTCGAATGTTTTTGAGAACACCGTTATGATGTTTTCACTCGTCAGGGCTATTTGAAACTTCGAAATCGGCATGAATCTGCTCAGTTAAAGAGACAAACAATTTGTACTTGAATAACATCTATTGGATTACGTAATGTTGTAGAAATCAACGTATATTAAGTCAAGCAAAATTCTGCTAAGGAAGCGTTCAATCGTAAATCTAGGGCCGACTTCGAAGTTTCGTGGGCAAGATGCACATCAGGGCCAGATAGATTATTGTATTCTATATTTATGTCCAACATTAGAAATGTTACTTTACGAGGCATATATGAATGAGATATATTATCTCTTAATAATTTATTAATTTTATCTGACTCTGATGAGCGGCATATCCGTGAGATGTTTAAGTCAGTATTTAAATATTCTTAGATTTACTGACTATATATATATATATATATATATATATATATATATATATATATATATACTGTAAAGATAATAGAGCAGTTCATTTTTTGCATTTAATCAATTTTATCAGTATATCCATTTATGATAATTTTTATAAGTAAATAAATATTAACAGTAAAACTTTACAACTGACAGTTTTCAATTTGTGCCTAACGATTACACGTGCATGAAACCCACATGTACCAAACGGGGAGGAACAAACGTATGAGCTCTGGTAAAAGTACTAGAGAAAACCATTAACACCAAAATTTGCAATATGAACTCTGTTAAAAAATACTTGAAAAAAAAAACATTAACATAAAATATACTAGAGAAAACCATTAACATAAAAAATTACAATATGAACTCTGGTAAAAAAAAATGTTTATTGAACATTAGGTTTATAAGTCCCAGAAATTCAGTCATTCTTGTTAGTTAGACGTTGGTTAGTTCCACTGACTTGATCCAAAGAGTTGTGAGTTCAAGCTACAGCAGGAGTGAACTTAAAGAGTCCGGTTAGAGGGAGATAACTCATGATTACCAAAAGAGGCTAGGTACAAAAAGGAGAATGATATACCCCAGTGATCATAATGAAGGGTTCGGTTCGAAATTTCTAGCAAGGCCGGAAGAAAATCAGAACGTACAACGGCCAAAACGTTGTACAAATGGCAAACAAGATGAGGACAATATTCCGAATAATGTAAATAGTATATATATATATATATATATATATATATATATATATATATATATATGGCACCGTCGATCTCGAGAGACCATGGATCTGCAGCAAAAGAGTTATGCCCTCTTTAAGAGTTTTTTTTGGGGGAATTTGCCCATGCAGTACGTCTCTCCTCTTCATGCCACCGATGCTTTCCAAGATGTGATGTGGAAGCGTAAAAGGGAATTAACCACAGTTGAGATTTTTATATCAATTATAAATTTTAAATTTGTAATAGCCGAGAACCAAAATGTTAAAATTTTTCGAATTGGTTTAATTATGACAATTAATATTTTAAACAAATTTTAAACAAAAGAACGAACCCGTAGCAGCAGGCAAAGAAAGGGAAATCGCTCCGGGTATCAGTGTTAGTCAGAAAAAGGATTCATGTTGCAATTACTAAAGAATGTTAAAATTCTAATTTAATAGTGAAATTTTAAAAGAAACTTTCGTCGGTATGTATTTATATAAATTTTGCTTTTATCAGTATAACTTTATGCAAGTCAGTAGAGCCACTAAGACAGAAGGAGTTACCGATAGTGGATGAATTAGAAACAGAAACATTAATGATAAGCGGGGAGAAAAAAACGTAATCAAGAGGAAAGTAGACAGCGATGGACATTGTATTTACATTTATGCGGATTAAAGTTCGCCGGTAAGCATGGAGCTGGAAGGAATTTCCACAAGCTAGAAGCGTGAGGAAATGAAACTGATATCTCGACGTCAGTGTACCACTGCGTTTAAATTCAAATCTTTTAGGTACTATAACGAAGAGCCTACCCGAACAACTACCATGAAAGTATTTATAGAAAAAACATAGAGAGGCAACCTTAAGGCGGCGGGAAAGTGTCTGAATTACAGCCGCCAGATCATAATATTTCTGATTTTTTTTATCTTATCAAGGAGCTTAAAGTAAATATCAGGGGCACTAAACCATATGTAGCAGCAGTATTCTAAGCATAGAGGAATGGTAGACTTATAGATGTGTAGATACGGACAGGTAACGAATTCAGCAGATATACAATGATAGGAAGGGGCGTAAGACAAGGATGCTTATTTTCACCGGATCTATTCAACTTGTACATCGAGACATTCTGATGTTATGCCAGGATTTATCATCGGAGGCCATAATTTGAACAACATAAGGTACGCAGATGATACAGTACTGATAGCAGACACGGAAAGGAGACTACAAGACCTCCTACAGAAGGTAGCTGAAGAAAGTGACAAAAAGGTCTACAAATAAACTGCAAGAAAACTGAATGCATGATCATCAGCAAAAAGAGTAGCCCAAAATGCCAAATACAGGTGGGGGATACTAAAACCAAACAGGTACAAAATTTAAATACTTGGGAAGTGTTCTAACAAAAGACGGAAAGTGCGACAAAGAGATCCGAAGGAGAATTGGCATGGCAAAAGACGCTTTCCAGAAGCTGAGTAGAGTATTAAGAGACGAAAATTTCATTAGAAACAAAGAAAAGAATACTGGATTGCTATGTGATGTCAGTTCTTCACTATGGCAGTGAATGCTGGGCAATCTCAACGAAGACGAAGGAAAAACTTGAAGCAACTGAAGTGTGGTTCTATAGAAGGATGCTGCGTATATCATGGATCGACTATGTGAGCAGTGATGATGTTTCAGAAAGGATGTAAACGAAAAAGAAATCAATACTGAGCACTATGAAGAGACAGTTAAAGTTCGTGGGACGTGCAATGAGGAAGGAGGGCTTGGAGAATCTGATACTAAAAGGCCAGATAGAAGGAAGGAGAGACAGGGGAAAACAACGAATAACATACTTGACTGACCTGAGCAGGTGGATGGTATAACGGGTATTGCGTCGTGTAACAGAAGAAGGCGTGGAAGGCCATGATCGCCTACGTCCTGAAAGGACAAGGCACATAGAAGAATAAGATAGATAGATACTGGTGAGAAAAACTGTCTAGCATGACACAGTGAACCGACTTTCTTAGCTGACCTAGCAGTGGATTCAATTGAATATTATCACTTCATATCAGATGAGAACGTTAGCCCGAGAAGGAGCAACGTGTCACTTGCATTTTTAAAAAATCTTTTAATTTTTAAATTTTTTTTTTAACCTCTAGAGGTTAGCACATGTCATGAAGGCAGAGAGAAGTCTCTCAAATGATTCATAGACAGAAGTGTAGTTTTGAGGCATTAAAATTAACAAACCATCTTTTACTCCAGTTAGCGGCGGACTTATGCAATTTTACGTGCTTCGTAACTGTAGTCTAGTGAAAAAAATCTCTTTTTATCGCTTTCTTGTGTAACTGCATAAACTTTCAGTTGAATAAAATACGAGATATAACAAACAAATTACGTATATAATTATATATCTAACTGATAACGGAATTTTCAAAGTAAATGAAATATTCACCGTGGCTTTGCGAATATATAGGTAATCGCTCGAGAATATTCTCCTGTGTGCCATGCCTCTTCAGGACGTGTCCAATCATGGTTCTCCACAATTTCCCGTCTTTTGTAAGTTTCATTAAAATTTTATTTTTTGCTAATTCTCCTAATCACTGTTCTGCCAACCATTTACACAAGCTCGTTATGTAGATCATGCGCTGCTTCCCGATGTACCTTTTGCCTTCAATACGTCTTGTCAGCGTCAAATTTTCTAAACCGTCTTTCCTCATTAAGGATGCTGAAGATACCATGGACTGAGAACATGAGCAACGATGAGGTGTTGAAGAGGATGCATACGAAGAAAACTCATAGTTAACATCAGGAAGAGACAAGTGAAGTTCCTGGCACCCTTAATGAGGAAAGAGGGCCTAGAAAATTTCATACTCACAGGACGGACAGAGCAAAAGAGGGAAAGAGAGGAAAGTAGCGCGAAACATATTTGATGAGGTTTGAAAGTAGCAGGGTTTGTGAGATATACCAAGAGGAAAAACATTAAGAGCAACAAGTGACAGTGCTAAGTGGAAATCCATGATCGCCAACGTCCTGAATGTATATGGCACATGAAGAAGAATATATATGTATATATGTGTTTTCTAAGCTCTCTTTTCTCATTATATATGTCTGTGTATTCTTTTTGTTCTTCTATAGAAAGAAAGTAGAGCTGTTTCTCATTGTCTTCCCCACGGTTTGGAATTGAGTATTGTCTTTCGCTTAGACTAGTTGTCATGCAAAACTAAAGAGATCAGTTTACCCTGCTATCAATGTCTCGTCAGTGTCATATTTATAAGCCTTTTTTCCTCACTAAATGTCTTATAAATTTCAACTACCTCTTATGTTAAATATAAGTGTCCTTTCAAGTTTCCATTTTCGCTAAGACTTCTCCATTCCTCACATGTTCAATCTGTGCTATTTTCAGCATCCTTCTGCAGATCCACATTTCTGTTGCTTCAAGCCCCTTCTTCATCTGTGAGGAATTTGTCCAGCTTTTACTACCAATTTAGTAGGACATATTACATAACAGTTCAACCCTTTTTTTTTTAAAGAAATTATCCCGTTTTTTAATTCTTTGCTTAGCTTTTGGAAGGCTCTTTCGTTATTTCAATGTGCTTTCGGATTTTGGGGTGTGCACTTTCCGTCTTTGTTTTAAAATACTTCCTAGATATTTAAAAATTTGTACTTGTTTGATTTTGGTATTTACAACTTGTAATTTGCATTATGGGCTCTTCTTTTTTGCTGACAACCGTACTTGAAATTGCGGCTTAGTCCTTTCTTCTCGCTTTCCTTTACTACCCTTTGTAAGAGTTCTTGCATTTTCCTGTGTCTGCTATCAACATGCATGTTTAATATTAAGATTATAGCTACCAATAACGAATCCTGGTAGGAATTCTAATTCTCTCAGAATCACCTCACTAAATATGTCCGGTGAGACGCCATGATCTTGTCTTACACAGCTTTCTCTTTTGGTATATTTAGGGAATCAGTTCTCCATCTGTATGCAGGCGGTTTGCTCTCAGTATAGTTTCTGGATTATTTTAATATCCTTCCCAAATAAATGAAGCTTGCCTAACAATTGAAATAATTCTTTGTGGCGTACTTTATTAAACGCTTTTACATAATCTATAAAAAAGACCTCTTACAGAAGGTAGCAGAAGAAAGTAACAAAAAAGGACTAGAAATAAACTGTACGAAAACCGAATGCATGGTCATCAGTAAAAAGGGCAGCCCAAAATGCCAAATACAGGTCGGTGATACCAGAATCAAGCAGGTACAAAGATTTAAATATCTGGGAAGCGTTCTAACAGAAGACGGAAAGTGCGACACAGAGATCCGAAGGCGAATTGGCATGGCGAAGGGAGCATTCCAGAAGTATCAAATTCTCCAAGCCCTCCTTCCTCATTGCGTGTCCCAGAAACTTCAGCTGTCTCTTGCTGATGGTCAGTATTAATTTCCTTTTTGTTTCCATCATTTCCAAGACTTCATCATTGCTCACATGCTCGATCCATGATATTCGCAGCATCATTAAAGTAATAAGAAACAGGACAATTTCGCTAGAAACTAGGAAGAGAGTACTGGATTGCAACGTGCTGTCCGTCCTTCAATATGGCAGTGAATGCTGGACAATACCATCAAAGATGAAGGAAAAACTTGAAGCGACTGAAATGTGGTTCTACAGAAAGATGCTGCGAATATCATGGATCGAGCATGTGAGCAATGATGAAGTCTTGGAAATGATGGAAACAAAAAAGGAAATTAATGCTGAGCATCAGGAAGAGACAGCTGAAGTTTCTGGAACACGCAATGAGGAAGGAGGGCCTGGAGAATCTGATATTAACAGGCCAGATAGAGGGAAAAAGACACAGGAGAAAGCAATGGATAACATATGTGAAGGACCTAATCAAGTGGATGACGGAACGAGGATTGCATGGTGTAACAGGAGAAGGCGTGCTCAGAGCCACCAGGGATAGGGAAACGTGGAAGACCATGATCGCCTACGTCCTGAAGGGATAAATCACATAGAAAAATAAAACAGGTATACATCCTTTTGCGTTTGCATTGATATTTCATCGCTTAAAAGTACTGCCTTTTAATATGATTTCAAATTAAAGTTGATATTCAAGTAGCGTCTAGATTATTTTGATGCACAATTTTAAAAATTAATCTGTGGGATTATTGCACCTTTCCTGTCAGGAAATGTTTCCCTTAACGCCGCTAGGTGGCGTTCTATAAAGTAGTATAAAAGGAAAGGGCACGACCTTCTCTTTCTTTTTCTCTTTCTCCTCACAGGATGCTGTGTCTAATTTTTGGCCCCCGCGAATCACGTGTCGTATTGCCTACCAGACAAGAAAATGTCACTATCAACAACCGGTTAACGCCGACACAAACTCTTCACCTATGCCGCTCCATGTCAAAACAATACTCTTCGATATATTGGAAGTGACGGATGCCAGACGAATAGAGTACAGGGATTAATGAATAAAAGTGCCTTAAACGTACTACCACCCTCAGTATTTGTGTAAACTCCTGCATGAAATGCTTTTGACGGATAGAAAATGTAATGAGTAGATACACAAAAATAGAAAGACAAGGTTGTGTTTTCTCTCCAGATTTGTTCAACTTCTACAGCGTGACTAGCTTAAAGAAATTGGAAACCCCACCAGAATTTATTATTGGGCGTGCGTTATTTTAACAATCTGGCACTGTATTGATGGTAGACATAAAAAGAAAAATACAAAGCCTCTTAGACTAGGGATTTTTATACTAACATTCACCCAATACAAACCCCAAGATATTGCAGCGATACCTAAAGTAAAATGAGAAAAAACGGAATATCCATCGGCTGTAAGAAGAGAAAAAAAAAGATGCATACTACGAACTGGATATTGTGGTGATACCGAGCGAGCAAAAGCGATGGACCGGATGTTCGCACCCTCACGACCAAAAAGAAAATGACCAAAAGTCGTCGGTGCGCAGCTAGATTCGCGCAGATGTTCCGGTTGAAAACTAAAAATTAATTAAATATTAAATTCCAGTTCCCGAGCCTACGCGAATTTTATTTATCGGCCAATGGGAAGCCCAGAATCAAATAAAAGTGTGAATTCCCAAATGATCTGCTGCGATCCAAAAAGAAGATATAAAAAGCCGATACAGAAAGCACAGACAGACAGACCGACCCACACAGACTGACTCGAGACAGACGAGAGTAATTAGTATCTCCCTTGACCAAGTCAAGTAGCTTACTTTGCTTGTCGACTTCACCTCCCTTTTCCTATGTTCCTGTCTGAAAACTACTTACTGACCAAAGGAGCGGGTACATCAAAGACATTCCTTACTTACAACGCTTTCACATACCTAAGTATTAATTCTCTTTTCAGCATTTTAGTGCCATGAACATTTTAACGTCCATTGGACCCATATGTAAAGGATTACTTTAATTGTAAAAACCTTAAGTGATATGTGTATATATAAAATGTTATTTCTCAACTCAATTTGCTTTTCTTGATTTATACTCTTTTTATGACTTATAGTGGGCTATCTACAACGAGGCCAAATTCCGTTAACAATATACGACTACCCTTCACTAGAACGGACTCCCCACTATAAACTGGAAAAGAATGGATAACGCACTATAATATGTCAATATTAAACAAATGCAGAAGTTTAAATATTTCGGAAGATTTTTAACCGAGGACAGGAAATGCAACACCAAAATCCGAAGACGCATTAAAGAAAATGGAAGCATAAATTAAATTCCTACTCAAAATCAGAAAGACAAAGCTTATATTTATTGGACACACAATGAAGAAGAAGATCTGGGAAAACTTAAACCCTCACAAGACACATCAAATGCAAGAGAGATAGATGAAAGCAACGGGCTTTGACAAATCCAGCAACTTGACAAATCCAGCGTGAACGGATGGTGCAACGGGACGGGGTGGCAAAAAGAGAAACGATGCTAAGGGCCACAAATTTGTGGAGAGCTCGATCGCTCATCAATTGAAGTGACGCGGCAAACAGAAGAAAGAGTTTTCTAATGTTCATGCAATTACGTTGACAAGTTATTGGCCCAAATCTCTTCACCAAATCAGTATTCTGACGTTTTGTTGGTTTGAGGAAGTGGAGACGGGCCGAGAACTTTTCAGCAATCACCTCATAGAAATAAACTTTCTTGATCTGAAACAGTGAGCAACCTACCTAACGAGCTTGTGTAAATTAATGGCAGAACAAGGACTGGAAGAGATAGCAAGAAGACAAATATTACTTAGAACTACAAAGATAGGAAGTTGAGGAAAGCCGTTTATCGTCTACGTTCTGAAGCTACACGACATAAATAAGAACCATTCTTGTGAAAGACTGTGAATTGGATGATCGATCACAGTATAATGGCCAAATATGGAAACTGTAATAAAGATTAAACAGATAAATAATTTTATTAATTTATGTAAATTAATAGGATTAGACTACTGCTGGTCTTTTGAACAGGAGTAGAGGTTTATCCCTTGTTTCCTATTTAGGATTCGGCTTCCGGTTCCCTATAGAATCTACTTCCATCGTACTTCTAACGTTTCCGACTCGCTTCTGATGCTATTCACTAAGTAATTCTTGTCAACTTCAAGTCTAGACTTGGCCGTTGTCTTTCCGGCATAGCTCCCAAAATTTTACACTTTTCCCTTTCTTACTGCACAGTAACTATCAAACTTGAGTGCTTCTTTAGCCTTGAACTGGGTGAGCATTAGCAAAAGAAAAAAAAAAAGAAACTACTTTGGGAAAATAAACTACTTTGGGAAAATATTTTTTAATAATCGTTTTACTGATCTTGAGAGCGATTTATTTTAATTTTTTTTGTTTTATTTTAACTTTTAATTAACTGAATTTTCAAATATGCTGTGAAAAAATATAACAAAAGCAATAACCTACTGAGCAGGTCGTGATTAAAAAAACACTTAGAGAATCATTGGTTCAAGCGATGTTTCACAGATAGCTTTGTACTAGCATTGTACAATAGAATAAATTAGAATTCATTGTTGGAAAAAAATATTGATTCTTTTTCTTTTAAATGCTGTACCTCTTCAGGACGTAGTCGTTCATTGTTATCCACAACATCTTATCCTTTGAAACTCTTAGCAATATTTATCATTTTATTATCCTTCCTCTTCCATGTTTTGTCATCCATTTACGCAAGTTCGTTAGATTTTCCAGTCCTTTTTGCCTCCAGTATGTTTTGTGGGTCTCAAATTATCAAAACCTCTTTTCCTCATTATGTTCAAAAACTTTAACCTGTTTTTCTCTTTTTTTTTCATTGTATGTACAAATATCCTTTTCGTTTGTATTTTCCTTAAAACTTTATCGATGTTTTCGCGCACCGCTTATGGTATTCTCAACATCCTTCCGTAGAAACATATACATCATTGTTGCCTCCAGGTTTTTTTTTTTTATCTGTGAAGAAACTGTCTCTCATTCACTGTCATATAGGACGACTGATATTACACAGTAATTCTTTACTCTTTTTCTTGTTTCTAATGAAATTTTCATTTTTCTTTATACTTTGCTTACCTTTTGAAAATTTGATTTTCCAATGAATCTTCAGTTTTCAGTCTCAAATTTTCCGTCATTTGTTAAAAAATTTCATTGGAATATTTGTTACTGGAGAATTTATTTTATAAGTTTTTATTTAAATTCACCAATATTTGTGTTTTTAGACTGTTTCCATGCTTCTTGTCGTTTAATGTAATTGAGAGAAAAAAAGACATACAAGAATCACGTAGAAAGTTAAAGGTATGTCTAAATGACAATAATTTTTGTAGGCAAATAAATAAAATGCATATTTGTGGGGCAAAAATTACTGTAGTTGGTTTAGAATATTGCTTGTCCTTTCACGACGTGACAAGTGAGCCAGCTGGTAAGCCGAAAAGTGCCGAGTTGTCTGAATGATAATAACAATATTACCCGTTACGAAATGTTACACATTGGTAGACCTAGTAACCAGTGATGCCGTCGGTCGAAATTTACAAAATCTTTACCTTAAAACAATCTTTCCAGAATTTTTTTTCTTAAGTCCAGTTGCTGTTATTGCTCTTTCCAGTAATGATGGAAGTTTTCTTTCTAACTTTTTGTTTGAAATAGAACATTAACATCTTGATTCTGTCATTATTTTCTCTTCGAATTACAAGTGATGTCTATTTTAGCTGTTGCTGCTGTTAAAAGTTCTCAAGTGATGTGGTTTAGGTAAGGATTTTCCAGGGCGTCCCCTATAGTGTGACACAAGGTAGAGTTTTAAAGTGGGTTTACCGACAATGTCGTAGAAAAAAATGCTGAAGCCTCCTCGGCATTTCACTTTTGGGGGACGCCCGAGGCGCAAATTAATGACCACAGCACCTTCTCCAGAGAATCGCTATTATTCTTGGTGGCGCTATTATCATCTTTAACTTTCCCGGTAGAAACGAACTTCTGTCCAAGTATATGATGCGGTGTAGCTAAATTTAAATACGTTATGAAAGAAGCCCAGTGAGTGTTCTTTCAAATAGATTTTGTTTATTTTGATTGGCTTAACTATCAGGCAGTTAAGTGCCATACGTTTTTACACCTTTGAGTGATTATGTCTCAAAAGAGACATAACTGACTGACTGGGCACAAAATTTTCCTACAGTAGGTTGCCATTACTTTCTGTGGTAGACTGAACTCAATTTGTTCTTCTTTATAACCCATAGGGTGGGAGAAGCGACGGATTCATATCTTTCTCGTGTAAATGAATGCAACGAATTCAACTAGAATTTGAACTCGGTTCTACGATTTCTCGTTCTGAGCCGATAACCACTGCACCACAATGCATATCCGCTATTAGCTATCTGCTTAATTATGCTACTTTCATTATGGCGCCTAAACCATTCGACGACTTAATGTGCTGTTTTTAATTATTCCAAAGTTTAAAAAATGTTTTTTTGCTATTGTTGTTAAAGTATCCGAGTTATTCATATCAGCGAAGCACATCTTTCTGCAATTATTATTTTTTTTTTGGTCATAAAATATCGGACTTTTTAACACATGAATGCGAATGAAAATGCTATTATAAATATTTAATAAACCTCTCATATAATCGAAAACGCACTCTCCACATTAGATGTAATGATTTGAAATATTGTTTAGTGTAAATAAATCAAGTAAAATGATCAAGATCGATTTGCAATAAATAATTCTGTATTTAGAACAAAACGTCATTCAACGGCGGTCATGGATAAACATGAACGGGTATTTTGACATTATTCTAATTAATTCATGTTGATCTGCAGTACTTTCAACGAGGACCTTTTCCCCATGAACGTCCATCGGGACTCACTATATACGATCCATCACCAAAGACGCTGGAAAATAATCGGTTCCTTGTGTCACTCCAGAGATCCCCCCCCCTCTACGTGCCGTTCTCTATCTTTACAATAAACAGACCAAATCAAACATCGAGTATAACAGCCTTGGCGAATTTGCCCAATACCCACTTTCCAGCCTTGACAGAGTTAAAAGAAAAAGTGTCTGTGGCCTTGTGGATGATCATTTCCCAACCTACAGCCTCTTTCTCCACGGACGCAAGTCTTTCGTTATCCTATCGTTATTTCAATGAAAAATGCTGTGACGAGTTATATTTCTTAGTTTCACCAGTTCAGGCATTTGCAGCCATGTCACATCCACAGGGTTGAATCATCTTTATTACTTTCGTATTCCTTTAGTATGAAGAAAGTTCCACTGTGAGAATATATTTCTGAGGACGGCTAATTTGTCGAACAGACACCTGAATAAATTCTTCCCTGATCACTAAGGTATTAACTTCTTTAAGTCAAAGATCAACCTTCATCTTTTCTACTTATCTTCATAATCAGAACTTGCTTTCTCCTCTTACACTATTACAATAGTCTCACTCTATATTGAGGGGCTCTAGAAACTTGTATAAAGTGAACATTAATAAAAAGAAAAATCAATTTATATCGTTCATAGAAATCGAAAATACCTTCCTTCTACACTTCTGGGGGTCAGTGTAGCGTTTAAAAGCATATAAATATATATTTCAGGTGACATTTTAATCATTTTAATCTGATAAGAGACGAAGGTGACTTCCATCAATAATATAAGTGGTCCGTATTACTATTAAAATATCAGTATTTATTTCAGGGGTTACTTTAATCATTTCAATCTGATAAGAGACAAAGGTGACTTCCATTCATAATCTCAGTGGTCTGTATTGCCATTAAAATATCAGTATTGATTTGAGAGGTTATTTTAATAATTTCAATTTATACACTGATAGATGTTGACAGTTACTTGTATGTAAAGGCTCAGGAATAAGTGTAAGCCAGCAATAGATACTGACACAAGATTTTAATTTCTCTATCTCAGTGAATTTCAGCCGGTGATCCTGGGCTCACTATAACCCTTTCTGTCGTTCTATCCCTGCGCCATCAATACTGACGCTGGTCCAAGCCGACCGCCTCGATCCACATCCACTTTACCCACGTTGTGTTTTTAATCTCAGAACAGTGGGAGATCGAATGTAGTAATAATTGAAGCGCTGAAATAAACCGTGTTGAAAGCTATATTAAGAGAAGAAATATCTTCACCAGCAGAAAAAATAAACAAAGGAATAGTGGGGTTAACCATTACTTAGGTTATGCAGTGTAATATATTACCTTGAACAGCAAAGATATGATTAATAAATATATTCCGGCGATGGATAGTGGTGGTGGGTTCCAACATCAAAGGCAGAAAAAACAGGCGACAACCAGTTTGAAAGTGATAGTCGGGGAAGATGATTGACAGATGTATCTGACTGTAGATGACGTCAATTAAGCGACAACCTGAGAAAGCGAAAATGTATAGGAATTTTGGGGTTATATAAGTCCATTTTTTTTTTTTTGGTGGAAGAGAAGACGAAAGAGAGAGAAGAAGGACTCCCGCTGGTTGAATAAGCAGAGACTTGCTAACGACTACCCTCGTATTTCACACAACCGTCACCGACGAAGAATAAAAATATAAGATTATATTTTTATAAATACGTGTTCCTCGTTGTCTGTCAAGACGATCGTTGTTTTCCAGCTGTGTTATATAACAGTAATTCTTAGTAGAACGAAAGTTAACTTTTTCCGCACCAATCTTCATAGCAACACTAGGCTTCGTCAACAATTCTGGGTTCAATTTTTTCAGAGTCAGGAGATCTGGTGACATCTGACATGATAACCAGAAGCACTGATGCGAGAATTTGCCGCGAAAGTCCTCGAGTTCCCAAAGCTATCTGCTTATATGCACTTTGGCCTAAAACCGACATCGGTCCGACTAGTTTTGTGGATTTAGTGATTGCCCAATTCTCGCATTAATTCTAATAAGAGTTCTTTGTTACCTATTTCTGATTTCGTAATCAACTTTCCAAATTTGGAGAATTATCCACCTTCCTTGATAGTAGTCACGAGGATCTCTCTCTCTCACCTCAAATCCAACTTGCTTCACTTTACATCTCAGATATCTCCCAAACCCTGCTCTATTTTTCATTTGCTTAAGCCCATCAAGTATGTCACGCGCTGTTTTCCATTTTCCTTTTCCCCATTCATCCACCCTGTTAGTCTCAGATTCTTCCTTCCTCATTATGTATCCCAGAAACTTCAACTGTCACTTCCTGATGTTAACTATAAGTTTCTTTGTTGTTTCCATTCTCTCCAAAACGTCGTTGCTCACACGTTCGGTCCATGGTACCCTCAGCATCGTTCTGAAAATCACATTTCTATTGCTTCGAGTCTCTCCTTCATCTTTGAGGAGATTGTCAAAGGAGACAGCAATAAGTAAAATATTAAGAAACAAGAAAATATCGCTAGAAACGAAGAAGCCTGTGCTGAACCGTAATGTAATATCAATTCTTCTATATGACAATGAATGTTGGACAGTTTCTTCACAGATGAAGAAGAGACTTAATGCAGCAGAGATGTGGTTCTACAGAAGCATTTTGAGAATACAATGAACGCAGTATGCGAGTAACGAAGAAGTTTAAAGGAAATTGGAAACAAAAACAATACTTGCACTTTAAATCAGAAATAAATGAAATGTTTACGTTATACAGTGGGGAAAGAAGGCTGGGAGAATTTAACTTTCACAGGATATTTTGAAGGCAACAGGGACAGAGGAGGAACAGCAAGTAACCTACCCAATTAGCTTTCACAAGAGAATGAAGGGATTGTAAAAAGAGAAACATTGCTAAGAACTCTAAATCATAGGAAGCTGTGGAGAGCCATGTTTTTCTACATTTTGAAACGACACGGTATATGGAAGAAGTAATACGGGGTGACCAAAGAGGAATGTGTTTATGCGTGGTGAGTATGTTCAGTTCGGTTTCATATGAAATATATGATTGGTATAATAATTTCTGTTCTCTCAAACCTCGTCGTTAAGGTACTTTAAAGACACATTGGACTTTCCGTGTGTAGAAGATCACATTTCTCCAGATGACTTTTCTTTATTATCTGTAAATTGTCATGCCTTCTAAAGAAAGATAGTGGAGCTGTTGCTCATTGACTTTCTCCGCGGTTTCAAATTGAGAATTGACCTTCTCATTCATCCCAGACTAGAGAGACCGGTTTACCTTGCTGTTTAATCTAGAATTGAGGAGAGAAGAGATGGATTCATGCCTTTAACAAAAGCAATTAAGGGATCAAAAAATAATATTAAAAACGAAGACTGCTAGACAATTATCTGCTTTATTTTCTGTGAAAAAGAACAATTTCGTTATAGCTGAAAAAACGACTCGAGACATCTGAGATGAAGTTCTTCCAACAAACTTTGACAATACCAGAGAGAATATTTGACTACGGAGAAATCTTTAAAAGTAAGAACCAGACATATTTCTGGGGTTACATATTGTGATAACAATGAACTATCTATTTCAATACTAGCCACCCTGTTTAAAAGTCGTTTAAAAGTCGGGCAAAGTCACAGCTGAGCTACACTCTGCCTGAAGACGGAGACACAACTGAGAGATGAGGATCCTTATCCGGCAGGTGCCAGGTGAGAAACAAATATGGAGCACCTAGTGAGATTCGAATGCTCTATAAACAAATGATGGTCTAACAGACCAGCTTGCCAATCACTCCACGTTGAGGAGAGCTTTCATTAAACAGTCGATGATTCGGCGAATGTCATCCAATCGAAGGGAAGGGAACAGAATGTTGACAGGTAAGCCACAATTATCCGTTTTTTTTTTGTTTGTTTTTTTTTTTGTACACGTCCTTAACAAAGGTAGTGCCTTATTATAAAGGGATAAAGGTTTGGTGTTAGGCGGAGATAAGCTATAGTTTAAACCACCAACGTCCACTCATGAATCATTTCCCTTAACAGAATGACGGGTTCGTTTGCATATTTCTGCTTTTTTTTCTATTTCTTTTTAATTACACGCATTTTTTTTTTCATTCTCGTTGCATAGGAAGAAAATTAACTGAAAATCGAACGTACGAATATAAAGCCAGATTAATCAAACGAAACAAAAATAGCGAAAGCAAGGTCTGTGAAGCAATGAGAAACAGTAAAATGGTACACACACACGCCTACACACGCACAGATGCACAGACCTAAATGCATATGCATACAAACACTCGCACACATATGCCTATACACACACGCACACACACACACATGAATACACACATGTACCGAAATATAAATGCAAGCATGCATGTAAACATTCATTCACAATCACAAACACATGCATATGCACACACATTCATACATGCACACGCATACATGTGTCTGCACACATGCGCACGCACACATTCACAAGCACACGTTTGCTCCTTTTTGAGGTTTGTATTTTATTTATCTCGTAACTACAAGGATTTGCTAAAAATTAGATATTGCATGACGAAAAATACCCCATACTTAATAAAAACGAAGTTTTATCGTCAAAACCTTTATTATAATTAAGAGTAAAGACCAAAGTATTTTTCATTATTAAATTATATTTTTAATCCCTTTTAAAAGGGCTTACACCGGTTTTCGCTCGATCACCGAAGTTAAGCAACGTTGAGCCTAGTCAGTACTTAGATGGGTGACCGCTTGGGAATACCAGGTGCTGTAAGCGTTTAGTGACGGATGTGCGTTGTGGTGCAGTGGATATCGGCTCGGAAAGAGAAATCGGTGAGCCGAGTTCGAATTTCACTTGAATACCCTGCATTCACTCAAGCACTGGTACCCTTGGGAAAGGTATTAATCCATCCCTTCCCTCCAGTTATGGGTTAAATAACAAGGGTAGGACTTGGGGACCCTGCTCTTAAAAACAAATCCCAATGAATCTTGATACTCGAAAAGAAAAAATTATTACTAGACACTAAAACTTATATAAACAACAATAAATTGTTGAAAGAAAAAGGTATTACCAGCAATAAATAAATAAAGTTTAGTTGGCAATAAATGACCCACCGAGGTTGATTTGCCATAAAAACAAAACAAACAACCCTTTTAAAATGTTCGAAAACTCTTGTTTTTCGAGTGTCAGCAAAGAGGACTGCAACTTTGCATAGTAAATTTTACCTTCTTTTTTTTTTAGGTGCAAAACACTTTGATTTGGAAATTCTTGCAAAAATCAAATATTTGTTAAATTGTAATTAAACTTTTGAACTTATTTGGAAGTGAATGAAATTATTTGAGTTTCTATTTTTAGAAAAAAATTTTTTTTTAAATATTAAAATATTAAATAAGTGAAGGATAACAGATGACATCTGTTATCCTTCACTTATTTAATTTTATGAAATTTCGAAATTTAATTTTGTGCTACTTAATCTTTATATTAATTGCAAACATTGTGGAATTTAAGTCCTCAATTTCTTTTTATGAAGAAGACTTCCAGTTACCGAAAATCTGCTCTGAACTGTAAAAAAAAAATGTAATAAAAATAATTTTTTTTTTAATTAGAAAAGCTTTTAAATGCTTTTATGACTAAGATATATTATGGATACTATTGTCTTAAGCAATTTTTTTCCGATGAATAATGAAAATTTACAAGTATTGTTTGCATTTTTTAAAATTTTAATTATGAATATATAAAGTTTTAAATCTTTTAAAATTCGGTTTTTATTTGTCCCGTTGAGGTTATATTGTCACTCAGTAAAAACTATTTACTAATTATAAATCGAAAAACTTATTATTACGTCCAATATTTGATTTTTTTGGTAACTCACTAAACATGCCGTTTTTGTAAATACAGACGTCCATACACGACATTATCAGAAAATAAGAACTAAAACTATAGTAAATTTAAAGCACCTTCAAAGTAAATTCGAATTACTCAAAATTCATTAAAACATGAGATTACGGAGAATATTAAATTTTTGAGATTTCTGAGTTGTTAAATTTTATATAAAAAAAAGGGCGCTCGCATTATATTCCTAAGGTAAGTTTTAGATATATACACCGTATAAAAACTAGGTACATTTCCGTCTGTTCGTCATGCTGTCAAATTGTGAAGGCCTTAAATAAACAGCGACCATCATATTAAAAGGGCATTTCTGCGATATTTAAACTTAAAATAAATAATATTTTTTTCAAATCAGATTATTTCAACTTTAAATCAGATAATATTCCTCAAATAAAATTTCATAAAAGCATATTTTATTTTTGAAAGATTTATTATTAAAACAGTGCTAAAATCAGCGATGTTTAGCGATTTTTAAAAAATTGGCATCACTCCATGCAAGGCATTAAAGTCACCCGATTAGGATTTCCCTTCTTCATTGAACGTGGACAGAGAAAGTTTACTCACTGCATGTCCCATTGAGCCGAGACCCATTTCACATTTAATGACACCATCATGAGACAGGCCACCAATGTCCAAGGAAAGGTTAAATTTGATTCTTTGTAAAGGGAGGAGTGAACAAAATGTGGGGTCCTCCCAGAACAATATTGTTGTAAATTATTCGCGTCTTCTTCATTGAAGTTAAAGGAGGGGTCTCATCGCAAGATAATCATTGGCATCTCCTAGCATGCTCCATAAATGCCGCGTATCTAACAACTGTTAGGATCATTTTCACATTAAGGAAGTTCCTAGGATCTTCTATATCCTAGTCATTAATCTTTTTGAATTTTACAAGAGGTTTCAGCCTCTTAGACTGGTTAATGCCTTAATGCTCGTCTCTTCAGAGGCGCAGCAGACGTCCTCACCGAGACTGTAAGGTGGCTTGGTCTTTTTGCTTTCCTTTTTTCTTCCTCGCCACACGCGGACTTAGATGTTGGGTAGGGGTAAAAGAAGCATATGGGGAAGCTGAAGGGGAAGAAACTGGAGAAGGATCGTGACATTGTGGGGTGATGAGAGGAGCACGGCACCGCTACTGGCTTATATTCCTTTCCATTCCCGTTTTTTTTTTTTTTGGCATCCGGGTTCTTTTTCAGTTGTCGAAGTTGTTGAATCTTCTCCCACTTGGGTTCTACCCCGTTTTTGCGTTTATAAATGAACCACCGGGACTTATACCCTGGAGCTGATAGAGGGACGGGAGTATTGGTGACACTAACCCTGGGAGTTTCAGGGAACTGAGGCGCCGCCGCTGCTCTGCTCTTCCCTTTGTCTCCACCAACGACGCACCGTTCTCCTTCTTCCTTTTCCCTGTCTGCACTTGTAGAAGGCTTCGGATTCTGAGAGGATGTGGGCTGAGACCAATCCGGGGGTTTATCTACACCGGACAGCACCACATCGCTGGTAGGCCCATTGGATGCGCTGCGGAAATAACAAAAACATGCTTAAGGGCATATCGGCCGACAGCGGCCGAAGCTTCAGAGGCCTTATTCTCTGACCAGAAAGAGGAGAGGTGACCAGTCTCTCCGCAGTTTCAACAAGTTGGTTTGCGGCTGGTCACAATGACCGGCATTTTTCGACAGCAATAGTCTCAGCAGTTGGGTACAGAGACGAAGGCCGAACAATCTATCCTAATGTCAAACGTTCATCCTCGCTCAAGATGTCGGATAAGGTTGCCAGTGTTTGGCCACGCTGAGATTAAAACGAAGCCAGATGTCCCCAGAGCGATCGTATACTGCTACGCTGGTCCTTGTTCAGCCCTAATATTTGGTTTTTAAAATCATCTTTTGTCTCTTGCTCTTTGCGAGCCTTTCCAGACAGTCTTCCGATGTGAGTAGCAGCACGTCCCACATGAAAAACCAGTTCCTTTAATTACTTATTGGGACTTGACCCCCAGGGACACTAGTGATCGAATTTTGCAGAACAACAAATTTTGCACGCACGCTTGTCCACTACGAAGATCGACACCATTTTCTTTTCAAACTTCTGTAATTTCAGAAAAACACCTTTTTTTTAAAAACACTTTTTTTTCTTTAAATTTAAAACTAAATTAGAATTAAACTAAAATAAAAGGAAACAAAAAGCAGTTAAACAGACAGACTTTGGTCAGATAAATAAATAAATAAATAAATATTAATAAAAAAAGACAGAGAAAAAAAAATGAAATGTAAACAGCTATCAAAGAAACGAACAAAAGAAAACTAAATAAACTTAATACGAAACCAGGAATGTCCTTTCAAATAAATCAACCGATATTCCGCAAACCAGCCGGCAACTGTTCAAAACAAATCAAACTCGGTCGATACGCAAGGCAAAACACACTCAGACTTTATATACTAAAAATTTATGGTCACGTGATCTAAGTAGCACAATTCATTCAATGGGTGCGTTTGTTGCCTGGAGTTCCATGTTTGACTATTTATGTCGGTATCGGCTTTTTTCCCCTTCACAACACCTATATATTACATAAGTAATATATAATAATTTAATATATGATAATATATTAAAATATAGAAACGTCTGTTTCAGTGAAATGGGAAAGTTGTCAATTTCAAATCTTTTGATTTGTTCCATATTACTTTTTTGAATAACGACCGGCATTTATATTTTATTCTTATTGCAATATTTTATTAAAATTATCAAATTCAAACATTTAAAGATGCGACAGGGGAATTTCTATTAATATTTTATTAGACACCGCCACTCATTTTCGATACCTAAATTTAAATTAAATTTTTAAAAATAAAAATGCTTTCTTGAAGCTTTAATTTTTGCTTTAATTGAAAGCCAAGAGATTAAATTTACTAATTCCAGTAAGCAAAATACCCTGGTGTATTTCAAATCAAAGCTAAATTGATCGGAACCTAAAATTTTTTGCTTGAAAAAAAATTTAAATTTTTCCACCATTTTTCATCGATCGACACATTTTGTAAACAGAAGCCAATTCTCGGTTTTAAAAAATCTTTAAAAAATATAATAAACCTCACTGACACATTATTTTATTCAAATTACTGAATTTAAACTTACCTTAATCTGACTTGAAACAAAAATTACTTGCTTACTGCCTGAAACGTACTTTAAAAGCGTTTCTTATTTACAGTACCTTGTTATCGGAGTTGTCATCGCCTTAGCAGAGGCAATAAATGACATGACAAACAGAAGCCGTCAAAAATACTAAAAATTGAAGACGAATTTAACATAAATCTTATGCGTACGCTTCGTTTTTTTTATTTTTAACTATTTTTTTTTTAATCATTTCACCCCGAGCAAGGCGGAAACGCCACTGATGCGCAGGGGGCTACATAAATGTAAAAAGATTAATTAGAAAAGAGTGAGGAGTACAAACTAGTTAGAAAGGAACAATAGAAAGCTGAGAAAGCAAGTGCGATGACAGATACATAGGTGGAGAGAAAGAGAAGGTTATACAGCGGTGGGGAGAGAGCTAGAGTCCAGTGGTTAGTAGATGAGTATTGACTTTGCATTTAAATTTCTGGAGGTTGTAGCCGTCAGGAAAGCAAGAATACGGGAGCGAGTTCCACAGGCGGGAAGTGCTAGAGAAGAAGCTGCAGGGGTAGAATTGTCGTCTGCATTTGGCTAACCTGACTGTGAATGGGTGGGACCCAGTTGCCAGTCTGGTTGCACGAGTAAACACCTGTTGAGGAGGCATCAGTGACTTAAGTTCGTCTGAGCAGAAGCCATGAAAGTATTTATAGAACAGACAAAGGGAGGCCACATTTCGACGATGGGGAAGTGGCTGCAGTTGAGCCGCCAGATCAGTACCTATCACATTACAGACTCTCCTTTGGAGCCTGTCAAGAACACTGAGGAGAACGGCAGGGGCACCTGACCATAAATGGCAGCAGTACTCCATGCACGGACGGATGGTTGACTTGTATATATGCAGGATGGATTCAGGTGGAAAAAACATCCTGGATCGACATAGTGACCCAACCTTCTTAGCAGTAGATTTTGCTATGGATTCAATATAGTGGTTCCATTTGAGGTCTGAGGACAGGGTAAGTCTGAGGAGGCGTAGTGTATTACGCTCCGGGAGAATCGCTTGGTCCATGCTTATGGGAGGCAGGAGAGGTTGCCTGTAATGGTTGACAGACAACAGCTTGGTCTTAGATGAATTGAAGTTGACAAGCCACTTCTTGCCCCAGTACACCACAGAGTGTAGATCCCGTTTAAGGTCAGCAGCGAGATTATGTCTGTCCGCCACAACAGGTTTCTTACTGGTGCGGGAGTATATTGTAGTGTCATCTGCGTAGATGCCTACTTGGGACTTGATCTCATCTGCGAGGTCGTTGATGAAAATAAGGAAGAGCGTCGGGCCCAGGATAGAGCCCTGTGGGACACCAGCATTCGTGCTGTAGGACGAAGAGGCACGCCCATTCAGAACGACCTTCATTTTGCGGTTATTTAAGAAAGATTGGATTAGGTCGAGCAGGCGACCGGTAATACCATAACCGCGTAGTTTGCATAGGAGGCCAGAGTGCCAAGCCTTGGCGATGTCCAGAACAACCGCGCGAGCCTCGTCAGACTCATCAAGGGCCTGTAGCATGTACTCCATTACGGTTGTTAGCAGGTCGGCAGTGGACCTGGCAAAGCGGAATCCATATTGCCCGTCGGAGAACAGTTTGTGGGTGGTGAGATGATGAACTATTTCAGCATTGATTATAACCTCAAATACTTTCCCGAATATCGGTAGAAGACTGATAGGGCGATAGTTGGATGGGTCCGAGGGTTCACCACAATTCTTAAATACAGGAACGACTAAAGAGAACTTCCAGCATGCAGGAAAGCAGGAAGCAGAAAGGCAGTAGTTAAATAGTTTAGAGAGGACAGGGGAAAGTTCAGGAGCACACCTCTTAAGGACTATCACCGGGATTCCATCGTCTCCACACGCCTTATGGGGATCGAGTTTTGAAATTACTCTGGATACTACTGTCGGGGTAATATATATGTCGTGCAGTTTGGCCTCAGTTCTAATAGGGAAGTCGGGTGGGTGTACTCCGGACGAGTCGAATGTGGAGTTGGATGAGAATCTGTGGGCAAAGGAATGAGGTTTTAAGCAATACTTCCTGGTGGGTATGAAGGCATCAATGCCAGCTTTCACCCATGACGAGACCTCAGAGGCACAGTCATCAACTGATAGGTCGAACACTTTTCCCCAAGGGACGTCGCAGAGGAAATCGCGAAAGGCATCCCAGTCAGCTTTTTGGTAGAGGTAGGAGGTCCTATAGGTAGGGGGCTCCTGGGGGGAGTGAGATTGGAAAGAAATACTGAGAGAGACTACAGCGTGGTCGGAGTTGCCGAGAGGGCAAAGCTGCGAGACTTGACAGGCGTCAGGCGCAGAGGTGAAACATATATCTAGCAGTGAGGAATGACCCGAGGGAGTGCTTGGGAAGCGAGTGGGGGAAGTCCACCACTTGCGTAAGGGATTGCAAAGTTCATGGTGTGAATGCCCGCTGGATCAGTAACGGCGTTTTGAAGCCACTCAGAGTGATGGGCATTGAGGTCTCCAAATACAAATATGTGGGCGAATGGGTGATAGGAAATAGCCTTATCTATGTCGTCAGCAATGCTATCTAGTAGGGAGCAGTCAGGAGAGGAGGGAGAACGGTAAAGAAAGAATAGGTAACTAACCGAACTGAGGAGAGACAGGCGGAGACATATGTATTGGTGGTCAGTAGATTCGAGTGAAGTCACCCTAGCTATGGGGAGGTGTTCTCATGTGGACAGTGGAATCCTTCCTTAAAAGGGGAAGATAACCAGGGATGAAGAGGTCAGAGGAGGGAATAGCTGAGTTGAGGTTAGTTTCGCAGAGCGCAAGGATGTCAGGGGACTTTTCATGCAGGAACGCTTCTACACTAGGAAAGTTAGTACGAGTGCCTCGGATATTAGTGAAGGAAATGTTAATGGGTTTAGGTGGTTTGGATTTAACTGGTTTAGGCTCATTTCTGATTTGTTTAGTCATGATTCTGTTTGTAGAAAGGGACCTAGGATAGAGGATACAGGCGGTCATTATCCACGATCTGTGCTGGGAGGGAAACTGGCTAGGGCTGCAACAAGGTGTGGCCTCGGGGTTGCCCACCGAAAGCGCTTGCAGGGACACCTATCCATGCGCGACATGGCACTACAAGAACCCCGATATTATACAACTGTTGATCAGAGCAGCCGCTCTTGACGCTACGCAAGAGTTAGGGCTCCTAATTACCAGTCGGAAGCAGCAACCAGGAAACTGCCAACCCGGTACCCTCACAGTGATGAGCCGTTGCCACCAACCGGCCAGATCGCAGGAAACTCACGGAAGCACCAATACCAAGGCCTGAAGAGAGTGAAGATAAAGCCGGAAACCACATCCTAAACAGAAAACAAGGGGCAAGCCTCTACTCCAGTTCAATAGACGTGGGAGGAGTATGGACCGGGCGATAGTGTGACCTATCTACTCCTATTTAAAAAAAAAGAAAAAAAAACACAAAACACAAACTTCCAAAAGTGGAGAGTTAACTAAGTTTTAATTTAGTTAAAGTCCAAATGAAGCATGAACGCCAAAAAGTGAGGAAAAAAAAAACGAAAAATACAGATTTAAGAAATAATTCGTAACATACCTCACAGTTTCACACAGGAAATTTGATTTAAGAAAGTTTCACTCTTCAATTCTTGCTTTTCCCAAAAATCAACATCGAGTTAAGATGCTTAGTAAATTTGAATTCAAACAACAGACCATAGCGGGGAGGGGTAACAAGTGGCTGCTGATGTTAAAATTCAAACTTTAACAAAATATTTTCAGCAATTATCAAATATTTTATAGAGCTTTAGTTAGTTTAGCTTTATAGCCTTACATTTGAAGATGTTTTATGAAAAATAAAAATTTAAATGATATAAAACTTTCTTTTAAAAAAAATTACAATTTAATAACAAAATGAAAATATATAACGGCAGAGGTAACTCAATAATTTGTTAAATGTTTTGGCATTTATTAATTTTTATTTTTAATATCTATTTTACATATTCTTTTTAGGTACCTCCACAAATTGTGAATTTTACAATTACTTTTTTTTTTAACAAAATTAGGAATTAAAATATGAATCTTGCTTTAAATTTTGAAGGGATGATTTACAAAGACCGTTGAATGTTGAAACGTAGAGCATAGGTAACACTCATGTGAGATGAAAGAATTGAACCCTGCCGAAAATGTTTATATAGTCTTTTTTGTTTTGTTTTGTTTTCATGAATGGAGCACAACCTTTGAAACACGTGACCTTTAATAATAGATATCATGACGGCCACCCGTAACAAGAAGATACGAGTATTCAGCATGCACACAATTAAAATGGTTTAATTATTTTAAAAAATCTAATCGCTAAATTATTTGTATTAAGCTTTTCAATTTTCGATTAACAAATGTAGTCTCCATGCATTAATTTCACACCCTAGCGTTAACGATGCAGAAGGAAATTTAAAAAAAATTTATATTAAGAAAATAAAAATGAAAATAATTATTGTAAAAATTCATTATTCATTGAAATTTTCTTTTTTTTTTTTTTCAGTCTATGATATCCTTAATTTTTATTGTTTATAAAAGCAATTAGAAGTTTATCTAAATAAAAAATGGCGGAGTTTTATTGCATTTTTGTTTTCTCAATTCGGAGCAGATTTTTTAAAAATTGCTTATATTTTTAAGAAAAAGAGACAACTGACTGGCATTTCCCAATGACTTCTGAATTTAATTAATATTAGGTTTATGGAGAAACGATGGCGAATTTCTAGACATTTCCGGATGGTTTTGGGGTTGATAACATAAAGAAAACATAATCAACCCCAAAACCATCGGAATAGAAGATTGAAGTGACCAAATGAACATCAAACACGGAATGCTGGAAAGTGACAAAAACTAATTTATACTGATGACTAGAAAATAGAGTTACATTCTAATTCAAGAGAATATACAAGAAGACGAGTGGACGAAAGAAACAATGCAAGATAGGCCACAAAAACGGTAAACTTTGTAGAAAAAAACGTGATGGTGTTGGGCGGCATAAAAAGTGATTGTAGTAGAAAATTGGTAAAGGTGATTGGTAAAAATTTAAACCACTAAAACTAAATTAGTTTACTACGGTCTAAACTTTTGCCAGACTAAGAAGATAAAGAGATTTTTCAGTGCTCCTTGCCACAAATGACGTCTAACAAAACGGTTTGTTGTTTGATGATAATCTTAGACCATGGGGAGACTGGCCAATATAAAGTGTTGATCTCACTATAGTTGAACCATTGTAGTGGGAACTGAAGAGACAAATGCTCCAGCGAAAAGCACTAAATCTCCAAGAGTCTTGGTACTGCAAGAAAAATTAGGAAAGATTTTCAATGAAATTAATGCCACATTGAATTGAGGCAATTCTTTTAGCCAAAGGCAGCGACAATAATTACTACCTCCTTATTTTTATGCTTTGTATTTTATGTAAAAAGTTTCCTTTTTACAAACAAAAAAATGTCCTTTCTACCTTAAGAAGACAGCTGAATGGTGAAATGTTCGTTGTTGGCCCATAAACTTTTCATGGCCTTTTTTCGACATTACTACGATTAATACGCTCTATCATCCACCATACAGCAATAAAGAAAATGCAGTAACTTGTTTTCTGCTCCTGAAAGATCATAAAATATATCATGAAAAGCATACTGTTTATCACTCTCGATTTAGAAGTAAAATTAACAAAGTGATTAGTTTACAAAAGAGGACAAAACGTTTTGCACGACAGCGCAAGAATAACTTTTTTTTTCAAATGAATATTGCATTAAAAAGTTTGCGATTAAATATAAATTATATAACAATCTGTTTTTTCGCAATACACTGCGTATTGTATCAACTGAAACATCACTGTTAAGATTGCATTCAATCCCCAATTGTTTGACTGTTAATTTTGTATCATCTACCGAGACGTTTACTTTTTTCTTTGATCTCTCTTATTTCTAGTGTCTTACTTTTTGGGTCTACCGGTTTTCTTTACACGTGAATCAATTCTCTTCAAAGTCATAAACTTCATCTTTCTTTCAACAGAAATGTTAGCAATGAACAAAACAAACTAATGATCAAACTTACAAAAGCACATTATAATTATGTTAATAAGATGGAACAATTCCTAATTATAAATTTACCTATCATTATGACTTTATCATATCAGATCTTTTATTGACCTAATAGTTTTTGCAGGAACTTTTTTCGTGTTCAATCTGTTTAAAACGGTGTATCTTCTGTTACAGGGCCTCTACGAAAACTCAACAGTTCATTTTCCAATCTACGAGTTCCACACATCACTGATAAAAGGCATACTGCTAAACAATCTTAACTTCTTAATAAAATAAAAGGTGTATAATCATATTATGTAGTTGAGCCAAAGCTTTTGCATGCCAGGGTATACAATTAAAAAAATATGTTACAATTTTAAATAACTCATTAAAAATTGATAAGATTTTAAAAAAAAAGACAATCAAACAAAGGATCGACCCGTGATACAATCAGCATTTTTCGATTGATAAGGAGCATTAATAGTAAACGAATTTTACTGGAAGATTAGCGAACAATTTGCGCTTTTTTGTCTCTCACTTTTTCAAATTATGTCGTAAGATTCATTTTTATATCTGACATTACAATTAGATTTTTACCGGGACTTAGTTTTAGATCATTTCTTTTTTTAAGGATTTTTTTATTTGTTATTTTCGGGGATGTGCGAGTAGCGTGAACAGTAGCTCAGAATGAAAAATAAAATCGCCGACCGACTTCGAATTCCAGTTAAATTAGCTACATTCACTTAAAGTAATACTCTTGGGAAAGGTAAGAATTCAGCTATTTTCCCCTAGTTATAGGTTAAATATGAGGACATGTATCCGGAAAAATCAATATTATCTTTAAAAAGTTGTTAATGCACAACTCGAAAAAACGAGTTATTCTTTTCAATCCAAAGTATGATTCAACATGATTTAATCAGATTCAACATTATTAAATATGATTGGATATTATTTAACCCACAAAGAGTTGACAACCTACAAAAAAAAAATCAATTAATCAATGTTATTTGCGGTTCATTCTTTTATATAACCCCATGGAAAAAATAAGATGACTTGAAGTAATCATGATGAGAGCTGTTTCAACTTGAAGGCAAACTGCAAATCAGTGTGATTTCTTATCTTCAGTATAGCTGCTTCTTTTCGAACCTGACCCATTTGTGTTTTTCACAGAACCAGCCTGTGATTTATACTGTAACTTTGCTGAGCGGATATCACTTACAGTTCAAATATGTGCCACACCAGGGCTATATACGGTTTTGAATTCGGTGTTCTTTTCTTGTATTGCTAGCCAACCATGGCGGGCAAGTCCAGTTTATTCTGGTATTTAGCCTCTAAGTGTATCAGTACGAAAATGGATGCAAGGATCTCGACTAGAATTCGAACTCAGTTTCCCCGATTATTTCGTTCCGTAACCATTACATCGCTGGCTCATCAACACTTGAAACAATGCAGATTGTTATTCAGAACTTTTGGTGTAACGTCTCAAAACGAGGTTAATAACTTGAGGCACAAAACAGTTTATCAAATAAATTTGATAAAAAAATGTTTTTATTATAAAAGGTACAGAGATAAAAGTAGATACCGCCACTAAATCGCTGAAAAAAACAGCATCGTATGAAAAAGACTAAATAAAAACCAAATTATTTCCATCAATATATTTATGTTATTATTAATAGGAAAGATCAAAGTATTTTTAATTATTTAAAAAAAAAATTTTATCTTTTCTAACGCGTTAGAAATTTTGGTAAAAATTTGTTTTGATTTTAGTTAGCGGGTAGCCAAATCGTTAGAAGATTTCACAATAAAAAATGTAATATAACGTCACACAGTTTTTTTTTTTTCCGGTGAGAAACACATTAATTGTAAATTCTTGCAAAAATCAAATAATTGTGTGATTTTAATTGAAAATTTTAATACAAATCATCGAGACATCGTAATTTCAAAATAATGTTTTTCTTTTTTTGTGTATGTAGTTTTTTCTTTTATGGTAATTTCTGTGTGTACATTAAAAGGCCATGTGCTTCACGGTTTCTCCACCTTACAAGAAAACAATTTAGACAATTTTGTCAGTTCCGGTCGCCGCACACTTATCTCGCATCTGTATACCTGTCATCACATATCAAATACGGGAAAGATCAGAAAGATCAACACTGTGTTTAAGAAATAGTTTTATTCTAAATTTTAAGCTGTAAATAAGTAATACTTGTGTAAATCAGATTAATTTAACATTAAACTTGTTAATTTTCCAAAAATAACGTGCCATATATATATATATATATATATATATATATATATATATATATATATATATATATATTGCAAGTTTTTAAATTTTTCTTAAAATTAACTTTTGTTTACAAATGTCGATCGCTCAAAAATGACCGAAAAATTTAAAAGAATCTGAAAATTTTAGATTCCAATCAATATAATTTCTGTTTGAAATACATCAGTGTATTTTGCTTGCTGTAAATAGTAAATCTAATCATTTAGCTTTCAATTAAAAGTAAAAAAAAGTTTCAGGTACCCTTTTTATTTTTAACAATTCAATCTAAAAATTAGTTCAGTCGAAAATGAGTGGAAGTACTTAGAAAAGTATCATAGACTAAATCCGTAATTTGGAAAAGAGAGTATTGTTTTCCTTAAGATTAAACAGTTTGTGTAGAACAACTAAGGAGTATGATCATCAATTATAGTTTGTTTTTCTTCATGTATGAATTTTCTACTCACAATTTCAACCAACATTGCCTCAAAAATTACCCCTTCCATTCGTCCCAACATGCCTAGGCAAGCCGTCTATTCTTGGTGTTATGCTGTTAATTTAGTATCTTTTTTTTTTCTTTCACACATGCGCAGTAAAATTCTGGTTTGTGACGGTGCGTCGACACAAAGAGCCAAGCTGCATTCCTGAAGTAATGAATTGCGTCATTCGTTTTGTAGTACACAATTCTCGTTAACAAAGTTGGTTCTAGACCGGTTGTTATTGTAACCCGACTTGCTTCTTTTATTATTTTTATTTTGGGAAATGGACAGGAAGTGAAAATGGAGACATGACATGCCACTTATTTATTGCTTCGAGCAAAAGAGGATCTCGGATAAGGAAACAAGTCAGTTGCACCTGCATGGCTTAGTTCATCACCCTGTCATTCACTCCTGGTATAATTTTTAGAGAGAAGTAAATAGAAAACAATTGATAATATTGGTTAAAATACTGCTTGCGCTCATGATTTGTTTTGAAAAGTGAAATTCTTTTCAATCAGTTGTACTAATTATTTTTTTCACTTTTCTGTCCATTCACTGAATTGATTGCATCCTTTCATCCCCTATCATACCTTCGTCCCCTGATGACTGGATGTAATCACCGCGTAAGTCGGTGCAGGGACAGATAAATGAAATTTTCCTTCTGTATGTTTATCGGTTTTTATGTCTTCTTCTTCTTCTTCTTCTTCTTCTTCTTCTTCTTCTTCTTCTTCTTCTTCTTCTTCTTCTTCTATGTGCCCTCTCCTTTCAGGACGTAGGCGATCATGGTTTTCCACGTCTCCCTGTCTCTGGTGGCTCTTAGTATGCTTTTACCTGTTACACCTCGCAAACCCCGTTCCGTCATTCACCTGATCAGGCCCCTCATATATGTTATCTGCTGCCTTCCTGTGTCTCTTTTTCCCTCTTTCTGGCCTGTCAGTATCAAGTTCTCCAAGCCCTCCCTCCTCGTTGCATGTCCCAGGAACTTCACTTGTCTCTTCCTGATGCTTAGTATTAATTTTCTTTTGCTTGTCTTTCTTTCCAACACCTCATCATTTCTCGCATGCCCGGTCCATGATATTCGCAGCATCCTTCTGGAGAACCACATTTCCACTGCTTCAAGTTTTTTCCTCATCTTCGATGATATTGTCCAGCATTCACTACTGTATTGAAGAACTGACCACATAGCAATCTCGCACTCTCTTCTTTGTTTCTAGTGAAGTTTTTCTGTGTCTTAATACTTTACTCAGCTTCTGGAACGCGTCCTTCGCCGTGCCAATTCGCCTTCAGATCTCTGTGTCGCACTTTCCATCTCCTGTTAGAACACTTCCTAGGTATTTAAATGTTTGTGTAAGCATTTTAAATTTTCAAGAATATTTTATATTGAGAGCAAAAGAGACAGAGGGAGGCGGCGAGCCACCTACACGACGAGCTTGTGTGAATAGGTGGCGGAACAAGAAGGAGAGGATTAAAGCTTAGCAAAGGGAGAAAAACTGATAAGAGACACAAGTTTTTTTTTGTTTGTTTTTTTATCAAATCACCCCGAGCATGACGATAACGCCACTGATGTGCAGGGGGCTATGTAAGAGTGAAAAGATTGGAAAAAAGAAAGCAGGAAACCACATCCTGAACAGGGAACAAGGGATGATCCTCTACACCTGTACAATAGTCGTGGGTGGAGTGTGAACCGGGCGATAGTTTAGTCTATCTACTCCAATTGAGAAAAAAAATGAAAAAGAAAAAAGAAAACTGAAAAGATTTGAAAAGAGAAAGCCGGAAACCATATCCTGAACAGGGAACATGGAATGAGCCTCTACACCTGTACAATAGACGTGGGTGGAGTGTGAACCGGGCGATAGTTTAGTCTATCTACTCCAATTGAGAAAAAAATGAAAAAGAAAAATGAAAAGTGAAAAGATTGGAAAAGAGAAAGCCGGAAACCACATCCTGAACAGGGAACAAGGGATGAGCCTCTACACCTGTACAATAGACGTGGGTGGAGTGTGAACCGGGCGATAGTTTAGTCTATCTACTCCAATTGAGAAAAAAAAATGAAAAAGAAAAAAAGAAAACTGAAAAGATTGGAAAAGAGAAAGCCGGAAACCACATCCTGAACAGGGAACAAGGGATGAGCCTCTACACCTGTACAATAGACGTGGGTGGAGTGTGAACCGGGCGATGATTGGAAGTTGTGAAAAGCCGTGATCGCCTATATCCTGAAAGAACGAAGCACATAGAAGAAGTATAAGAAAATATTTGGGGCGATCTTTATTCGTAGATACTTAATAGACGGAGGCATTTATTACTTTAAGAAAATTTAATGTCCTGACCGAACCTATTAAAATCACCTGTTTATAAATTTCGCACCTTTTTTTTTTACCTTTGTTATAGGGAAGCACACCTATTCCTCAGATAATGGACTCTCCCTCCTATATTAATAAGAGTTAACAGGAAGTTAACGGAAGAAGTTCTGAGGAATTCTTGGGAAGTTCATAGATGTTCTTTAGAGTTCTATTGGAGTTCAGTAGAACTACTAGGCAGTTGATATTAATTGGAAGTTAGCCGAATACTAAGGAGTCAGCTTTCAGTGAAAGATTACCAAGTTCCTAAACTTTTGGGTGCGTTAAGTCTGTAAGCAACCGACATAGCACGATTATAACCTTCAGTGCGAAAACTACTCCACAACAATCTTTCATTGATTTTCCAATCCCCCTTTTATAAAAAAGTGCCAATTTATTACATTTTGAGAAAAATTACGCTTGTACCGATTAAGACCCCCTTGTATACGATTTCTTGATATATCTTGAAGTTTGCTGTATAATCGAGCTAAATGAACAGAGTTATTGAATTTAAGTAAAAAAAAAAGCCTTGACTTCCCTCTGTCTTTTTTATAAATATTTTCATGGCAACTACTCTGACGAGTTTTTTCCTTGCTGCCCTGAACACATGAATTTAAGCGTGCTACTAGATTGGCACCTACCTTTTAAGGTTGAATAAGATACATGTAACCGCCACTTATATTTCAACAGATTCTTTTCCCCAACTTCCCGCCCGTGGAACTCCCTGCTGTTCACTTGCTTTCCTGATAGCTACAATCTCCTAAAATTTAAACGCAACGTCAATTGCTATCTATCTTCTTGAATCCCGTTCATCTTTTATCCTTTCTTTAATACTCCTTGTGCCCAGTCTTTTCTCTCATTGTAACCTCCTGTGCACGAGTGGCAGTTCTGCTTTACTTGGGGTGAAATGATAAAAAAATGAATCTCTTAAGAAATTCTTTTTTTTTTTTTTTTTTTTTTTTTTTTTTTTACACATATAAACATAGCCATAGCTTACTTTACTACAAACGTCTTCATCTACAAAATGACATTTTTAATTTCACTCATAAATAACTCTAAGAATATACTGGCGAAGAAGCACAGAAAAGGCTGTCTTGGAATTTTTCAAGAATCTGAGGGTCGGTCAATAAGACATGCCTGCTCATCTTTAACTTTAAATATAACGTTGTCAGTTAAGTTCCATACGTGATACATGTGTGGGTAGAAGATTATTCCTGCAGTATGTTGCCATTACTTTCTGCGGTAGGCTGGTTACCAACCAAGGTTATAGAACCCAAACTGTTCTGCTATTTAATCCATAACTGGAGGGAAGAGACTTTCTCAAGGTTATTTGCGCGTAAGTGAATGCAACGATATCGAATTCGGCTCTCCGATTTCTCATTCCAAGCCGATATCCACTGCACCACAACGCACATTTAGTATTTAGTAGAACTGCATTAAATTAAACCAAAAAGTCTTGGAATATCAAATCTCGTCCTTAATATATCCCCTTCTTTCTCAATGGTGTTATTCTCTCTAAATGTGGTCATGTATATTCGTCTCTTAAAAACTTCTTAGCGGATTTTTTTAGCTTTGTACGAAATGCCGCATTCACTGCACCTTCATTGAAAAACAGCCATACTCTGAGTGCCTCCTGCCTGGGCCGGAACAAATTAGGTTTTGTAGTTCAAGATCCCAAAAAGGTTTTGGGCAATAATTATTATTTGATTGTGTCAGCATCCTGGAAACCCACTGCACAGACCTGTGAGTAACCAAGAAACTGCGCTAAACTGAAGGCACTACCATAGTTTAGCTAAAGACTATTGAAGTGTTGTAATAGAAAATGCTTTATGAGTTGTACCAAGAATATCAATATGTTTGACCTTTTCTCCTCACAGTAGCGACTGGCCTGCTATTGTAGAGCCTGTCACTAAGATCAGTTCTACTTTCTCTCTAGACTTTTCATTAACTCTACTGGTCAATCTGCTTTCTGTGTTTATATCGAGTGCAACTTTTCCATACATACTCATTTAACTACTATGAATGTTTGAAGCAATGTCTTCTTCCAGAAACAGATATTATGTGGCAGCACTTTGATTTCTATGCACGTCTTGTTGACAACCATATTAAAATATGGGTAGGAAAATAAAATATCTCTTTATAATAATAGGTTTATAACCAAACAATGTAGTACTATTAAAATTAGTATTAGATCAAACATTATATTTTTACCCACCCTCGAAGAAAGATATACAATAATCATAGAAGAACTATAACTGATTATTATTTTACTTTCATTGGTTATCTTCACCCGCTTTTTTTACTGACGTATACGTGTTTAATGAAATTATTATAACTTACAGTTTTATTATATACGAATGTACTTCTGCCGTCAAAAAGGACGGCAAAATATTTTAGAGGATACACACACGCGCGCGCGCGCACACACACACACACACACACACACACACACACACATATATATATATATATATATATATATATATATATATATATATTATGACCAGATTTAAACATCGTATTTTCGCTTTAATTTCAGGTGAAAATAAAGACAAAAATTCTCCATTTGGATAATTTTTTATTAAGTTGATTCTAAGCTTTCTGCTCACAAACTTTTTTTTATGTCAACACAAGATAAAATCGTCTTTGATGATAACGTCCTTGCAACCTCTCTGAAGATGGCTCATGTAAGCCAAAAGCTTAGAACCAAATTAAAAAAATATCCAAATGTTGGAAAATTTTTATCTTCATTTTCATCTGAAATTAAAGCAAAAATATGCTATATATATATATATATATATATATATATGCACACACAAACACAACGGTCTTTATTATAAAAGAGAGGATATATATATTCTTCAATACTCGACGACTTAATTATTGCAAAAGATAAAATAAGAAGACACTTTTAAAGATCAAACATGCGGCAAAGGCATTCGTAACTGGTAGTAGAGTATAATAACTGGTAGAACAGAGCTGACGCTGCCTTGCTGTTGTCTCTCTCTCTCTCTCTCTCTCTCTCTCTCTCTCTCTCTCTCTCTGAACGTGACAGGAGGGATATATATATATATATAAAATTCCAGGTGAAGAGAACTCAAGGTTTTTTTTATTTTGAGTGCTCTGGCATTTATTTTATTATAAATATTGCTTAAGATAATGAGTATTATAGAGCTTAATATAATTATATAGTTATGTATCAATTGTACATTGCGACATGGAAATTTCTGTGTTTCGAAATAGGTTCTCATCATCAGGCAATGTTGATGTAGTTGTGCAGACGTAGTTGTTGCACTGCCTGATGATGAGACTCTATCTCGAAACATAGAAATTTCCATGTCGCAATGTACAATTGGTACATAACTATATAATTATAATAATTATATATATATATATATATATATATATATATATATATATATATACAACGGTATGGAGGATAACAAAAATATGATGAAAGTCGAGGATAAAAATTGCGACTTTAATCAGAATCCAGTCGAAAGCTTTTTAGAATTGGTAATAGAAAAAGAAAGATTGTACATACATTGTACATCCATGGTTATCGCAGATTTTATAAAGAAAATAATGATCGTTAAGGAAGGCGCACCATTCTTTAGTTTTAAAATTTCAACTATGTTAGCAGCAGCAAACCTATTAGTGTTCCTAAGTGACAAAGGATTACGGTTGTGGTTAACGAGGATAATTGAAGCCGAGATAATGACAGTTAAAGGTGTTCCAATTCAATTTTAAATCTATCAAACAGACCATTTCCGGATCTTCTCTGGCAAATGTTAGTGTACATACATACATACATACATACATACATACATACATACATACATATATACATACATATGCAATCACTGGCTGGCATAATTGCCTTTTATATTCCGTGTGTTAATTGCTTTGTATATTAAAAGAAATAAAACAAGAAAGAAAGCAGATGGTTACACGTTGTTTTATAGGACGAGAGGGAGGGGAGGGATGTAAAGATGAAAGGAAAAGATAAGAGGGAAATAGAATGACAACCAGAGAAGGACATGGGAAAAAGGAAAAAGAAGAGAGAAGAGAAACTGAAATATCAATAAATCGAAATAAAAAGAAGAGAAAACATGTTAAAAGGAGAAAGAAAGCAAGAGAAGGAATCAAGAGACCGCGGAAATTGAAAAAGAGCTGAAAACAAAAAGAAACAAAGAATGGAAGAAAAGTAAACTAAGAAGAAAAAAAAACAAAACAACAAAACAAAAACGATAAAGAAATGAAAAGTAAAAAGTGAGAACGAGGCCGAAAAACGAATGAGGTATGATCGATAACAATAAACATTGGCTTGTTTGAACCGAATAGGAATAATAAAACTCAAAACCTTGATAAATTCTCACCATCGTTATAAACGTGCTTTAAACATTACCTATTAAATCGAACCAGTGTTGTTCCATAGACATATAAACGATTATAGAAACAAGTTGTTTAGCAAGTGTCATGTCTAAATCTGGCGAAGAAATTGAGTTTTAATTCTTTAAAAGGTTCGAACCAATAAGCGGGTACCCAGAGCTGTTTTGACCTCAGCGGTGAAGTCGAAGATTTATTTACTATCAAGTGAGTCGATTAAAAACTTTATAATAAGATATGAACTTATAAAATGTTAAAACCCATTAAAATGCTGAATCTGTTTGTTGAATTCGATATCTTAATTTGCATAATTATTTACTTATACACACGTAGAGGAACGCACGCGCATATATAGAGACTGTGTAAACCAACGCCTTTATCCTCTGCCCCATGTGTCTTTTATCCACTGGGCAAAGTATATCACCTGAAGAAGGCCGGAGAATACAACTGTCGAAACATCATGAATATGACAATAATTATCAAGTCAATAGTTCGAACAATGTAAAAAGTCTAAACAATTGGAAGCTGCCTGAAAATCATACCAAGTGTTACCTCAAGCCTTATGAGTGAAATTGGATGGGCAGAAATGTTCAGAAGACGTCTAACATAACAGAATAGTAAGTATGTGAGATGATTTTATATGCGAACAGAACTGCCCTTTACATTTTCTTCCATTAGGAAACAAAGGGAAAGCAAAGAGTGGAGTGACAGGGTGTGATCGATTTCTATTTTTTCCTTAGATCAGGTAATTTGCAATGGTGCGAGTAATATGAATCTATTTTCGGGGTGTATGATGTAATTTGTTTGACCTTGAAAAATATTGCGTCATCCACGATTGCAACAGATTTTTATCGCGACCAGACTGTCTCAACTGTCGATTAGTTATCCTGCGGCTATTGTCTGCGATAGACGTTGCTTCAAAGAAACGTGCGAAAATTGTAACGTTGCACGAACACACTGGCAAGCCTTACAGAGAGATCGCAGATATTGTTGGTTCAGCTTTTAACTGTCAGTTGTGTCATCTAGGCAAAGGAACAAACTGGATCCATCAGTCTAAAAAGTAAACGAAAATGCGGTTGGAAGAGAAAAACAACGTCAAGAGTCGAAGTATACGTGATCAGGAAAAGTGTGAAAGATCCTAGGAACACATTATTCGTTTTGTTTCAATTATTTGCGCAAGGGTATAGCTATCTACTGTGTTATTTTCAAGCTAACTATTTTTAAATTTTCGATTTTTAACCATAACCTGGAGTCACTTTTCACAAAAGAGGTATTAATTGTTTGGAGACTTGACATTTTTTCTTGAATAATGTAAACGGATCCTAATCATTTAATGTCTTTTTCACTAATGAAACTTACCATGTAGTCATAAAGAAATTAGTTTGTAATGTCTTTTCAAATCAAAATTATTGATAACAAAACTATATGCGACAGGTTGATGGAAAGCTATCGTTCCTTTTTATGGCAGGATTTAAACATTGCACACAATGGTATTGAACGTCTCATTGTTATCGCATAAAATGACGCAGTACGTCTTTCATACTTGCTGTGTGGATTTGATAGAAAGTGTACAGTACGCGTATATAATAGTCTTTTTTTTTTCATAGAAAAATAGACAAAAATAAAAAGAAAGAAGAGGGAATAAAGAAAAAAGGTTTGACAAAATAGGAAATGAAAGAGAAGAGGAGATCAACAATAAACTGAATAAAATAAGTAGTTGTAAAAAGTAACATGTTAATTCAACTAGTCATAGACAGAGAGGAGGATATATTAGGGAGTGAGGGAGTGAAAGAGAGAGCGAGAGAAAAAGGAAGAGAGTGGGGATAAACCATGAGATGTGCATATTGGATTTATACAGGTACATCTAAAATAATTAGACTATTGTGGAATAACTGACATATTCACAATTTCCTGTCCTTTGTAGCTCTTAATAAATTTTGTCTTTTCTTATCTCTCCTAAACTCTGTTCCTCCTTCTATTTACTAGGTAAACTATGCGCTGCTTCCCTGTCTCTTTTGACTTCAACTTGAACTGTTAGTATCAAATTTTCCTAGCCCTCTTTCTTAATTATATACCCTAAACATTTCAACCGTCTTTTTCTGGTGTTAAGTATAGTTCTTTTTTTGTTTTTTTTTGTTTTCATTTTCTATAAAATGTCGTCGTTCCTCACATGTTCGGTCCATTGTATTCTCAGTATCCTTCTGTAGAAGTACATTTCTGCTGCTTCAAGTTTCTTTATCAACTGTAAGAAGATTGTCCAGTATTCACTACCATATAGAAGGACTGATATTACGTATCACACATCACAAGCTAAAAAACACACTCAATAATCAATAGATATTTCATATCAGCCCAATACTGACGATATATACTGAAATACTGAAACGTCATTTCAATAATAATATTTATACCAACAAAGATGAGAAGAGTAGTTTTAAAAATTAAAGGATACTCACAAGTACTCATCTCAAGATGAAATATAAAAAATATCTAAATTATGAAAAGCTGTATAACCAAATTATAATTGATTGATTCGAATTTTATAGCTTATCAATCCTTTGCAGGTTAATCAAAATCCAGACAATATTTTTAGATTTTAAGAATTTTTTTTTAGATAATAATCATTTAGTGATACAAGTCTTACTAATTAAGGAGGAGAGGTGGATTCATACTTTTCCTCAAGGGTAATTGCGCGTAAGTGAATATAATGAACCCAACTGGAATTGAAACTCGGCTCTCCGATTAACAATTCTTAGCCAGTATATATTACCCTATCCGCTCATTCAAGCTTACAGCACCTGGTAGCCCCAAGCGGTTATCAATCTGTGTAGTGATCAGTCTCGAAGTTGTTTAAGTTCTATAATCGTAGGGAAACCAACGTTTCAACGTGATATGACCGCAAGCAAAATATCGAAACATTGAATAGAAAGGCTTCAAAAGCACACTAATGATGTATTTCGAGATGATGTCGTAGAGAATATATAAGATGGCTAGACATATGTTACGGCACCCAGGGCCAACTCCTTGACTGTATGCTCCTAAGACTCAAGTAGCGCTGGGGGGGGGGGGGGGTATAAAATCTAGAACTGAGAACTGTAAGAAATAAAAACAGATTAAATATATAAAAACAGATGAAACATAAAATAAACACTTTATTCAATTTAAATATAAACTAAAACTTTATTTCACTCTTTGATTGGATACCCTCCCGATATGGATGCTAAGGACCGTTGCACTCTTTGTCCCCATCTTCTGCACATAAAAGATTGCGAGTTTATAGAACTATTCTTATATATAAAATTTTCGTAAAAAACGTTTAGAATAGTAGAGAATATTGTTTTCTAAAGAGGAATCGTCAATTGCTATTTTTCGACATGATAATGTTATTGCTCACATTGCCAGTGGTGTGTAGAAGTTTGATGACGTTTGGTGATGCTAAGGGTCTTCTAAGACGCAATGAGGGGTCCTATAGAGCCTCGTACGGAGAAACGTGAGAAATGAAGACATTTTAAATATGTAAAATCTAACGAAACGTGAATTAAACAGTTTATTCGACTTAAGTATAAACAATTTTTTTCACATTTTGATTGGATGTCCTATGCTGTCACACCGAGTCCCCCTTCTTCGTGCTACTGACACTTTTCAATGTTAAGTATAAGTGTTCTTTTTATTCCCATTTTCTCTGAAATGATCAAATGTTCAGTTCATGGTATTCTCAACATCCTTCTGTAGAATCACATTTCTTTTTGTTTCAAGTATCTTCTTCATTTATGAGAAGATTGTCCAGCATTTATTGCGAAATAAAAAGACGGTTTTGTTTTATTTTGTTTTATTTTTTTTAACTTTTTAATTTTTTTTAATCATCTCACCCCAAACAAGGTATTCTACTGCTACTGTTGCGCAGGGGGTTACATAGGGGAAAGTGATGAGAAAGAGGGGTTAATTATAGCAAATGTCAGGAGGAGGGTAATAGACGGATGAGAATATCGAGGATGGGGGTGGAGAAGATGAAAAAAGAACTTGAGGGAATGGATGCGAGTTTGGTGTAATAGGAGATGTCTATTGACCTTACATTTAAATTCCTGGAGATTGTAGCTGTCGGGGAAGCAAGTATATGGGTTATTATCAGCTAAATGATGAATACAGGATGAAAACTAAAGGGTACTTGACCGAAACATTGTGCCTGTGATTAGCTTTGTAACAACTAAGAAAGGAACGGCTGTTCGAAATAGTTCAAGTAAACTTTGTTTTGAGATGTTGATTGTTTTGTTTTTATGGCAAATCAACCTCGGCGGGTCATTTATTGCCAACTAAACTTTATTTATTTATTGCTGGTAATACCTTTTTCTTTCAACAATTTATTGTTGTTTATATAAGTTTTTTGTGTCTAGTAATATATTTTTCTTTTCGAGTATCAAGCTTCATTGGGATTTATTTTTAAGGGCAGTGTCCCCAAATCCTAACCTTGTTATTTAACCCTTAACTGGAGGGAAGGGACGGATTAATACCTTTCCCAAGGGTATCAGTGCGTAAGTGAATGCAAAGTGTTCGACTGGAATTAGAACTCGGCTCACCGATTTTCCCCTCTGAGCCGACATCCACTGCACCACAACGCACCTGGTATTCCCAAGCGGTCACCCATCTAAGTACTGACCAGGATCAACGTTGCTTAACTTCGGTGACCGAGCGAGAACCAGTGTATTCAACGTGATAGGCCGTAAGTTGTTTTGAAATGTCAATTACAATCAGGCATCTCAAAACAAAGTACCAAGTTATCTGAATTGTTGTGGAATATTTCGCTCCTAATTTTTCCGTAATTTCAGAAAGTGAAAATTGTTTATATTTTAAGCTCATTGGGCTCTTCGGTGTAAAGTAGTGGTTAGCAAGCTTGTCTCGCTAGAGCAATTACGACTGAGTAGTGAGTTCGACCATCACTGAGTGCTCCACACTTTAGGCCTTGTGCTACATCAAAGCTACGCCTTAGAAAATTACATAACCTTGTATCACATCTACTCTACGCCCATTCCAGGATCATTACATGTAAAGTAAAATATTTCACGTATTTTTATAATTTCTGTCTACAACTTATAAATAGAAAACCGTTGTTCAAAATATTAGAATATACCATTTCAAGTAAATTACTATGCAGTGTAAATTCTATGAACCTGTCAGTCTTGTTCAGTACACACGACCACAATCATGGAGGAGACTATTAACTTGACAGTTGTCTAGAAGACATTCACTGACACCTTCTGTGCAGAGTGAGCCACAGAATGTTATTGCTGAAAGGGTTGACTGTTCGCAGAAGGCTGTATCAAAGCATATTCTTAGTAAATTTTCTGGAAAGGAAAAGTGTAGTAGAAAATGAGGCACATTCAAGTGGGTGGCTACAACTTTGGGAGAATTGTCAAGCAAGACCGATTTACGAACATGGGAGAGTTTTACAAGGAGTGAACTAGGGTAGGAATTTATGACTGTATCTTTTTTTTTAATTCCTAAAACCCTGACTAAAAATAACTAAAAAAAAAAAAGTATAATATGCCTAGACATAGAGAAGTATCCGTCATTCTTTGGCAGAACCTCCTCCATTTCAAAATGGAAGGAAAGGCTCAATCCCTGATGCCTGAGTGCCCCAAAAGAGAAGGGCCATAGAAAACTGGGTATTTTTTTTATTGCTAATGCCATCCTAAGCTAGGCCTTCTGCTATATTCTATTCGAGTGAACATGCGGATAAGTAATCTTTTATATATTTATTTTGCAAATTCAACTTAAAAATATATATCATAGATTATCATAGCTCTCCACAAACAGTGTAGGTGATGATAGCTCTCCACAAATTCCTTTCTTTAATATATAATAAATAATACATATTTATAATATACTAGCAGTATAGCCCGGCGTTGCTCGGGTGTAATGAAAGCTTTAAAACTAATCCATGATCCTGGACCTCAGACACAGCCTAAAGAATATTTGTGAGAATCGGATAAAAATTGTGGATTTGTATAAAGGACATACACACACACACACACACACACACACACACACACACACACACACACACACACAACATCTTGCCTTATATATATATTATCGATTTTCTGCACTATTGTAAGAACTGCAGCCTCGAAACTTCTGAATATCGTTTCTTATGTCTTTGTCTATGAGTGTATGAAATTTGATTAAAATCGGACCACGCCATCTGTAACCCGAATTTTTCGATTATCGATTTTTGATATTTATCGGCGGTACCTCGACACAAAACCAAGCTAAGAACACTCGCAGACGCTTATAGTACAACTGTGTAAATTTTCAAGAAAATCGGTTCAGCCATTTCGGAGTCCTATAGGTAACGGGGACACACACAGACAAAGTTCCATTTATAAATAAGTTTAGATTATATATTTAATAAATGGCTTCTTGATAGTGATGTGTTTTTTGTTGCTTACTCCACAGCTTTAAATTAAGAGTATTCCTTCTCCTAGACTGACTGCCAACCAAGACTCGAAAGATCAGTCTGCTCTGCTATTTAATCTAAACCTGGAAGAGAGGTGAAAAAAAAAAAAACGTTTCAGGTTTATACAAAAAACATTAGTACGAAAGCGAACACAACAGGCTAGGCTGAAATTTGAACTTCGCTCTCCGATTTCACACCGATAACCGTTACACGTGCCGCACATCCACAAATTATACACTATTAAATTTTTTTACACTATTTACATTATTCAGATTGTTGTCATTACCTTTATTGCTGCCTTCACGGCGTTTCGGCTGTTGTACCCTCCGACATTCTTCATGTGATATTTGTTGGACTTTTAACAGAACCCATTATTTAGTCCACGGGGGAAGATTTTTCTAATTCCATGTTCCATGCTTTCGGATAAAAATGGATAAACGCGTTGGTTGATGATCCAAAAATGACTTGTCAAGAACAACTGAAACCGAAATATCAAATATATGATTTGAAATCAGTTGTTTATTAGACGCACCCAAGATATATTGAATCTACGGCTGTATCGTGTTGAATACACCGGTTCCCGTCCGATCACCGAAGTTCAGCAACATCGAGCCTAGTCTGTACTTAAATGGGTGACCATTTGGGAATACCAGGTGCTGTAAACGTAAGGACCAAGAATGGTCCTCCAGGTTTGGGGTTTGGGTGCAGGGCTAACAACCCTACCCCGTAAAAAACAGTTTGTTACAGAAACAGCAACAAAAAGTTGCTGCCCTATGCACCATTGGGTGTGATGGATAAATGATGATGATGATGATGATGATGAAGAAATATTGAGGAACTTAAAGAAAGAATTAAATATAAATAATAATAAATATAACACAGTCCAAAAGGGAATAAACAATATTTTAAAGTATAAAAAACTAAGTTCTTTTATTCATATCAGGCATTAGTAATATATCGTTTCACATGTCAGTGTATATTGTGATAAAGCAAATATTTCTAGTGTCATCAGTTCAATCAATTATCATTCAAATGATGTCTTGCGTTTTGTTTAAGCAGTTTGTACTGCGAAGAATAATGGTGCAAAAGTCGCTCGACGGGTTCAGGTGGGCTGTTGGAAGAGAAAATTTACTAATGAAGTAACTCATTGGAATTCAATGAACGGCACGCTTGAAATAGTTGTTTATTGGTTTTTCTTTTGTGTACCACCGCTGCATTCGCCATGACCATCGTCGTCACCGTCGCAATCGCCATCGCCACGACCATAACCAGTAGAGGGCACACCTATAGATAATAACTTGCACGATCGCAGGTACACAGACGCGCGTGCGTACACGTAGGTGTTATCTCTCTCTCTCTCTCTCTCTCTCTCTATATATATATATATATATATATACATATAAATATATAAGTATATAAATACTCACACACACACACACACACACACACACACACACACACACACACACACACATATATATATATATATATATATATATATATATATATATATATATATGTATATATATATATATATTATGCTCTCATTACGATTGAGCTCTCTGGAGAATTAAATTTTAAAAACAGTTTCCACTTCTGCTATATGCGTGACTCTTCAGAAATGAATTGAGTTCTTTCGGTGACTGGCGTGTGTATACACTGCTTAAATACATCACGTTAAAATTTCCCTTCTCTGATTCTATGCGTCGATGGCTTAGGGTGTAGCGACTCCAACTGACACCAAATCAGTCGAGTTTCGATCCCGGGCAGAAGCAAGTGGATGTGTCTAACCACACTGATGATCAGTGATACAGCGAAACAGGCTTGTATGTGGATGACTAATATATGTATATATATATATATATGACTAAAGTGTTGAATGAGAATCAGACAGAATTGTAAACTTCTATTTTGAGATGTTTTTTTTTCCGATGAATCGAGGTCATCAAAAAAGAATTTTGTCGAGCTAATGTGACAATTTTTTTTTTGTCGAGCTAATGTGACAAATTTTTTTAAAATCATTTTACCCCAAGTAAGGCATTTTTACTGCCACTGGTGCGCAGGGGGTTACATAGAAGAAAAGGGATGAAAAAGAAGGACAGGTCATTGGGGGTGTCAGAAAGAGGGTAAGAGAAGGATGAGAATACTGGCGTGATGAGAGTGGAGTGAACGGAGAAAAGAGGATGAGAGAAAGGATGCTAGTCAGTGAGATAAAAGATAACCTTACATTTAAATTCTTGGAGATGGTAGCTGTTGGGGAAGCAAGTATTCGGGAGGGAATTCCACAGGCGGGAAGTGCGAGAAAAGATGCGGTTATATTTTATTAGTTTCACTGTAAAAGGGTGGGACTTAGTTGCTAGAGTAAATTCATACATGGAGGCACCAGTAAGCTAAGTTGAAATGCCGTGAAAGTATTTGTAGAAAAGACACAGGGAAGCCCCATTACGCCGGTGAGAGAGTGACTGCAGCTGAGTTGCAAAGCCGGGATCGATCACATTAGAGATTCTCCGTTGGATTTTGTCAAGAACCCCGAGGTGAATAACAGGAGCACTCGACCAGATGTGGCACACGGGCGAATGGTAGATTTATATATGTGCATAATGGCTTCAGACAGGAAAAAAAATCCTTGCCCTACACAGTGAATCGACCTTCTTAGCAGAAGATTTAGTTATTAGGGCTTTCAAATTCCTTGGGTTTAAAATAGAAATTACATCCAACCTTAAAATAGTTAATTGTTAGATATTACTATAAGCCCTTCAAATAACATATTTAAACGATATCACAAAGACCATGAAACTCTAACCTTTATTAATATTAACTCCAATTATACCCATCAAATAATTATACAAATTCCTACGACTATAAAAACTAGAATCAATAAATTATCTTCCAGTAATAATTTTTTTATGAAAATAAAATACCTTGTAATGGCGCCCTCAAAAAAGTAGTTTTAAACAAAAATTGTTTTACCTAGAATCCTCGAAAGAAACCAGAATAAATAAATCTAGGCACAGAAAAAGTAAAGTGATATGATTTACCCACCTTCTGACAACAATCCAATATAAATATCAGTCAATACTTTCTGGAATTCATTGACAAACAATTTAGTAAGATTTTTAATAGAAAACCTTAAAAATTAGCTACTCATGCATGCATTAGTTACATCTACAATTAATTATTAATTCACAAAATAATAAAATATTATACAAAATTTTGTAACAATGACCAAACAAATAGAAAACACCCTTGTAATTGTAGAATTTAAGATAACTTCTCAGTTGGAGGTATATGCAAATCTGAAGAGTTATATACCAAGCAACAATTTTCCCTAAAGAAAATGAAAATAAAAAAGTATATAGTATTTCCGCCTGGTCCTGGAAGCAGAGGTTATACAACCGCAAGCACTCTTTCTCTAAACCTTATCTAAAATACCAAACTGCTTTTTCTAAATATTACTGAGAATTAAAGGACAAAATCTTTTCCTTACAGATTGAATGAAAGATTATATATGTAAATCTCAAACCCGCAATAGTTTCAGAAATTGATGTAACTTATGCTTGGATGAAAAGATTCGAATACTCAAATAAAAAAAAAAATAGCCAGTTATCAAACCAAACGAATGAGATATTTTTTAATGCAGTCATAAAAAATAAATTTAAATCACCTTTCAAATAGGTTAATTTAATACTAAAAACTTACCCTTTGAAATAAATTATAGTTTATAACCGGTGTCGTTGATGTGTTGATATTTTTCCTTGATGTATATCACATTGCTCTGGATAGTACACATTGAGGTCTTTGTATGGATCTAACTCTTTAATATGTTATATTAAAAAAGAACTATTTGGGTTATCATTACACACACACACACACACACGCGCGCGCGCGCGCGCGCGCGCAAACACACACACACGCACAACTATATATATATATATATATATATATATATATATATATATATATGCAAGTTTCGTTAAAAATTACAGACAAGGTGCTGTGGTAAAATTTTTTATATAATTTTTCAGGTGATTTTATAACTTGTTTTTTCTCTTCAGTAAATAAATTATATAATGGTTATGCGAGTGTATCCAAGTGCTTTTGGCTATACTTTTAGCCATTATAAATGATGAATATAGATTGTTTTATTCATGCATCTAGAGTTATAGGAATGTTTGTGGCCGTGCTCATAGTTGATATTATTGAATATATATCACGATGGTTTAAAAGAGAAACAATATCGTAAAACTTATGGAATGGAATATCACGTTGGCCTCTTCTAAAAAAATTAAACTGAAATGATAGAACAATTATAAAAAAATCTAAAAATTATTGGCAAAAAAAAGAACAAGAAAACATGCCAAAAATGTGGATTGACCAGCGAGAAAATATTTGAAGAAGCTGGTGTCGCTAATGTAAAACCAAAGAAATATGCAGAAAATTCAGAACATTGGCTTAAAACATAAAAGCAACCAAAAATAGTTTTGCGTAAACATTGCAGACGTGTTTTTATGTCGAAAATTATCTTAAGTTCTTGCAGAAGAATGTTTTCTGCAAGAAAGAGCAAATCCATACAATGCTCGTTCACATTCTGAAAAGTTAACTATTGCACACGTTGGTAACAGATTTCCAAGACATCAAATTAATGACATGGCTTATAGCATTTCCGTGGATGTGCGGTTGGTGTAATGAATAAGAAATCAGAGAGCCGAGTTCGAATTCCAGTATGGATCGTTACTTAAGCGCAAATACACTTGTAAAAGATATGAACTATTTGTTCGTAACATAAACCATGTTACCCAACTCAAAAAAGCGATTTTCATAATTTTCTTAATATGGTTAGATATAATCTGAGGCTAACACAATATATCGTTTATATGAATATAAGTCTAGTCTAGAAACATTTGAAAGGCATGAATTTTTCTCTACCCCCTAGTTATAGGTTAAATAGGAGGACTTGTATCTGAAAAAAAAAAACATTGTTTTTCCAAAGAAATTGTTAATACAATATTCACTCCCAAACACAAGACCTGCATTAATTATTCTTACAAGCCAAAATATGTTTCCGCTTTAAATGACACACAATGCTAGTAAACCCTAAAAAAACAAATCATTCAATCAATCTAGTATTTCCAGATAGTGAACTTGTGATCCATCATCTTAAATGTGCATATGAGAACAGGAAGTAATATTCAAGCAAAGAAGACCACTGGGAAGCAATAAAAAACAGTTTTAAGTTAAAAGGTTAATTTTAAATTTCTAAACAGCAGAAGTTAAAAAAATTAATGATTGATGAAAATTATAAACAATCCAGAAGCTTATATTAAAATGTAAAATAATGAATTCATCACCGACATGTAATATTGCGTTAATCAAATACATGATTCAGTGACTGATATCTTTTAGATTTATTTGGTTTGCAATAGAAATCCTGTTATCTCACCCCAAAACAATTATCAATATTTTTTAAAAATATGGTAAGAACGCACCTCAAGGACCAAGGAATTTGATGTCTGGAAGGCCTTTGACAAGGTATGGCATAAAGGTTTACTACACAAACTCTCCATCTATGGAATAACTGGAAGGGTCTTCTGGATCATAACAGGTAGGTCTCTGAAGGTAGTTATCAATGTTCTTCGGAACCCTAGCGGTAAACCCAGGCGTCGCTCAGGGGGCATTTGACGAACCAACACACTTTAAATGATCTGCCTAAGAATATACTCAGATCACTATTAAACATCTATTCCGATGATACGACTATATATAGGCGCACCTTTAAAACTCTTCATAGTCAGAGATTGGCGACTGTTCTCTCTTCTGATCTTGCACACACTATTCAGTGGGGTAAAATCTGTCTGGTTGCATTCAGTGCCTTGAACATCAAGCTATCTAAAATACATCATCGCTGATCCGATCCCAAACTACCACCAATCAGGATGAAAAGATGTCCCCTCAAGAAGACATCATGCCTTGAAATACTTTTGAACCTCAAACTCGTACCTGACTTGAAGTGAAACGATCGATTGCTAAGGATGCAGGAAAAGGGGTCAGCTCCCTGTACCGCTCTAGTAAGTACCTGACTCTTTCTGCTATCCTCTATTTTTTGAAAAAGCTAGATTAAGCCAAAAATGAAGTAATGTTATCATGTTTGGGTGGGAGCTGCACAGACATCACTCGCCAACCTTGATAGAATCCAAAAGCATCTCTGAGCTCTTTTGGGAAACGAATTATTCACCACCCACAACCGCTCTCTCACGGGTGGAATGTAGCAAGGCTTTCGCTGATATATCGCCACTTCCATTGAAAGTTCCCGGACAAACAGTGATAACGGAAAATCGGAGAGCCGAGTTCAAATTCAGCTGGGTTCGAAATATGGTGGGTGAGCATTGGGGGCAACGAAATTCATACTACGATTTACAATCAGAAGAATATAATTGGAATCATCTCTCAAAGACGTATATCCTTTCCAACAATCCGACATAATCGTAGTCTCAGGTAAAATGGAGCTTCGGATTGGGTCCAGTGATACGGAAGCTGTTCTATGTGGCAACTTCATGGCAAGCTAAACAAATTTTGATTTAAAATGCATAATCTCTTGGAGTGAATTAATATTTACAATAAGTAACTTCACATTATTTGGGGGTCAGTTAACAGAAAAGATCCCGTAACCATATAGCTCGAATGACCCTGGGCCTAGTACCGGGTGAACTCTACTTTAAAAAAAAATATATTGACGCGCATAAGAAAATCTGACATAGTACACACACGGATAGGTGTAGGCGATTTCCTAAGCACTGCTTAGAGGTGGCACAGGTCTGGAAGTATGGGGTACCCAGTGAGGATTGAACTCACTACCCAATTGTAATGATTCTAGCTAGACAAGGTTGCTAACCATTGTACCACGTCGAAGTACCCTAAGAATTTCTAAGCGTAGCTTAGATAGGGCATAAGGCCGGAAGTATCGTTCACCCAGTGTGTATCGAACTCACTATTCATAGTTGTTCTGCCGAGTCAAGGTTGCTAATTATTATACCAGATCGAGGCGCAGATAGACGGATAGGTGGTGTGTGTGTGTGTGTGTGTGTGTGTGTGTGTGAGAGAGAGAGAGAGAGAGAGAGAGAGAGAGAGAGAGAGAGAGAGAGAGAGGAATTTATCAGGTGCACATCCAATATTCAAACGAGCGCTATCCTCGGTTTTGCATATATAACCTAAACTGTGTACTGTTACGTAGATTAACTTTGGATTTACACGCAGTTATTTCAATATGCAAGTGTGATCCTAACAGGAAGGAGTGATAACGAGTTGAAAAGAAATGTTCTTGTTTTTTTGGAGATGAATTTAATCTACGAGTATATCATGATTATTCAACGCTCTTTTCTTTTTTCTGTATTTTAATATCTCGTTGAGCAATTCAAGATGAAATGGCAATGCGTGAGATAGTTGGTGTGAAAATCTGAAACGCATCTTTCTCAAGAGTGCATGCATGAAATAAAATCTGGGATAGCATATACGTTTTAGCCTTTCTGGTGGTTATTTTATGTTCTTATTTTTTAAATTCACGAGATGTTTCAGCCGTTTGTTTTTTACAACCCGCACCCCTGTTAATTTTTATTTGTTAATTTTCATTTAAACCTTACCTTAGCCCTTTTCTTAACCTTCCACGCGTTTACAATTCTCAGGATCATAATTTAAAAGCAGCAAATAAGAACACGAGCTAATTTTATTACGGTCTCTTGCAACATTCTTCGGAAGATTGAAAAAATATTTTCTCATTAAATATATATAGTATACGCCGTATAGTTTAAACTATATTTTTATCACACACACACACAGACATATATATATATATATATATATATATATATGTGTGTGTGTGTGTGTGTGTGTGTGTGTTATGGGATCTATCTAGATTGGAATGAACTCTTCCTCCTTCATAAATACTAACCTGCGAGTGGCAGTCGAGACGCAGTGTAACTTGACAGTTCGGACGGACATTTCTATCCGCTTATTTTGTATATATGTTCTGTTATTCACATACATTGGTTCAGTATACCTTTTTCTTTTCGTGTCTTTCTTCCTGACCCTAACAGGTCATAACAATATATATATATATATATATATATATATATATATATATATATATAATTTTTTTTTTAATCATTTCACCCCGAGCAAGGCGAAAACGCCACTGATGTGTAGGGGGCTACATAAATGTAAAAAGATTAATTATATATATATATATATATATATATATATATATATATATATATATATATATAATTACAAGGAGTTTGTCACAGATCCATGCCAAATTCGAAGTTTCGTGAGGACACTGTTATTTGCTGTTAGGTCCCTATTTTTTCTTGTTCATATAGGACATAGTGCAATTTCTGTGGAAGTGTTCTTGTTTGTGACTAGTTTTGTTTTGTTGTTAATTTTTTCTTTTGATTTTTATTGTGCAGTTTGATTTATTTTTAATGCTTTTTATTACTTTTGAGTGTACGCTTCAATGGGCGTTTGTTTAATTGTTTTATATCGGGTTGGGCTTTTTTGTTGTATTGATTTTTTTATTTGTTTGACCTTCATGTGTTGGTATGTTTTTCCGTGTGACGTTTTATTTTTTCTACAACTTGCTAGCCTCGTGTGGAAATTGCAATTGAAATATGGAAAAGACCCGATATAACTTGGAACATAGTAAAAATAGCCAAAACTATACAGAAGTAAAGTATGCAGATTATGCTAGGAGGAAGAAATTGGTTATTATGTTGTTCCTAGAAAGAAAAAAGTTATTAAGTAAAAGATCAGAAATTATGTCAAAATGCAATCATACTCATAAATACCTACAAGGATCATACAAGCATGAATGAAAGTGTTCTGAGATCGTTAAATATATCCTCCTAATTTTTAAAATTTTTCGGTGGTTTGAAGATTCCAGTCGTGCGTTCATAAAAAAATCTCTGTTCGAGTGTTTAAAAAACGGTAAATCAGTTATTGTAAATCACCCGAAGATATCAAAAGGTTGAAACCTAGGTCGCGGAAATAACTCATTTTCAAATGAAAAAATATTCAAAAGTTCTACACTATAACACTTTTTAATACAACTATGTACTGATTTAATTTAACTATTATATATATATATATATATATATATATATATATATATATATATATATAATTCTAGGTGAAGAGGACTCAAGTTTTTTTATTTTATTTTGAGTACTCTGGCATTTATTTTATTATAAACAGGGCTCAATATAATGAGTATTATAGAGCTTAATATAATTATATAGTTATGTATCAATTGTACATTGCGACACGGAAATTTCTATGTTTCGAGATAGATTCTCATCATCAGGCAATGTTGATGTTAGTTGTGCAGATGATTTACATTTAAATGACAAAAACATTTGGTTTTCTTGTCTCTCTAGAATCATTACAAATGAGTAGTGAGTTCGATTTTCACTGGGTACCTCATGCTTTCGGCCTTGTGCCATATCTAAGCTCTACTTAGAAACACTCGGTATTCAACACTTGTGATATCCTGGCACTAAATTAAGTTTAGCAAATATAAATAAAAACAATGATAATTGATTTTACAAGCACGTAAACAATAGAAAGAAAGCCTGAAACCTAATTGATGACTAGACAAAAGTATCATATCAACTTGGCTTATCCAAATTTATGCTTTAAGGAAGCAAGGAAATTGAATCAGACGGAAGTTATCCGTGCATTTGGGTAAAGTGTCTTGCAAACAACACAAAAATATCTACCTTCACTCCATCTCTCTTTCTCTTTCTCTCTCTTTCTTTCTCTCTCTGTATCTCTGTCGATCTCTTTCTCTTGCTCTCTTTTTCTCCTGCATTTCTCTTTCTCTTTCCCGTTCTCTCTGTTTCCCACTTTCACTTTCTCTCTCTTTCTCTTTCACTCACTATTTCTCTTTGTCTCTTTTACGTTTTCTTTCTATTTCACTTTCTCTTTTTTCTATTTCTCACTCTCATTCTCGTTCTCGTTTTCACTATCTCTATTTGTCTCTACCTCCATTTCTCTTTTTCTCTTTCTATCTTACTTTTTCTCTCTATTTCTATCACTCTTTCTCTCTCTCTCATTTTGCCTCATTTTCTCTCTCTCTCTCTCTCTTTCTTCCTTCCTTTTTATCTCTCCCGTTCTTTTTTCTCTATCCCTATCTCCCTCCATTTCTCTTTGTGTCTATCTTTCTCTGTCATTCTGTCTCTATTTCTATCTCTCTTTTCTTCCTTCCTCTCTCTCTAGTACACATTTTCCCCATTTCTCTCTTTCTCTCTCAATCATTCTCTTTCACTTATTTTGTCGCCTTTTCTTTCTCCTTTTCTTTCCTCTCTCTCTTTCTCTTTATCTGCTTATCTCCCACGTGCATACAAATAAAACGAAAGAATGGCTATTAATACTACTAATTCATGGAGGGGAGATTGTTTCACACGCATTCAATGAGCACTAATTTTAGCTTTACCGAATGAATATTTGTCTTCAGGCCGCTATACAAAGATGATTAGTTGAATATCAACATCTTTCTTTATCCTATGTACTGCGATACTCATCACTCTATGTCCTAGTTTGTTTACTCTGGGCCGTACTTCGAAGTCCACTGAGAACTTATCCGCATAGATAAAAAAAGAAATAGATAGAAGGGGAAATGCTATGAATAACGAAAACAACAGATGGGCAATTAATCTAATGGTTAATGGCTCGAGATTTGAAATCGTCGAGCCTTGTTCAAATTCCGGTCGAAATCATGATATTTACTTTCGCTCAAATATCCTTGGGAACAGTGTGAAGCAATTTCTCCTTCTCCATCCTTATATAGATTAAAAGATAGGGTGATCTAACAGTGGTCGGTAACCTGTCTAGGAGAAGGTCATCTCTGAATTTAAAATTGGATGTAGACATGGTGAATTACATATTATACAACTATAAAAAATATCTTGTAGATCCTATGATCTCAACTGAGATGTCGATAGTCAAAACAATAAGCGTAACCCACATTATACCGGAAGCGTTTAAACATTTTTTCTGAATGAAAAAATTGGACGAAAAAAACCCCCCAAAAAAACAAAACAAAACAAAAAAAAAACGTAAAATGTTGATATCTTCCTCGTTTGTCGGAAGTCCATCTAAATTTCTGGGGTGAGGGGTTATCAGTATTTACAATATTTGCATTCGAACTAATATCCTCATATTTGTTGTTATGCACACAACGTTTCGGCTGTAGCACTCTCCGGACTTCTTCAGGTGTTTGTCGATTTGGGTAACCTCCAGAAATTTAATAAAGTGTTCAGTTTGAAATTTCATGAAGGTTACCCAGATCGACAAACTCCTAAAGAAGGTTGAAGCGCCAGCAGCCGAAAGGCTGTGATAATAACAACCAAGGTAAGAACAGTTCTAAAAATTACTTAGCAAATCAATTTTAAAAATATGTTAATCACTCAATTGTTTAATTTTATAACTTTCATCTTGATTAGAGAAGAGATTAGCAAAAAGTTGTGACAAACTGTAGACAAGACATCTACCGGCGTTCATATTTTTTCCCCTTTTAACCGACCGGAAATTGCCTTTAAAACTATTTAAAATGGTGTCAAGATAGGTTCCGGTTGGTTAAAGGAAAAATTCATAAAATACTAGTTGACGAAAACAGTCTTATTTAATTTATAATAATTAAAGTAATATTTTAATAAACTAATTCATTTCATTTTATTTTCTCTTTAACTTTTCCCAACGAAATTTATAACTTTTTTTAATAGAATTTTTCCTGCTAAAAACGTATCTTATGAGTTTTTTCCTCCAGCATTTACTACAACTTTCGTGTTTTAGAGCGAATACCTTATCTGTTATGTTTTCTTTTAATCTTGAAAAATTTAGTGATGCCTAATATCCACCGAATCTAAACTTATTTATATATGAAACTTTGTCTGTGTGTGTGTGTGTGTATCCATTACCTATAGACTCCGAAACGGCTGAACCGATTTTCTTGAAAATTTACAGAGTTGTACTATAAGCGTCTGCGAGTGTTTTTAGCTAGGTTTTGGGTCGAGATACCCCTGATAAATATCGAAAATCGATAATAAAAAAAAATCGGGTTATAGAAGGAGTGGTCCGATTTTAATCAAATTTCATACACTCATAGACAAAGACATAAGAAACGATATTCAGAAGTTTCAAGGTTGCAGTTCTTACAATAGTGCAGAAAATCGATGATATATATATATATATATATATATATATATATATATATATATATATATATATATATATCGATACCAGGAAATCAAAATTTGACTTACATCCATTTATTTTTCTTTCAGTCTACGGTTTCGCTTTAACTGGCAACTTTTTAGTCTTTCGTGCCAACGTCCAAAGAGTCTGAGCTCTAGGACCATGGATTAGCTTTAAAGCTTTCATTACACCCAAGCAACGCCGGGCTATACTGCTAGTTTATTAATAGAAGCTTAAATGTGAAGATTTTATTCATGCAAGTTTAGTTAAATTTCGCTCTTTCAGTTATCAGTCATTATATTATAAACTTGTATTTTGCAATGTGATAGTTTCATTTTTGTTGCTTCATATCATAACTATGCACAAAAACAGTAGAAAGATCAGGTCATCTGATGAGTCATGTTCGATATCTGATAGCGATGAATTAAATGATATTTTCGCTATATTAAAATGCCTGAATGATAATAGTATATACTTGTAGAGTTTAAAACAAGCAAATTACGTCGCGGCAGTATGATTCAAGTAAAATAGCGCAATTATTCGTGCATAATATGTACCTCCAATTTTCATCTGCAATAGATAAAAAAATCATCTCCTGTGCGTATGTGCGTCTATATGCGTATAAAAAAATTAATAAAAAAAATAAAAATCTTACATCCTGGTGTTAAAATGTTAATTTTTAATCATTATGACTGAGTAGTGAGATGTGGTGTAATAGATATCGGAGCAGAATGAGGAATCAGGCAGCCGAGTTCGAATCTCAGATGAATTCGTTGCATTTACTGGTAAATTTTTGTTTTGTTCCCCGAAGGCCTTTACCCCGTCAAATCTTTCTTAAGCTTCCTTAATTACGTGCAAATGTATATGCTGAACTCAAATCGATAATTGTTTATTCAAGAAACCTAACTTTTTTCCTGTTATCGACCAGAAAAAAATCGGACTACATCTCACCTCTTACCACCGTTCTCATATCTAATTCACTGCCGAATGGCTTGATGCGTAGGATAATTATTTCGGCCTGCTTACTTCCTTTTAGCAAATACTCCGCGATTTGTTTGGTTTCGGAACTCAATTTCCGCGTAGTAATTGCAAAAAGGAAGTAAATTGGAAAAAAAAAATCGGCAAACTACGCGTGAAGTCATTCTGCAGTGAATAACATTTTTTGAAGCGTGGTTACGGGGTGAGATAAACAGCGAAAAGAAGTTTGATATTTTTCTGGTTGTAAACTTGAAAAAAGGTAGATTTCGTCAATAAACAATTATCGATTTGAGTTCAGCATTTACATTTGCACGGAAATAAGGATGTTTTGGAAAGATTTGAAGGGGTAACGACCTTTGGGAAACAAAACAAAAATTTACCCATTCACTTACGCGCTAATACCCATTAAAAATTACGAATTCAACTCTTCTACCGCCATTTATTGGTTGAATAACAAGACAGATTGTGTTCTATAACATTGGTTAGCAACCACTCTACCGCAGAAAGAAATGGCATCCTACTGCGGAAAAAAACTTCTGCTTATATCGAAAGAGACATGGTCGCCCAACTGACTGAGTTCAATCCTCACTTTGATGTCCCATACCTTTGGACTTGTGCCACATTTAAGCTACGCTTAGAAAATACCCATCCCAAGCAAGGCGATAATGTGACTACTTTAGAAGGAAACAGAAACAAAATCTTAGACATAAAACAAGAGGTAAACCTCTACTCTATCTTTAGGAGATGTGTAAATCGGACGATTGACAAAGCTATCTACTCCTATTAGATACAGATAAAAAAAAACCCACAAAATAAGCAAACCCGGTAACTCACCTCTCGTGTATAACACGCAATGATTTTTCAGAATTCATGGCGGCTGAATCTGACCTAAATTTAACATTTGTTCAACTTTTATTTGGTTCGTATATATTAAAAATAAGAATTTATATAATTTGCCTTATAATTTAAACCATAAAATTTACTCCAAATGGTATGGGCGAGACATCCAGGCTACCTTCTGTTACAGTTATCCTTACTTGTTCTTACCGTATTCAGATGCTATCGACAGATGCCATCGACAGGTGCCATCGACAGATGCCATCGACAGGTGCCATCGACAGATGCTATCGACAGATGCCATCGACAGGTGCCATTTACAGATTGCTAAGAAACGGCAATTGAAATCGGTGAAAACCGATCTTGCCATCGTTCTTGGTAGGATGACTAATGTCCTTCAACCAGTGGACAACGGCATCATACGAGTCATTCGAGTCGCTTGTCCGGAACAAGTGGAACCTGTAGCAGACAGAAGGACGCATTTCATTCACTCCGACAGGCCAAATTCGCCGACCAGAGCTTTCTGTTATATATATATATATATATATATATATATATATTAATCATATCACACCAAGCAAGGCGATAACGCCACTGATGCCCAGGGGGCTACGTAAGAGTAAAAAGATTGGAAAAGAGAACGTACGTAATGGATGCCAAGCAGAGCATTTCTGAAACAATCATGGCAAAGTCATTCAAAAAATGCTGCATCACGAACACACTGAACGACGGTAAAGATTAATCCTTTCTGAGGACAGAAGACATGATAATTATATGGACTACGACGACAATATCAAAGATAACAAAGACATTTACTCTACTGATAAGATATAAATGAGACAGTTAGGGCGTCTATCTTTGACATAGACATCCACAAAGCAGTCTAAAATGTACTTAATATTTATGTGGATAAAATTAACATTAAATTAAAATTGAAAAAAAAAACGCCGGGTTTTGGTTAGTGATTTAAACTCTTTGGTAGACATTATTTGTTTTGGACCATTGATAACACTTACTTTAGGTCATTAATTTCGTACATGGCAACGCACGTAACCATAAAATAGTTAAACTTTCTCATGAATAAAAAGTATCCCTAAACTTTAGGTTGAAAAATCTTGGAAAAATAGCGTATTATCGACGAAAATTATGGTAATTTATGGTAAAATACTATATAAATGATGTGCGTTGTGGCGCAGTGGATATCGGCTCGGAGCGAGAAATCGGAGAGCCGAGTTCGAAATCCAGTTGAATTCCTTGCATTCACTTACGCGCAAATACCCTTGGGAAAGGTATTAATCCGTCTCTTCCTTCCAGTTATGGTTTAAATAACAGGACAGATTGGGTTCTATAGCCTTAGTCGGCAACCAGTCTACCGTAGAAAGCAATGGCAACCTACTGCGGGATAATCTTTTGCCCAGTCAGTCATGTCTCTTTCGAGACATGATCGCCCAAGCGTGTATCACGTATGGCACTTAACTGACTGACTATATAAAGAGATATTATATCAAGAGAGAACACAGAGAGAACATACAGAGAGACAATACCTTATTAGAGAGATATTTAATAGAAGAGAGAAAAAAGTATTCCCTAAATATACAGTCTGATATATCAATACTATTTTCATAGTGTATAACAATTTGTTTTAGTTTTATGAAATTTGAGAAAAGTGTGTGTTATAATGAAACTAGCAGTATAGCCCGGCGTTGTTCGAGTGTAATGAAAGCTTTAAAACTAATCCATGGTCCAGGAGCTCGGACTCAGTCTAAAAAATATTTGTGTGAAGTTTGGTGAGAATCGGATAAAAATTGTGGATTTGTATAAAGGACATGCAGGCAGATAAACAGATACACACACAAACATCTTGCCTTTATATATATATATATATATATATATATATATATATATATATATATATATATTATCGATGTTCTGCACTATTGTAAGAACTGCAACCTTGAAACTTCTGAATATCGTTTCTTATGTTTTTGTCTATGAGTGTATCAAATTTGATTAAAATCAGACCACTCCTTCTATAACCCGATTTTTTCTATTATCGATTTTTGATACTTATCGAGGGTACCTCGACACAAATCCTAGCTAAGAACACTGGCAGACGCTTATAGTACAGCTGTGTAAACTTTCAAGAAAATCGGTTCAGCCATTTTGGAGTCTGTAGCTAACGGACACACACACACTGACACGCACACACACAAAGTTCCATTTATAAATAAGTTTAGAGATTAGATAATTACGATAGTTACTAACTTGATCCACATGAAGACAGTTGTATCTCGAGTAGACGTGATGACACTGATGAATTAGCTTCAACTCAACAGGCAAGTTATATTTCGCGCTCCTAGCCAGATCATCAGGTGACGCAATTCTTAACATTGATACGCGCATAAATTATATCTGACTCAAGGGCGGATAAGTAAATAACACTACACGTCCCCAAGAAAACATTTTTTTGTTTTGTTTTAACCTGTCGCTTAAAGTTAAAAATAGAAAGTTATAAAAAAGCATGTAACCTGGATATATTTGTATATCTGAAACTGAAAAACCAACGCACAAAATATGAAAATATTGCAGAAACCAAGTAAATAGTTCAGAGTCGATTCGCAAGTAGTACCGAAAGAAAAAAGTTCTTACTTAGGTTCAAGCCGGATAGCCACTAGTCTTGATGTATTTAAATTAAATGGAAAAGAAAAGTAAATAAGGCTCTTGAACGTGATAGTTGACTTGGTCGTACACTGTGCCCATGAATGGCGAGAGAAAATGTTGGTCTGGAGTCAACGTGATCAATTGGCGCCAGACTACCATACGATCACGTGACGCATTTCTTAGCATAAAATACAACTCTATCCACAGAAGATAATTGTATGTACGTTGAGGTGCAAGGGATATCGAATGAGAAATCGGAGAGACGAGTTTAAATTCCAATTGAATTCGTTGCATTCACTTACGCGCAAATAGAAGGTGAAGAGATGGATTCATACATTTTCCAAAAGGTATGAATTCATCTCTTCTCCCTCTAGCTATGGGTTAAATAGCAAGACAGATTGGGTTCTATAGCCTTGTTTGGCAACCGGTCTACCGCAGAAAGAAATGGCAACCTACTACGGGAAAATCTTCTGCCTAATCAGTCATGAATCGAAAGAGACCTGATCGCTCAAACGTGTATCACGTATGATACTTAACTAATTGACTGAGCGTTACAAAGAATAAGTGCATAATATAGAAGCATAAGTCTGTTAATGCAGGAATTTAGAAGAAGATATCCGAATAAGACTCCCTTCTTACCAATGGAATACAAGGGGAATGAAGATGGTTTGCTTCTGTCGATATGGTATGGCGAGTCATAGCTGTAAAGATCTGAATTTGTAGAACTAGGGAACATTTTTCTTGGAAATAGGGACAGAGTAGAGAGAGGACTGCAACATTGCGTCTGTGGAGGAGTTGCAGGTTGGAAAGTAATTCATCACCCACCAGGCCGCGTGAACTCTATCAAAGCTATAAAGAAAGAGATGGGCAGTTCTGCTTACATATGGTAGCAATATGCCATTTCTGGTCTGATCTGTATCTCGTGAAGACAGGACATGGAAGGTACCACCACGCACCTTTTGGAGCCTTATAATGATCTGGCTAGTTATCCAGAGTTTTTCGCGATATATCGTATATGAGTTCCACAACGTCTGTGGTGAACTTAACTACTAATAGATGTTCAAAGAAAGCTTTTTCTTGTTGTTTGTCACTTATTGTTCAGTATTTTTTGTATAAATCAGTTAACACCGGATACTGTACTGAATAGATATATTAAGCACTCATTCTTCTCTGTGTCTCATTCACCTCGACGGTACAACAATACTGAAAGAAAGAAGGACAGCGGAAATCAGTGACTAAGCTCGTGTACATTCCTAGGTCAAATAATGAAGAACGTAGGCTTAAATAAGACTTATACAATCGCAGGACATATGGAAGGCAATGGGGACAGAAGAAATCAGCGATTAAATTACCTAACGTGCTTGTTTATATTTCTAGGGCACGTAATGAAAAACTCTGAATGGAAGAATTTGATACTCAGGGAACATATTAAGGACAAGTGGGAAAGAAGAAAGTCACGAATAACCTACCTAACGAGCTTGTGTAAATACCTAGTCAGATAATAATGAAGGTAGGTTTGAAGAATTTGACACTCACAAGGCTTATTGAAGACATGAGGTACAGTGGAAAGCACTGATTAACCTAACAAGCAAAAGAAGAGTGGGTATAAATAGTGAATAGCCGACGAAGTAAATCTGTCCGAATATTTATCTTCTTGTCGCGATTTATTAAAAACGATGTTTTAAATACATACTCATCGACTCTTTCGGGCTATGAGCCAGTCTATAGGTTAGAGTGCTAAAGTGGTGCTAGCTACTCTACAACAAATGTCATGTGAGTGTCAAATTCTTCACGCCCACTTTCTTCATTATTTGACTTAGAAATTAAAACAAGCTCGTTAGGTAGATTTGTGATTCCTTTCCTCCGTCTTTCTTGCCTTCAATGTGTCCTGTGTGTGTTAAATATTTCAAGACAACTTTCTTAATTATGTATTATAGAAATGTAAACAAGCTCATTAGGTAGTTTAGTCGCTGCTTACTTCTGTACATAATGCCTTCTGTTGTATACTAATTTGTCGAAAATAAACTGGAACCAAAGTTGGCGATCGGCTTGCATCAGCGATGAACAACAAACATGGGTTTATATTAACATATACAATTATATTTTCATTCTTTTTTTTTCTTCGGCGACATGGCGTGGAATAGAGGATTGGCCGGAGTTAGGCACGCACGCATACGAGGGACAATTGACTGCCCGGTTCGTCTTCTCTTCTCAATCCAATCTGCTCTTCGCCGATTTCCTCGCCTTTCGATCTGTCTACTTGCCTCTTTGTTTTTGTTTTTTTTTCTCTCTTCTTAGGTAAGTTTCGTCTGACACGTCATCCTCTCGCCACGCATTTGTTCACAGCATTCGAATGTTTATAATTCTGACTTTGATTACGCTGTTTATAAAAACAAAATGTTACCTGTCAGTTCGGTTTTTGCACTCCTGATCTTTCAAAACGACATTTATTTTTTTTCAAATTTCGCCTGCCCAGCATTAATCCATCAAGCAATTATTTCATCAATGTAAAATACACTTCTGGGCGAAATTATACACCACCGTAAGATAATACTCCATTATGTCCGGTGAGTGTCAAATTCTTCAAGCCTACTTTTTTCATGACGTGCCCCTCAAATTTACACAAGCTTGTTAAGTAGGTTAATCATTGCTTTCCTCTGTTCCTTTGCCGTCAATATGTCCTGTGAGTGTCAAATTTGTCAAGCCCACATTCTTCATTATGTGGCCTAGAAATGTATAGCTTTCCTCTGCTTCCCGCTTTCAATATGCCCTGTATATGCCAAATTCTTTAAGCCTACTTTCTTCCTTTTTTGATCTAGAAATTTACACAGATAAGTTAAGTTGGTTAATCACTATTTTCTGTCGCTTTTGCCGTTAATATGTCATGTAACTGTTAAAACACACTTCATTATGTGCCCTAAAAATGTAATCAAGTATGTTATGTAGGTGAATCGCTGATTTCATCTGTCACTCTTGCCTTCAATATGTCCCCTGAGTGTCAAGTTCTTAAATGCAAGGTTGTCAGGTAGGATTATCGCTGCTTTTCACTGTCTGTCTTACCTTCAATATGACCTGCAAGTGTTGAATTCTTCAAGCTCACTTTCTTTATTATTTGACCAAGAAATTTACACAAGCTCGTTAGGTAGGTTATTTCAATCTACGCTCTGTCCCTCGTTCCTTAATATGTCATTTGAATCTCAAATTCTTCAAGACCACTTTCTTCATTATGTGCTGAAATAATTTACACAAGATCGTTAGCTAAGCTAATCGCTGCTATCCCCCTGTCTATCTTGTCTTCAATTCGTCTTGTGAGTGTCATATTCTTTAAGCCCCCCCCCCTTTTCATGATTTTACCTAGAAATTTAAAAAAGCTAGTTAGGTTGGTTAATCGCTGCTTTCGTCTGTCTCTCTTACCTTCAGTGCGTTCTATGAGTATCAAATTCTCCAAACTGTGTTTCCTTCTTTGATTAACATTTTTTTCTTTAGTTTTTCCTTTTATGAAATTATTTATGGGATTGTTATTGTGGGCTTGGTGGAAGCTTTTCGCCCATCTTGTTCTCTCTTACCTGATCGGATGTGAGTGCAATTGTCGTACTTACATTGTAATGTAGACAATGTTTTCATTTATCCTGTTTTTTTTACCTGTTTAACCGGTTGTTTTCTAACAAAATAAATAAACAAATAAATAGATAAATAAAATAAAATAAAAACTACTCCGTCCGAATTTTCAATAGGAGGTAATTATTTTTTCCTTGAATGTCTTTTGTGATGGTCGTTATAAAAAAAATATTTATAATCGTGATTCCGAATTAAATGCTATATCTGACGGACCCAGAATATCCACAGAGAAAGAAGGTCTTTCTTTTCATTTGATACTTGCGAATAATTGTGTATAGAAGGGTTTGAGCTTACATACAAAATAAAAATAGAACGTATGTGCATCTAATTGAAAGATATGCGCACGAATGCATCTGTGAGTAAATACTTGTTTTTCTTTTATGTGTATACTTGAATTGAGCTCAGTAACGTGCAGAAGAGGGTGGGGGCAGAATGTGCTATCATCCATATCGGAAGGGCACCCAATCGTACTTGTATATTCAATTTAAAGTGTTTATTTCATGTTTCATTTCGTTTTTGTAATTTAAAATGTCTTCCTTTCTCATACTTTTTTAGTTCCCGACCCTCTAGTCCTCACTGTTTGATTTTTCGGACTATACAATCAAGGAGTTGGCCCTAGGCATCACCAAACATCTTCACGTCACTGGTTGACCTCTTATACATTTGTGAATAAGGGTGTACTTGCCTATGTATGTTTTCATGCTGAATAACAAAGAGTTACACTGAGAAGAAAGAAAGAAAGAAAGAAAGAAAGAAAGAAAGAAGTAAAGATTGTTATATTTGTTTTTCATTTTGAATATACGTACGATAGAAAATAAAATTGTGTCTTGGAAGCTAAAGGAAAGAAATTATATATAATGTGGCGTGGGCCGTGCTAAGTACCACATATATTGAGCGGTATATAAAAGTAAAAACAGAATGAGCAAGAGAAGGACGTAGAGAGATAAAAACCGTAGGAAATACTGATGAATTGAAAGTGGGGCCATCTTAGTTAAAGGCAGTTGTTTGTAGTGTGGGGTTAAATCATGTTTCGTGAGGATAATTTTGCCCCTGAACGCATCTGATTTTTTGAAATGAAAATCTTGTTAAAATAATGTTCTAGTCAAAAATCTTATTAAACTAGGTACAAGTAGGCTATGATAACACCTGTCATAAATCAGAAAAAACAAATCTTAAAAAATCATTATTCATCAAAATATTTTTCTTCTTCAGAATATGGTATTCATAAATTACATTATTTATAAAATGAATTAAAAGTTTATCTAAATTAAAAATGGCGTAGTTTAGATGTAATTTTTATTTTACTATTCGGAACGTATTTTCGAAAAAATGGTCTCGTAAATAAATAATTAAATAAAATACATAATTTACATTCCCCAAGGATTCCTGCATTTAACTAATAAATAAAAAATGTGTAACCCGGATATAAGAGATTCACCGGGACATGATACCTTCTCTTATATCAGGGGTTCTCTTATATCAGGTTTTGGTCTGTTTTTATATACATTACCACGGGCACTAATTCGGGACCAGAGAATACCTATCTTATATCCGTGTTTCTCTTATAACCGGGTTTATCTTATATTATGGTTATATTGTATATAGATAATGAAGTTTCATGCAATTGGAAAGGAGTAAAAGATGTAAAAAAATAGTTTTATCAAGATTTTCTAAAAATAATAATAGCATAAACAATTTCATTCATTTGTGAATAAGTTCTGAAAGTTTCATTGAAAACAGATAATTAGTTGAGTTTTGCAAGAATTTTCATATCTTTCAACGCCAAAAAACAAAAAACAAACAAAAAAAACAACAACTTGCGTAATATTAGGTTGTCCCAAAAGTTCGTAAACACTTGCAAAAATTGAAATTTTACTCGCCAAGTAATCTAAGGTTACCAGAAAACACTCGCAAAAAATTGAAATTTTACTCGCAAAAACAACAAAAATTATTGCTCAAAATAAAGACCATCATTTTCCAAGACTTTTGCCATCGATCTGCAAGCTTTCGGATCTGGTCAAAGTACCATTCAGCCGGCTTCGAATCAAAGAATTCTTGACACGCTTCCTCGACTTCATCAAACGAGTCGAATCGGTGGCCCTTCAGAAAGTGTTGCATTGCGCTGAAAAGACCGTAATCTGATGGAGCACAGTCAGTACTGTAGGCTGGATGTGGCAGAACCTCAACGCCGTCGAGCTCTTCAAACTTGTCTTTGTTCTTCTTGGCGGTGTGTGGCTTGGCATTGTCCTGCTGCATCAAAGCGCGCTTTCGGTTGATCAGAGCCGGGTACTTTTGCTTCAACTTTTCGTAGACCCGCTCAAGTTGCTGACAGTAAAGTTCGGCACTGATGGCACGACCATTTGAAACCAACTCAAAATGCACGATTCCTTCAAAGTTCTGCCAAACGCACAACATGACTTTCTTACCGAATAGATCTTGTTTTGGAAACAACGGTGTCTCTTGCCCTTTCTGAACCCATCGCTTGTCTCGATTGTGCTGAACCAGATAGACCCATTTCGCAAATGTTTACGAACTTTTGGGACAATCTAATATTACGTTTGCAATCGTAGTAAGCTCTAGTAAACCTCGTGTGAATCGCTGACGAAAAAAATTAACCGAAGTTTCGAACGTCTTAGGAAGGATTAAAAAATTATAAAAAAATAATGACAACAAAATTTGATCTTTCCTCTTAATAATAACATAAACAACTTGATGATAAAACTATGTTGTTATTAAGTTTGAGCCCTTTTAACACCATGCTATGGTGTTTTTTCGGCAGTTGCATGGAGGTACCTATATTAAACCTAGCCTGTGTTGAGCATCTGGGAAGGCAAAAGAAAAAGAGAAGGGCATAGAGACTAAGAGAAAGAGGGGAGACGTAGAGAGTAACATAGAGTGAGAGAGAGAGAGAGAGAAAGAGAGAGAGAGAGTCAAAAAGAGGGTGAGAAAAGAGAGGAATTAGGAGCGTTGGGTGAAATCTTGTTTCGTGTCCTAACGATCTGTTGCGGACAAATCCATTCCTGAACTGCAAGTTACCATTTTAACTTAAAATGTTCCCTTTTTAAAAATCTTATCTTAGAGAATTTGTTACAGGCTGAGAGAACCCAGACTGTGGGAGTGTCTGAGAGGGAAACAAAGAGAGAGACAGCGAGAGTGACACACACACACACACACACACACACACACACACACACACACACACACACAGAGAGAGAGAGAGAGAGAGAGAGAGAGAGAGAGAGAGAGAGAGTGACACACACAGAGAGAGAGAGAGAGAGAGAGAGAGAGACATAGAAAGAAAAACAGAAAAGGCTCGAAAGACAAAATAGAAAAAGAGAGTGAGGCACATAAAGGCATTGGACTGGAATTATTTTAGATAAAGTCAGTTGTTTATAGTGAGGGGTTAAATCATGTTTCCTGACCTAAGGATCTGTTGAGGACCTTTCAGTATTTCAAAGAGTGACTATGTAATTTTTCTTATAACGATCTGGGAATGGTCATCGGTTGAAAAGTGCAGCATTATAAAACCGTTATTAGTAAATTCATGTCATTTACACGGGTCTTGATACTACGAATTATAGCAATAGCACACTGAACGCCACCTTGTTTAGCACTGATTCACTGCAACTTTTCTTCAAATATTGTAATTATATTTATTGAGCTTAAATACACAAAATCATGATCACCTACGTCCTAAGGGGACCCGGCACATACAGAGAATAATGTCTTCCTTGTGCTTATTCTAAAGCACCCTTTATTCAATGCCCGTGTGTAGATGCCATTTATTCCGTGCTACATTAAATTAAGTCTGAACAACGGCAGGTATATATTTTAGCATAATTATTATCAGCGTAGCGTTCGTATCACTGTAAAAAGAAGGAAAATAATGTAACAGTGTTAGTCCGGATTTCTCTCATCATAAATGTGAATGCGCGTATTATATATACAAATGTCTGTCTACGTGTGTTTATATGCGTGTATGTGTTTATATATGTGCATTTCTATGCATGTGTTTATGTGTAAGTGCGCATGTGTATGCGTGTTGCGTGTATATACGTGTGTGTGTATAGATCCGTGTATATTTACATATATGCATGTAGTACCTCCAAAAAATCGCTGAAAAAACAGCATAGTATGAAGGAAAAAGGCTCCAAACTAAATAAAAACAAAGTTTTATCGGCAAAATGTTTATATTATCATTAAGAGGATAGAGCCAAGTATTTTTTAATTATTTTAAATTTTTTTAATTATTTCTAACATGTTCGAAATTTTGGTAGAAAATCTTTTTTTTTCTTTCGTCAGTGCTAAACCTAAATTGACGCACAGTTTATTACGTAAAAAACCGTAATATTACGCAATGCACATTTTTGACCGTGAAAGACACATTAATTTGGAAATTCTTGCAAAAATCAAATAATGGTCGGATTTTGATGAAAATTTCAGGACTTATTCATAATTGACTGAAATCAATTTTGAAATAATTATTTTAGAAAATATTGCTAAAAACATTTTTTTACATATATTACCCCCACCCACAAATTAATTTCTAGAAATGTCTAAAAAATCGACTTTGAGCCCCAATAAACCTAATATAATTAAATTCAGGAGTCATTGGGGAATGCTAATCAACTGTCTTCTTTTTCTTCAATATTAGCCTACTTTCTAAAAAGTAGGCCCGAATTACGAAAAATGCAATATGTCAATTTTTTTTTTGGATGAACTTTTAATTGCTTTAATGTACAATATAAGTTAAGCTTATCATAGTCTGAAAAGTAACGAAATTCAATGAATAATTAATTTTTACAAGAATTATTTTCATTTTTTAAAAAATTTTTATAACAATATACAAAGTTTCAAAAAATATTTTAAAATTTCTTCCTCCAATGGGTCGGCTAGGGTATGAAATTAAAACATGAAGACTACATTTACTAATCGAAATTTGAAAAGCTTAATACAAATGATTTAGCCATTGGATTTTTAAAATAATTAAAGCATTTTAATCGTGTGCATTTTAATTACTCGTATCTTATTTGTATGGGTGGCCGTACGTGATATCTATCATTAAAAGGTCACGTGATTCAAAGGTTGTTCTCCCTTACATGAAAAAAATAAGATTTATACCAAATTCGTCTTCCATATTTGGCATTTTTTGACCCAGCTACTGTAAAATCATATCATTATCGCCTCTCGTTGCGGGTATTTATATTTTTTGTACATATATATATATATATATATATATATATATATATATATATATATATATATATATATGAGTGTATTTGTGGTCATACATGTGTCTATACATACAGTGGAACATGTCGTGTGCAAACAACTCTACTGCCATCAAAAACTGGTCTTATACGGCAGATGGACGCTCACTAAAGGTTCATGGTCATTCATTACTTATTTACGCCAGGGACATATATTCAACTCTCCGGAATGTACATATCTAGAATTTTACGATGTATGGTAATAAATAAATGAGAACATAAAGCAGATGGTCTAACTTTGAAGAAATTTATTCAGCAGAAATAATTTTAAAAATATTAAAAACATATTTATAACGCTCAACAAAAGAGACTAAAATATTTATTCACAAAATTGTGTGCTTTAAAAAGTCAGTTGTTGCTTTCCTTTTCATGCCTGTTTAACCATTTCTTATAAAATATGTAAGTTGGGAAAATTCGCGATGGTTTCAATTTTTTCTTAGAATTGAGTGATAGTAAAAGAGAATCTGCGATAATACATAAAAAATAAGCAAAACTTTAAAAAAATGACTGACAGTGATTGGTGGAGAGAGAGAGAGAGAGAGAGAGAGAGAGAGAGAGAGAGAGAGAGAGAGAGAATAAATAGATACAGAAAAAATAAAGAAACGAAAAAGATCGACATTGAGAAAGGGACATAGGTGTGATTTTCCCCATCCTTGAATTTATCCAAGTCGGTAAAGACAGCGACAAATCTATTGAACTTGTTAAATTCAATACATGTTAATACAAAATAGACGACGTTTGACCGTGGGGTGAACTCAGCTGATGTACATTTCAATAAGCAATAACAGTTTGATACAAAACTACAATAACAAAACAATGAGAAATTGTTCCTGGATTAGGTCAAAGCAAATTGAAATAGATTACTCATTTAATTTCTCCTAATTTAGAAGTTAGGACGGTACGGTCAAAATGGATTTTTTTTAAAAAACGGTCGCTTGATCAGTGGTTCTCACTTGTTTTTAGTCGCTGTCGCATTCTGGCGGTGGTCACTCACCGGGGGTCAATTAACATTAGCAAATCATCCGTGCATAGAAAAACAGTCGTTTATAGCAGGTGGTCGCTGACGAAGAGGGTCGCATACAGCAGTATATGTATACATGCATGTGTGTGCACTCATGTGTGTGTGTGTGTGTGTGTGTGGAGAACTAAATGAGATATCTTGGAACATGGGCAATGGAGCGAGAACAGTCTATATATCATAGATTAAAGGGTTCAGTGCTGAAAATTACTCTGATCCACATACTACTACTCAGTGGCGATTCTACGGTGGAGAGGAGCCAAGGCCCCTCCAGAAATTTGGCTGGTTCCTCGGTTGCTGCACCCCACTTTTATAAGCTTCAAAAATTTATGAATCTGATCAGTCTCTGATTTTGATTATATTTGATCTTCAGCCATTTTTCCTCTGCGTTTTCTTTTTTTATTTATCTTTTTAACAACACATTCGGAGACCAGTTTGAAAGAAAAATAAACAAAATAAAACAGCCAGATAGAAATAGACATGTTGTTAGGGAGGGAAAGAAACTTAATAGTCATATTTTCATATCTGAAGGAAGACGTGAATTAGAAATAATATCCCCAACTTGATATGTAGATACATAGGCAGTCAGTGATTTATGGCCGAGTGAAAGAATTGGTCTGTAATTTTCTCGAATCTACTGAAGACAATCGACGCCGAATTTCCAGACGCCGAAATTCTGTGTCTCAGAAGTATGCAGACAATGTTTGGATTTTCTCCTTCTTCCTCAGAAAAATCTCGGTCTCTAAGTGCCCCTACCCACTTTCAGAGTTCCACATTAGCCACTGCTACTACTACTACTACTACTAATAATAATAATAATAATAATAATGTTCATGGTAGGGTGAATGAATAAGAGGATAATGGCTTAATGTATAAAAGCATTGTTTCGTAAATTTAGCGACATAGTAGTTGTGAGTTCAATCCCTGGGTCGAGCAGTTTGTACTTTGACAAATTGGAAACGGGCGAGCAATAATTAAGCAATACTACAAATAAGAACTAGATGGCATCCCTAGACAAGGGTAGTGGGATAAGAATAGTCTACTACCGTATATTAAATAAAGGGCTCGGTTCAGAAACCATTGCCCAAATCAATATCATCCGAGGAAGACCGGAGGACACAACAGCCGAAATGCTGTGATGACAATTAAAAAAATGCGGACAATAGTCCGAATGTAAATAGTGCAAATAATGATAAAAATCCGTATCCCAGAAATTCAAAGATAGCAACAACAAAGGTGAGGACAATAGTTCGAATGTAAATTTAAATGCAAATTTAAAGGTAAATTTGTATATTTAGGCAACAAATTCTCTTTTAGGCATGTTTGCTTAAATAAATTGCAAACATTATGTCTGCTTATTTTTAATAACATCCGTCCATAGTAACGAATAACCTTCCGTGTATTATAATTGAAAGATGTGATAAGTAACTGAAGAGAGTGACAAGAAAGAACTACAGATAATCTGTAAGAAAACCGAATGCATGGTCATCAGTAAAAAGGACAGCCCAATATGCTAAATACAGGTCGCAAATATTAGAGAATCAAGCAGGTACAAAAATTTAAATACCTGGGAAGTGTTATAACAGAAGACGGAAAGTGCGACACAAAGATCCGAAGGCGAATTGGCATGGCGAAGGAAGCATTCCAAATCACCGAAGTTAAGCAACGTTGAGCCTGGTCAGTACTTAGATGGGTGCTGTAAGCGTTATTGACGGATGTGCGTTGTAGTGGAGGGAGGAAACCGGTGAGCCGAGTTCCAATTCCAGTCGAACACTTTGCATTCACTTACGCACTGGTACCCTTGGGAAAGGTATTAATCCGTCTCTTCCCTCTAGCTATGGGTTAAATAACTGAGGTCTGTTGTTCATGCGATCTGTGGCAGACTTCTGCACCGATTGTTTGTTATCAGCAGTTCCAAAAAGTGTGGATGGTGCTACACAAGCCTTCACCACTTTAAACAATTCTCTGTGTGGTAGTCTAACTGTGTCAGACGCTCATACGTCGAAATCGACAGGAGAGTCTATAATTTCGTCTACCGGCCTGCACATTCGAGAAAGGATAATGAAGGGAGTGTGACCAGCTACGGAGAACCTCACAAACAAGTTTCTATTTGCCTTAAAGCGAATCTCCTCGTTCGGATTTCAGTAGAACGTATTTTCTTTATTAAGCTTTCTAGAATGCTCAGGCTGGTTGACGAAATATACACGGTTTAGAAAATGAAGCGTCTACTCAAATACGAGTATCCACTAAAGTGAGGTTTAATGTTAGAAAATATGTCAATTATAAAATATAAATCAATTAAGACTTTAGAAATGACTTCGTTTACGTTTCGGGTACAAAACTAAACACATATAGTGATTTTCTAAGCGTAGCTTATATGTGACACAAGGCTAAATGTATGGGGCACGCAGTGGGGGCCAAACTCAGTCGTAACGGATCTAGCTAGACAAGCTTGCTAGCCATTTCAGCACGTCGAAATCTCTGAAACTGATCAAATATAAATGGTTTCGACTGCTTAGACAAAATAGACATTATTTAAAAAACGGCGCGTTCTACCCAAATATGGCATCCACCAAAAATCAATAAAGATGTCAGTTAAATACCGTACGTGATACAGGCTTGGGCGATCATGTCTCGAAAGTGACATGACTGACTGGGAAGATGTTCCCACAGTAGGTTGCCATTACTTTCTGCGATATATTGGTTGCCAATTTGACCCATAGCTGGAGGGAAGTGGCGGATTAATACCTTTCTCAAAGGCATTTGCACGTAAGTGAGTGCCGCGAATTCAACTGGAATTCGAACTCGGCTCTCCGATTTCTCGTTCCGAACCGAAGTCCACTGCATCACAACGCACATCCGATGTAAATATCTGTTAAACTGGACCCTTACATTATAAATTACTCACTTGCTTTAGTGAAATTCGTTTACTTTTTTCGTAATCTTTTTCACAAAAACGGAAAATTGTCCGGATGAAATTAAAGGGTGGGTTTTGAAAACTTCTCAACTCGACTAAAAAGAAGTCTTTGCTCGCAAAGTTATGATGTTCCGTTATTTAGTCAGATTTTAGAAACTGGGTTGGGCTGAAACCTTTTCAGCATCTCCTCCTCCCACGCTTGCTTAACCGAATCTTGACCGATATTCTTATTTTTAACTCACCTAACCACATGAACATAAAGACAGTTGTTGGATATTATCTGACTCAGTGATAAAAAATATTTATACACTGAGGGCGTCGTGATTTCAAAAAAATGTTTAGGAAACACTCTTATAAAACATAAAAATCTGGTACCGATATTCAAAGAACTTAAAACGATTACTTATTTACTTATTTTTGTGCATCATTTTACTTACAATTATTGCCACATGACATAGACAATAGTCAGTGCATTATTTAAACAAATTAGCCGTAAATAATCAAGTGTCTTTTTATAGCTATCTGTCACTTACACCCAACTAAGATCGCTTTTACATTTTTGTGACCTTTTATCTATTGAAAATAAATTTAGTAAAAAATCATTTCACTCTGTTCATTTCATTCTAGACAAATATGGCAAGAAAATTTTCTCAACTGAATTATTGATTGATTGATTTGTTTTCTACGGCTTACCAACCTTTTGCAGGTAATTTAAAGCCAGAAAATATTTTTAGATTGTGTTTTCTTTTTTTAGATAATAATAGTTTAATGGTGCAAGTCTTACTAATTAACTCATAGCTGGGGGAGAAGAGGTGGATTCATACCTTTCCCAATAGTATTTGCACGTAAGTGAATATAACAAACCCATCTAGAATGGGAACTCGACTTTCCGATTAATAATTTCGAACCATTACACATTACAGCACACGCCTATCAAAGCTTACGGCACCTGGTATTCCCAAGCAGTGGCCTGTCTAGGTACAGATCAGTCTCGATGTTGGTGACCATACTTGATGTGTCCGTAAGCCATATGGAATTATTTAGTCATCTTCATCTTACGATGAACATTCACCAATAAAAAAAGAAACGGGCAAGAGAGCCAGAAAAATCATGTAATTTTAAAGAAAAAAATTGATTGGAGTGTTTCAGGATATCGTTGGTTGGAAGAGAGTAAAAGCGAAGTAGTCGACTAAATTTGCATAATAAGTCTCACAAATAGTTTTCATTTATTTGTAATAAATTTAAGCTTAATTTCACAGAAAAATAATAAATTTCCTTCATTTCAAGTTTTTTGACATTCGATTTAACGCTTTCAACACATTTTATAAAGTTTGAAACACTCCTATTGAAGTAATTCAAATGAATGTTTTAGACAAAAAATTATAAAATAAGAAGCGGATTATTTATTCTAAGTAAAGCGCTTAATTAAAATAACCGTTGAATAGTTTGTTGCGTTAAAAATTTAATATTATAAAAACTTATCTATCTAAACTTATTTATAAATGGAACTTTGTCTGTGTGTGTGTCCGTTACCTATAGACTCCGAAACGGCTGAACCGATTTTCTTGAAAAATTTACACAGTTGTACTATAAGCGTTGCAGTTCTTACAATAGTGCAGAAAATCGATAATATATATATATAAAAGCAAGATGTTTGTGTGTGTTTGTGTCTATTTATCTGCCTGTATGTCTGTATTATTTCAGCCCTTTTATTTTAGTTTTTGCTTCGGGTTTGGCTCTAAGTAGGTATAATTGTAGTTCTTAGTCACAGCCATGATACCATTTACTCAGAGGACTTATTTAGCCTTCAAAATTCAGTTTACGACGAAAAAAACTTATTTAATATCCATGCCAGGAAATCAAAATTTGATTTACATCCATTCATTTTTCTTTCAGTCTACGGTTTTGCTTTAACTGGAAACAACTATTGCTTTTTAGTCTTTCGTGCCAACGTCCAAAGAGTCTGAGCTCCAGGACCATGGATTAGTTATAAAGCTTTCATTATACCCGAGCAACGCCGGGCTATACTGCTAGTATAACTATAACAGTCATATTCTGTTAATTACACTTACATTACACAAGGTTGATAACAGATACAGAAAGAAAACTACAGGAGCTCCCACAAAAGATAGTAAAGGTAAGTAAAGATAAAACTAAACATTAAGTGTAAGAGAACAGAATGTATAGTTGTCAGCAAGAGGAAGAGACCAAGACGCGAACTATGAATTGGAGACACTAAACTCAAGCAATTACAAAGATTTAAATATCTGGGATGTGTTTTAACAAAGGACGGAAAATGTGACACCGAAATCCGAAGACGCATTGGAATAGCGAAAGGCGTATTCCCAAAATCTAAAGAAAGTATTAAGATACAGAAAAATCTTATTAGAAACGAAGGAAAGAATCAGTCAGTCAGTTAAGTACCATACGTGATACACGTTTGGGCGATCAAGTCTATTTCGAGGTATGACTGAATGGGCAGAAGATTTTTTTGGTAGTAGGTTGCCATTACTTTCTGCCGTAGACTGGTTGCCAACCAAGGCTATAGAAACCAATTAGTCTTGCTATTTAACCCATGGCTGGAGGGAGAAGCAACGGAATAATACCTTTCCCAAGTGTATTTGCAACTGGAACGAATGCAACGAATTCTGCTGGAATTCGAACTCGGCTCTCCAGCTCACACCCAGAAAAGAATACTGAACTGTTAAATAATATCGATCCTCCTATATGGCAATGAACACTTGGGAATCTACTCAAAGATGAAGAGACTTCAGTCAGTTAAGTGCCATACGTGAAACACGCTTGGGCGATCATGTCTCGAAAGAGACATGACTGACTGGGCAGAAGATTATCCCGCAGTAGGTTGCCATTGCTTTCTGCGGTAGACTGGTTGCCAGCCAAGGCTATAGAACCCAATCTGTTCTGTTATTTAACCTATAACTGGAAGGAAGAGACGGATTAATACCTTTCCCAAGGGTATTTGCGCGTAAGTGAATTCAATGAATTCAACTGGAATTCGAACTCGGCTCCCCGATTTCTCGTTCCGAGCCGATATCTTCTGCACCACAACGCACATCCTTAGAAGAAACTTACGCCAACATAAATGTAGCTCTACAGAAGAATGCTAAGAATAACATGGCCTAAACATGTGAACAACGGGGAAGTTTTAAGTAAAAATTGAAACAAAAGGGACACTTATACATCGAATCAGAAAAGAGACAGTTGAAAATTCTGGGGTATATAATGAAGAAAGATGAATTGGAAAATATAGCACCCACAGGGGACAATGAAGACAATCGGGACAGAAGATAGCAGCGAATAACCTACCTAACGAGCTCGTGTATCTGGTTGGCAAAACAGGTTGGGAGAGAAATCAAAAAGAAAAAACATACTAAGAGCTACAAATAGAAAAAAGTTGCTGAGTGCCAGATCGTCCCCGTCATGAAGAGATATAGCACATAGAAGAAGAAAGCTTACATTAATTCTTGACCATTGACAATCCCTTTCTTAATGATTTCAGTGTGCATCATACAGTGACAAAAATTGTGAAAATTAATTTTAAATGAAAAAAAGCAAAATTCTGTTATTATTTATATTTCAGTTGTTAGGACAGAAAATGGCTCAAACTGAGCCGAGTAGACATGAAGTCGTGGGAATGTCTGGGTACATCTACCAGAAACGTTTGAAGTATGTTTGTATAAACCAAAGTGAAATGCTAGCGACGCTAAAATGAGGCGGCGTTTGCGAGTCTTGTTCAAACTATTGAACTTACTATATTGCTTTTGGTTTGCGCACAACGTTTCAACTGATCCATCCAAAAGCCTTCTTCAGAGTTATGAAATAAAGAGAAAGAGGTTTGTTTTCTAATGACAAAAAACAACAAAAGTAATGCACCCCCCTAAATAAAATGATAATGAATCCTGACAAGATTATAGACAACGGAAATTTTTCAAATGAGCTCTTCCCTATAATACTTAAACTAAATGAATTTAAGCGTAGTACGAGATTAGCGACGATGTCTCATCAATTTACGATTCAGTTGACTATATGTAACCGTAAGTTCTATGCTAATAGTTTCTTTTCTTCGCACTTTTCACTTGTGGAACTCCCTTCCAGCTCCATGCTTCCCAAAAAAGAATCAGCAATATTATCAATCCTGATCTAATGGCTCAGATTCTGTCACTTTCCCACCACTGTAAGGTTGCCTCTCTGTGCCTTTTTTATAAATATTTTCATGGTAATTGTTTCGATTACTTTTTCGTTGTGATCAGTCAGTTAAGTGCCATACGTGATACACGCTTGGGCGATCATGTCTCGAAAGAGACACGACTGACTGGGCAGAAGATTATCCCGCAGTAGGTTGCCATTGCTTTCTGCGGTAGACTGGTTGCCGACCAAGGCTATAGAACCCAATCTGTCCTGCTATTTAGCCCATAACTGGAAGGAAGAGACGGATTAATACCTTTCCCAAGGGTATTTGCGCGTAAGTGAATACAGTGGATTCAAATGGAATTCGAACTCGGCTCCCCGGATTCTCGTTCCGAGTCGATATCCACTGTACCACAGACTTTATGAATTCTACGGGGTATTTTTATTTATTCTACAACATAAAAACACATCGTAACTTTATATATTTATCAATCATGCAACCAGGTGTCTCGTACTTATTAATATGACATTTAGATATTATGGCAACAGGAAGCATTAATCAGTGCCAATAAACACGACCTGCTGTGGTTGTAGAGTCGTTTTGAAGTTGAGCAACTGACCAGCTCCCTCCATATGTATCGACTGAGCGCCAATATCGTAATCTTTGTTAATGATCTTCCAGTCCAATCAGTGATATTGTCAGTTCATTTTCCCCACCTCTGTCTGCCGCTTCTTTTTAAGGCTAAATTGGTATCTTGCAGGATTTTACTTGAAATATTGTTAACTATTATAACGTGCCCATGTCATTTTAGCTTTCTCTTCGTAAAGATGGTAATGCAAACTTCCGACGGTTCTGTTTCTTGCTTGTTAGTGTCTCGCACTGGGTCATTTCCGGTGTATGTAGAAAATTTAATGAAATAACGGTATTTAAATGAATGCGGAAGCATACTTTAAAATTGCATTTCAGTAAAGATATTTTCATTCCTCACTCAAACAAATAATGAATTGCTTTTTTACATTGAAAGACAAGAAAATCTCATTAGAAACGAGGAAAAGAGTGCTGGATTGCTATGTGATATCCGTCCTTCTGTATGGAAGTGAATGTTGAAAGATGAAAGAGAGGCTTCAGGTAGCAGAAATGCGGTTTTACAGAAGGATGCTGAGGATACCATAGACGGAGCACATGTGCAACGATAAGGTGTTGGAAAAGATGCTAACGAGAAGAAAACAATTAATACCAGAAAGAAACAAATGAGGTTCTTGGGACACGTAATAAGGAAGGAGGGCCTGGAGAATTTAATACTCACAAGTCGGATAAAGGGAAAGAGAGACAGTGGAAAGCAGCGCAAGACGTACTTGTTAGATTTTAGCAAATGGATAGCGGAACGAGGCTTAGAAGAGATACCGAGAGAAAAAATATTGAGAGCCACAAAAGACAGAGCCAAATGGAAGTCGATGATCGCCTATGTTCTGAAAGGACACGGCACGTGAAGAAGAAGAAGACATTGTTCGGACTGTTGTCCTCATCTTTATTGCCATATTCACGACGTTTCAGTCGTTGTACACTCCCGCTTTCTTCAGGAGATATGTTGGAATTTCGAACCGAAACCTTTATTTAGTCCACGAGGGTATATTGTTCTAGTTCCGCGTACTATGCAGAGGGAACAAGAACTTGAAAAGTTGCGTTACTAAGGCTAATTAACTGAAACTGAGATTTCTAAAGGCATGGCAGGTGTAATTAGAAGATTTTGGTTCGAAACTGTAACCTATAAGAAGGCCGGAGCGTACAACGGTCCAGACGTCGTGAATATGTCAGTAAAGATAAGGTCAACACTCCGAACGATGTAAATAGTGCAAATAGATACAGTACCTTATCTCAGAGAAATATAGACAATAATTTGCTTTATTATCTTTGCTTATCTTGGAAACAAAGAAAATCTAAGGATTTGTTCCGGTTTGGTTGCGTTGCGTTGCCATAGAAACGTTTTTACGTCAAATAAAACAAGGATATTTAAAGAGTCGGAAAGAAATCTAAATGGAAAGAAGCAAATTTCATATCCAAGGAAACCAAGAGTGTGCATGCGTGCACGCGGGTCTCTGTTGTTTGATTTAAACAATAGATCTTTTCATACAGCACTCTTTGTTCGTTAGTTAACATAAATATCTGTCAGCAGTATTTCCATTAAGAGTTTTATCATTATATCACCGTCATCATCATCATCATCATCATCATCATTATTATTATTATTATTATTATTATTATCTTTTTTAGTATTATCATTCTTTTTTATGTCTCAAATCAGTCATTCTCAGGAGACTATCAAGTCTACTAGGCTGGCTAGCTAATCGAATATTATATCGGGTGAATTCTAGCATACAAATTGCCTAATGTGTAGTAAACTTGGATCTCTTGAAAACAGAAGTTATAAAGGATCTTGTTAATGTTCTTGATGGTACCTTTATTATTGTACCCAGTGTTCCAATTATTATAGGTATAACAATAGTTAAACGTGGTTAGGCATATTTCTGTTTCTTCAACACAAATAAAACAAACCTATGATTTATACGGCAACTATACTAAGCGACCCACATTTACTGGGCGCATGAGGGGTAGAGTTTATTATCTCTCAGTTGTGTCTCTGTCAACGGACACAGACGCAGCTGAGAAAAGCAAAATACTGAAAGGTGCCCTGTCCTGGGAAATAGCAGCCCGTGGCTGTCGCTCAGTAAGAGAGAGAGAGAGGGTGGAGAGAGGAGAGAGAGAGAGAGAAAGAAGAGAGAGAGAGAGAGAGAGAGAGAGAGAGAGAGAGAGAGAGAGAGAGAGAGTGTCAAATTCTTCTCTGATTCTCTGAGATGAATGTTTATATATTTATCTGTCATGTTTTTCCTACGCGCACTTCTCTTGTACATATGATCCCATCACTTGTCCACATGTCGGGTGAGTAACGGACATCGGGTGAATCGCAGATATTCACCTTCGTAGAAGGTCCTTTCATGTGAATCTTCTATATCTAGCTTCCCTTAGTACAAAATATTCTGGTATTATCTTAGATGAGTCTCTTGCATACCACACATTGGTAATTCAGAACCATTCACAATCAACACCTCTCAATCAAAAGCTACGTTAGGACGGCCATGTTATCTACATACCCGAGAATCGACCTCTGTGACGTCTTTTCTTCGGTAAATTAGTGTCAGGTTGTCATTGGGATGTGCGTTGTGGTGCAGTGGCTAGCGGCTCGGAACGAGAAATCGAGGAGCCGATTTCGAATTCCAGTTGAATTCCTTGCATTCACTTACGCGCAAATAACCTTGAGAAAGGTATTAATCAGTCTCTTCCCTCCAGTTATGGGTTAAATAACAGGACAGTTTGGGTTCTATAGCCTTGGTGGGCAACCAATCTACTGCAGAAAGTAATAGCAACTTTAAACTTCTGCCCAGTCAATCATGTCTCTTTCGAGAGATGATCGCATAAGCGTTTATCACGTATGACACTTAACTGACTGACTGTCAGTGGTCAGTACAAATGATATAGGGAACACATCAGCACCGTTCTGTACCCATTATGATTAGCTAGAAAGATAAATGTGCTGGAATAAAAAAAAAACAAACTATCTGCCTCTTACAGATAAAGTATAAACAGATCAAAGGTTAATAAATTGTCACGTAGCAGCCCCACCCGAGAGGAAAAATAAAGCCAGCCAGGAGACTTAGATACCTGGACGGATGTCTCTTTATTTATTTCTCACGGTTCGATAGATCTCAGCACCATATCTGAAGATATATCTACAAAATCTGCAGATATCAGCTCTGTATCTAAAGATATAAAATATGTAGACTTTGAATTTAAATATTATTCTTATCAGCATTTGAGCAGCAGTTTTTAGTTTTGGTTTCAGAAGCCATTATGTATTTGAATGGTTATCTTAGTTCGGGTTTCAAATCCAACTAGTAATTAGTATTTACTAACTACAGGTTGAGAATCCTTTATACAGTGATAGGACTTAAAGTTAATTCTCACTGATCGACATTTATTCTCAAATATTAAGTCGCTATTTTTTCTACGTTTACCTGATAATAATATAGAGTTTTTATTTATTATTGTCAAACATGGCTACCAATGCTTTTCGGTCAGCGTCGAAAGGAGTGTGTGATCAGCGTAATGGTTAGCGGCACGAATAAATGGAATGTGCAAGCCGAGTTCAAATCCCGGACAAAATTGTCATATTTACTTAGGACATGACAAAAGCATGCGTCCGTCTCTTTTCTCCTCAGCTACGAGTCAAACAGAATGGTCTCTTTAGCTCTTGTAGGGCAGCCATTCAAAGAGGAAAACAAGTTTGGAGAAGGCAACAAGGAACCACTACAGAATCTTTCCCATGAACAATCACTGCAATGTACATTTTACGGATATTAACAAAGGGGAAGCTGTAAAGAGACATCATTACCTATACACTGAATGGGTATGGCATTAAAGAAATCTAAAGAATCGACGTTCACAAAATTATTTAACTTATTTTTATTTACTTTTGAGTTAATCATTAGATATTTTGAAATATATATTTTATATATTTTTAATATACAAATTCAGAATCATTTATCCGAAATTCTTGGAACCGCATGTACTTCGGTTTTCAGATTTTTTTTCGGATTTTGGAATAAATCATATTTAATTTGCATATAGCATCTATAAAATGGGGAATCTTGGGAATGGAACCCAAACTTAAGCACGATACCTCTTTGCATTTCATAATACAGATTATACATATACCCTGAAGGTAGTTTTATATAAATAACATATACCCCGATGTTAATTTTATATAAATAACATATACCCTAATGGCAATTCTATATAAATAACATATACTCTGAAAGTAGTTTTATATGAATAAAATATACCCTGAAGGTAATTATATATAAATAACATATACCCTGATAGTAATTATATATAAATAACATATACCCTGATGGTAATTTTATATAAATAACATATACCCTGAATGTAGTGTTATATAAAACTTAATACATTTTGTGCACATAGATACAGGCAATACCATTAGTCATGTAATGCTCACATGGGTTTTTAATTAGTAAAATTACGATTTCACGTAAAAATAATGTTTTGTAGCTTCTGTACGTTTACAAAAAAACATGATCACTACTTACAAAAATATATAAATGCAGAATTTTTTGACATTTTGAATAATATTGTTATTTTGCACTAAACACCTGGTAAGTAATCCACGAACGGAAGTGTTGCTGTGACGAACGCTAACAAAAAACCAAAACTAAAAAAGAAAAAAAAAACGGCGCCAACGTAGGGTACGTAGCTGGGCTTTCTGAAATTTACCATTTTTAATATGTCAAATGTTCAGATTTTGGAATTTTGGATGAAAGATACTCAGCTTGTATTTAATTATACATATCATAGAAGAAATGAGATTTTATTGACATTTTTTAAATTATTTTAAACGATTATATTCAGACAAATCTACTTATATTTTTGAATATATCAGTTTTTAAAAAATAGATATATCTTTGGGGAAACACTTGAACAATTAAGTATGGAACTACTTCATTCTTTTGTCAACATTTTCTCATTATTGCTAGTGTGTGTTACCTTACTTGACAACATGGGAAACTTAGTTATAATATCTCCTACTAAGAGTTTTGCTTTTTATTTGTATATAAATTAATTTACATTATTTACATGCGAAGAAAAAAATAATGGATTCCTAGGGCTTAAAACAATGGTTCAAACGCAAAACTGGGACATGGCACGGCACGGCGTCATAGACCTGTTTGATATAAAAATATTCTCACAAGGTTGTATCACCTACAACACTTTAGATGACATACAGGCTGTTACTCTCATCTTGGTTTGTTGTTATTACAACATTTCGATCGTTGTGTCCTGTGATCTTCATCAGGTTTATGTCGATCAGGTTAATCTACAGGGAATTTCGAACTGAACCCTTTTTTTAGAATACGGCGGTAGATTGTTTTCCACTGCCCCAGGTTTAGGGATATCTCCTTTAGTTCTTATTTTTTTGGCACTAGCTCAGTTATTGCTAATCTCGTTTCTACTGGGTCCAGACGCACACTAGTGGCACCAGGGATTGAACTCATAATTACTATGTCACTAAATTAATGAATCAATGCTTTAAACCACTGCAATATCCTCCCGTTTAGGCATAAATTGTAAATAAATGTTGTATTGCAATTTCGCATGTCACCTCCTGACTTTTAGCGCCATTCTGTCTCAAAGATAATTAAGTTAACCAACTCTAATGAAGCTACCCAAGAACTGATAGGTGAAATATTCCTTATTCCCTTTCCTATCTTTGCGAGACCAGGCATGTCCAAATTTAGGCCCGGGGCCAATTATGGCCCGCGGTCAAATTCCATGTCTCTCATCCTCTGTCATAGAGTGTATCACATACTGTATTGTCAATCGAAATATGTAAAGTATCAGCCAGTCAGTTAAGTGCCATACGTGATACACGCTTGGGCGATCATGTCTCGAAAGAGACATGACTGACTGGGCAGAAGATTATCCCGCAGTAGGTTGCCATTGCTTTCTGCGGTAGACTGGTTGCCGACCAAGGCTATAGAACCCAATCTGTCCTGTTATTTAATCCATAACTGGAAGGAAGAGACGGATTAATACCTTTCCCAAGGGTATTTGCGCGTAAGTGAATACAATGGATTCAACTGGAATTCGAACTCGGCACCCCGAAAATACAATTTTATGTTTTACCGAAAGATCGCAATAGCACTGTGTGGTCAACCTCTAGCGATGTGACTTTGGCTATGGCCTTTTCCAGCCAACTTCTAAAATCCTTGCCTTTGAATCATACCTGTCTTATATGCTGTAGTCCAGATCTTAGTATAACCCGAATATAAGAGAAACCCGTATATAAGAGAGATTTCTCTGGCCCCAAATTAGAGCCTGTGGTGATGTATATAAAATAGAGAAACCCTGATATAAGACAACTTTTATCCGGTTTCGGCAACTCTCTTATATCAGGGTTACACTGTATCACTAGTCACATTATTGCAGGCAAGTTATTTGTTTTGATCATCTCAGAGGAATAAATTCTAAAATCTTAGTGAACTATATTTGTTTTGTGTTGGTCAAAATATTTCTATATATATTTGGACACATTTGTGTTATTTTATGTTTTCTACTTCTTAATAAAATGAATGTTGTTGTTATGTTTCTATTCATAAGTTTTTAACTGGAAAGTTGACAGACAACATTAATTACCAATAATATGTAATGCTCAAGATTAACTTGAGAAATATAGTTTACTGGAAGTTCTTTTTTCTCGGATATATTTTATTTCATCTTATATGGGTTTCAGATATAACAATCTGAGTGATTTTGATAAGATCTACTTAAATTTATTTATCAGCTATGTGAAGAAATGAAGATCTGTTATGTGTAATAAAAAATAGTTCATTTGCGTTTAATTTTAAATGGTTAAAAAATGCCAAGCAGAAAATTTGGCCCTCACGCATAATCACCTCATCAAATCTGGCCCTCTTTGAAAAAAGTTTGGGCACTCTTGTCCTAGATATTTAAAAAATCCTGCAGGCTAAGTATACCGTGTATCGCGCATCACGAGATTAATACTAAAAAAAAAAGCAGATATTTAAAAAACACAAATCTATTTACACGGATATATGCGTGTCTTTTATTATCCTTTTTAAAGCGTAGCTGATATCGCCTCGGGATAAGACGACGGCGAATATTCTTAACGGAAGTAGAAGCGACTCATTCAACAAGGCAAGTAAAATCTAAAGGCTTAGAATTAGATGCGACATTTTCACGTAAGAGGAAATCGTATTAAATTACCTATTGTTGTCTTTAAATTGATATTTTAAACGTTTTCATCGTGTAGAATAGATTCATTGCTTAGTGATAAAAACAAATTTATAATTTTCAAAAGCATTTATACACGACTGATATCTAAAATTTTAATATAAGTGTAAGAATCTTTTGAAAAACGAAGGCTTTTGATTTAGTCAAATTGATTCGTTTTTACGGCTTATCAACTCACTGCAGATTATTTAAAGCTAGAAAATATTTTTAGATTGTAAGAAATTTTTCCCGGGGGTGGGGGAGAGATTATAAAGATTTGCTGATATAACTTTTATTATTTAATCCATAGCTGAGAGAGAAAATGTGGATTTATACCTTTCTTAAAGGTATTTGCGCGTAACACATCACTCAATAAGACCCGGGCCTGACATATAGATAGAGCCACTAATAAAAAGTCTATATGATTTTTATGAAATACTAACCTTCAAATGGCACTTGACAAAATTTGAGCCCAATCGGATTATTAGTTTACAAATTACAGTTATTTAAGTGAAGCTACTGTTGCAAATTTTCAAAACAATGGAAAAATTTGAATTTCTTGTGTCAATAAAGCATTGCTTTCTTATGGGAAAAAATACTGTTTAAGCAAAGCAAAAGCTTGATAAGTGTTATTCGGATTCTGCTCTGTCAGAAACAACGGTTAAGAGGTTGTATGCTGACTTTAAACGCGGTTGTACAGACAGAAATGATGCTGAACGCCCAGGTCGCCCCAAAACACTAAAAAATTCACAAACTCGTTTTGCCGATCATAAATTGAAGTTGCGTGAGATAGCAATGAGAAGACATATCCTTGTCTTATGCCTCTTTCTAATTTTGTGTATTTTCTATCTTCATGTAAACAGCTTGCTCCCAGTAAGTAGTTCTGGGTTATTCCAATATCCTTCCCAAATAAATAGCTATACATCCCTTTGCATTTTTGTTTTTTTTTTTTTTTGTTTTTTTTTGCTTTTTCGGGTATTTTTTAATAAATCTGGTGAAAAGACATCCTTGTTATATGGTGCTTTCCTTCTGTCCCTCTTGCCTTCAATATGTCCTATGAGTGTCAAATTTTCTAAAGCCTCTTTCTTCATTATGTACACAAGAATTCTCAACTGTCTCTTTCTTATGCTAAATGTTCTTTTTTGTTTTTAGTTTCTGTAAAACTGTAGTTGATCACTTGTCTATATTTCTGAGATGAAGTAGTATTTACAGTATTTACATTATTCGGAATAATGTCCTCATCTTTGTTGCCATTTGTACGACGTTTCAGCCGTTGTACGCTCCGGCCTTTTTCATGGCCCAGTGGATATAGACGTTGGTTAGTTCTTGTGACTTGACCCAAAGAGTTGTTTTTTTTTAATCATATCACCCCGAGCAAGGCGGTAACGTCACTGATGCGCAGGGAGCTACGTAAGAGTGAAAAGATTGGAAAAGAGAAAGCCGGAAACCACATCATGGCAGGGAACAAGGGATGAGCCTTTTCACCTGTTCAATAGACGTGGGTGGAGTGTGAACCGGGCGATAGTTTAGTCTATCTACTCCAATTGAAAAAGAAAAAAAAAGAGTAAAAAGATTGGAAAAGAGAAATCCGGAAACCACATCCTAAACAGGGAACAAAGGATGAGCCTCTTCACCTGTTCAATAGACGTGGGTGGAGTGTGAACCGGGCGATGAGTTCAATACCAGGCTACAGCAGTGATGAACAAGTAACTTACAGGGTTAGAGGGAGATAAATCGTGACTACCAAAAGAGGCACTACTACGCAAGGAATGAAGACCATATACCCCAGTGATTGTGATAAAGGGTTCGGTTCGAAATTCCTAGCACCTGAAGAATGTCGGAGCGTACAACGGCCAAAACGTCATACAAATGGCAACAACGATGAGGACGTTAGTCCGAATAATGTAAATACTGTAGTTGATCACATATTTGGTCCATGCTATTCTCAGCCTCCTTCTATAGAACCACATTTCTGCTGTTTTAGGTCTCTTCTTCATCTGTGAGGTGATTATCCAGCATTCACTGCCAAATAGGAGGACTGTAACAGCTCAGTACTCTTTTCTTTGTTTCTAACAAAATTTTCACGTTTTTAAACTTATAAGCTTTTGGAAAGCACTTTTTTGCATCTTCGGATTTCGGTGTCATATTTTCCATCCTCTGTTAAAACACTTCCTAAACATTTAAATTCTTGTACCTGTATCTCCAGTTTGTATTTCGCACGTTGGGCGGCTTTTTTGTTGCTAAAAACCATATATTCTGTCTTCTTACAATTGATGACTAGTCATTCCTTCACACTTTTCTTTACTACCTTCTGTAAGAGTTCCTGTAGTTGTCTTTCTTTGTTTACTATCAATACCGTGTCATTTGGATAAGTAATGTTTTTAAAATTGTGGTCACCAATAATAAATACTGGAAGGATTTCTTCTAAAACGATAAAATACATAATTGCGTCTTCTATCGTAACTGTTTAATTCATTAAGACAATACTTACTTCATTAATATAAATGAAATATACAGTATATTAAGCAAATCAAGGTATTGCTTATTTTGTTAAAAATCTATGTTTATCAAATGAAAACTTTATAATTTGGTACCTTCATTAGGTTGAATCGCATTTTTATAAAATAATATTTTTGCTATCAAGTTAAAGCTGAAATTTACTTTACTTTTCTTTTTACTAAACAAGAGCATAAGACAAAAAGTCACGTAGGAAAATCATAAAGTACGCTTTGTTAAGACAGAAAATATTTCATAACTTCGGTTTATGTACAGAAAAATCATAGAGAAAGTAATTCCTTTTGTGGCAATAAATTAATATCATGAAGATAAAAATTTCGATGCCTCTAAAAATAGACAGGTAATAAAAATTGCTAGTCAAACAAAGCCATAGTTCGACCAACCAATCAAAATGCTTTCACAACTAGGCTGTAAGAAAAGAAATGAACAAATAATAACAAAGGAACTAAAATTTCACCACTTGTGGTATTTAGGACGTTACCTTCTTACAACGTCTATTCCCTCCATATATGAAGTATATAAACTATCACCTGGTTCACACTCCACCCACGTCTATTGAACAGGTGAAGAGGCTCATCCCTTGTTTCCTGTTTAGGATGCAGTTTCCGGTTTTCTCTTTTCCAATCTCTTCAATCTTATGTAGCCCCTTGCACATCAGTGGCGTTACCGCCTTGCTCGGGGTGATATGATTAAAAAAAAAAAAATTTGATTTTGGCTGTATTGGCTTTGCGTAGTGATTAATGCACAAAACCTTGAAAAATACGAAATAAATCTCAATATAGCACAATATATTAATGCAGAAGGATAAGGTGAAAGTTGAAGTTTCAAGATTTCAGGTATAAAAACCATGGCACATACGAGAGAGAGGGGGGGGTGGAGGCAAAGAGTCTGGGAGGAAAAAAAATATATAGCCGTTGATTTAATTGAGGAAACCTTCCTCCGTAGCAGATAACTTCAAACTATGAAGTCTTCCACATAGTAATGCAGTGTTATCACCGCTCTGTACATATTGCTAGTAGTTCAGACCTATGTACAGATTAACCTGCAGTCGGTCGAAACTCGATGTAGTCACTGTCACCCGACTGAATCCGAAAGAATTTGTGTTGTTATGACTGGTAACTAATTTTGGCAGAGATGTTTTGTGATAATTCAGATGACTGGCAGTATTATTGTGATAATTTAGCTGATTTCTGTAGAGAGACCTGATGATAATTCTGATGATTGTATCTGATTTCTGTACAATGGCCCTGTGATAATTTTAATGACTTCTAGCAGATTTTTGTCGAGTGGTACTGTGATAATTTTGATGAGTTGTGTCTAGGATGTGCATTGTGGTGCAGTGGATATTGACACGGAACGACAAATCGGGGAGCCGAGTCCGAATTCCAGTTGAATTCCTTGTATTCACTTGCGCACAAATACCCTTGGGAAAAGTATTAATCCGTCTCTTTTCCCTCCAGTTATAGGTTAAATAATAGGACAGATTGGGTTCTATAGCCTTGGTCGGCAACCAGTCTACCACAGAAAGCAATGGCAACCTACTGCAGGATAATCTTCTGCCCAGTCAGTCATGTTTCTTTCGAGTCATGATCGCCCAAGCGTGTATCACGTATGGCACTTAACTGACTGTGTCTAATTTGTGTAGAGAGGTATTGTGATAATTCTGATGACTTGTGGGTGAAATATGCAGTGAGATTTTGTGATAAATCTGATGATTTGAAGTTAATTTTTGTAGAGATTGTTTTTGACTGTTATGATTTGTTGATGCTTCCTGTAAACTAGTTTTTGTTTTAATAGTTATGATCTCTTGTACTGAATATTGTACAAATATCAACACAACTATTTTTGTTCTTATTTTTTCAAATAAGGAAGAAACAATCTCAAACCCCCTCTACCGCCAGTTCTCTACTGTATTTTGTTCAATACACACCTACATTCTTTTATATTTGACAAGCCGAATTAGATACAGTACAAGGTCAATCAGGGAGCGGTGATAAAAGAGATAGTTTCGATTACGATAATCTAACTATCTAGCGATTGTCTGCCTAGAAAATCAGTATTCAATATTCTGGCTTTTACCTGGATTCGAAAACTGAATACTAGTATAACTGATAAATACAAACTATTTCGTCCTTGATATAAAGATGGAAGTAAAAAAACAAAGTTTTAGGAAAGAAAGGTCATGGAAGAAAAGTCATAAGGTACGCTTTGTTAGCGTAGATCATGGAAAAATAATGTAAGTGATGATATTATTGAAACAAGTACACTCCACCAATCTTAACCTTCCACCATGCCACGCACATTGTAACGAACCATCTTCATTTCCTTTGTATTTCATTGGTGAGATGTAAGTTCCACTCGAGCAGCTTCTTCCCACGAACCACTGCCTTGTGGAACCGACTCCCAAGAGGATGCCTTCCCGATCACTACAACCTTAACTTGTTCAAATCTAGGTCTAATTGTTATCTTCTTCACATATCCGCATAAGCTGTATCTCTTGCTCTGTAATCCACTACCTCAAGTGGCCCTCGGGCCTTGTACAGTGTTAATATTATTGTTAAAAATATTATTTTAATAAGCATAATGTTGGCGATAGGAAAGGAAATTGTATATTTTATGTAATTAGTTTTAATCCATGAAAACTTCAAAGTTTTCCGATTTGAAAATTCTGATGAATCTTTAATTATTAAGTTAATGATTGAATATGCTCATAGGAAGTTTTACGATATGAAAATATCGGTAGAAATTCCCCCATCGCTTCGATAAATATTTGAGCTTAACAACTTTAACAAAATATTGCAATAACAATCATAATTATGAATGTCAGTCGTTATTTTAATAAGGGAGTACAAATGAAAAGATTTGAAATTGACAACTTTTTTTCCATTTTAAGCAGTTAAAATGCTTCTATCTTCCTTTCATTGTTTCTTTCTTTCATTTACTCACTGAAGCACAGTAGTTTCTTTTTCCCGCTTTCCACGTGACCAAAATGGAAAAGTTCATTATTTATGAGGTATTGACTGTGCGTAAAGGTCGTGCGAACTAACGAAGGGAAGAACAAGCAAAATTATCATAGGATAACTTTCATATTTAATTTATGATATTGAACTAAGTAATATTTTGTAAACGATAACACTAAAAGTCTTAAATTAAACGCAGGTATTTTAGTATTTAAGTTAGAATAATAAGTAGGAATAATTTAAGGCATTAAACATTAGCGAAAAAATTAATTGATATTTACGACTTTTTTCACCAATAGTTTAAAATATGATCTGATTACTAAAATTTAAAGTTAAATTGAAATATAACTTCATTTACAAATGATGACTTATTTTATTAAGATATATAAAACATATTTTGCAGTTTAAATCATTTTACTGACAGAAAAAGAAAAACAGTCCCAAAATGTTAATTCTAAATTCGAATTCACAACAATTATTTCTAAAGGAGGCGTGATTTTGGACGAACTTTAACCCATTTCAGGCCAGTGTTTCACTTGTAAACAAACACTTATTTGGTAAATCTGTAATCGAAAAATGTTATTACAAGAATTTAACCGAATTGTGCGTTGTGGTGCAGTGGATATCGGCTCGGAACGAGAAATCGGGGAGCCGAGTTCGAATTCCAGTTGAATTCATTGTATTCACTTACGCGCAAATACCCTTGGGAAAGGTATTAATCCGTCTCTTCCTTTACAGTTATGGGTTAAATAACAGGACAGATTGGGTTCTATAGCCTTAGCTGGCAACCAGTCTACCGCAGAAAGCAATGGCGACCTACTGCGGGATAATGTTCTGCCCAGTCAGTCATGTCTCTTTCGAGACATGATCGCTTAAGCGTGTTTCACGTATGGCACTTAACTAACTGACTGATCATTCGAAACGGTGAAATGGTTTCCAAAACATATGCGGATTGAATAGGAAGTATTTTCAGTCATCAGCTCTTTCAGCGGATAAGTCTTACAGAAATTTTACAAAGAGACTTTTAATGCAGAATTTCATTCCTGCGATGAATAGTTGTCAATATTTTCGTATTATTTCGAACTATTGTTCTCATATTGGTTGATATAGATGTTATTACAGACACATCTGGTCTTTATCAGATGTCCATTGATTGGCTGATATGGGATATCACCAGATAAATCATATCACCTGATGATGAGTAGAGGGTTCTTGATCGAATAGTTGTGTCTATTATCAACCAAGATGAGAACAATAGTTCGATTCAAGACAAGAATAGGGAGGATCTTATAAAAACAGGTAGAGATGGTGGAAGGCCAATGCTTAAAATAAGTAGGGAAATACTAGTTACGGACTGGGAGATTGGGATAAAGTGCAAAAACATCTACCGTTGGGGCCAGAAGTACTGACATGTCTGAAGCAAAGCATCTAAAACAGGGGTCGGCAACCTACGACATGCATGCTAAGCAGTTTTCAAATGGCTCGAAAATTGTGTAAAACTCAAAGTAACGAAGTATGTCGCCAATATTAAACAATTGGATAAGACCATGCAAGAGCAATGCTTCCATTAACAATTAAAAAAAAAAAACTTTTTAAAAACAGTTTATTTCTATTATTATTATTATATAAAATATATCATAGAACAGGTATATTGAACTTGACAAGAATAAAAATACCTATGTTGTTGGCACATTAATGATTTTATTTTTATTTTGCTATGTGCTGACTTAAGTCAGCACATAGTAATCCCTGATCTAAATGATTAAGGGCAATTATGTGACACTTACATATTTCTTTGTATTAATCTTAAACTCATATCATTTTAAATATTTTCGAAACAAAGTAACATTTATACAAGATTTGGCTAGCGATGACCTTTGGAAAACATTTTTTCTACTGAATAATCAGGCATGAAAAAATTGAATGTTATATAGAAAATTTTGATAATTACTAGAAAAAATAGGAATATTCTTTTTTTTATTGTTTAGTCAGGCGTCTAACTTTTATTTCTTGTTAGAAATACATTGAGTGGAATCACAGCTACTTAACAGTATAATTCATGTCAGGGCAAAGTAATACTTGTATGAGCAGCAGCTAGCTTGAACCGGTTTTTAGAGCAAATGTTCTTTTCATTGAATATTTAGGTAAAAACCATCGTATCATGGTTTGAGGCGTAGAAATAGCTTCCAGATAATATACATCTCCTTTGTAGGGGCCAGTAAAGGGGCGTATAAAGTAAGCTTTTAATTCATAGTACAAGTATTTATCCGGTTTCTCGACTAAGGCAGGATGTGACCCAAGGTCGATTTTTTACGTCGGAAGTACATACACATACGAATACTCAGAGGCCAATGATAAAAGGTGCTCACTCCCCGCGGCTGCTGTCCCTCTGATCCCACCTTTCTTAGTACAATGAGGAGGGTACTGCTGCTGGGTTTTAATCTCGCATCTAAAATTAAGAGAACAGTTTACTCCACTTCCGGCCTAAAACGAACTCCTCTGCCGTGTAAGAAATTTATAGGGTATGGAAATATCACTAATAAAGATTGAAAACTGCTATAATTCTGCGAACAAAAAAAAACAATATCAACGAACAGACAAAAATATGAATGCGACGTTTTAATTTTACAAATTTATTCCTCGTGTAAAGATTGAGAAAGGCGGTCATCTCTGTTAGAATGATGTTACAGAGGTCACGTGACGACCGCTTTGTGACGTCACTTCATAGAGTGGCGAAAGTAGTCAGTCCATCAGTCAGTTTCCAGGCGTCAAATCGAGCGTTTAATCTTTTTCAGTACGGTACGATGCTAAATCTCCCCCCACTCCTCAGGGTAGCTGTCAAAGGGTCAGCTCACAAGCCCATAGCGCCATTTTCCTTTGGGAATATATCTTCGCAGTGCTCACGTTGGAAAAAAGAAAACATGACTCCTGTCCTATTTGAGGATTATCTCTCCGCTAATAACGCAAACAATAAATCCGGCAGGCTCGAATCTCCCTTGGGAATCTTAAATATGGCTTATCCAGAAATACAGAAGAAACCTTTGGCAGCTTAAATTTCCGTTGGGTTTTATTACAAATAAGATACTCTGTCTCTTCACCATGTTCGCACTACTTGGATGGTATACATGTGTTATAGTTTCGCTAAGTGGAACAGATGTAAATATACGTAGACAATTTTCTGTATGATTTAGCGGTATAAAACTATCTCTGAGAACAAAGCATGTCTGTCATTTCTTTTTCTTTCAGCTATTCCGCTCTGTCAGTGTACTGAATGCCCATAATGGGATGAATGCAAACTTTCTTCCATAGCTCGCCTATTACTAGGGATAAGAACGAGTTAAAGTTGTACGAATGTTCTCGATGCATTCGAGGAATGTTGAATACGTCAATACTTTCAAGGGGTTTGTAGCAACTTTTTAATTCTCTCATTTATAAAAATTAATCCAAAGAACCAAAAACCCAATCATAAACAGGAAACAATAGAAATATACACCTATTCAAAAAACCTAGGGGGAGCTGAAACCGGACTATAAGCAAACTTATCTAGTCCTGTTGTGAGCATAAAATTCAATGATTTCTTTGCTCCTTCTTTTTGATTCATGATTTTGTCAAAACGTGGAATCTTCTTGCTGGCTGCGATTCGCAAGCCTGCCCGTGGATTCAAGTAATTTCTATGTTTAGTTTTGCTCGACAAAAGCAAATTGAATCCAGAAATTAATTGGTTCCAATAAAATATCATATCAATTTTTATGAATACATTCATTAGGTAAGTAGGCTCTGGTTACATTGCGCAAACGCGGCGAACTGTCCCTATCTCAAGACACACACTGGCGGCAGACTGAGTGATGACTCGTCAATCAACGACACAAGTCACGATGTCTCACCCCATAAAATTTCATTTCGCACCATCAGGAGGTGTAGGCACCATAGGTTGTGAACCCTTACTTTTAGATAATTCTTTTTTTTTTTTTTTTAACAGGACTTAGAAAAAGTTAATACTGAGCCTCACGAAATTATCACTTTGCTTTCTATTGCCCGGGTTATAGTACAGTGTTCATGCGGACGTGTGTTATTGTGTCAAGCAGATAAAAGACACTCCCATGTAATTCAAGTGGAAAGCTTTTGAATTACCTCTGTGGGGTGTATACAGTTATACTTTTTAGATCGACTCCATACAGGTTCAATGTTCCAGAATTAAAATTTATACTCCAAAAATACAAATTTCATTCACTGTGTAAATTCAGCGATTGGTCAAATAATCACTGAATCGATAATAACATGACAACATTCTCTATTACGTCCGCCTATGCTTGATAAGAAGGACACAGGATCCTATTTTTCCACGAAAAAAGAAAGAAAAGTATTATTTATACAATTCAGATTTTACACTCTCAAAGAAGTTGAAAAATATATAAACGCCATTTTTTAGAATCATTAAAAACAATGGGGTAAAGTCACTAAGGCGCAAGTGGGAGATACTTAGAATTATTACTGAGAAATAGAGAGAAAGAGAGGGGAATAAAAAATAAAAAAATTAAAAAAGGAATTACATTTATAATTTTGAAGATCGTTATTGGCAGGAAAGCAGGAAGCTAAATGACAGTTCCGCAGACGCCAAGTGCGAGAGCAGAAACCATTAGAGTAGAACTTACATTTAACAGTTTCAACGATAAAATGATGAGACCTAATTGGCAATCTAGTACTGAGCTTAAATTCGTGAAAATTCGTGACAGCAAACTAGAAAGCTCATTAGAAAAATTGTCGTTACGGCGGTGGGAAAGTAATTGAAACCGAGATGCCAGGTTAGGGCCAATAACATTGCAGAAGTGGAGCGATTATATCGAATCAATGTATCTACTGCAAGGAAAGTTAGGTCACTGTGTTGTGCCAAAGAATTTTTCCCTTCAGAATCCATCTTGAACATTTACAAATCTACCATTCGTCCGTGCATTGAATACTGTTGCCATATCTGGTCTGCTGCTCCAGCTGTACATCTCGGGATTGTTCATAAAATCCAAAGAAGTATCTGCAATGTAATCGATCCTGACTTGGCATCTGACTTCATTCACTTTCTCACCGACATTATACAGCTTCCCTCTGTCTTTTCTACAAATATTTTCATGGCAACTACTCTGGTGGGCTTCTTTCTCTGGTGCTCCGATCACATGAATTTACGTGTGCTACTAGACTGGCATTAAGGTCCCACCATTTTACCGTTGAAACAGTTAAATGTACCTCTTCTGCTCTAACAGTTTCTTTTCCCGTACTTCCCGACTGTGAAAATCTTTCATTTACTTGCTTCGCTGATAGCTACAATCTTCAAAAGTTTAAATGCAACGTCAATTGCCATCTTCTATATCCTTGAATCCCAGCCATCTCTTATTCTTTCTTCGACACCCTCTGTACCCTGTTTTTTTTTTTCTCTCTCGCTGTTACCCCGTCTGCACTATTGGCGGTACTTTGCTTGGAGTAAAATGACTGAAAAAAACAAAAACAAAAACATGACAAGCTTGTTGAAATGGATAGCAGTGCCATGAGCAGAAGGACATATCAAAAGCAACTGACAGGGGAAAGCAGCAGGCTTTCTAGTTTTACTCGTCTGAATCCAACTTGCACATTTATAAATCTATCATTCGTCCGTGCATTGAATACTGTTGCCATATCTGATGCTCTAGTTGTATATCTCGGGATTGTAAAACATTCCAAAGAAGGATCTGTAACGTAATCAATTCTGACCAGACACCTGTCGTTGGTTAACACTTCCCAAGTAGTTAAATTTCTGTATTTAGAAAAATAGATAATCCTTTCTACCTTACCAGGGAGGGAGTTGTGAAACATGATATTTATATATATATTAAAACAAGTTTTCATGAAAATAGGTTTCTCAAGTCCATTAGTTGTTATCGCTCTTTCCAGTGTCAATACCGTTTCCCTTCCTAACCTTTTGCTTGAAGTACTGTGAAACGCCAGGGTCTTGATTATGTGATTACTTTCTCTTCAAGTTAAATGTGCTATTCATTTTAGTTATTGCTGTTGTTGGAAGTTTTCAAGTGATGTGGTTTCTGTTATTTGGCACAGTTCTTTATGATTTTGGCGCGGTAGCTCCCACTGTTCAGAGAAAATCTTTGCTAAGACCTACAGCCTTCATTGTTTGGCAAGTTAAAATAGATATTTTGATATGAGAAAACGGCTGTTTGACAGCTGACAGTTTAGTTATTTCTGAACGAACTTGGTGCTATGCATGATACTCATATGAAAGTTTCGATCTGTCGAGGCGTTTTCAGAACATGACTTAAAATTTTAGATTAATATTTTGGTTTTTGTAGCAATATGCGGTATTGGGCGAAACTACTCTTAGCACATAGTTCAGAAATATTAAGATTTTTTGTCACTTAATCTCCAGTATGAATATATCTTCAAACAAATGAAATGAATAGGTTTTTATTCCCTATTGTTGAATGCATTATCCGCTCGGCAAACTTGTACTTTCGTGCCCGAAAAAAAAAAAAATAATGGGTATATCGCCTTTCTGTTGAAACCGTTTCAATATAGTGTGGGGTGGTAAGCGTTCCATAAAAGTCTAATGTCAATTTCGTTTATCTGGATTAAATCATCTGCTTACGGCTTTCGCGCGGGTGTCTGCCGGTTTGAAAGTTCGGATACGAGATTTTGTTGACCTTATACATTCACCTGCCAGCGTTAATTACAATTCCATTCTTATGTGGATGGTCTTTTTTCCAGAATCGACCGATAATTTCCATCTCAGCCGCTCCTTATCGCTTCTCTGAAAGAGAAAGGAAGAGAAACGAACAACAAAGAAGAAAGAAACAAAATTCTCTCCCTTCGCAAGGCCAGCTGGTCATTGTTAGATTATCATATCTGTCGATGTCATTTCGTGAATGCCTTGTGTTTCACCTCTCTCCTGTCTCTTGGCCACCCGAGCACTTATTTCTTTCTTCCTTACTTTTCTATCCCTTCCTAAGAAAAATAAAAATAATATAGACACAGAGATATTCTCCAAATATCTATTCTGGAGTTCGAATCCAATGTCCGTCAATATTCGGTTTAACGTGCGTGAGTAGGAAACACTTACAGTGTTATACAACAGTCCGAACAGTGTAAACAAGTCTGACATGTTTTGTTGTAGGAGAAATCCACACCGAAATAATGGTGATGAATTTTCATGAACATCCCAATAAAGGAGATATCATAGCTGTAACACATTCAGTCACCGTACCTGTAACTGACCAAGGCAATCTATATATGTGTGAAGGAGAACAGGTTATATACATATTTGCAGAACTTGAATGTGAAAATAGTTAGTTCATGCAGTATAATAGAGGCATAGTAAATATGTCTACGGCTATATCGTGTTGAATACACCGGTTTCCGTCCGATCACTGAAGTTAAACAACATGGTCGGTACTTAAATGGGTGACCATTTGGAAATACAGGTGCTGTAAACGTAAGGACCAAGAATGGTCCACCGGTCCTCCAGGTGTTGGGTGCAGGGCTAACAACCCTGCCCCGTAAAAAAACAGTTTGTTACAGAAACAGCAACAAAAGGTTGCTGCCCTATGCACCATTGGGTGTGATGGATAAATGATGATTAATAAATATAAAAAAGAGCAGTGAATTAAGGAAAATACATGGTAGGTTGACATGGTCATCAATGTGTCGAAGATTTAGTTTCGGTCATAAAAGGCAGGTGAAAATGAGAAGCTCGAAATTAAATCGCCTGACCCGTTAGAGCCAATCTCCTGAATCGATTGTACATCTAGTGCGGTAATACTTTTTTGGTACTCCGGTATGCCGGTACGCCAAATTTCAGTCCGCCATTTTGGTACGCCAAAATTTGTTAGGTATCATGTGACGTAACCAAATTTTTTTTTTCTACAGGAAGTAGTTTTTCATATGTAATTTTATGTTTATTCGCTAGATAAATGTATAAAGATTCTCGTAAAAATAATTTCTATTAGTTTTTATTCTTTAGAAAAAATATTTTTTCGGTACGCCAGAACGACACAACACACAAACAAACATTTCTCAATTTTTATTATACTGGATATGGACATATTAAGATGGAATTTAAAAATAATTAAAGTAGTTTTTCATATGTAATTTTATGTTTATTCGCTAGATAAATGATTAAAGATTCTCATAAAAATATTTATTTAAAAGTTTTTATTTTTTAGAAAAAATATTTTTCGGTACGCCAGAACGACATTTCATTTTTATTATACTGGAATATGGACATATTAAGAAGGAATTTAAAAAGAATTATAGTAGTTTTTGTATCTAATTTCATGTCTATTCGCTAGATGAATGTATATTGTACAAACATACTTGTAAAAATAAATTTTATTTATTTTTTTCCTGTAGAAAAAAATTTTTTGGATACGTCACATGATACCTAATAAATTTTGGCGTACCAAAATGGCGGACTGAAATTTGGCGTGCCGGCGTACCGGCGTACCAAAAAAGTATTACCCCATCTAGTGCATCCTTCCATTTTAAAAGCAGATTTCCATTATATGAATAATAGTATTTTTAAAAAAATGATTCACATTCTCAAAAGAATCCTGCTTTTAACCAATAAAAACTTCTAGGATGAAAATTCAATTTCTAGAAATTTAATGAAAGTGTGTGTACGTAACATATGTAAAAAAAAAAATTACCAAGACTTTCTAAAAAAAATTAAAAAATAATATAATCAATTTGTGAATAAGTCCTAAAAGTTGAATTAAAATCTGACAAACATTTGAGTATATATGTTGTCAAATGCAATATTTTCATATTTTTATACAACATTTCTTATTGCGTTGTCGTTTCTTGAAATTTGTGTTGTTTTTTGTGGACCGGATATCCCGCATTAAAATCTCCATTTTTAATCCGGGGTGTTCTGGAAACCCACAGATTCGTATCTAAACGTTAAGAAAACAATTTCTAAAGAAGTAATGGATTTTTAAAATTTATTAATCCGACAGATTTTTATCATTAAATGTTATTTTTATTATTTTATGAGTTACTTATATCGGAGTAGACGCTGTCCGGAGAACGCATGTTTTCGTTTTTCATGTTTGAAAATGGAAGGATGCACTAGATGTACAGTCGATTCAGGAGATTGGCTCTAACGGGCGAGGCGACTTGATTTCGAGCTTCTCGCCAGACTGTCACGTCACCCACTTCTTACCGTTTCACATTTGCATAAATTATAGCTGATTCAAAGAGCGGATAATCAATTTTAACACCACAATCATAAGCAACAGTTCATTACGGTCAAAAACAGTTAGAGGAATTGAAATCATAAAATAGACTTGTGGGTAGGACAATACAATCACATATAGTCCGGTTTACACTCCTCCACGGTCTTTTGAACAGAAGTAAAGGTTTTATCCGTTGCTTTCTGCTTAAGATTAGATTTCTAGTTCCTTCTAAAGTCTTCTCATTTCCTTTCACTCTTAGTAGCCCCTTTTGTTTTAGTGGCATTACCTCCTTGCTTAGAGTGAATTAAGTACAAAAAGGTATTATTATTATTATTATTATTATTATTATTATTATTAAAATAAGTAATATTTGAATTTATTAAATATACCCTAAAAGTCATATTTAATGAAATAAGTAGTAGTTTAAGAAATTGATTAAAATATTAATGTAATTACTATAAACTAATTACGGTTGTTACGTCGATATTTAGTTTATTAAAAGAACACTTATTCCATTATTATAGGTGCCTCAACTCATTATTTACGTAGCTAACTTTTCAATTGAATCTTTAAAAATAGAAACATCTTCTTGAAGCTTTAATTTTAGCTTAATTGATTTTACTATTTCTAGTAAGTAAAATACTCTGGTGGATTTCAAACAGAAATTACATTGATTGGAATCTCAAATTTTGAGATTTTAAATTTTTTTCAATTTTTCAGACATGAGCGATCAAACCATTTGTAAACAAAAGTTAATTCTCGGTTTTAAAAATCTTGCAAAAATAAGATAAACATCTGTGACACGCTATTTTTGGAAAACTAGCAAATTTAAAGTTAAATGAATCTGATTTGGAACAAATTTTATTTGTTTATGGTATGAAATTTAGAATAAAAGTATTTCTTAATCACGGAGGTCAGGTTCCCTGACCTTTCTAGTAGGCAATGACAGCTCTGTCATCAATCATTTTTACTTATGTGGCCAAGTATCGTTGACCATGATTGCCATAAATTTAGAACAACCCTTGAAACACGTGACCTTTTATTAATATGGCAATTATAACCTAGTATAAAAATAAAAAAAGAGAGTTATCTGCTCACAAAAATGTTTTAACTATTTTAAATATTTTGGTGCGTGAAGATTTGTATTAACCTTTTCAGTTTTTGATTAGTAAATATAGTCTTCACTTATTAATATAACCTAATTGGAAGGATGATTGAAAGAAATTTTAGACATTTTTGAAATTTTATAAATTATTATAATTTAAAAAAAAATAAACTTCTTGTAAAATTTCATTATTCATCGAATTTTATGATCTCCTTAATGTATATCATTTATAAAAGCAATTAAAAGTTCATCTGAATAAAAAATGGCATAGTTTTATTGTATTTTTGTTTTTGCTGTTCGAAGCAGATTTTCTGAAAAGGAGCAACTTTTAGAAAAAAAAAGGTGGTTTACATTTCCCAAGGAGCCCTGCATTTAACTAATAAAACAAAGTAGTCAATTTCATGAAATTTCATGAAATTAATTGGAGTAGGGGTAACATATGTAAAAAGTATTTTACTAAGATTTTATAAAAATAATAATTTAAAAAATAATTTCAGACATTTGTACGTCCTAAAGGTTTTTTTCAACATCCGACCATTATTTGATTTTTGCAAGAATTAATGTTTTTTTCACCGGCAAAAAAGTGAGTTCTGTAATATTACGTTTACGTAGGTACCACCACTCATTTTCAATGTCTAAATTTTATTTGAAAGTTTTATTTTAGTTTTAATTGAAAGCTTAATTATTAAATTTACTATTTTCACTAAGAAAAAACTCTGGTGTATTTTAAACAGAAATTATATTGATTGAAATCTAAAATTTTTAAGCGATCGACAAATTTGTAAACAAAAGTTAATTTTCAGTTTTAAAAATCTTGCAAAAATAAAATATACATCTATGACACATTATTTTTGGAAAATTAGCAAAGTTAATATTAAACTAATCTGATTTACACAAATATTGCTTATTTATAACATGAAATTTAGAATAAGACTATTTCTTAAACATAGAGTTCAACCTTCTGAACTTTCCACCGTATGTGTTGACAGATTTGACAGATGCGATATAAGTGTATGGCGATGACAAGTAACATAATTGTACAATTTTTTCCTGTAAGGGGAGAAAACCCTGAAATACATGACCTTTTAATTTATACATAAAAATTACCATACAAAAAAAATTCAAATACACATAAAAAATTTAAATTTATTTTAAAAATAGGAAGTCACGACGATTTGTATTAAACTTTTAAATTTTCGATTAGTAAATATAATCTTCGCTTAATAAGTTTTTAAACTAACCCCAACAAATCTTTGACTTATTTTAAAAATATTTTTGAAACTTTATAAATTATATGAATTGAAAAACTTTTTCTTCAGACTATAATGTCCTTAATTTATATTATTTATTCAAGCAATTAAAAGCTTATCAAATTAGATAACGTCATAGTTATATTGCATTTTTTTATTTTACTATTGGGAGCAGATTTTCGGAAATAAAGGCAAAATTTTTCCAAAAATAAGAGATGATTTACATTCCCCAATAAGTCCTGCGTGTAACTAAAAAAACAATTTGCACAACAAAATTTAATTTCTTAAAATTTCATGAACTTACGTAGAGTGGGGTAACAGGTGTAAAAAATATTTTTATCATGATTTTCTTAAAATAATTACTTCAAAAAGAATTTATTTAATTCATTTGTGAATAAGTCCTGAAAGTTTCATTAAAATCCGACAATTATTTGATTTTGCAAGAATTTCCAAATTAATGTGTTTATCACCGGAAAAAAAATTGAGTAATTTAATATTATGTTTTCCATTGTTAATTCTAGTAACGATTTGGTTACTCGCTCATTAAAATTAAAAAAAGATTTTTTCCCAAACTTTCTAACGTGTTAGAAGGAATTAAAATCTTTTAATAAATAATTTTAAAATATTTTGATCTTTCCTCTTAATAATAAGATAATCATTTTGATGGAAAAAGTTCGTTTTTCTTTTGTAACTTTGGGGCCTTTTTTATTTATACTAAAAATATTATATGCTGTTTATTCAGCGATTTAGTGGAGGTACCTACTTAAAATGCTTCAGACTTAATAAAAACAAAGTTTTATCGTCAACAAAATATTTATGGTATTATTGATAGGAAAGATCAAAGTATTTTTTAATTATTTAAAAAAAGACTTTAATCCTTTCTAATACGTTTGAAAATTCTATAAAAGATCTTGTTTGTTTCGTCAGCGAGTGACCCGATTTTTACAAGAGCAAACGTTTTGCTATGCTGTTGTTTCAGTGAATGAGTGGAAATAATTTAAATATGACATTTTAAGTTAAATGAATTAAGCTATTGGTTATTTTACTAAGATAAGAGCATGACCTATTTTAAATGAAAATATTATTTATTTTTCTATTTCAAAGCTGAATTTATGACTTTTCTGTCATGACTATTTCCTGTGCCTTTTTTTTTCTCGGTCGCCAGATTTTTTTGACAAGTTGTCTTTTATGAAGCTTACAGGGTTTTGAATAATGTCACTATATTTCGAAATAAACATAAATAACATTTTCGTTCTAAATTTTGTTTTTAGGAAAAATGTCATGAATAAAAAGTCATAAGTTATGCTTTGATCGGGTAAGAGACAAACAATATTTTAATTTTTAATACTTTATTAAATTATTATTTATTTCATTAAAAAATATATTTTAGGATATTTTTTTTTACTCATTTCACCCCAAGCAAGGCATTACACTGCCACTATTGCGCATGGGGCTACATAGGGGAAGGAAAGAGGAGGAGTGGTTAGGTGTAGGAAATATCAGAAGGAAGGTGATAGATGGGTAAGGATACCGAGGATGAGGGTTGGGCAGATGGGAAGAGTGTTTGAAAGAATGGGAGCGAGTTAATTTGTTAGGAGGTGTCTATTGACCTTACATTTAAACTCCTGGAGATTGTAGCCGTCGGGGAAGCAGTCATGTGGAAGGGAATTCCACAGTCGGGAAGTGCGAGAAAAGAAACTGTTGGAGTAGAAGTTCCGGTTGCATTTTATCGGTTTCACTGGAAAAGGGTGGGATCTAGTTGCTAATCTAGTTTCTCGTGCAAATTCGTATCTAGGGGGCACCAGTGATCTAAGTTCATTGGAGCAGAAGCCGTGAAAGTATTTATAGAAGAGACACATTGAAGCCACGTCACGCCGGTGAGAGAGAGAGACTGCAGGCGGTCTGCCAAGTTGGTATCGATCACATTACAGACCCTCCGCTGTAAAATTAAAATTTTACTTATTTTATTAAAACAATATTCTCTATATGACTTTTTCTATACCCGCAAACTGAAGTTATGACATTGCTTGACACTTTTTCTACCTTCACAAACAACCTTACGTTTTTTACTTCTGTTCTATTGTATAATAATATTTCTTGTCAACTAAATTTCTACTCCATATTTTCAACTTCACACCCCATTCTTCATAATTTCTTTATATATTTTTGTTAGACTTTCTCTAGCTTTATTCTCTATTTCCTCCTTAATGTTTCTTATACTTTACTTTGTGAGGTGTTTATTGTGCCGCGTTACAAAAGTGCTGAGGACTTTCAATGGAATGACTAGCGACACTACGCGGTAAAGTACAAACCGTACCAGCCATTTTGCTTCGCGTTTTTTCGTTATATGAAAAATTAAAACGGATATCGTCTGATTAAAGTCAATATTATAAAATTTATTTGGCCTTTTCTGCTTTTGTACAAGCAAAATCTGCAAATGTTGGTTTTTCATAAATGAAACAAGTGTTGTGATGGTTTATAAAATGGCGAGTGTTCTAAAAATAAAAAAGATAGACACACTGACGCCAAGAATTCAAAATTGGGCGGCAAAATAAGGAACCGTTACTATTGGTAGGAGTAGGAGTAAGAGTAGGAGTAAGAATTAAGAGTTAAGGACAGTAGTTTTGTGTAGGAGATTTGAAAAGAGGAAGACGCTAGGCAGTTGACCACTAGAGTCCAGAAGGGATAGGATCGTTTACTACTAGCATCCCACAGTGAAGAGAATTTAGCTAGTTTGCTTCTGTATCCACACAAAATTTAAAGGTTGTAACTTGATGTAAAAACCTAAAGTTTTATACCAAAAATAAACATCATTAATTCAAGTTTGTGTTATCTTCTAATTATACCAAAACGAAGCAACACAACAGTGTGAACTAAACGAACCACAACATTTTTCTCCTTAAAGTTCCTTCTTTTAATAATTATTTTAGTATTTTTTAAAATTTTTCGTGGATATTCACATTTGAATATATTTATCTATTTCTGTCTACCGGCCTAATTTATTAGAGAAATACTATTAAATAAAATAATGTTTTCTCCGACAGGATTCGAACTTTCATTCCTCTGGGAAGCGGGGACCGTCGTTAGTCCCGACATATTTTAACCGACCCGGCCACGAAGAATTGTTGCCGATCAAGCAAAGCTGAATAGTGCCTTTAAGTAGTTACTGCCACTAGTTTCCGATAGCTAAGTTTTAAAATGATTTTTAGAAATGAAAAAGCTTTTTTGAAGCTTTCATTTTATCTTTCATTGAAAGTTAAAGGATTAAATTTACTATTTTCAGTAAGCAAATTACTCTGGTGTATTCCAAACAGAAATTATATTGATTAAAATCGACTTTGGTGAAAGTTTTTTTTAAAATAGCTGATTAGCGCCCCTTTTCAGTCGTCTTTCCTCGTAATGTAATTATCTTTATCTTCCAAATATAAAATATGCTTTTCTGAAAATTTATTTGAGGGATATTAGCTGATTTAAAGTATAATTAATACGATTAAAAATATATACATATTTTTTCTTTAAGTTTTAGAAAACACAGAAATGTATTTTCAAATCAAACAGTAGCTGTTTTAACCGACATGGCCATGTTTTACGTAATTGACGAAACGGTGAGAGGTGGTGTCATAATGATTGCTGTTTTACAGAGACTTTATTTGTAAATCACAATTTAAAAAATGACGTGAGCGCCCATTTTATATAAATTTTAAGTACTCAGTAATCTTAAAAATATTGGAAATTATTCACTATAATCTAATTTTTGAAATGTCAACCTTAAATTGACTTTAGAGATCGCTCTTATTTTCTGATAATGTTGTGTATGGTCGACCATACTTTAAAAAATGGGCAGGTTACATAATATTTACACAAAAAAATTTAAAATTATTTTAATAATCCTGGTGCAAAATAAATTTTATTAAGCTTTTCAATTTTTGATTAGTAAATGTAGTTTTCACTTAAAGATATAACCTAACCGGATGAAGGTCAGGCAGAATTTTAAGATTTATATATTATAAATTATTATAATCAACATTTTTTAAAAGTGAAAATAATTCTTGTAAAAATTCATTATTAATCGATTTTTTTTCTTAAGGCTATAGTGTCCTTAATAGATTTTATTTATAAAAGAAATTAAAAGCTTTTCATAGTTTTATTGCATTTATTATTGTACGATTAAAAGCAGATTTTCATTATATGAATTGTAGTGTTTTTAAAATATGATGATTCACATTCTCAAAAGAATCCTGTTTTTAACCAATAAAAACTTCTAGGATGAAAGTTTAATTTCTAGAAATTTAATGAAAGTGTGTGTGCGTAACATATGTAAAAATAAAAATAAAAATTACCAAGACTTTCTAAAAAAAATTAAAAAAATAATATAATCAATTTGTGAATAAGTCCTAAAAGTTTCATTAAAATTTGACAAATATTTGCGTATATATGTTTTCAAATACAATATTTTCATATTTTTATGCAACATTTCTTACTGCGTTTTGTCTTTTCTTGAAATTTGTGGTTTTTTTTTTGGTTTTTTTGGTTTTTTTGTGGACCAGATATCCCGCATTAAAATCCCCCTTTTTACTCCGTGGTATTCTGGAACCTCACAGATTCGTTAAGAAAACAAATTTCTAAAGAAGTAATGAATTTTTTTAATTTATTAATCTGACAGATTTTTATCATTAAATGCTATTTTTATTGTTTTATTAGTTACTTATATCGGAGGAGACGCTGTCCGGAGAACGCATGTTTTTGTTTTTCATGTTTGCCAAAAAAAATCAATGAAAAATTAAACAGCATATTTTGATGCCATAGTTGTTAATGTTGTGAATTCAATCCCTGGGTTGAGCAGTGTGTACTTGGACTCAGGGGAAACCGGCAAGTAATAACTGAACCAGGGCCTCCGCTATAACCAGGGTCTATTCTATGATTAAAGTTGACTTGCTGACGTCACACTTAGTAGAATTCTGTTTTATTTACTACACGGCGTCCGTTAGCGTTGACTTATTTTCAGAACCAAACATGCCTTCCCCTTGTGTGGTACCAAATTGCAAAGGGAATTATAAAAATGAACCGAAAGTTCATTGTTTTTCGTTTCCAAAAAATAAACATTTATTTGATAAATGGAAACATGCCATTAAAAGGGAGAATTTTACCCCAAGTCCATTTAGCAAAGTGAGTAGTTAAAATTTTATCACCATGTATTTCAACAGGCGCTAAAATCAAAATTTTCTAAAAAATTAGTTTTGCCGTAGCACAAGAAAGAAAGCACTTTGTTTATATCTTTTAAATTAATACAATAAAATAAGATATTATTTTTATTTCTTTGAATAAAATTGAAATAAAAATTATCTTAAAAAATATCTAAATTAAAAAAATAAAATTTAAATATGGCTATTCGTTCGTAATTTTTTTTTTCGAAATGTTTTAAAACTTAAACTGAAAAAGTTGTTAAACATTTTCTAAAAATGCTTAAGCCGAAAAAGTTGTTAACATTTTCTAAAAATATTTGAATTAATATTTTATTTATATTATATTTAAGAAAATAGTGTTTTCTTTTCAATGAAATGTTTAAAAAATTCTTAGAAAACGAAAGTATAAAAACTTACTTAACTTTTCTATACTTGCAACTTTATGAATCATTTTTAAACATGAAAAAATATTCCTGAATTAATTGTTTTTATTCTTTTTCTTGTATTAACAAAAACTACAAAATTTATTTTTTAGTCAATTTCAAAAGAATTTGTTTTATTTTCAGGTTACCGAAAATTTAAACATGAAAATGATGATTTAAACTTTGTTTAAACCTATTATTTCTGAATAAGTTTTGAATTTATTTGAAACATAAAGGCCTAAATCACACCACACTTGAATTTTAAAACCTAATTTTTAAAATATTTAGCACAAAATGAACAGCCTCAAAAAATATTTTCCAAACATTTTTTTCCTATTTTTGATAATTTGAAAGTTAATTATCGATATTAATCCATAGAAAAAAGTTGGAAATAAAAAAATGGAAATAAAAAATTTGAATTACAACTTAAGAATAATTCTTTTATGGTTGGTTTAGGGTTTTTTAATCCTTAAAAAAATAATTAATAATTAAACATTAACCAAGTTTTGCAAAAAAATGATTTTTTATAAACAGTTTAACATCATAAATGAAATAGAAACATTAATTTTTACTTTTTTTTTCATTTTTTACTATTAAAATATTTTAAAAATGTAATCGAATTACCAAATATCCTAGAATTTTTTAAGTGTATCTTTTTTTGAAAGATAAAAATATCTTTTTTATTTCAAAAATTGGTGATCAATAATATCTCTATCCGTCAATTATTTGAATGCGAAAAAAAAAAAACTAAGAATGTTGTCTGTTTTAAAACTTAGCCTGCCTTTTAATAATCAAAGTATTAATTTGAAGAATTTACAAGAGGTGAATTGGAATGAAATAACAGAGGAACAAAATTTAGATGTTTATAAATTTAACATAGATGTAACTGATAATGATGTTCATCAGTGCAAAGAGGTCCTGCCTATTATAATATATTTAGCAGGTTATTGCTGTTATGCCGTTTTTAAAAAAATTAAATGTTATAGTTGCAAAAGTTTAGTATCAGGAAGAGTTGATATGCTACCCGAAACAGTTATTTTCAAGGAATTAATAGAGATTCTCTGTTATATCCCAATGATGTAACAACAAATTTAGTACTATACAATTATATTGTTATTAATAAAGTTGTAAAGAATCATTCTTTTCTTCATTGCTTGATTGCTATATTTGAGTGATTCTGATTTTTAAAAAATTCTTGCAATTAAAACAAAAATGGTTGTGATTTTTCATAATTAAATTAAAAAGATGAAAATTTAAGCAGTGTTTTTAAATTGTTTTTAGAATTTAGACGAATAAACGAAAAATTTTGTCTTTAAAACTGCGTTTATTTACAAACACGACCGACAGTCAGTAGTCAACAATGACGTTTATATTTTCTTATTAATTATTGTTTTTCTTAATTATAAATAAAATTAAAACCAGTATAAATCAAAACATGTGTCTTTCTTTTTTTTTCTTGCTACATTTTAAAATTTTAAAAATCTTTATTAAAAAAACGACTTTGTGATTATCAACGTTGTTATGAAGCGAAAGACGGTTGCTACGCTAATTCATGGCTCTACTCCTGTGACGTCACATTTCATCGCTCAGACCTTGGTTAATATGGAGGCCCTGACTGAGATGTACTGCAAATAAGAACTAGACAGTATTCATAGACATGGCTAGTGGGACGGGAACAGGTCTATTCCTGTATATTTAATATGGGGTTCACTTCAGATTTCCCTGTAGCTTGCCCAAACCAATATCACCTGAGGAGGGCTGAAATGTTGTGATAGCAACAACGAAGATGAAGACAATAGTTCAAATGTAAATGTAAAAAAAACAAACAAATAAATAAAACTCCATTGATTTATTCTCTCGCTGTAACATGGTTTTGAAATTATGTAAATCTTATCAACGGAAAAACAACTGTCTAAACAAAAGGCACTAAAAATGTACAGTATAACCCTGATATAAGAGAGTTGTCGGGCCAGGATAAAATTCTCTTATATCCGAGTTTATCTTATATTTGGGTTTGGTCTATTGTATATACCTTACCACAAGTTCTAAGTTGGAACTAGATAAAATCTCTCTTATATCCGGGTTATATTTAAAAAGCAAAAACATTGTTTAAATTAGAATAATTGGTGTAAAAACAAAAATCAGATAAAAAATATGGAAACAGGAATCTTAAAAGCTGACATCTGATTTAGCGCCGCCTGACATTTTAGATTTGATTTAACAACCTCCTCCCACCCACACACACACACCTTTAACATCTGGTTTAGTCCAGTCCACCTTTTACGATCTTACTTACCCTCCAACTTTTAATATCTTATGTAGTTCCTCCTCACACTTTTAAAATCTTAGCTCCCAATTTTACCATCTAACCTATCCACCCCGCCCACATTTTCGCTTCTGATTTAACGCCCTCCCCACTTTTAACCGCTGATTGACTCCCACCTACGCTTTTAATATGATTCAGACGTCCTGGGTATGGCAATAAACTATATACCGGCAGCAAGGTCTCTAATCGGGCGATTGGAGGTTTTGAGGAGCGTGGAACTACCTTTTAATTGCTCTTTTTTCTAGATCCACCCTGGCCTGGGGTGGTAGCACCTGTGATGAGCAAATAGTGAACCCCCATATAAAATAAACTGTACATTGTCTATGATAAAATGAGTAACAATACATTTTTGTAGCAAAATGACAATCAATGCAACACTAAAAAAATATAGAAATACATTTTTATTGTAAAATCACCAACAATACATTTTATTATCTGCAAACTATATATCTAAAAATAGATCTTTACTCTGAAAGTATAAAATTATGTACAAAATATATTTTGTTGAAAGCATAAAGTTACATATAAAAAATATATAGGTTTCTGCATAAGATATTCCATGGAGGATGATGTGGCACTAAGCAAAATCAACCAATCAACAATACATATTTATAGTAAAATTACCAATAATACTTATATAAACAACATTACCGACAATACATTTTATCTGTAATTGAAGGCATACAGCTGCGTTCAAAATATTTTTTTAGATTTTGGCATTAAATAACCATAGAGGTCGATATGCCGCTAAACAAAATCAACCAATCAATATGATTAAGCCGAACGATTGTAACATCCAACTTTACACACTTTTAATATCTGATTTAACCCCGCACCATATTTTTTTTTTTAATCGTATCACCCCGAGCAAGGCGGTAACGCCACTGATGTGCAGGGGGCTACGTAATAGTGAAAAGATTGGAAAAGAGAAAGCCGGAAACCACGTCCTAAACAGGGAACAAAGGATGAGCCTCTTAACCTGTTCAATAGACATGGGTGGAGTGTGAACCGGGCGATAGAGAGATCTATCTACTCCAATTGAAAAAAACAAAACAAAACAAGAAAACAAAGTGAGAAGATTGGAAAAGAGAAAGCCGGAAACCACGTCCTAAACAGGGAACAAGGGTTAGTGACGCCTTGCTTGAAAAGGATAATATTTTTGTTTGTTTGTTTTATCAACGCATTTTTTATTATTAAAGTATTATTAAATCGCAAACAGCGTGAGTAAATTCAAAGACTTCTGAATTATTCGATCTAAACTCTATTCCTCCATCCATTTACATGAGCTCATTCTTCTTCTTCTTCTTCTTCTTCTTCTTCTTCTTCTTCTTCTTCTCTGTACTCTATGTGCCATGTACTTTCAGATCGTTCACGATCATGACTCTCCACAATTCCCTGCCTTTTGTAGCTTTAAGTAAATTTTGTCCTTTTGTTAAACACCGTTCTTTGGGCACTTCGACGTGGTGTAGAATCGTTCAGTCTACACTGCGTACTCCATACTTTCAACCCTGTGCCACGTTTTAGTTGTGCTTAGAAAATCCCCCCTAAACACTATTTTTTCACCCATTAACATTTTTCTTCAACCTCTTCCGTATGCCGGTACCTTCACGACATTGGTGAACATGGCTCTCCATTATTTCCTGCATTTTGTAGCTCTTTGTAAATTTTGTCTTTCAGGGTACAATTAAGTGCAATACTAGACTGGTGTCGATATACCATCAAATTACAGTTGAGCTGGCTAGAATTAGCCGTAAGTTCTATGCTAACAGTTTCTTTTCTCGTAACTTCTCGCTTGTGGAAGTCTCTCCCGGTTCCATGCTTTCTAGTCAATTTTAATCTGCAAAAAATTAAATTCAATGTTAATCGCTATCTTCTGTCTCCTGATAACTTTTTTCTCTTTCTGCTCATTAGTAATGTTCCTGTTCTTAATTCTTCTGCGCCCTACAACCCCACCTCCTTTGCGTCTTAGTAGCTTTACTGCCTTGCTTTGGGTAATACAGATTAAAAACAATTAAAACAAAATAAAGGTTGCATTTTAATAGACATTAATCGGCAAGATAATATCAGAGGGCGAGAGAGAGAGAGAGAGAGAGAGAGAGAGAGAAGAAAGAATGGGCGACAAGTCAGATATGGCTTGCAGCGACAAGTAACAAATGAGGTTATCAGTGCCAGTTCATGAATGAATAAGGAAAGATTTGAGTCGCTTCAGAAGGCCAAAAGATTTACGCCGTGTTAATCTTAAGGATAATCCATGGATAGAAAATTGTTCGTTTGAAGACGTAGTTGGGTGTTGGCCAGCAGTATTTTTTTTTTCGAAAGCAGACAGTAAACACCACCGTGTGGCTTCTTCTTCTTCTTCTTCTTCTTGTGCCGTGTCCCCTCTGGACGTAGGCGATCATGTCTCTCCATAATTTCCTGTCCTTTGTAGCTCTTAATACTTTTGTCATTTAATTTCTTCAAAACCCTGTTCTGCCATCCATCTACTCAAGTTCACTAAGTTCTCTCCAGTGAGTATCAGATTTTCTAAGCCCTCTTTTTCCATTTTGTGTCCTAGAAATTTCAGCTCTATGCTCCTGATGTTAAATATGTTTCCTTTTTTCCCATTTCCTCTAGAACTTCGTTGTTGTTCACATATTCGACCCGGGGTATTCTCAACATACTTCATAGAACCACATTTATGTTGATTCCAGTCTCTTCTTTGTCTTTAGGGATATTGTCCAGCACTCACTGCCATATAGGAGGACTTTCCGTCTTCTGTTAAAACACTTACCAGATATTTAACTTTTCTTACTTGTTTCATTTTGGTATCTCCGAATTTATTTGTATTGTGAACTCATTTTTTGCTGACAACCATGTATTATACCTTGTAAGACTCATCAGCGTTAACACATTAAGCATACGGTTCAAGGAGGTCCAGACAACGCTACGTCACCACACCCAATTGTTAAAATATAAAAAAAATAACCTAAATTCAAATGCAATGAAAATTTGATTACTGACTATTAAACCGTTTCGTCTTCTTACAGGAACTGATTTACCTGATCTCATATTCTATTCAAATATTTTTAACGCATAGAATTTTAAGCACGCATAATTCTAAAATACATTTTTAAATATTTTTAACGCATAGAATTTTAAGCACGCATAATTCTAAAATACATTTTTAAATATTTTTAACACATAGAATTTTAAGCACGCATAATTCTAAAATACATTTTTAAATATTTCTAACGCATAGAATTTTAAGCACGCATAATTCTAAAATACATTTTTAAATATTTTTAACGCATAGAATTTTAAGCACGCATAATTTTAAAATACATTTTTAAATATTTTTAACGCATAGAATTTTAAGCACGCATAATTCTAAAATACATTTTTAAATATTTTTAACGCATAGAATTTTAAGCACGCATAATTCTAAAACACCGCAAAACTGAATTTTTCTTATCAAGATTTTTATCTTCTGAATTATTAAAAAGAATTTTATTCCATAAATATAATATGTTGATTAAAAGGATTTTCGTTTCAAAATTATACTTTATTATGCATATTTTTAAATCAAATCTGAGACAAAGTTTCATCTTTTTTAAGAGCTTCGCACAGATTAAGGTCATATTCTCACCACTATAACATAGCCTCCCTTTGCCTTTTCTGTTAATAGTTTCATGGTAATTATTCTGATGATCTTCCCTCTATGGCACCCAGATTTTATTCATTTCAGTGCAGTTCTAGATTGGCGGTATGGTCTCATCATTTTGCAGGTGAAAAGTAAGGAGAAACAAGAGCAGCGGAAAAAGAAAGAGGAGGAGGAGTATAATAATGTTCTTCTAACCGCTGGAGTCAATGTTTCTATATCCCTGACATGTAGCTTTTACTCCACACTTGCAACCCAGGTACAGGTTGACCATGCACCAAACATATTTCTTTTTAGCACTCCTTGATTAGGCCTAGAACTATTCTGCCCTTTCTTGGATTTATATAGTTGTGAGAGGGTAAGTGACGAAAGCTAGAGAAAGAGAGGGTGTATTCTGTCATTTATATCAGAATAAGTATTAGTAAAATTTGAAACAAAGAGACCAGGTATAAATTAGACGTAGGTGTGTTTGGTCATATACTCTTAAAATACACACAAAAAAAAGCGTCAGGGCAATATTCTATTTTTCTGTGTATGCGGCTATACGTCCAAGTGACTATGGATGGACACACAGGATAAAAAATTGCGATAGTTTGCGTATCATCTGTTTGAGGAAACCTATGCGTCTATTAAATTTAAGTCTATTATTATAATGTCTTTTATCTATATTTTCAAATGTGGGTCAGTTTGTAAATGCTTCTCAGTATGCCAACGTGTCCCTAGTTGTATTATGTATAATTATTCGTATTAATAGACGGTAGGCTTTTCTCAAACTATGAAATCATTTTAGGGTATATTTGTTTGCGTGCTTGTGAGCGCGCATGCGCGTGTGTGTACGCACATATCCGTTGTAAATCGGTAAGGGTCAAAGTTCCTAGGTAATTATTGTTGAGGCTGCGGGTTTTGAAAGAAAGAAAGAAACGCTTAAAAACCGTGGAAACAAAACAAAGAACGCTTAAGAATATAAAATGAAAAAGAAAAAGAAAGAAATAAAGAAGCTGAAATAAAGAAACAAAGAAACAAACAAGCAAACAAAAAGAAAGAAAAAAACTTACGAACAAACAAATAAACAAAACACTTAAAAACTTAAAACAAAAGAAATGCTTTAATTTTGCAAAGAAAAAAACAAGCAGACAAAATAAATAAACAAAGAAGTAAACAAAAAGAAAGACTAAAACTAATAAACAAATAAAACAATTAAAAAACTTTTAAAAAAGAAATGTTTAAGTTTTGGAAAGAAAGATGCAAACAAGCAAAACAAAAAAAAAAAACAAGAAAACAAACCGTTTTAAACATTTTAGAAAGAATAGAAAACTTAAAAACTGGAAGGAAGGAAGGAAGGAAGGAAGGAAGGAAGGAAGAACTTTTTAAAATGTTGAAGAGAAAGTAGAGGAAAGTCATGTAGAATAAGAGAAGCAAGAAAAAATAAATTAAAAAGATGACGATAGAGAAAAGGAAAAAGGAAAATGAAAATTGAAAAGAAAGAAAAGTGTCGAACAAAAAACACACTGACTTGTGAGACACAATAAAAGAAGGGCCTAGGTTAGTGTGAGTATTTGTTTTCAGACAATATACATCATAGATTAACGAACATTCTTTCTACAGACAGATTAAGAACACAATGATCAGTCGTCACGCAAACGTTTTAAGGTCGGTGGCTCAGCAAGAAAAACATATATAGCTTAAGTCAATTTCAGTTCGGCTATTAAAACACTCGTACTGAGACTAAGATTCACGCACACAAACAAATACATTCTTTCACACACACACACACACACACACACACACACACACACACACACACACACATGTACCTTCACGGAAGTTAAGCAATGTCGTGACTGGTCAGTACGTAGGTTTGGAATACCAGGTGCTGTAAGATTGAATGTACAGTGGCTCGATAATGGCTCGAAATTGTTTATCGGAGAGTCAAGTTCCAATTCCAGTTGGGTTCGTTATATTCACTTATGCGCTAATACACTTTGAAAAACGTATGAATCCACCTCTTGCCCTCAGTCAGTTAAGTGCCATCCGTGAAACACGCTTGAGCGATTATGTCTCGAAAGAGGCATGCCTGACTGGGCAGAAGATTATCCCACAGTAGGTTGCCATTGCTTTCTGCGGTAGACTGGTTGCCTGCCAAGGCTATAGAATCCAATCTGTCCTGTTATTTAACCCATAACTGGAAGGAAGAGAAGGATTAATACCTTTCCCAAGGGTATTTGCGCGTAAGTGAATGCAATGTATTCAACTGGAATTCGAAATTGCCCTCACGCTATGGATTAATGAATAAGACTTGTATGGCTAAACTATTATTATACCCCCTGCCGAAATCCTTACTAAAAATATTTTTCTGGTTTTAAATAACATGAAAAAAGTTGATAAGTCGTAGCACACACACACACACACACACACACACACACACACACACACACACACACACACACACACACACACATTCTCTTTGTGTGTCCCAAAAATTGAAAGTATAATTATGCAATTATGCAATTTTTCCTGAGGATTCCTTGATTGCTTACATTTTCCGTTCACAGTATGCTCAGCACCATTCTCTAAAACCAAAAATTGCATTAGAACCATCTTCTTTTTCGTCTATTTTCTTTATGACGTGGGCGATCGTGGCTCTGTACAAATTCTTGTCCTTTGTACATTTGTCCACTTACTATTCCTCCGGGTCCTTGCTCCGCCATCCATATACATAAGCTTCCTAGGTAAATTAATCAGTTTCCCTCTTTCCCTTTTGCCTTCAGTACGTCTTGTGACGTACTGAAGGCAAAAGGGAAAGCTGCCTTCCCTCTTTATGTGTCCCAGTAGCTTCGTGATCCTAAGCACAAGTATCTTTGTCGTTGCTATTTTCCATAAAACTTAAGAAAAAATAGCTAAAGGTTGATTGGGGATAAATTGTTGGACTGCCGCGGTTTCGACTCCTGTGTTTTGAAATTATGGTTCAGCCATCCCAGAACGCCATTATCTAGACATTTACTACGAAGTGACCAATGGAAAATAGAACTGACGCTTCATTTAAAAAATGTGAAAATATTTGGGAAAATATTTAACAGAAAATTTAGTGATCACCGCGTTGGCAAAAAGCATTGAAGAATAACAGTTTTTAAAAGAAAAGACTTAATTCACGAACTAAAGAATAAAAACAAAATAAGTCGTGTCTGCCTTCTGAGTTCTTTTTTATTGTGGTTTGAATTTGAATTTCAGTTTTGTTTAACGGCATATCAACTTCTGTGGGTTATTTAATGCCGAAAAGATAGGGCTTTAAAGTATTTTTTTAATGTTCAATTATAGTGAGAAGGTTGATTTAGTCAGATTTTGATGAAAAATTTATCTATTTTTTATTTTATTTATTTAAAAAGATTTTTTATTTTATTTTAGAAAACTGAAGAAGTTTTCTAGTTTTTTATTAAAAAATGTATTGCTGGTAATAATTTTTTTCCTTCAAAAATGTGTTATGGTAATAATTTTTTCCTTCAAAAATATATATTTTTCTATAAATGTTTATTTTTATGTATATCTTTCTATAAAAGTTTTTCATAGTGTTTGACCCCAGTTTGGGGGTTAATTATTTGCCCATAGCTGGGACCTTAACAGGTGCTACCACTCCGGGTCAGGGTGGACCTGAGAACAACAGCAATTAAGAGGTGGTTCCATGCTCTTCATAACCTCCCAATCAGAGGCCTTGCTGCCGGATGCAGTTTACTGTCATACCCAGGACCTTATTGTGGTTTGTTTTCTAAAGCAAATAATCGCGTTGAAATTCAAATACATCCGTGATTATTTTTCAAATGGATTAAAGACTTAAAGATTGACATCAAGTTGTTATTTCTTTTTATTATCTAGTCACATATTAACACATTTGTCATGCTTAACATTTTTAAGCACCCAAGATCTAAAGAAAAATGTCATACAATTTATTTATTTTTTATTTTTTAGTCATTTCAGCCCATGCAAAGCAGTAAAGCCACTAAGACACAAGGGGTTACTGAGTGCGAAAGAATAAGAAACAAGAGAAACATTAGCAAGGAGAGAGAACAATAGAAAGTAATTAAGAAAACAGTAGACAACGGCTGAAATCGTATTTAAAGTTTTGAAAATTAAAGATGGCTGGAATGCAGAGAGTGTATAAGAAAATAAACTGTTAGCATAGAACTCACGGTTATTAATTGATGGGACCGTGTTGCCAATCTAGTACTGCGCTTAAATTTATAAGGTCTAAGTACCATAGCGAATTATTCTTCCTTCAATATAATTGATCCGAACAATTATCATGAAACTGTTTATAGAAAACACGCAGGGAAGCTATATTAAGGCGGCTGGAAAGTGACTGAAGATGCCAGGCCAGGACCAGTAATATTGCTGATTCTTTGGATTTTATCAAGAATCTTTAAATATAGAGCAGGTACAACAGGACCATGTGTGACAACGATATTCCAAGGTGTTGTAAGATAGATTCAGGAGAGAAAAGTTGTTTAGCTCGACACACTGAACCAACTCTCTTGGCAGTAGATCTAGCGAGAGATACAATATGCGTAACGAGTCACTCTTCTGGAGGTTATCCTCCGTCATGATAATGTGAGTGGAGGAGAAAAGGGGAATCTCAGATGATTAAAAGATTAATGTTTCGTTTTGGAGGCGTTAAAATTATCAATCTATTCTTTGCCCCAGTTAACAACAGACCGAAGGTCATTTTTGAGATAAGCTACCAATTTCACCTTATTTAACTGATCAGACTTAGTATTGAAGCAGGAGTAAATGTTTGTGTTATCAGTATAAATAAGTAGTTGAGAACTGGTGCATCTGAGTTCATTTTTTAATAATACATTTTCAAATGTTGACAATTTTGTAACATACTAAAATGAACGAAAGAAGTACCACGCAGTTAGTAAAGGTTTTTTTATCTGATCTTATAATCAAATATTACGTTTTTGATAACTTAACATTTTTCGGCACCTGAAAATGACAGTATAATATCAATTTATTAAGTAAAAGAATAAATTCTAAAGAAGAATCTGCAATGTTATCGGTCCTGACCTGGCATCTCACTTTACCATCGCCGTAGTGTAGTTTTCCAGTGACTTTTTTTTTAGAAATATTTGCATGGTAATTATTCCGATGAACTTTACTCTTGGGCATTATAGTGGCTTTAGTAAGAATGTGTTGATTTGGTGTAAGGAATATTGTAGTTTGTTTGGTCAGTGATTGTGGTTAGTTAACTTTAAGATTCAATCAATCAGTTAAGTGCCATACGTGATACAAGCTTGGGCGATCATGTCTCTTTCAATCCATGACTGATTAGGCAGAAGATTTTCCAGCAGTAGGTTGCCATTTCTTTCTGCAGTAGACCGGTTGCCAACCAAGGCTATAGAGCCCAATCTGTACAGTTATTCAACCTATAGCTGGAGAAAGAAGGGATGGATGAATACCTTTCCCAACGGCATTTGCACGTAAGTAAATGCAACGAATTAGGCTGGAATTCGAACTCGGCTCTTCGATTTCTCCATCCGTCCTTTTGACCTTGTGCTATATTTCCTGTAAATCACCAGGAATAAATATCAATTTCTTCTGTAAAGAAATTTAAATACCTGGGAAGCGTGCTAATAAAGGACGGAAATTGCGATGTTGTGATCCAAAGACGCATTGGTATGGCCAAGAACGCATTTCAAAAGCTAACCAAGAGTACTGAGAGACAGGAAAATTTCATTGGAAATAAAGAAGAGAGTGCTGGATTGCTATGTGATATCTGTTCTTCTGTATGGCAGTGAATGTTGGACGATCTCCTCAAGGATGAAGGAGAAGCTTGAAGCAGCAGAAATGTGGTTTTACAGAAAGATGCTAAGGATGCCATGAACTGAGCACGTGACGAGATGTTGGAGAGGATGAAATCGAGGGAAAAACTCATAATTAACATAAGAAAAAGACAGATGCGGTTTCTGGGACATGTAATGCGGAAGGAGGGCCTGGGGAATTTAGTACTCACAGGACGGATAAAGGGAAAGAGAGACAGAGGAAAGCAGCACGAGAGCTACTTGATAGGCCTGAGCAAATGGATGGCGGAGCGGGGTTTGGAAGAGATACCAAGAGGAAGAATTTTAATATCGACAAGAGACAGAGTCAAAGGGAAGTCCATGATTGCCTACGTTCTGAAGGGACACGGCACATGGAGAAGAAGAAGAATACATAAACATTATGAATTTAAGCGTACACGAGATTGACTGCAAGGTCTTATTATTTTAGAGTTGAAACGGTTAGATATAACCGTAAGTTCTATGTTAACAGTTTCTTCTATCTTTATTGTACTTCTCGCTTGTGGAACTCTCTTCCGGTTTCATACTTTCCAGCTATCTTTGATCTTCAAATATTTAGACGCAATGTCAATCGTTATCGACTGTCTTCTTGATTAGTTTGCTATTGTTCTCTCTTCTTAGTATTGTTTCTCTTGTTTCTTATTCTTTCACACCCAGTAAATCCTTGTGTCTTAGTGGCTTTACTGCTTTGCATGGAATAAATTAATTGCAGTTTCTTCTACCGCATTTCTCGCTTGTGGAACTCTCTACCAGCTTCTTAGTTACCGGCTAAATTTTATCTTCAAAATTTATATGCAATCTCGATCGTTATAGCATGCCTTCATTCCTGCTGTTTTATTGTTCACTCTCCTTAATAATGTTTTTTTTCTCATATTTTCTGAAACTAAGTGCACCCCCCGCGTCTTAGTGGCTTTATTGCCTTTCTATTCTATTCACGCATCTTTAAAGAATATCATTTTTGAGGCCTCCAAAATGTAAGAATAAAATCGATACAAAGAATTTTTCTTGAATGTAAGCAAACAAATGTGATAAATCGAAGAGCATTTTCATTCGCTGATGTATTGTTAATATATTCCCTCTGTAAAATAGTGTCTCCAAACATTGAAATGTTTTTTCTTGTTTCAATTTAACCAATGTAATGAATAAGAAAATATTCTTCCTGGAGAAATCTTCTCATTTTTATCTTGGACTTATATGATTACTAGATGTGTCAGTTAAGTGCCATACGTGATACACACTTGGTCGATCATGTCTCAAAAGAGACATGACTTACTGGGCAGTTGATTATCACGCAGTAGGTTGCCATTACTTCCTGCGGTAGATTGGTTGCCAGCCAAGGCTATAGAACCCAATCTGTCCTGTTATTTAACCCATAACTAGATGGAAGAGATAGATTAATACCTTTCTCAGGTGTATTTGCGCAGAAGTGAATTTATGGAATTCAACTGGAATTCGAACTCAGCTCTCCGATTTCTCGTTCCGAGTCGATATCCACTGCACCACAACGCACTAGATGTGTACCTAATAAGAAAATATTATTCCCACGCTTATCTTGGGTTTATTGCGATTACTAGATGTTGAATGAACTAGAAGTACCATTCCAGAATCTTCCAGTTTATATTGAAGGAACAATTACCGATTTTCTTTCGGTCATTCTAAAGAACTTTTTGCTGTTATGAACCCTTTAACTTATGATTCATGGATAATCGGAATGATACCCAATACCAGATAAGTGCCTCTTGTCGATCTTATGTCTGTTATCTTATATTCTTTCCCTTTTCAATTGTTTTATTATATAAAATTGCTTTAAAACTGTCATCCCGTGCTTGTTGTTGGTTGGCACCTGTGTTATGCGTTTTTATCGGAGCGATCCCATCTTTTCTTCTTTTTAACCTGGTGTTCACATCCGTGTGTCGCCAATTCGTAACACTAAGGAAAAAGGTTTTGTAAAGTTTTTCACTTTAAGCGTATGAATTTTATATGATGAATGGTGAGTTTAATTCCATATTCATTATATGAACATCGTCACCTTTTCCTTTTGGTGACAACAGAAGCGATCAAGATTGGAAATATGATATTTCATTTGAAAATTAAAACAATGAAAAAACTGTTTTTGTCTTGTTTATAACAATTAAAAGCTTTTTAAATTGAATAATGTCTTAGTTTTGTTACATTTTTTATTTCATAATTCAAAGCAGATTTTTGGTTAATTTGGGGTTCAGTTTTACAAAAAGAAATTGATGATATAAATACAAGAACTTCTGGTTAGAACAAAGTATTTCTTGAAACTCCATAAAATTAATGAGCGGAGGGCGGAGGAACTGAAGTAATAAATATTTTTACCAACATTCTCTAAAAACGAAACATTTAAAAAAAAATAATTTAATTTATTTGTGAATAAGTCCTGAAAGTTTAATTTTAAAATCCAACCATTTTTTGATTTTTGTGAGAATTTCCAAATCAATGAGTATTCAATGCAACCCCCCCCAAAAAAAAAACAAAAAAAAACAAACAAAAAAACGCTATTTCCTACACAAATTTATGGATACCCACTGACACAAGAAAAACACATTTTTTTAACCAAAATTTTTAACTTTCTAAAATGGCTTCAAAAATATAAATTTATAATCAGAAAATCCTTCAGTCTTTCCTCTTAATAATGACATAAAGATTTTGTCGATAAAACTTTGTTTTAAGTTTGGTGCATTTTTTCACCATATATGCTTTTTTTTTTAATATATAATATATTTATATATATATATATATATATATATATATATATATATATATATATATATGAGAGAGAGGGCTGATTTTCTTTTTTCGTAACATTTTTACATGCCTCTACAATTTTCACACGTTAGCTATTTTAATTATTTAAATTTGAATATTCTTACACCTGAATAGAAAACGACTACCTTCATTTTCATTTGTTAGAATGTCTTGGAAGCTGCGCTGATTAGTACCATAATAAAGAGGATTTTCAAGTGCCTACGAGTATCCTTGACGAAACAGTAAATCCAAACATTATATTCTAATCAGTGTGAAGGTATTTCAACTTCGATAAGGGTGGCTACAGTGTGAATAGCAACAAGAATAATGATAAAAAGAAAAAAAAAACGAACACCTAAATAATTCTAATTCTACGACACTGAATGCTGTTTTGACTACAAACGCTAACACTATTAAATGTTACATAGCAAACAGTTACCGTCAGACTAAAAAGACATCTTGGGTAAACGCCCAAGGTTTTATTTGTATTCAAGTCGGCAAATCGGCTATCTTTCTTCATATAGGTCGAGTGGAGACGTTGTTTATCAATTCACTAGAAAGAACAATGTCCCCTTTTCTGTTTATCGGTCCCATTTAAATCTCAATTCACTAGTCGATAAAAGCTCTTTTTTTTTAAACAATTATTATAGTCACTTTTAGTTTTGCGATTTGGGTGTTACTGATTTTGCTTCGCAAAACATCGATTGTTTGTTGAGTGCAATCGGGTCTTACAAGGACTGACAGTAGATACTTTAAATAACTTTTTCTTTAGTTTTACTTCTAAGACGAACTACCGTCACTCTAACCGCAAAGTGAAACGTACTCTTTGCCTTCGATTGGACTCGGTGTCTTCTATCATTAACGGCAAACTTTGTGGTCTACAATAATATGCTTCAACCACTATGCTTTATCCTCAAATGCACTTAAGAAGCGATGTTTTTTTTAGGGAGGGTTTCCCCTCTGAGTTCGTTACTTTTTAACAAATAAAGTATTCTACCCCCCCCCACCCCACCAAAAAAAAAAGTAAATGAAATCATCTGGTGCAGTTGTACAACAGATGGATGTACGTTGTGGTGAAGTGGAGAAATCCGTGTTCCAATTCCAGTTGAATTCGTAGCGTTCACTTACATGCCATTGCCCCTTGCTTCTCCCTGCAACTATGGGTAAAATAGAAAGACAGATTGGGTTCTATAGCCTTGGTCGGCAAACAATCTACTGTAGAAAGTAATGGCAACCTACTGCGGGAAAATCTTCTGTCCAGTCAGTTATGTCTCTTTTGAGATAGGATCACCCAAGCGCCTATCATGGCAATTAACTGACTGACTGTATAATGGATACTGCTACCAGAAATAAACTTTTTTTAAATTTTTTCATATAACTTTAAATCGAGCACTAAGGTTCCACACCGCTTCAAATAGAAAGTTAAGAAGGAATCTCTCATCAGTACTTTTTTTAAATTTTTTATGGAAGGTTCATCCTGTACAAAGCCCAATGACTACTCAAAATAGAGGGTTAGGTTAAGAGGCAGTTTATACAGATAGGAGGGGAAGATAATGATTAATTTTATTCTTGAACAGGTTAAGGTTATATTGAGCGGCCAAACATCCTCTTGAGAGTTTGTTCCACAGAATAATAGTTCACAGGAAGAAGCTGTTCGAGTAGAACTTACTTCTCAAAGATGGAATACGGGGGGAATGTGGGTGGTTTGTTACAATGTAAGTGGCAATTAGAACTGGCGAAACCAAGAAATGTAGTTCGTCCGTGAAATTTCCATGGAAGTAGCGATAGAGCAGTGAAAGCCTCGCCACATCTCGCCTGTGAGAGAGAGGATGTTGGGTGAAAAATAATTCGTCACCCTCAAAGACTCGGAGACGCTTTTGAATTCTATCAAACTGGACAATGACAAATATGACAACAGTACTCCATTTTCGGATTGATCTGGCTCTTGTGAATGTCGAGGATAGAATGAGGAGTCAGATACTTTCTGAAACAGTACAGTGAGTCGACCATTTTACCTGCATCGTTAACGAAGATTTGTATGTATGAGTTAAACTTGAGGTCAGGTGTGACATCGAAGCCCAACTGTCTCTCAAGGCACGGTGATTCCTTTAGGGAGATCCGTTCATCGTGTCTGGCGGTAGTTCGGGTACTATCGGCGATGATAGTTTCGGCTTTTAAGCATTAAATATAACTATCCAGTTTTTCACCAATAAGAATTTAGTGTTAGATCGTAAGAGGGGTCTGCTGCCAATCTCTGATCGTCAAGTGTTTTAGAGGTGCGCCCCTATATCGTCGTAGCATCGACATTGATATTTACAAATGATCTTAGGTATATTATTTATGTACATCAGAAAGAGGGTTGGTCCGAGAAGTGATCCCTGGTGGTGGTGGTGGTGTGTGGTGGGGTTGTGTTGATCGACAGGGCCTCGGAAGACTCACCATTAATAACTACCTTCAGGGATCTACCTGTTTGAAAGGATTTTATAATTGAGAAGACCCTTCCAGTGATTCTGTCTGGAAAGAGCGATAACAACTACTGAACTTGAGAAACCTTCTTTTTTGCATTTAAAATTGTCCTAAGAGAAAGTCTTATAAATTTTAACCGACAGCAGTACTGGATGCTCATTCAGTGAATGCCAAAAGTTTCCTTATAGGGAAAGGGCTAATATTATCATTACCCTTACGTCTGTGAGCATAGTTCCTTTCGGTTCTTGTCGGAGGATCAATTTACAATGACGAGGCTCCACTATTGATTTTTTTTTCATACTCGTGATCTGGAGTGCTTAATCTCCAGATATATGAACAGAAACCTTTGAAAAAAAAATCATTATTATTTCTGGTCAAAGAACAATAAAATTCTATAATAAAAAAAATTCCATAATAATAACTGAATTATAAATTTAAACAAATTTTTATATACAATATATATGAAATTTAAAATGGTTTTGAAAGATCCAGTGATTAATCTCCAGTTATATGAACAAAAACTTTGAGAAAAAAACATTATTTCTGGTGAAAGTACCTAATCTCTAACTGACCCTATCTCCTTTTATAGTAGCCTTTTGCTGGCCATTTTGTTCAACGAAACTTGGGTTAAAGAGAGATTGCACAATTATGTAATAAAAACAAATATTGAAAAGCTTTTTAATGGTGCGTTTTGATGCCGTTACATTTGGCATCATCAGGTAGGAATGAAAGAGAAAACTGTGTCAGGAAAATGCGTTGGTATTTTTGAGGATAAGAGAAGCAATAAATTAAATTATCTTGTTAAATTACCTTTTTATATATATACTAACAGTATAGCCTGGCGTTGCTCGGGTGTAATGAAAGCTTTAAAACTAATCCATGGTCCTGGAGCTCAGACTCTTTGGACGTTGGCACGAAAGACTAAAAAGCAATAGTTGTTTCCAGTTAAAGCGAAACCGTAGACTGAAAGAAAAATGAATGAATGTAAGTCAAATTTTGATTTCCTGGTATCGATATCAAATAAGTTTTTTTCGTCGTAAACTGAAATTTGAAGGCTAAATAAGTTTTCTGAGTAAATGGTATCATGGCTGAGACTAAGAACTACAATTTTACCTACTTAGAGCCAAACCCGAAGCAAAAACTAAAATAAAAGGGATGAAAAAATACAGACATACAGGCAGATAAACAGACACATAGACAAACATCTTGCCTTTTATATATATATATATATATATATATATATATATATATATATATATATATTATCGATTTTCTGCACTATTGTAAGAACTGCAATCTTGAAACTTCCGAATATCGTTTCTTATGTCTTTGTCTCTGAGTGTATCAAATTTGATTAAAAGCGAACCACTCCTTCAATAACCCGATTTTTCCATTATCGATTTTCGATATTTATCGGGGGTACCTCGACACAAAACCTAGCTAAGAACACTCACAGACGCTTATAGTACAATTGTGTAAATTTTTAATAAAATCGGTTCAGCCGTTTCGGATTCTATAAGTAACGAACACACACACACACACACACACACACACACACACACACAGAGACAAAGTTCCATTTATAAAAATAAGTTTAGGTTAAATATTCTTCATATGTAAACAAGTTATTACGCAACCTAGGTTTCAACCATGTGGTGTCTTCAGGCGATTTGCAATAACTGATTTTACCTTTTTTTTAAAGAATGCTCACGTAGCGGGGAATTTTTGAACGTGCAATTTTTAAAATTAAAAGAAAATATAACGTTTTCATTCATGGTTGTATGAACCTAATAAGTATTTTATAGTATATATATATATATATATATATATATATATATATATATATATATATATATATATAATTTAAGTTTTACATTAGAACGTGTAAATGACTACAACAGAATTGTACACTTTGTTTCGACATAGAAAAAATAGAATTTTTCAATTTTGGAACAAAATGTACACTTTTGTAATATTTACATGTTCTTATGTAAAAGTGAAATAATAAATATTTATTGCTCTTTTTTATATTGAGCCTGGTTTTAAATTAATGTTTTGAACGTTGCAATTTTATTCTTCGTTCTTTAACACACACACACACACACACTCACACACACACATATTATTTCATTACAGATAATTATATATTGGGATTTTTTTTCAAGCATTGAGAACTATTTCAAACTTTTGTCTAAGTGTGATTTATACATTTCGAAAATCTTGATATATATTTCTAAAGAAGTGATGGGCTTTTATTTATTATTCCGAGATATTTTTTTACTTAATCGTTATTTTTAATGGATGCTGCGTTTATTCATTAAACAGTGTATTTATTTATTTTAGTCTGCCGGCCTGAATATTCGGGAAATCTTATTAAAGCGGAATTATGCTTTCTCTGGCAGGATTAGAAACTGAGTTTCCCTTTGGCAGAAGAAACCGTCATTAGATCCGTCTCAACCAGAGAGTGCGTCAACGATTTCAAAAGAGGTTGAATAGTGCCTTATAAACGCAGATCTTTCTCAGACTCTCAAAGCATTATATCTGCTTAGTTTCATATCTTAATGTAAACAAAGCAATTTCTCAAAAAGAGATGGATTTTTTTATCTATAGATCGGACAGATTTTATATCTAATTAAACGTTATTTTTATTCGATACCCATATTCGAGTAGACGCTCTGTTTATATATATATATATATATATATATATATATATATATATATACCTCTGTGTGTGTGTGTGTGTGTGTGTGTGTGTGTGTTGCGTTCAGGTCAGACAAGACACCAGGTTTATTCTCAGGTTGCAGTCAAAAGTTTGTGGACTAAAAATAATTCTTTGACCATATCGTCACCCACGAAACACAACTACGAATCTATTTGTAATAGAAGGCAAATTATATTCTGGTTGTGACCTTCTGATGTAGACGAGATGAAGTATACGTGAGGAGGGAGGTGAACAGCCTAACCGGTGAGGTCTTACCTTTCGTGCCGCTGTGAGGCGGTCCTTTGTCACTCCCCGTGAGTTCTGTTTTCGGCGAGTCGTGACCACTGTTTTACAGGGAACATTGTTCTTTGTCTTGTCATCTTCGTCTAAAGAAGTAATTTATATTCATTCAGTGGCTGTCTTTGTCAGTATATCTTGCCGGGGTACTTGTGAGTGCCACTTCACTTCACTGATAATCATCAGGGCAAAGAAATGCTTGAATCAATATTTGTGGCAGCTCACTTGTTTCTATTTCACAAGATATCGGCTGACACTACTGATATATATATATATAATATGTCGGTTGTTAAAACCATTTCGTCAATTTTCGGGACTTTTCGCCATATATATATATATATATATATATATATATATATATTTAAAAAAAAAACTAGTAAGCCAGACAGACCTACCTAGATTTCACCTAAACGGATCGTCAGGGAAAGCTTTCCCTTACGATCCGTTAAGGTGAAACCTAGATAGGTTTGTCTAGCTCACTAGGTATTTTTTATTTATTCCGCTCTACGTAAGTATTGAGTGCTTTTTGTTAGTTGATTACTCGTGTCGGGATTTTTTCTTTGGTCTACGTGCTGAACCCTTTTGACTGATGTTCATGTACTTAGCTCTTTCTTTTTTAAAACCGTTTTTTCCCTGCTTCGTAGATTCGTGGAAGGTTTTTCGACACGCGTATAGTTACTATCTCATATATATATATATATATGTGTGTGTGTGTGTGTGTGTGTAAATTCAAATAAAATTTAAAGGGGAAATAACCATTTTCAGTATGTCAGTTTAAGACATGCATTGTCAACCCCGTTTAATAAAAAAATGAGGAAAAATTATAATGCTGGAGGCATGGGCTAGTAAAGGAAGGGGTGGGGAAATGTTGGCTATTATAGGGTTTAGCTAGAGGAATCTTAGTAGTAATTTCTTTTTATGGTAGTGGGAAGCATGTGGCTTGACTATTGGGTTAGTAGTGGTAGGTAAAAGGGAAAAGGTTATTGCTTAGCCAAAATTTTAAAAATTTAATTGTGACTAAATGGAAGAATAAGATAATTATTGCAATTTAAATTTATTCTTATGACGACGCATACTAATGATTTCTTTACGTTTATTCAGAAGTACATTCTGATATTGAAATTTCAAAATCTTAATTTTTTCTGTTAAACATAGATTACATTTTTCGCTTAAGCTATTAAGAGTGGTTGCCTTGCCTATCAGCTTCCACTTTATCTGTGGATTTAGGTTATTTTCTTTCCATTCCCAGTATTTTTGGGAAAGGGCTGTTTGATACCTTAAATTAGAGTTAGTGAAGGAGCACCTGTGTGTATAAAGGCTTTGCTTTCAAATTTCCTCCGAAATTCCGATATAAATGTCATATATATATATATATTCTTTAATTTTTGCATCTGGTACAATTTTAAAGGCTTTACAAAAATACGGTTACATATACAGTCAGTTAAATGCCATACATGATACACGCTTGGGCGATCATGTCTCGAAAAAGATATGACTGACTGGGCAGAAGATTATCCCACAGTAGGCTGCCATTGCTTTCTGCGGTAGACTGGTTGCCAGCCAAGGCTATAGAACCCAATCTTTCCTGTTATTTAACCCATAACTGGAAGGAAGAGACGGATTAATACCTTTTCCAAGGGTATTTGCTCGTAGGTGAATGCAACGAATTCAACTGGAATTCGAACTCGGCTCCCCGAGTTGTCGTTCCGAGCGGATATCCACGGCACCACAACGCACATCCGTTACATTTACAGTGTGAGTAAAAAATACAGAACCAATACAAATTATAATAAATCATAGAAAGATTCAGTTATTTTCAAGATTCTTTGTAGATTTACACTTCAGTCTGTGTTCGATCATTTCCCAAAGCTTTAGTTAAACTGGTTGCTTTGCATAAAAGTCACGATCTTTCTAAAATATGTTTCAAATGCAGTGTTGGAGGTAAACTTGCAAATGTTTTTCAAAATTGGGAATTACTCGGACACATTCCTCTTAGAAGATTTCGCTGATTTTTGTTGTGATTGCAGCATTCAGTTCCCCAATCTTTTGAGGGTTGTTCTGGTACACATTGTCCATGAGATACACCCAAAAATAAAAATCTTTGGGGTTCAAGTCTACAGCATCAGTGCTTCTTTTTGTTCTAGCAATCACCCACCGACCAGAATAAATATTGATCAGACTTTTAGAGTTCAGGTTTTGCACAGTCGTATACTCTCTGAACTTCCGAACCCAGTCACACATTCTGCCTTTTATCGGAGCATGACGATACTGAAACCTTCCCCAAAAGTTTGCTTGCACTTACTGTGTATGATTTGTTGGTGAAATAGACTACCACACAAAATCTCCTTTCCTTGGTTGACCAAGAGATATCGACTTCTTCCGCTATTTCATGCACAAAGTCAAATTATATACCCCGAAAGAGAAAAGAAGAAAAATTAATATTAACAGTTTTATGTTTAAAAATTGTAGCTTCTGTTTTTTTTTTTTTAGTTACTCTGTATATAATGTAATATTTGAATAAATGTCTCTATCGAAATACTCTATCTTATTTTTTTACATAAGCTCACAGATTTGAGTAATTTTAAATAAAAAATAAGCTATAAATTTGAGATTTTCATTTTAAATGAAAGATAATTGAATCCTTATTATCGTCCGAGAAATGTATCCGTTCGCTGAAGCAATAGAGTTTGTACTGAAACGACCGCCGATAACAATAAATCCAATCGCAATAAAGATTAGAAAAAGAGGGAAGCTTTATGTTAATGCTTCATTATGTTCGTGAGAAAACCGGTCTTAACAAAAATGTCGTTTCCAATGCAACTAGGAACTTAATAGAAAACTAAAAAAACAAAACAAAAAAATAAATATCGTCATTGACTAGAATCCCAAAATTATGACTTTTTAAAAAGTAGACAGGAAGTTATTTTTTGAATTTGATTAAACGGAGTGTTTTAATCATTCTATTTTTTTGTTGTTGTTTTTGCTCTTTTTTTTCTAATTAATTGGAGTAGATAGATCTATCTATCGCCCGGTTCACACTCCACCCACGTCTATTGAATAGGTTAAGAGGCTCATCCCTTGTTCCCTATTTAGGATGTGGTTTCCGGCTTTTCTCTTTTCCAATGTTCTCACTTTGGTTTCTTTTTTTTCAATTGGAGTAGATAGATCTATCTATCGCCCGGTTCACACTCCACCCACGTCTATTGAACAGGTTAAGAGGCTCATCCCTTGTTCCCTGTTTAGGATGTGGTTTCCGGCTTTTCTCTTTTCCAATCTTCTCACTTTGGTTTCTTTTTTTTCAATTGGAGTAGATAGATCTATCTATCGCCTGGTTCACACTCCACCCACGTCTATTGAACAGTTTTTAAGAGGCTCATCCCTTGTTCCCTGTTTAGGATGTGGTTCCCGGCTTTCTCTTTTTCCAATCTTTTCACTATTACGTAGCCCCCTGCACATCAGTGGCGTTACCGCCTTGCTCGGGGTGATACGATTAAAAAAAAAAATTAATTAATTAATACGTTCTTTCTTTGTTCTTTGTTTGTTTGTTTGTTGCTTCTCTTTTCAAAACAAAAGCGTCTATGAAGATTACCCACCCTACAACCTTTTTTCCTACAGACGAAACATTTCAAGCCTCTTGCTACTATCGCAAATGTACTGACTAGCTAAATTCATTAGTTTCATCAGTTATGACCTTCACAGGTAAGACTCGCCATGCTGTGTACATCGGGGCGAACAGTTTCCATTGTCTTCTAATTCCATTCGTCAGCTTCTTCCCAAGTATTGTAAGTTGTAGAACAGAATACCGAGAGGATATTTTCGAGGTCAATGAAATCTGAACCTCTATAAGTCTAGGATCACAAATTATCTATCCTATATATCCTCATCAACTGTAATTCTTATCTCTTTCTCCCACGGTCATACAATAACCTCATCAAATAATTCTACCTTCAGTTGCACTTTCTACTTGTATTGGGTGAAAATTAGTAAAAAGAAAAAAAAAATAGTTTCCGTTGTATTTTTTCCCAGTGTTGTTTTTTTTATTTTATATAATTTCGGGTCCGTTTCAGTTAGACATGTAATACAGGACACCGGAAAGAAGACGAAGAGTGCACGTTTGAAACGTTGCAAACATAAACAAACAACTACGAGATTACCCCACTTGTCTGTCAAAGAACTTTCGCCTAACGATCGCTAGGTCACGTTACCAAAGCAGTATATAGGGAAAAGTTGCAAAAGTTTAATTTTATTTCTTTTTTTCTTTTCCCATATTATACCTTAGAGAAAATTCGTTTCTCGTTCCCCTCTGGTAGGATATTTTAGCCCTCCAGCAAGCATTGAACACAACGCAGACGAGTACACAGCGTCCTAAGTGTACTGAACTACACACAGATAAAGACCTCTACTCAAAATGTAATTCTCTCAACAGCTTTAACAGAAAACGCATGCACGGAAAAGGAAATCTCCATATACATACCTTCGTTCACCTCTTTTGGCGTTCTTTCTCTTTAATTTTCTCAGACAATGAAAATATGTTGTTGTTAAATGTAGGCAATTCCTTATATTTGTATTCCTATTCTCTTGTATGATAACGCTTCAACGCCTCCAATATCACAATAATAACATATATTAAAATAAATATTCATCAACAAATTGGAACATTAATTCCATACAACGAAGACAAGGTAACTAGTGTAAGGAAAATCACATACAGACAGTAGATCTTACAAAAAAGTTTAGAGAAGGTTAGCTAAGATACATTTTTTAATCATTTCGCCCCAAGCAAGGCAATAAAGCCATTAAGAGGCAAGGGATTACTGAGAAAGAACACGAGAAAATAAAAAACGTTATGAAAGAGAAAGGACAATAAAAGAACAGGATTAAAATTAAAAAAACATAGATAACAACTAACAAATTAATCTTTTGAATATCAAAGTTGATTAGAAAGCAACAGGTCTTTTTTTTTTTTTTAATCATATCACCCCAAGCAAGGCGGTAACGCCACTGATGCGCAGGGGGCTACGTAAGAGTAAGATTGAAAAAGAGAAAACCGGAAATCCAATCCTAACCAGGGAACAAGGGATGAGCCTCTACACCTGTTCAATAGACGTGGGTGGAGTGTGAACCGGGCGATAGTTTAGTCTGTCTACTCCAATTGAGAAAAAAAAAGAGTAAAAGAATGGAAAAGAGTAAAAGATTGGAAAGAAAAAACCGGAAACCACATCCTAACCAGGGAACAAGGGATGAGCCTCTACACCTGTTCAATAGACGTGGGTGGAGTGTTAATTGAAAAGCAATTGAAGTTGACTGGAATGTATAAAAACAAGACCGGAAGGCATCAAAGTTGACTGGAAATTAAAACTTGCAAAATCGTTATTTCAAGAAAGGCATATTTTCTAACGAGAATTTATTGTCTTTTAATTGAGGTCAAAATGTTTTGCCTCGTATTGAGAAATATAGGGTGTTTACAAAATAAATAGTTAATAAAAAATTATTAAAATTGTGAGACATTTAAACTGAATCTATTCAAATAGCTGAGAATCAAGACGCAGTTTTGTTGAGAAACTTTTAAAATTCGTTACAATATTTTACAGATACTCGAGGCGTCGTATTCTTACCCCCCCTCAATAAATATAATGCACATTTGGGTAGCAAGAATTCATTGAAACAAATCGTATGAGATTCAACCGGATAAAGCTGTTTGATCTTTCATTGTTTTTTTCCATTTTTCAAATAAGTAGTTACATATCGGGATCAAAATTGTATGAAAAATGACCAACCAGTCGTCTCTTTGGATATCTGTCTACTAGGGCGGTTAGCTAATCCCCGTTGCAGATGCTTTCTCAGCCACATGTTTGTTTGTTCAATACCCATAAAACCCATTTGTGGATTATACTGCAACTATGTTGAGCAGATCTAGTTACAGTTTCTGGGAGAGAGTTGGTTATCTAGCGTGATCAACGGACTGAACAAGGCCAATAGGCTCAAATGACTTGCAACTCCGTGCTAACACAACCATTGACGGCCCCTGAAAGGATCCCGTCTATTTCACTCACAAGGCTTGGGTCAACCCGTGGTATGTTTTTCAGGCATTTTCCAAGAGTGCCGCACGCTGGGATCGCCTCCTCCAGGCCGAGAACATCAAGAAGTTATATTCCTGTCAAATTAACCATGGTGAGATTCGAATCCGAATTTCATGGTCAAAAAGTGAACGTTCTAACCATTTAGCCACGCACCCATAAATTTCTATATAAACTACCTAAAATTCATGTTTATGTCTTATTTATTTATTTTTTTTTGTTTCGAACACTTTCTAACCTCTACTGAACTGAATGTTCTCAGTATCTTTGGAAAGCCTGGTATTCTATGTTTTTAACTTTTTGATTCGGATAATTTATAAATACTTATTCAAAAATGGGCAAAATACAAAAATAAATGAAACATGTAACTTCTCGGTTGAGTTTAATAAAAATTCCCTTGTGCAACAGTCATGCAATTGTTTTGTTTAATTCAACCCGGTGAAAAGCCTTCACGACGCAATCTGTGGCCATATTGCTACACTGCTTACCGAATGTTTACTGTGAACGGAAAATTTGATGTTGCTGAAAGCCTTATTAGCTCAATACTAAACGTATGAAACCTGAAAAGTTTCCGTATAAGATTTCTTTTCACATCAATTTCTTGCTCTTTGTTTTTCTTAACGAATTTTCTCAAACATCCTGTATACTGAGATCAATAACTAGGAGTGGACTCGGATTGGTTATGTGGCAATCTATGTTTTTTGTTTACTTATAGAATGTAGCCAATCAATCAGTATGACTAGCTAAAATTAATTAACAAAACACAGATAGAAAGAAACGTTTACAAAGTCTGCTATTTTACTCTGAGAGCAAACCAATAACAGCTTTAGTGTCTGAAAAGAAAGTGGGTCACAGAGTAAATACAACTATAATAATAGGAATAGATATTTTCCGTGACATCACATTCAGTAATTGCTAAATAAAAGACACTAACAAAGAAAGTGGAGTTTGTTAGATCAAATTACGTGGCCTTAACGAAAAGATCGAGATGTTTGATCATAAAAAACTGACTTTTACTTTCTGCTTTCCTCAGTATTTATTTTGTGAGTCAGTGTGTCGGCTGACTGTGTGATAAAAGCTAACAATGAAGGTCTGTATTTCACCCGTTCGTGTGTGCCGTTCCAATCCCTCGAAGTATTCAATAAGTATGATTGTTGAGCGCATACAGAATCTGGTAATCTCAGGTGGAGGAGTTACGCGATCAGTACTGATCCGGTTGGTTATTTCTTCGCTTTTGAATTGAAACTTAACAAAATGAAAAGTAAAGAAGTGCTTTTAAATTGAAACCATTTCGTTGTAAAGTACGGTAAGAGTCTTTTGGGGATGGGGGGGAAAAACCTAACCGATAGTTGTTCCAACAACTATGGGGTAAATAGGCAGAGATGGGAAAAAGATCGGAGATAACAAAAATATCACTGCCTCAGAAATCACAGCAACTTTCGGCTGACTGCTGGGTTTCCCCCTGGTTTTATTAGCGTGAGGTATCTTACAAAGACCCCAAACTTGACTAGTTGAAGAGGGGCCCGTATCTAGACATGCCAAGCTGTCCCGCTGCTTCGAGGAAAATCCAAGTGTAATTGATGTTGACAAACTTGTCTGCCCGTGAACTGGGGCATTTTTGCGTATGTATCGACGCGCGTTTGTCATATACTCGTTGATGATATTTACATTATTTACATCCAGACTAATAACCTCTTCTTTTATTATTATTATTACAACGTTTCGATCAATGTACCCTCCGTCCTTCTTCGGGAGTTGGTCGATCTGAATAACCTTCATGGAATTTCAAACAGAACCCTTTCTTTAATCTACAATCTTCAGTATTAAAGCTTTGATGGCATAGTAAATGTAAGTTCAATACCTGGGCCAGCTAGTAAAATATAATATAAAAATAAAAATAATAATATAAATATAATAAAAATAAAATGGGAAAAAATAGACGAGATATCCCTAAACATTGACAGCACCAAGGGAACACCACTATAGAATAATGTTCAAAATTTCCTCGAATCAATAGACATCTACAGATGGCCAGTTAACACTACGTTGCACTGACTTCGCATCATCTCAATATAGTTTAAATAGGGAAGTAAAACTCACCAGCAAAAAATATGACTTGCTGGATCCTTCAAAGAAAAGGACGGTTAAAAAGATTATCCGCCGTCATAAATTATGTGAAACCGTCACGAATAACTTTTGAACCATCCATGATTCTCTCTTTTTATATAGTGCGTGTGAAATTGTAATGATACTTAGTGCCAAAATCGCTACTTTTTCAGTCGTTTACTTGTAAAAAGCATTTGAGGCAAGCAAATTTTTTTGGTCATAAAGTGCTTGACATCGAGATAGAGATAGAGCGTTAATAGCATTAATGTGGAAAAAGGTTTGTCACTTAAATGAGTAGTGTTATGTCACTAAAACCGACTTCGAAGTTTCGTAAAGGCATTATTCTGATGTCTTCACTTTTCAAGGGATTTGCTTTACTGCTGATGTTTCCCAATTTTTCGTATTTTTATGAAGTTTGGTGTAATTTGATATCTTTGTGTATGTGCGATTCTTTTTGTTTGATGAATGTTGTTTCTTAAGTGGTGTATAATTTACAGTTAGTTAATTACTTTTTATTATGTTGACTACTTTTTAGCTCAAGTGTATGTCTTCTTAATTGCTTTATACTGAGTTGACCCCTTTTTACCATTTTAGTTTGACTTCTTTTTGCCGTGTTGAGTCGACCTTTTTTTACCGTGTCAGTATATACGCCCACTTATTCTTTTATTTTAGGCTCTGGTTACTTACACACAAAAATATCGAATTGCACCAAACTTCATATTGTTATAAAGCGACGTATGCAGTATGACCTGCAAACCAATAATGAGGGTTGGCTTGAAATATAACGACGGACACCATATGTACAAAAATATTATTAACTTATTCTGCTTATTCTCTTTAGTGACGGTTGTGTGTAGAGGAGTAGTCAGAGGAAGCACGCACATACGCATAATATACGAGGGAGTGACGGCTGAAGCTGTCTTCCTTGCGTTATCTTTGAGTCCTCTGGCTTGTCTCCTCTGCTCTGTCGACCTGGAAAAGCTCGGTCTTATATTACGTCATCCCCGGGTAGGCATAATCACCAATTGTTGTCTTTAGTCAATTGCATTTTGACGTAATCTCATTCTTTGTTTATTTCATTGTTCAATTTTTTTCCAACTTTGACACGGTAATACAACGCCCGATTATTTGTCATTGTTTCTGACATCAAAAACTATATTTCTTTTCGGTTTACTAAAATATAATTCGTTCCTTTCTTCATTGTTTATATTTCCGACTTTGAACGGTGTTTCTGCATTTTTTCGCTTCTGATCGAATAAAATTAAACATTTCCCAGATAGTTAAATTTCCTTACTTAGATGCTTTGTGTGTCGCACTTTGCGTCCTCTGTTAATACGCTTCCCAGATATCTAAGTTACTGCACCTGTTTGATTTCGACATCTCCAATTTTTAATTTGCATATTCACATGTCCCTTTTGCTAACAACCATGTAGTCAGTTTTCTTGCAATTGATGCTTAGTTTTTTCTTCTCGCTCTCCTTCCACGAACACTTGTAGTTTCTTTTCTCTGTCTGTCATCAAAAACATGTCATCTGCATATCTGTTAAGATTTGGGCCGCGAATAATGAATCCTGCTAGGACTTCTAATTATCTCAGAATCCCTTAGCTGCATAGATTGAATAAGTCCGGTGAGAAGACACATCCTTGTCTTACACCGCTTTCATATCTTTTCTGTTAATTTACAACAAATAATGTAAAATTACTGATCGCACATATTAATTCCCCCTAATAAATTATACACTTTAAATCAAAGGTTATTCTTTATTAAATTTTCGGCACCATTTTGAAATAATAAATTTCAAATCAAAATTTGTTTAGCTTGCAACCCTCAGAATGAAAAATTACAAAAAATCAGGCAGTTGTTTACATTTCATAAGTGCGGATGATATTCAAGGGATTTTTTTGCAATTTAAAAATAAAATAAAAATCTGCTTTGGGCTTGTTTATCGGGATGAGCGCGAATATATACCCTGCAGTCAGAAATAGCTCACTCGAGTCTTCCACATTTGGGGCGATCGCAAAGATCACCCCAAAAGGAGTGCAATGGAAGGGCCTTACTCTGGCAAAATTTGGTGTGAATTTTAGTAAATATATATTCTTTTTATTTCGGGGTGAATTAAAAGAAAAGATCCACCCCTTCTATTACCGAACATCTGCTGAAGACGACAGTTATGACGACATATAAAATAATCCTTTATTGTGAAGTGGCCTGCGTAATAAAACAAAACGTAATTAAATTACGTTCACAAAACGACTTAAATGAAAGTGAAACAAATGAAAAATAAATGCACGACAAAGGAATGTCTATTTTACAATTATTGTTGTCATTGGAAAAAAAACAACATCTCATTGTCCATATTCACTTGAATCAAGTTTAATTTTCAGTGACAACGGTCATGAGTATAAATAGTATCCGTTCTTAACCACATATATACGAGGGTATGTCAAATTATCAGGACTTTTGTAGCATTTGGAATTATTGATAGAAGTGCATTTGTCTGTGTGTGTGTGTGTGTGTGTGTGTGTGTATGTGTGTGTGTGTTCGTTACCTATAGACTTCGAAACGGCTGAACTGATTTTCTTGAATATTTACACAGGTGTACTATAAGCATCTGCGAGTGTTCTTAGCTAGGTTTTGTGTCGAGGTACCCCCGATAAATAGCGAAAATCGATAATCAAAAAAATCGGGTTATAGAAGGAGTGGTCCGATTTTAATCAAATTTCATACACTCATAGACAAAGACATAAGAAATGATATTCAGAAGTTTCAAGGTTGTAGTATTTACAATAGTGCAGAAAATCTAAGAGATATATATAATATATAAATAAAAGGCAAGATGTTTGTGTGTGTGTCTGTTTATCTGCCTGTATGTCTGTATTTTTTTAGCCCTTTTATTTTAGTTTTTGCTTCGGGTTTTGGCTCTAAGTAGGTATAATTGTAGTTATTAGTTTCAGCCATGATACCATTTACCCAGAGGACTTATTTAGCCTTCAAATTTCAGTTTACATCGAAAAAAACTTATTTGATATCGATACCAGGAAATCAAAATTTGACTTACATCCATTCATCTTTCTTTCAGTCTACGGTTTCGCTTTAACTGGAAACAACTATTGCTTTTTAGTCTTTCGTGCCAACGTCCAAAGAGTCTGAGCTCCAGGACCATGGATTAGTTTTAAAGCTTTCATTACACCCGAACAACGCCGGGCTATACTGCTAGTGTATATATATATACACACACACACACACACACACACATATATATATATATATATATATATATATATATATATATATCATGTTAATGGCGGGTAAGTAAAATGAGGAATAGAGATGAAAAAGCTCCCACATTACATGATTTGTTGTCAGAATTTAAAATTTTTTCGAAGACGCAACTTGCAATGCAGAAGGTTTCTCAGGGTCATTCAGATGACACACGCACGCACGCACGTACACACACGCATACACATACATTAAATTATATATATATATATATATATATATATATATATTACATTTTTAATGTTATTTTTAATAGATACTCATATTTGGGTAGACTCTCTCAGCTTATTTATTAAACAGTATACACATATGTGTTGCATTAGATATCGGTTCGGAACGAGAAATCGGAGAGCCGAGTTTGAATTCCAGTTGAATTCGTTGCATTCCTTTACACGCAAATAACCTTGCAAATGTGTTAATCCTTCTCTTCTCCCTTCATTTTATGGGTTAGATGGCAGGACAGATTGGGTTCTATAGCCTTAATTGGCAACCAGTCTACCGCGGAAAGTAATGGCAACCTACTGCGAGAAAATCTTCTGCCTAGTCAGTTATGTTTCTTTCGAGACAACTGACTGATACGCATATACACTTATATTAAGTAAGATGAACTGAGACATCATATGGATCTATCAGACAGTCACCTACGATGCCACCCCACACATTTCTAGTACCATGCTGATTCCGACCCGCCCACAAATGTTGTTTGTGTAAATTTGTTATTCAATCTTTTCTAAATGTTGCCTGGTCCGTAAACAAGACTGAAGAGACAAACAACGGATTGGCAATTTGTGTAATAAACTATCGGCAAAAATTCTTCCCTGTGGTGGGGGGTGATCAGAGGGCGAAAGACGCTGCTAACGTTGCAAATATACGGGAGTTGGTCTTGAAGTACCCTCCATACGGTACTTTGAAATGTACGACATAATGGGGCCACTTGATATGTGCTGATACCTGGATCGCCTTTGACGGCCTGTAGAATGTGTTCTTCGTGGTCAAGCGTACGAGCGGATGTCGGTCTTCCTCGATCCATAGTTTGACGTGCGACGAATTCTGTCTCAGTAACGCGACGATAAACAGCCGCAAAGGCTGGATAACTCGACTGCCTTCGGTCTGGAAACACAATCTGATACAGCCGTTCAGCCTTACGCCCTTTAAAATTCGCGCGGCCGTATGTAAAATTATATTTGTCTGCTCATGATATGAATATTTTCGCATGTTTTGGTAGCTATCCATTCATACGTCGCGTGTATAGGGCAAAGTAGATATGGCGAAGCCTATCTTTCTCCAGGTCAGACTTCAACTGATGTCCTCTGGCATGAAAAATTGCTTTGGTCACAGATACGTGGCTAGTGATTCCATCGGGTGAACCCATTGGTATATCCGTTGAGTTCAGTCTAGTAAGCCTTCTGCCCAGCGATGCAGTGTCATCACCTCCCTGCATATACTGCTAGTTGTTCAGTTCAATGTCCAGATGTAGCCAATCAAAACTCGTTGTAGTTTCTGTCTTTCAGTTGAATTACTCACTAGTGAAAATCTTGGAATCATTACGCGTGAAGTTTGAAGCATAGTTCAATGCCATAATCGATTAAGGAATGTGTGTGTGTGTGTGTGTGTGTGTGTGTGTGTGTGTGTGTGTGTGTGTGTTAAAAATCGGAATCAAACGGACGCTGACAAATATAACAGTTATTATTATCATAGCTGTTTAAATAATTAATAATAGAAATTAATAAATATTAAGAATAAATAATATAGCTATATATAAGAAATGATAAAAAATAATAAGCCAAATACAGGATGATTAAAAAGTAACTCCACAGTTTAAAATACTTATAATTTATTTATTTATTTATTAAGTATTTAATAATTAATTATTTAATTTTTACAAGAAATGAATGTGAGAATAAAACATGAGGTCTTATTCAAAATTCTATATGGCCACCAGCTTCTGGAGCTGCCCAGGAATCCCGTCAACTGATTTCATCAGAACTCTTGTGTTATGGAAGACATAACTTCTTGTATTCGCCTTTCAAGTTCTTCCGAATTCTTGATTTGGTCTAGTAGACTTGCCCCTCTAATTAACCCCCTTTTCCCGACAACAAAAATAGTTACAGGGTGTTAAGTCAGGACTCCTGGCTAGCCACTCATACATAGAATAGAGAATTACTTCTCAATCACTCTGTATCATAGTCAAATACACGACGTCTGCTAAAAAATATCGGGACTTTTGCTATGGTAACGGAGCTAAAATACACAGAGCGAAGCCGTTTCGCGCAGACTGACCTCAAACCCCGTCGCACAAACACACTGAACAACTTTCTTAGCTGCCGAACTATCAATGTATTCAATATAGTCTTTCCACTTCATGTCAGCTGAGAACGTTATTCCGAGGAGGCGCAACGAGTCACTTTCCTGGAGGTTAGCATCAGCCATGCTGATGGAAGGCTGAGAGTGGTCTCTCACATAATTAATGGAGAGACGTTTAGTTTTGGAAGTGATAAAAATCTAATGTTTTCCTTACTTCATATTGTTATTTTCTCTTAACCAATTCCAGACGCTGTTCGTATATTCCTTCTTGATTTAATCTAATTGTCTGATCCAATCGTGTAGTTCTCGGGAATGAGTTCATAGTAAAAGGATCGGCTCCAATTACACACTCTTACTTTCTTTGGATGAAAATTAGAAAATGTTTACTTTTCGCCGTTTGGTTTGCCTAAGCTCTCTTGTTTCCTATATTGTTGTTGTAAAGTATTCACTTTTTATTGCTCGTCACAGTTTGGTTTCCAGTAGGTATAATGTAGGACACTGCATCCGGATATCGGAACACAACAGGTTTTTGCATTTATGTGGAAGTTACATATCAAAGCAATTCACATAACCAATCTGATGTACATGGTTTTCAACGCCTGATTTCGATATTTTGAGTATGTTGGTTATTTTCAGCGTTGCATAGTGTTGATTATCTAACTGGCTGCATTTTGAATGCATCACTATTAAACTGACGGATCAACTCAGAGTGAATCTTTGAAAAGAACTTTTGACATGTTCATTAATTTACTGACCTTCTTTATAAACTGCGCATTTTTTAACCGTTGAATCTTCTTCTTATTCTTCTTATTCTTCTTCTTTTGTGTTGTGCCTCTTCAGAATGTTGGCGATAATGGCTCACCACAGTTTCCTGTCCATTGTAGCTTCTTATAAATCTCTTGTCTTTTTGTTATCGTTCCTAAACGCTGCTTTGCCATACACTCACTCAAACTCGCCATGTAGTTTATGCGTTGTTTTTCCCTGTTCCTCTTTCCTTCAATATGACCTGTGAGTATCAAATAATAATTTTAAATAATTTTTTCTGATAACGTCGATTCATGAGTGAAATATGTCAAATCAGAGGTTTTTAAAAAATTTGTTTATATATTTATAAATCATTTAAAAGTATATGTTTTATAGTTGAGTATCGACAAGAATTATTTCTATGTCTCACATCTGGTAGCTATTTCTCGGAACTTCTAGGTTTCGCTGTATATTATGACATGATAAATTATTGTGTAGGTGCATTAGCCAATGTTATGCACTATACAATTAGTTCAGGGGTTATCAACAATACTTTCTTTTAACATTTATTTCGAAATTTAAAGTAGCATTAAATTTATTACGAAACGATATTTGAAAAAGTGAGTTATAACCAAGAGTGCTAAAACAAGGAGCGCTATAATCAAGAATATTTTAACCAAGAGTGCTATAACCAAGAGTGCTATAAACAAGAGTGCTATAACCAAGAGTTCTATATCTAAAAGTGCTTTAAGCAAATGTTTTAACCAAGAGTACAAAACCAAGAGCGGTATAACCAAGAGTGCTATGAACATGTGCTATAACCAAGAGTGTTATAACCAAGAGTTATAACCAAGAGTGTTATAACCAAGAGTTATAACCAAGAGTTCTATAACCAAAAGTAATATAACCAAGAATTATATAACCAATAGTTTTATAACCAAAAGTGGTATAATTAAGTGTACGTTAAGCAAGTGCTTTAACAAAGAACGCTATAACAAGGAGCACTATAACCAAGAGTATTTTAACCACGAGTGCTATAGCCAAGTGTGATATAACCAAGAGTACTTTCAGTAAGTGCTTTAACCAAGAGCGCTCTAAACAAGAGCGCTTTAACCAAGAGCGATATAACCTAGAGCGCTATAACCAAAAATGCTATAACCAAGATTACATTAACCAAGAGTACTATAACCAAGAGTGATATAACCAAAAATGTTAAGGATGTATTACCTGTTTAAATTTGCTTGTTTAGTATTGTTTCATTTCTTATGCAGCAACTTTTGCAGAGAAAATAAATCAAATTAAACTAATTGAACCAGATAATATTAAAAACAATTCTGTTGATAGTAATGTAAGTTGATATCAACGGATATATGAAAATATTTTTTAGCTTTTTATCACCACCATTATCCCCATTGGGACATTTTTATAATCGGATATGTGAGAATATTTTTTTAGATTTTGATCATCACTCTTATCCATCTTATGACGTTATTTTAAACATCGGATATGTGAGAATATTTTTAGCTTTTTATTACCACTCTTATTCATATTATGACATTTTTATCATCCGATATGTGAAAATATTTTTAGCTTTTTAGTACCACTATGATCCACATTGTGATGACATTTTTATCATCGGATATGTGAGAATATTTTAGCTTTTATTACCACTCTTATTCATATTATGACATTTTTATCATCGGATATGTGAAAATATTTTAGCTTTTAGTAAATTACCTGATCCACATTCTAACATTTTTATCATCGGATATGTAAGAATATTTTTAGCTTTTATTACCACTTTATTCATATTATGACATTTTCTTATCATCGGATATGTGAGAATATTTTTAGCTTTTATTACCACTCTTATTCATATTATGACATTTTTATCATCGGATATGTGAAAATATTTTAGCTTTAGTACTAATTGATCCACATTTAACATTTTTATCATCGGATATGTAAGAATATTTTTAGCTTTTTTATTACCACTTATTCATATTATGACATTTTTATCATCGGATATGTGAAAATATTTTAGTTTTTAGTACCACTCGATCCACATTGTAACATTTTTATCATCGGATATGTAAGAATATTTTTAGCTTTATTACCACTCTTATTCATATTTATGACATTTTTATCAATGGATATGAAAATATTTTTAGCTTTTTAGTACCAATTTGATCCACATTGGTAACATTTTTATCATCGGATATGTGAGAATATTTTTAGCTTTTTATTACCACTTATTCATATTATGACATTTTATCATCGGATGTGAAAATATTTTAGTTTTTGAAAATTGTTCTGATCCACATTGTAAACATTTTTATCATCGGATATGTAAGAATATTTTTAGCTTTTATTACCACTCTATTCATATTATGACATTTTTATTTATCGGATATGTGAAAATATTTTTAGCTTTAGTACCACTTGATCCACACAAATATTTTTATCATCGGATATGTAAGAATAGTTTAGCTTTTTATTACCACTCTTATTCATATTATGACATTTACCATCGGATATGGTACTATTTTTAGCTATTACCAATTTTATTCATATTATGACATTTTATCATCGGATATGTGAAAATATTTTAGCTTTAGTACCATCCATAATAAAATATTTTTATCATCGGATATGTGTGAATATTTTTCTCTTTATTACCAATTTTATTCATATTATGACATTTTTATCATCGGATATGTGAAAATATTTTTAGTACCACTCTGATCCACATTGTAACATTTTTATCATCGGATATGTGAGAATATTTTTAGCTTTTATTACCACTCTTATTCATATTATGACATTTATCATCGGATATGTGTGAAAATATTTTTAGCTTTAGTACCAATTGATCCACATGACATTTTTATCATCGGATATGGGGCGAATATTTTGGGCTTTTTATTACCAATTATTCATATTATGACATTTTTATCATTTGATATGTGTGAAAATATTTTTAGCTTTTAGTACCACTCTGATCCACATTGTAACATTTTTATCATCGGATATGTAAGAATATTTTTAGCTTTTTATTACCACTCTTATTCATATTATGACATTTTTATCATCGGATATGTGAAAATATTTTTAGCTTTTTAGTACCACTCTGATCCACATTCTAACATTTTTATCATCGGATATGTAAGAATATTTTTTAGCTTTTTATTACCACTCTTATTCATATTTTTTATGACATTTTTATCATCGGATATGTGAAAATATTTTTAGCTTTTTAGTACCACTCTGATCCACATTGTAACATTTTTATCATCGGATATGTAAGAATATTTTTAGTTTTTTATTACCACTCTTATTCATATTATGACATTTTTATCATCGGATATGTGAAAATATTTTAGCTTTTGGTACCACTGCAATATTTTTTATCATCGGGATATGTAAGAATAAATATTTAGCTTTTTATTACCACTCTTATTCATATTATGACATTTTTATCATCGGATATGTGAAAATATTTAGTTTTTTAGTACCACTTGATCCACATTAACATTTTTATCATCGGATATGTAAGAATATTTTTAGCTTTTTATTACCACTCTTATTCATATTATGACATTTTTTATCATCGGATATGTGAGAATATTTTTAGCTTTTATTACCACTCTTATTCATATTATGATATTTTTATCATCGGATATGTGAAAATATTTTTAGCTTTTTAGTACCACTCTGATCCACATTGTAACATTTTTATCATCGGATATGTAAGAATATTTTTTAGCTTTTTATTACCAATTTTATTCATATTATGACATTTTTATCATCGACAGAAATATTTTTAGCTTTTTAGTACCACTCTTATCCACATTGTAACATTTTGTCATCGGATATGTGAGAATATTTTAGCTTTTTTATTACCACTCTTATTCATATTATGACATTTTTATCATCGGATATGTGAAAATATTTTTAGCTTTTAGTACCACTCTGATCCACATTGTGACATTTTTATCATCGGATATGTAAGAATATTTTTAGCTTTTTATTACCGTCACTCTTGTTCATATTATGACATTTTTTTTATCATCGGATATGTGAAAATATTTTTAGCTTTTTAGTACCACTCTGATCCACATTGTAACATTTTTATCATCGGATATGTAAGAATATTTTTAGCTTTTTATTACCACTCTTATTCATATTATGACATTTTTATCATCGGATATGTGAAAATATTTTTAGCTTTTTAGTACTCACTCTGATCCACATTGTAACATTTTTATCATCGGATATGTAAGAATATTTTAGCTTTATTACCACTCTTATTCATATTATGACATTTTTATCATCGTGGATAGCGTGAAAATATTTTTAGTTTTTTAGTACCACTCTGATCCACATTGTAACATTTTTATCATCGGATATGTAAGAATATTTTAGTTTTTATTACTACTCTTATTCATATTATGACATTTTTTATCATCGGATATGTGAAAATATTTTTAGTTTTTTAGTACCAATTTGATCCACATTGTAACATTTTTATCATCGGATATGTAAGAATATTTTTAGGTTTTTATTACCAATTTTATTCATATTATGACATTTTTATCATCGATATGTGAAAATATTTTTAGCTTTTTAGTACCACTCTGATCCACATTGTAACATTTTTATCATCGGATATGTGGAGAATATTTTTAGCTTTTTATTACTAATTTTATTCATATTATGACATTTTTATCATCGGATATGTGAAAATATTTTTAGCTTTTAGTACCACTCTGATCCACATTGTAACATTTTTATCATCGGATATGTGAGAATATTTTTAGCTTTTTATTACCACTCTTATTCATATTATGACATTTTTATCATCGGATATGTGAAAATATTTTTAGCTTTTTAGTACCACTTGATCCACATTGTAGACATTTTATCATCGGATATGTAAAGAATATTTTGGGCTTTTTTATTGCTCATAATTTTTATTCATATTATGACATTTTTATCATCGGATATGTGAAAATATTTTTAGCTTTTTAGTACCACTCTGATCCACATTGTAACATTTTTATCATCGGATATGTGAGAATATTTTAGTTTTTTAGTACCACTCTGATCCACATTGTAACATTTTTATCATCGGATATGTAAGAATATTTTTAGCTTTTATTACCAATTTTATTCATATTATGACATTTTTATCATCGGATATGTGAAAATATTTTTAGTTTTTTAGTACCACTCTGATCCACATTGTAACATTTTTATCATCGGATATGTAAGAATATTTTTAGCTTTTTATTACCACTCTTATTCATATGACATTTTTATCATCGGATATGTGAAAATATTTTTAGCTTTTTAGTACCACTCTGATCCACATTGTGACATTTTTATCATCGGATACGTAAGAATATTTTTAGCTTTTTATTACCACTCTTATTCATATTATGACATTTTTATCATCGGATATGTGAAAATATTTTTAGTTTTTTAGTACCACTCTGATCCACATTGTGACATTTTTATCATCGGATATGTAAGAATATTTTTAGCTTTTTATTACCACTCTTATTCATATTATGACATTTTTATCATCGGATATGTGAAAATATTTTTAGCTTTTTAGTACCACTCTGATCCACATTGTGACATTTTTTATCATCGGATATGTAAGAATATTTTTAGCTTTTTATTACCACTCTTATTCATATTATGACATTTTTATCATCGGATATGTGAAAATATTTTTAGTTTTTTAGTACCACTCTGATCCACATTGTAACATTTTTATCATCGGATATGTAAGAATATTTTTAGCTTTTTATTACCACTCTTATTCATATTATGACATTTTTATCATCGGATATGTGAGAATATTTTTTTACATTTTGTTCACCCCTCTTATCCATCTTATGACGTTATTTTAAACATCGGATATGTGAGAATATTTTTAGTTTTTTTATCACCATCCTTATCTATATTATGACATTTTCATCATCGGATATGTAATAATATTTTTAGCTTTTTATTATCACTCTTATCCACATTCTGACATTTTTGTCATCGGATATGTGAGAATATTTTTAGCTTTTTATTATTAATACTCTGATTTACATTATGGCATCATTTGTATCTCTTTTTTTCAACTCAGACATTCGCGCAATATTTAACAAGTATCGCGTGTTTGCTAAACGTGCTACTTTTTCAAAGTTTTCATTAGATTAAAAGAAAGGTCAAGAAAAACTTTCTGTCCTTCTTTAGAACTGATCAGAATCAGATCCCTTCCAAACCCATTTGCAAATTTTCATGTCGATGGCCTACTCTTTAAAAAATCGTTTCACTGCAAGCAAAGCGATAATATCACTAAGACGCAAGAAATTACTAGTTGTAGAAGAGAATGAAAAGCTTTAATGAAGAGAAAGGACAATAAGAGAAGAGGTTCAAGAAGAGGGAAGATGGCGATTAGCGTCTTATTGAAATCTTTGAAGATTATCAGTGGCAAGGAAACAAGAAATTGGAAGAGTGACCCACAGGTGAGAAGTGCAACAAAAGAAACTATTAGAATAAAACTTACGGCTACCCTGATATATTTCAACAGTAAATCGATGAAACCTAGTTTCTAATCTTGCTGTACGCTTGAATACCGGTTGAGGTATCAAGGCTGGGAGCTCATTAGAAAACCTACCATAAAAATATTTATAGAAAAGACAGAGGGAAGCCACGTCACGATAGTAGGAAAGGGACTGAAATCGATATACCAGGTCAGTACCGATAACATCAGAGGCTCATCTTTGGATTTTGTTGAGAATCTCCAGATATATAGCAGGAGCACCAGACCAGATATGGCAGCAATATTCAATGCACGGACGGTTGATAGATTTATACCTGTGTAAGATGGATTTTGGTGATAAAATTTGTCTATCACCGCAAAGTGAACCAACCTTTTTAACAGACCTAGCAATTAATTGAATATAATCGCTCCACTTCATGTCAGTAGACTTCCAGAATTTTCCACTCTAATCTCTTTACTCATTAAGTGATTGAAATATAGAAGGCATTTATTTTCTTGCTATATTCCTGTCAGTACGTGCGGGTAGTTTAACGAATATCAGTCGGAAAGTGGAATCGGGGAACCGAGTTCAATTTCCAAGTTAGTCTGATGCATTCAATTTCACCCAGATACCTTTAGAAAAGGCATGGGTCCATTTCTTCTCCAACACTACATATATAGGTTAAATAGTAGGGTAGAGTAAGATGTCGAGCGCTAGATGATAACCAGGAAGGAAAAGTTTGAAATTCCGAACCGTAAAGAAAGCAATGGGAAACCATTCCGTTATCTTTACCAAGAATTCATGGCAATTCAAAGATAACGAATGTAAATTTTGGTGGGAGTCGTATTCTTCTACGTTCTAAAAAAACATAGCATTAGATAATTTAGGTCATAAATATCTTTATTGTTTTCACCTGACTGGATATATTCGATCGAAAGGAAAACGACTGGTGGTGATTGTAGGATGTGTTTGGGTTGTTATAACAAACGCTTTACCAGTTTATGAAAGACTCTTTTGTTGGGTTGTGTGGAGATATTCTAATATGGATAACTAGCAGTATAGCCCAGCGTTGCTCGGGTGTAATGAAAGCTTTAAAACTAATCCATGGTCCTGAAGCTCAGACTCAGCCTAAAGAAAATTTGTGTGAAGTTTGGTGAGAATCGGATAAAAATTGTGGATTTGTATAAAGGACATACAGACAGATAAACAGACACACACACAAACATCTTGCCTTATATATATATATATTATCGATTTTCTGCACTATTGTAAGAACTGCAACCTTAAAACTTATGAATATCGTTTCTTATGTCTTTGTCTATGAGTGTATCAAATTTGATTAAAATCGAACCACTGCTTCTATAACCCGATTTTTTCGATTATTGATTTTCGATATTTATCGGGGGTACCTCGACACAAAGCCTAACTAAGAACACTCGCAGACGCTTATAGTACAACTGTGTAAATTTTCAAGAAAATCGGTTCAGCCGTTTCGGAGTTTATGGTTAACGGACACACACACATACACACAACGTTCTATTTATAAATAAGTTTAGATATCGTTCTTCATTGTTTCCTCTTCTGTTCTTAGAATTTGCTGTAAAGGAAACGTGAGGTTCTCTGTCAAGATAACTAAAAACTAAACTCGTGTTACCACTACTACATCCTGTGGTTGGAGAAAGAAAGAAAGAAAGAAAGAAAGAAAGAAAGAAAGAAAGAAAGAAATGTGAGTGCATTTCTTCATAATATTTTATACAATGCCACTGATCGAACGTCAAGAAATAGATGCTGGTATAATTTCTTTTATGCTATTTTATATAATGCCGCATAATGGGGGTCAAGAGACGTTCCCTGACAGACAAAGGAGGTAATAATATACCTGAAAGAAAATAATGATGACGACATTAGTAGTAATAATAATAATGATGAATTTACATAAAAACTATTATTAAGTAGATGATGTTTTTCTTTCTAGCGAAAAATCAAACAAACAAAAACAGGGGGATGGTAGCAGTATATAGGAAACAGGAATGTTTGAAAAATATTAGCTAAAAGCATAATAAATGAATACATATCCAAAATGTGGTGGGGGTCGTTATTTTGCATTTTTGCCGGATAAATTAGCATATTACAATGATGATGATGCTGATGATGATGACGGAAAAGGAAGTCATGATTCTCAAGGAGAAGCAGCGAATCTCTTGAGATAGGCCGACCGGGACTTAGGGCTTGTCAAAACACATGCCACAAACCGAGAACGCTGTAGGATAAACAATGCATTTACTTCAGCAATTTTCTGAAAACCGAGACGAAAGAACAAAACTCTGCTTTGTTGTTCATTTTGTCATTTGCCAAATGACACAACTTTTTTGTTTAGAGTTTGACATTGTTTGTTGTTTTGTTTTGTTTTGTTTTTTTTTGTTTTTTTTTTACGTCAGATTTTTGTATATTGAAAAGATGTCTTCTGGCCTTGTCCTTTTCGGCGTGGCTTTTAACGATCACCACTTTAACCTTTAGCCGAATGACTTTGAACAAATGCATGATTAACAATGTTAAGAAAAGTTAGAAATACGAGGGTTTGTCAAAAAGTAATACCTGTTCTTCGTTAATTACAAAAGATCCAATTATACAGGATGGTCTAAAATTAGGTGGGCAGTAAATGATAACATTTATTTTGAGTTTACATATACAATTATGTTTTCTAATACAGTTATTACATTGACAGTTAAATTTTATTGTATACAATAATACAAATAGCATAATTATAATGAACACTATTGCAATAATATAACCTATACAGAAACCTATTCCACCTTCAGCCAGTCAACTTTAGGACAAACATATATAAACACACAAAGCCCACAAATTTGAACGAAAATCTCTGGATTCAAAAATCCACAGCCTCTTTCTTCTAAGTTACTGTATTCTACTTTTGAGTGATGGCATATATCTTCTTTTATCTACCGTATCCCTTCAGGGCGTAAGCGATCATATCCCTCCATATCCACCACTTTCGTGTGGCTCTTAATAAGTTTTGTCTTTTCGTTATTTCTCCAAAACCCTGTTCTACCATCCATTTACTGAAGTTTATCAAGTATGTTCAACTCTGCTTTTCTCTGTCCCCCTTTCCCTCTATCTATCCTGTGAGTATCAGATTTTCCAAGACCTTCTTCCTCATTATGTGCCCCAGAAATATCAACTGCTTCTTCCTGATGTTAAGTATAAGTTTCCTTTTTGTTGCCATTCTCTCCAAAACTTTGTTGTTGCTCACATGTTCGGCTCAAACGTAGCAAAGAAGTTTATAGGCTACTGCCTTTTTTTCATTAACCATGTGTGAGTTATCTCATTCCGTTCATCATCATTGGAGATCTGATATTTATATTATGTAGCTCCAGAAATGATTGGTCAACAGCCAAACGCTTCTCTTTATATGAAATCTGTCAGCATTTTAGGAATAAATTTGGTGTAGTGTTTTAACTATCGAAGAGATTACAGCAAATTGCAGTCATTACCATAGCTCACTTGAGGGCTTTTCTAGTTTTACAAGTATAATTTTTCTGTCAGCGTTAATACGATACACTCACAAAAGCATCTGACCTGCCACTAAGGTCAGTTTTTTCTATCTTTAGAGGATTACCACTAACTTTACTGATCGATCTTCTTACTGTGTTTGCACTATGTTCAGATTTTTCGTAATCATTCACAAACCTTTTATGACTATTTGCAGTATTTTCTCCTTCGAAAAACGGAAATTCTGTATCAAATCTTTACTTTGTATTAGTGTTCAAAGGAGTATTCTTTTTGAAAGTGGGTTATGGGTAGGAAACATGAAGGTAACGCCACAATTTTTCATCTGTTTCTAGACAATTTATGGTTTATCACTAAAAGCCCCAGGGAAGTCTTTCGAAATCAACTTAGAACCGGCATTACATTTTCATCTTGTACATACTATTTATATTATTACTAATATCAATCTGTTGTTTTTTCCTAAGATTGTTATATATATATGTAAAAATATACTCAGTTATGATTTGAGATTAAGGACAGGATGGTTAAATAAAATAAAGACAAGAGGAAAACTCTATTTAAATCGCCTACACGTTTCGTCCTGTGATGGACTTTATCAAGAAAAAAAAAAAAAACGAAATGAGCTTTAATTCTAAATTACGTATCTATAAACAAACAGTGCTGGCAACTATAAAAACGCTCACAAATGATTTAAAAAGATTAACAGAATATTTTAGTTTTAGAATTCCTTCATGTGTAGTGCAAAGTCACGAGATGTTAAAATGCACTACACATGAAGGAATTCTAAAACTAAAATATTCTGTTTTAAATTATTTGTGAGCGTTTTTATAGTTGTCAACACTGTTTGTTTATAGATACGTAATTTAGAATAAAGCTCATTTCGTCTTTTTGGCTTGATAAAGTCCATCACAGGAGAAAACGCGTAGGCGATTTAAATAGAGTTTCCCTCTTGTCTTTATTTTATTTAACCATATATATATATATATATGTGTGTGTGTGTGTGTGTGTGTGTGTGTGTGTGTGTGTGTGTGTGTGTGTGTGTGTGTGTGTTTTTCATTAGCAAACGAGTAATTACGCCTTTATATTTATATATAACAATCTAACGATTCGGCTGGAAGCAATCGGATGTCTAGTCACACTGATGAGCTGTGATACAGCGAAACAGGCTTGTATGTGGATGACTAATTATGCTCCTGTTATTCTATTTAGCTCTCTAGATGGGAAAATTTTCAAAACTGCTGATGCTTCTGCGATTTAAGCATTACTGTTCAGTCATAAATCGAGTTCTCTTGGCTTCTGGCATGTGTATACACCGCGTATATATAACATGTTAAAATTTCCTTCTCTCTCAGCCGATAGCTTAGGGGTAGGCTCTCTGACTGATACCAAATCGGTAGAGTTTCGATCCCGGCTGGAAGCAATTGAATGTCTAGCCACACTGATGAGCTGTGACACTGGAAGACTATATATATATATATATATATATATATATATATAGAGAGAGAGAGAGAGAGAGAGAGAGAGAGATATGGATATCAATAAATAAACGTATGGATATACACGCAAATACACACACATATATAAATAGATTTTTGATGTTAATAAAACAGTGCTCGATGTAATATAACAGAGTTATAAAGTTTGTATTAATAAATATATATATTATCCTACGTCTACAGCATGACTCAGAGTTTTATACACTACACAATCATTAGGTGCTTATAATGAACTTAGTTATAATGAGTTTTACTCCAAATTAAATTATACAATCAAAAAATTAAAAAATAGCATCCCAGCATTGTAATATATAACAACCATGAACAACGTGAGAACCAAACATTCAAATCCTGGAACGGCCAGTTCATTATAAGCACCTGATGATTGTATAGTGCATGAAACTCAGAGTCGTGCTATGGACGTAGAATATATATATATATATATATATATATATATATATATATATATATATATATATAAACGTTATTTAATGGTTTCACGTATTTGAGTTGCTATCCCTAATTTTTTCTCTTAAGGAGTGAAATTAATAACGACCGGCTTAGATGGAGAAATCCTGTTAACAAAAATTACATTTTTGGAGTAGATAGACTAAACTATCGCCCGGTTCACACTTCACCCACGTCTATTGAACAGGTGAAGAGGCTCATCCCTTGTTTCCTGGTTAGGATGTGGTTTCTGGCTTTCTCTTTTTCCAATCTTTTTACTCTTACGTAGCCCCCTGCGCATCAGTGGCGTTATCGCCTTGCTTGGAGTGATATGATTAAAATATATATATATATATATATATATATATATATATATATATATATATATATGTGTGTGTGTGTGTGTGTGTGTGTGTGTGTGTGTGTGTATGTGTCTAATGCAGTTAAATTCCTTCTTGTCTGAGAAGGATGATTCATAATTTGTAAAAGCTGATAAGTATAAATTAATCGACACAAAATTGGAGTTTGAAATTGGATCCATTCATATAACCTGTGAAACCACAAAAAACAGAGAAACTGTTATGTAGTCAATCACTGCCAGAAAATCTTAGCGCTCTTTCTGCTTTTTTCCATAAATTAAAAACTACAGGAAAATGTCACTCAGTTCTTAGCAAAAGGAGGACCCTTTTTAATTTCGTGTGATTTATGATCTGTCAAATAATTACACGTTGGCATATTTCACTTAACTTTCCTCATGCGATTCAAATAAGCAGAGAAAATACTTATCAATCGTTGTCATAAATTGTATTTTCTGCCCCATATTAGAAACAGACGATTAACTTCAGGCAATAGGCAATTCTCTCCGAATTATTTAAAACATAGAGAAACCTAATTTTGATTATTAAGAAATATATTAACAACAGCGAGAAGTATTTTATTAAGGCCATTATCTTTAGTCGAAATTCGGGAGAGACGATTATATAGAAAAATGAAAGAACAAGTGAATACTACATTCTCTGCCTCTTTCCCATAATAATTGTCACATTTACGTAAACATTTCCTACACTTAATGTGATATCTATTATGAGATAGGCAGTAATATCGGCTTGGAACAAGAAATCGATGAGCTGAGTTCGAATTCCAATTGAATTCCTTGCATTCACTTACGCGCAAATACCTTTGGGAAAGGTATTAATCCGTCTCTTTCCTCCAGTTATGGGTTAAATAACAAGATAGTTTGGGTTCTATAGCCTTGGATGGTAATCAGTCTACCGCAAAAAGTAATGGCAACCTACTTGGGGATAATCTTCTACCCAGTCAGTCATGTCTCTTTCCAGACATGATCGCCCAAGCGTGTATCACGTATGGCTTCTAAACTGACTATTACATATTACTACTTATGTCCCACAATAATTGTCAAATTTGCGTACGCATTTCCTATACTTAATGTGACATCTATTATGGGACAGGTACTATTAAATTTTATTACTCGTCTCCCATAATAATTGTCACATTTGCACACACAATTCCTAATGTGACATTTATTATGGAACAAAGGCTGTATTTGATATTAGTACTTGTGTCCCATAATAAGGGTTACGTTTATATTCACATATAAACTAAATGTAAAAGCTCTAAGGGTCGGTGAAGGAAAAAGAATATTCAGCTCAACAATTCTTATCATTAATAAAGCCTGTTTGCTAAACTAGCATTGAAATTGAATGGCAAAAGGACTCCGTGTAATAATGTCTGCAATTAAGCATTTGTATTCAATAACACAAATAAGAGAATCATAATAATAAGTTATCATACATTACACTGTAAATAATAAGCAAAGATAAATGCTGGCAAAAGATTTAGTTTTTTCTCTAGAAGCCGGTATCTTCTGAGACGTGAGAATCAAGGATATTTGGTTGTCGGTCAAGAGCTACTTATGACTACCTTTTATTTTTTCCATGCGTGCGGAGTCATTGCGTTCCACTTTATACGTAAGGGCATATGATTATTTTTTTTTCACCCCTGAACAACTATTATTGGATATAAGTATAATATTCAAATAAATAATATTTGTCTATATTTCTGAGATGAGTTAGTATTTACACTATTTACCTTCTTCGTCCGAAACGCCGTAAACATGGCAGTAAAGATGATAACAATAGTCCGAACAAGGTAAATAGTGTAAAAAATAAATAATAATAACAGTAGTAGTAGTAGTAGTAGTAGTAGTAGTAGTATATATGGAAGTAAATACACGCAACAACATCATAGATATTGTATGACGCGAAGTCATTGAACGTAGTAATTGACAAAGAAAAAAATAGAAAACTATGATAGTTTAAAGTTTAATCATAGTTTGTTTTATCTGATTTTCTTCTTTGTCAACTACAGCAGGACATGTAATTGTAATATCTATGATGATACATGTTTTTCTTCTATATCTATCAACACCATTACTACTGCTACTACTACGAGTACTACTACTTATTATTATTATTATTATTTATTTATTTATTTCGGTTACTTAATACTACTTTAAGTGGAAAGTGTACAAATTGTGGTCAATGAAAAAAAAAAATGGAAGTCAACCCCATTGTTAGTTATGTGGGAAGCATAAGCACTAAACTTCTGAAGTGGCTAGAGAATTGGAGTAGATAGACTAAACTATCGCCCGTTTCACACTCCACCCACGTCTATTGAACAGGTGAAGAGGCTCATCCCTTGTTTCCTGTTTAGGATGTGGTTTCCGGTTTTTCTCTTTTTCCAATCTTTTCACCCTTACGTAGCCCCCTGCGCATCAGTGGCGTTTTCGCCTTGCTTGGGATGATATGATTAAAAAAAAAAGAAAGATTGGCAGTCAGTGTCAAGATTGGACATTTACAAAAGGCTGCACTCCTTGGGACTGTTCGTACACTAAAAATATTCTTGAATCAAGATGAAAATGTACCACTTCATTCCATTAGTTGTAAACAGACGGTAGTTTAGTATTATCTTCAATAAAATTTTCTCTTTTTGTAGATGAAACAACAACAACAGCAATAATAATAATAATACTCTTAGTACTGCCTGGATAGAATATCGTAAGGCATTCGATAGTGTACCACATTCCTGAATCTTAAAGACTTTAAATATATACAAGTTATCACCCGTCATCGTCCATTTCATCAATCAATGTATGTCGATATGGAAAACAACCCTTTACCTCAATCATATAAATAGAACCTATAAGTCTGGTGAAATAAACATCAAAATAGATATATTTCAAGGTGACTCTTTGTCTCCCTTACTATTTTGCATATCATTAATAGCATTAACCAGTCAACTTAGCAAGACAGAATGTGGTTATAAAATAGCTAAAAAAAAAAGTCATCTATTTTACATGGATGACTTAAAGTTGTATGCTAAGAATGATAATGAACTGGAAGGTCTTCTGCAAACTGTAAAATGCTTCAGTGAAGACATTGGAATGCAATTCAATTTGAATAAACGTGCTAAAGCTACAGAAAACATCCTCAATTAGCTTAGACCCTGCTGTAAGAATAAAATATTTATAGCCAGAAGAAGCTTATAAATACCTAGGTGTAAATGAGAGTGAAAAAAAATCACAATAAAAAATGAAAGAAATAGTGCGTAAAGAGTACTATAGAAAGCTACCACTGATATTAAAAACTGAATTGAATTCTCAGAACATAATTATGTTCATTAATAGCCTTGCTATCCCAGTGGTCCAATATAGTTTCAACATCTTGAACTGGAATCTAAACAACATCAGACGAATGGATTCTGAAACAAGAAAGCTTCTTTCTAAGCATAAGATGCATCATCCAAAGGCTGATGTAGACCGTCTATACATACTCCGTAAAGAAGGTGGAAGAGGTCTTATTCGGCTAAAATTGTCATACAAGACAACAACTATTGGCTTACTAACATACATAGAAACAACAAAGGACTGGATGATACAATTAGTCAAACAACATGAAAATAGAAAGAAAAAATATTCAATAATGAAAGAAGGCAGTAAATACAAGATTTATATTTAGTAGATTCTGTAGAAAAGCAAAACAGAAGCCAAGAACCAACTATTGCAGCAAAAAATATGAAAAAGAAAGCCAAGGATAAAGCTGTTGAATAGATGAAACAACGCTGGCAAGACAAACCTCTGCATGGCCAATATCCAGAACGTGCCAATAAATCCAATGTTGATAAAGTTAATACTCATCGATGGTTACGTGCATCTGAATTAAAGTCCGAGACTGAATGTTATATATCGACAAACAACAAACACGCATATATATGAAAATATAAAGTTATATTTTTATTAATGACGATGAACCGTGTAGAATAGGGAACAGAGAATTGAGAGAGCGCGCTTCTAATGGGTTGACGGGAGTGTAGTCTTATCTGTTGTGTCTCTTTTCACCGGCCGATCTCTGTTGCTCCTCTACTGGCGAATCCGTGTGCCGAGGTCTTTATATAATCTTCCAGAACCGGGACTTTTTCTTCCGGTTTTGCCTCGCCCACGCATGCCCACGTAATTCTCAGAGACACCTGTTCTGTTTGCCTCTGTAGTTATTTCCGCTGCTGCCGGAAATAAGGTCAAACGACATCCGTTCCTTTCAACGACTGGAAACACCCTCGCTTGCATCAGCCTTCCTCGGGTGGGGCCAGATTGTTATATTACATTCCTCGCCCTCCCATTTTCCAAAATGTTCACCTAAGAACATTTTAAGCGCAACACCCTCACACTCCTCCCCATGCCACACAAGCCCGACAATTGTATAAAACATGTGCACGCCAAAACAACAAAACATGTGCATGCCGAAACAAAAAAATATATAGGGGAGCCTACATCGGCAACCCAACAATGTTCGTGTCCATCGTGAAAATTGTTCTACCAGCTCGATGTATCATTGTTCTTTTTTTTTTTTTTAATATCCATTTTCACAGAATTGGGCAAAGTTCTTAAAAATGTTCATTTTCTTTCTCGACTCTGTCCATAAGCGTAGACGCCTCGATGCACGACCACATGATCATAGGCGGTAACCGCGCCCCAGTTTCTAAACTGACATCGAGTAAATGACCTTTGACCAACACCATGCGTGTTTCTGCTCGAGTTTATTGTTACACATGTAACTTCATTTAATTTAATTTAATTTCAAACATACTATGTTTGAACACAGAAAAATGGCCATTATCTGCAGTACATATCATTCATAGTCTGACCGAGAAATGTTCAATAGAAAATGAAGAAAATTACCCTGATTCCAACGTTAATCCGCATGCAATTTACTTGTGGAGGATTAGAGGTTTCCTCTATATTAATTTAGTCTAAAAAAATGGACCCGTGACTCGTAGTTCCTTAGTTTGTACAATGTTTTCCATTCCTTGAACTACTTCCTCTGGATTCGAATCCAAGCATATCTGATTTGTTGACATCTCTCTGTTTAACGCAGAGACATTTGAGTGTTGAACACCCGTTGACCCCGGAGTACTATTCACAACGGATAACTCCCTTTCCTTTCCCGAAGCACTGTTGCTTCTTTCACACTTAAAAATCCGCTTCCTAGCTATTATTCCAAGGATTATCATAACGCCGACTATGCCAGCAATGACTCCTATCGTCAACTTCTTCGGGAGTTCTTCATATCCTTCACTAAATCTTTCCATATCTATCTGTTCCAAGGTATTTACTAGTTTGCGGATAGGAATCTCCTCCATATCGCGCAATTCTACCGGCATGGTGTCCACTGAAAAATTGGGAAATTTCTGCGTAATTGGGGACCAAACCACTGAACCAGAGACGTATAATTTACTTTATGCTTTAGATACTATTAATAATTTTCCACGTTTGTATCTTCCTAACTATTTCACTTAAACTATCGTTAATCCTCCCACTGCTTCTTTCCCAATCCTATATCTCCAAGACTTTTCAGTTGTTCTTTCTTTTTGTTCCGATCAACTGTGGAATATGCAGGTCTATCCGTGTCAATATAAAGTTTTCAGAAATTAATATATCTTCAAAAGATATTTCCCAAGCCACATAAATGAAAATTCACGGAGGATGTTGAATTGATGGGAACCTGCACAAAAGCATAATTCACAAACATAGAAATGTAAATCATTTTGTAGTGTACAGTCATTGAAAAGAAATCCAAAAAAAAGAAAACCTAACACTGCACAAACCAAAGAAAACATTGTTATCAACAAGTTAATCCAATTATCCACTTTAAAGAGTAGAAGAAACTTCCTTTACATGATTTTACATTTCACTTACTCAATAAAAGTAAGATTAATTAAGCAACATACCAGTAAACTCACTTCACATATATGGTAAAATATTAACAAAAAAATAAATCATTAACTCAGATGTTTTATACTTACAGATAGGTAAATATCTCAACTTTATTCCTCCCGTCAACCCCAACCTATGCGCTCTCCGCTAGGCGTACTACTCTCTGCATGTAGTCCTGCACCCCCTCCGTTCTACCCTTAATGTGTTCGACACCGAACAATCCACATTTCTCAATTCTAGGGTCAGATCGGCAAAAGTATGCTGTTCCATTTTTTTTTTCTAACTAGACTTATTATAAACAAGAGCAGAACACACACACTATCAAATCAAAGAGTCACCTACCTTGGCTGATGTCTATAGTCGTGCGGCTGCTTCTATTTTCGTCTTCTTTTTTCTTTCTATCTGGTAGTTTTAAGTCCGTTGAATTTCAATCGTCGCCGTGGCAACCAGCTCGCATCTAACTGTTTTGTTGTCTCAAAACAGCAAGTCACTAGGCACCAATTATGCGTCTGTTATATATCGACAAACAACAAACACGCATATATATGAAAATATAAAGTTATATTTTTATTAATGACGATGAACCGTGTAGAATAGGGAACAGAGAATTGAGAGAGCGCGCTTCTAATGGGTTGACGGGAGTGTAGTCTTATCTGTTGTGTCTCTCTTCACCGGCCGATCTCTGTTGCTCCTCTACTGGCGAATCCGTGTGCCGAGGTCTTTATATAATCTTCCAGAACCGGGACTTTTTCTTCCGGTTTTGCCTCGCCCACGCATGCCCACGTAATTCTCAGAGACACCTGTTCTGTTTGCCTCTGTAGTTATTTCCGCTGCTGCCGGAAATAAGGTCAAATGACATCCGTTCCTTTCAACGACCGGAAACACCCTCGCTTGCATCAGCCTTCCTCGGGTGGGGCCAGATTGTTATATTACATGAAGGCTTTATTCTTGCAGCGCAAGACCAAAGACTTTTCCCTATGAACTTTCAGGCAAACATTATATATAATAATGTGGATCCAAAATGCAGGTTCTGTGATAAATACCAAGAAACAATAGATCATCTAATCTTAGGATGTTCTGTACTTGCCACAAATGAATATAAAAATCGCCACGATAGAGTGGGGCAATATTTACATTGGACAGTTTACAAACACTATGGAAAATATGTAAACAAACACTGGTATGGACACTACCCAGCTCCGGTTATAGAAATTGAAGATGTCACCATTCTATGGGATTACACCATCTAAACAGATAGAAAAATTGAAATAAATAGGCCAGACATTATTGTTAAAAACCAGAAAGAAAAAAACTTGCCTAATAATTGATATGGCTTTCCCATTGGATTGTAGCATAGCAATCAAGGAATTCGAAAAACTGTCAAAATATAACGACCTGGAAATTGAAATAGAAAAAAATGTGAAAAGTGAAAACAAGAATCGTGCCAGTGATAGTAGGTACACTTGGAATGATAAAAAATAAAACAACACATTGAAAGAATCCCTGGAAACCCCAGCTTAAGAGATATACAAAAACTTGTCTTGTTAAGTACATTCCACACACTAAGGAGAACTTTGTCTATGTAACGCTAGAGATGTTACAAGAGATAGAAAAAACATGAAATAGAACCATAACAACACACCATGACCTGCCTTAGGTCTTCTCGCAGAGTTGATAGGTAATGCGACCATAGCAGAAATGGAAATATGATGAAAAATGACAAGATAATAATAGTAATAATAATATATTCAGAACTCGAAGACTATTGCAAATAGTATTACGTTATTATAGACGACAGGATTATTCGTTTTTGACCCTGAAAGAATTATTCATGTATGTAAAATTCAAACTTTTAAACTGTATTTGTAACCTCCTCGCAAATAAATAAATATCTGGTGAATTTATATTTTTTAAATGTCATGGCATTTCAGGACGTAAGCGAATATGATTTTCCGTAGATTTCGTTTATTTATTAACTGTGAATGGAGAATAACATTTGAAAAAAAGAAATTAATTTCTTGTGAAAGACAGTGGGTTAGTTTTCCATTGTTTCCATCACGAATTTAAATTCGGAGTTTTCCTTTTCCCACTGGAAAATTTACTATGAAACTAGTGAAGATCAAGCTTCAGGGTCCTTAATCTTTTTAATGGGTGAATTTTTAGCAGCATCAATGTTTTTTTACGTGTTTCGTATTAAAATGAAGCCATTTTAGTTATATATTCATAAGCCAATGGTTTGAAGTGGCTAATGTTGACCTTAAAATATGCTCTAATACCCATTTGATATGAACTCAAAATTCAGTCTTTCCTGTGAGTATCAGATTTTCCAGTCCCTTTTTCCTCATTATGTGCCTTAAACATTTTAACTGATTCTTCCTCATGTTAAGTATAAGTTTCTTTTTTTCTATTTTATCTAAAACCTCGTTGTTGCTCACAAGCTCGGTCACTGTTATTCTTAGCCTCCTTCTGTAGAACCACATTTTTGCTTCTTCAAGTGTCTTCTTCATCTTTGAGAAGATTGTTCAACGTTAACTGGCATATAGCAAAAAGGATATTACATAACAGCTTGCTACTCTTTTCGTTGTTTCTAACGAAATTTTTTTTTAATATTTTGCTTCATTTTTGGGAGGTACTTTTCGATATCGCAATGCGCCTTTGGATTTCAGTGTCACAATTTCCGCTCTCTGTTAAAACACTTCCTAGATTGTTTTTTTAATCATATCACCCCCGGACAAGGAGGTAACGCCACTGATGTGCATGGGGCTACGTAAGAGTGAAAAGATTGGAAAAGAGAAGCCAGAAACCACATCCTAAACAGGGAACAAGGGATGAGCCTCTTCACCTGTACAGTAGACGTGGACGGAGTGTGAACCGGGCGATAAATTGTAAGATTTGTGTGATTTTGGTATCTCCAATTAGTAATTTGGATGTTCGACTGTTCTTTCAGCGAACAACCACGCATCCTGTCTTCTTATAGTTGATGTTCAGTCCTTTCTTTTTACTTTACTCTGCTACTTTCTGTATGAGTTCTTGTTGTTTCCTCTTTGATTCTGCTAACAACCTTTAACGGGTAATAAGAAAATGCGCTAATCTTTTGACACATTTAATATGCATTCATTAATCCAGTAATATGCCCTTCGCTAAAAACAATTATTAATTATGTTGTGGAGGAATATCCTGTCTTACCCAGGAATGGGTATGACCCGGGTTATAAAACACCGGGACTTATACGAGTGTCTTGGTCATGACACGGGAGTGATCGAGAGTCTTGGTCATTCTACGAGAGATCGAGAGCCATCCGCCTTAGACGAGTGTTAGACGTCACTAGACGGAAGCCTTCTTCTCAAGACGGACGCATACGTCTTATTCAGAGACATTGCCTTCGTGTTTGTTATTCTTGTTAACTGTTCGTTTGTGTACTTGTATTTGGTTTATTGTACTGAGTATAATAAATCTCTCTTTATATATCCTCAGTGTTAAGAATCATTTCTTGCACTATTCTTTCTCTGTTTATCCCCTCCCGGGATACAATAAATTATAAAAATTAAAATAAAAATCCGATATTAATTCAGTCAGTCAGTTAAGTGTCATACGTGATACACGCTTGGGCGATCATGTTTCTTTCGATACATGACTAACTAGACAGAAGATTTTCCCACAGTAGGTTGCCATTTCTTTCTGCAGTAGACTGGTTTCCAACCAAGGCTATAGAACCCAATCAGTCCTGCTATACCACCATAGATAGTGGGAGAATAGATGGATTAATACATTTCCCAAGGATAGTGAATGCAACGAATTCAGCTGGAATTCGAACTCGGTTCTCCGAATCTCATTCTGAGTGAATATCCATTTCACTACAACGATATTAACTATAACTTTATAAAAGGTATTAATTATATATTTCTAATAAATATGGTATTAATAATGGCTTTATAAAAATCCGGAATTAATTATAGATTTCTATTGATCAAAGAACCCATTAATGCCAACGGTTAAAACCGTTTTGGGGGGCGCTGGACATTAATCGGTTAACATAGTACGCCGCTGAGAAGACCTAAACGGATGCGTGAAAACTGGAAAAACTTCGTCTCCACTACTCAAGTCTGGTCCCAGGCAATTTATCTCCTTTGGATGAGAATAGAGTCGTTTTACCTGGTACTTAGACGCGTCCGTTAAAGAGGAAATGCCGAAGAGGCTGAACTATTCTTGGTCTTTGTTCCCCATGTAGACGCGGGACCTTTCTTTAAACTTGACATTACACCACATCCCTTTTTAGTGAGCCACAGAGCAAATCTCGCATATTAAAAAATAAAACAATCCTGAAAAAAACAAAACAAAAAAAACTGCTAACAATCCCTACTTATGTTTCTCTAGTGAAAGAAAAAAAATCATTACCGCAGTTAATACTTTCCTTATCAATTTTATTGATTAGCTAGCTGAAGTGAAATGTTCAGTTCAGGGTTTATAAATAGTGTTTTGTAAGTTATACTTATCGAACAAATCCAAGCATCAAGGGATCAGGTGCATTCATTGTTATGTTAAACTACTGAAAAAATAAAACAAACACTAGTTTAACGAGTGAGAAAAATGGCATGCAACCGGTTCTTTTTAGATACTGGAGGCAAAAGAAACTGAGAGAGGGTGTACTGAGGTACGGGGTGGGGCGAGAATCACGTTTCTTAACGTTGATTAGAAGGGATGTATTAAACGATAATAAAAGGGGGTATACATTAGACGATAATGTAACATCTATAATCTATAAGACATGAAAATCTTCGGGGTGGGGGTTACAATGATATTCATCCTGTACAAGGCTTAACAGCCACTCGAGGTAGAAGTTTATAGTGTAAGAGGCACAGTTTAATGGGATATGTGAGGAAGATAACAGTTAACCCTAGACTTCAACAGGTTAAGTTTGTAGTGATCGGGAATGCATCCACTTGGAAACCGGTCCCACAAATCAGCAGTTTGTGGGAAGAAGCTGCTTGAGTGGAACTTACATCTCACCAATGGGATACAAAATTAATGAGGGTGGTTCGCTACAATATGCATGGTATGATAGGGCTTAATCGTGAAAGTTAGGACTTGTAAAACTAAGGAATGTAGTTCGTTTGAACACATTCCATAGAAATAGCGGTTGATCAGCGAGCGGCTTGCGACGTTTCGTCTGTGGGAAAGGGTTTGTAGGGTTGAAAATAATTCATCACCCACAAGGACGCTGAGACGCTTTTGGGTTCTATCAAGACTAGAAAGTAAATACTGAGCAACCCCTGCACATATACGGCAGCAGTACTTCATTTTCGGTCTGATTTGTGCTGGTGTAAAAGTAGAGGACGCGCAAATACTCTTGGCAAACGTATTGATCTATCTTTTCTCTCTCCAGCTATGGGTTAAATAGCAGGACAGATTTGATTATATAATTTTGGTTGGCAACCAATCTATCGTAGAAAGAAATAGCAACCTACTGCGGGAAAAATCTTCTATCTAGTCAGTCATGTATCGAAAGAGACATGGTCACCCAAGCGTGTATAACGTATGGCACTTAAATGACTGAAAATTAGAGGATAGCAAGTGGAGTCGGGTACTTACTAGAGCGGTACAGGGAACCGACAATTTTTTTCAGTATCTGTAGCAGTGGTTCATATGTGCGAGTTCCACTTGAAGTCGGGGTGAAGTTTATGTCCCAGTAGGCGCTCAAGGTATGGGAACTCCCCGACAAAATTCACGTTCATCGCGATCGGTGCAAATTTTGGTTCGATCGACGATGAACTAGTTTGGTTTCCAAGGTATTGAATGGGACCAGCCAGTTTTTCCTCTACTCAGCTGTTAAAGCAAATCAGTTTGTTTGTAAAAGTAATCGTTTCTAAATTTACTTCTGCAGATTCTAAATTTCTTCTTTTCAGTATCTGTTGTCTTTTGGGACGTATCTTCCTCCTGATATCAGAAGAAATGTATTAAACAAATCTTTGTTAAGGTAGAAAAATAATTGTTAATAAATAAGCTTCAGTTTGTGGAGAGGAAAGATTATCGAAAAGAATAAATTATATTTTCTTTTCTAATCAATAATTATTTAAAATAAAGTTGTATGCTAACGGTTTCTTCTCTTTCACTTTTCGCTCGTGGATCTTATTCTGACTTCATGCTTTCCAGTTAACTTTGATCTTCAAAAAAATTAAACGCAATGTCAATCGTTATCTACCATCTCCTTGATTCCTTTTCTTTTAATTCTTCTCGCTCCTTAATAATATTTCTCTTTTTCTTATTTTTTCACCCTCAGTAACCCTCCCCCCGTGTCTTAGTGGCTTTACCGCCTTGCTTGGAGTGAAATTATTTTTTTCAATACATGGTTGGACAAAAGTTAAGAAGTGGCTTGAAATTCAAAACTAAAATCTGAGATTCATTATTATTATTTTTTTTACAAAAATTCTTACTGGAAGAATAAATAATATATTCATTTAAAGTCAGTAATTATTTAAATTAAATAATGTACTATACTGACAGTTTCTTCTCTCTCGTGAAAGTGATAGTATGCAAGATCAAATGGTAGTTTCCCCTACACAGTTTCCCTATATATATGAGTTGCATATATGAATTGGAATCCGACAAGATGATAAAATAAAAAACAAATAGAAAACGTATCTCAATCTTTTAATAAAGCCTTGTCAGAAAAGCTTTAAATAAAAGTCAAACATTGAAGTAGTGATCTCGAGCAGTTTTTTTTAAAATTGACCCTGTACCACCAAACATAAACGAATTACCCGCAATTTACCATAAGGTTGCAAAAATAAAACTGTTTCGTTTGTATAAATAAATGAAAATTTATCTATAGAGCAGAATAGCATCCAATTCGTTGGAACTTACATTAATATATGTGAAATGTTCTAAGGGAAAGAATAGAGAGACGTTTACAGAATTAAGAGTTCGTTTGTTGTAGTGAAATTTGATTTGTTCAGATAGAGATGTAAGTTCATGTTTTCGATGTGATGTATCAGCAGGGTAGTAGTAATGTCTCGTTCTTCTCTTTCTGTTATGGACGGTGAGTGGTTGAAGAGAAAGGAAGAGAAATAAAGAAAGTAGCACGAGAGAGAAACCGAGAGAGTGCGAATGTAAGTCGCCGGGGGCGGGCTGATTATTTTCTGGCTACATTGTGTGCTCTCTTTTCTCTGCTTCCTCGTCTTTCTGTTTGACCGACCGAAAAACATGAAATGATTTGGTCAGGTGGTCAGCGTGGACTAATTTTTTTGCGGGAAGAAATATTAAACAGGTCATTGAAAGTTAAATTTATTGTTTTTTGCAAATCGCTCTCCTTGCATTGCTTGCTTGCCTTGATCTTTTTCTCCGCAAGGAGGCAATCTTTTTTCCTATTGGTCAAAAAATAGATTTTCACACAAACTCGAGAATTTGCAAACAGTGAAGAAAAGAAAGTTATTTTTATTTTGTATTCACCACAACATGTTTGATTGGGATATTTGTTCTTTATTTTATCATATATATACAAGGTGATCCAAAAATAGGTGGACAGCAGGTGGAATACGTTTGTGTCGAACACCAAAAAATGTTGGCGATTTGAAAAATTACAAAAGAAAGAAATTAATACACTAAGAGACTTGAGTGACAATGTTTGTCGAGGCGTGAGGGGTAAACTTCAAAGCTGTTTAACTTGTGATTGACAACAGTTTGAACACCTGCGTTGATAAAATTTAAACGCTTTTGTATTATTGTATACAATAAAATTTAATTGGCAATGTAATAATTGTATTAGTAAATATAATTTTATATGTAACTTCAAAAAGATTTTATCATATACTCTTCACTTACTTTTGAACCACTATATATATATATATATATATATATATATATATATATATGCAAACACATATAGATAGATAGATAGAGAGAGAGAGAGAGAGAGAGAGAGAGAGAGAGGGGGGGATTTTAATGCTAATTTGTTTGATACCATTTCCACGAAGGTACCTACACATTATGAATTTAAGTGCAGTATTATACTGGCTTCTTGCATCCACTTACACGCAAAAACCCTTGAGAAAGGTAATAATCCGTTTCTTTTTCCTCTCGCCATGGGATAAATAGTAGGACAGATTGGGTTCTATAGCCATGGCTGGTAACCGGTTTACTGCAGAAAGCAATGGCAAATTACTGTGAGAAAATCTTCTGCTCAGTCAGTAATATCTCTTTCGAGACATGATCACCCAAGTGTTTATCATGTATAGCGCTTAACTGACTGATTAGATTGGCAACAAGGTTTCATTATTTACAGTTGAATTGGCTAGATGCAACTGTAAATTTCTGGTGAGTACGAAATAGAAGTAACTCTCTTTTTTCACTGTTTGCAAATTCGCGAACCAGCGCGAAAATCTGCTTTTTCACCAATAAGAATAAGGATTGCCTCCGTGCTGTAGAAATGATCAGGGCAAATTTCACGAGCTAGTGTGAAATATTTAATAACAAATGAAAAGAGAGTGATTTTCAGAAAACAACAAATTGAATTTTCAATGACTCGTATCATATTTCTTCCCCAAAATGAGCTTGCGTTCAGAGCTGACCACGTGATCGACTTGGCTACGTTTTTCGGTTGGTCTGTCAAATTTCCTGGCCCTACACAGTGAACCGACCTTCCTAGCAGTAGATTTAGCTGTAAATTCAATGTAGTCATTCCACTTGAGGTCGGCTGATAGAGTTAGGCCGAAAAGGAGCTGTATTTTACTTTCAGGGAGATTAGCCTGAACCATGATAATGGGTGGGTAGGATGGGTGGGATTCTCTATGGTGGTTAAGAGTTAGTAGCTTCGTTTTGGAAGTATTAAAATTTATGAACAATTTCTTACTCCGGTCCACCTCAGATTGGAGGTTCTTTTTCTTTTTTCTTATTCTTTCATACGCACTAACCACCTATGACTTAGTGGCTTTAGTGCCTTTCTTGAGGTGATTTTTTTAAAATTAAGTAATAATACAAGTGACTTGAGATTAAAATCTAAAATTTGAGATTAAAATTATTTATTTTAATTATTAAAATATTTTTTCAAAACATTTACAGATTTTATAAAGTCTTGGAGATTAACAATTTATCGAGCGATGGTATTAAATTTAAAACAAAAATAAAGGAGTTATAAAATATTGAAACAACTTGATTTTAAGCCTACCTTATTACTTTGAATATTTTAAATTAGTTAATATATAAATAAGTCATATTTAATTTATTGTAAAAAAGTAAGTCTTATCTAATCTATAATAATTCAAGTGATATCTTAAACCTTTTTTTTTTAAATATTACTTCTTTCATTAGGATTGTGGAAATTATCTCCACTTAGTCTGCCAAGACGCCTGTTAAGTGGCGCTGTTTAAAGAATGTAAAACGAAGAAACGCTATATTCATCTTTCTCTTTCCTCCTTCCAACCAAGCATGCGGTAGGTAGAAACACCAACACGGGAATTGTCACCGCTGGAGATAATATCTTTTCCTCGGGCAACTGAACTTTTACCGACACACACGCCCATATCAGACACACTCACACATTTCCTAACAGCTGAAGTCTTTTCATTTTGTTTAGCTGTGTACACATTAATATATTTTCTATCTTTTTGTTAATTCTTTATTAGTTTGTATTAACAGAGAAGAAAATCTCTCTGTGTTGAAATTCCTTTTTTCCACATTTATTTCATTTCCTTTTACCTCTATAAATAAGGTAAACCCGTCTTGTCCACGGGAACATTTTGGTTGTCACTGCTTTTATCTGAACCAGAAGCAGTATTCGCAGCACTGTAAATTAAATATGAATTTTATTAAACTCCAATTAATCAAAATAATTTTATGTTTTTTAAATTTTATTATGATAAAATAAATGTAAATATTAGTTCTTTTAATAAAAAATATAATATATTTTAACTGAATATATTACACGTTTTCTGTGACTTTTCCGATCCACAGGCCGAAATTGTTACCTTCATCTATGATTTTTTTTCTGTTTTAACAAAAATGTTTCTTTTTCAATGAGTATGTCGGAAATTCTGTCGTCCAGGTTTTTTGTATTAAAAATTCTAAGTAACAATAAAATAGAAATAAAAAAAAAACTTGCTTATGGCTGTTAAAAAAATCTTTTGTATTTACAAATATATGTACATAAATTCAAATGTCTAAAAACAAAATAAAAATAGTCTTTAGTTGAGTTAAATTCTTTGGGTAGAAGGTACTCAGAAAAGTTTGTCGTTTAGAAAAGATTTTTAAATAGTTTGTCCATAGAAAAGTCGTGGTTGAAAAAAGACTTTTATCGTTAGCGAAGATTCACTGACCGTCTTTGTTGTTGTTGGGGATGATTCATTCAAAGTAGCCCTCTTTGTCGTCCTTGCTGTTGTTAGGGATGATTCGCTTGAAGTCGCCGACACATGTTTCTTTCAGCACACGCTGGGGGAGAGAGAGTCAAATCTCTGCTCGTTCAAAGTCAAAATTCGCATTTTCTTTTTTTTTTATAAAATTTTTTCCCGAAAATAGTTTCGAGAATAATTGTTTTAGTTTTTTTTTTTTTTTTTTTTTGAGTGGTTAAATAATTCACATCGTGGTGCTAATTTTTCACACTCCTTCCACGTCTATTGAACAGGTGAAGAGGCTCATCCCTTATTTCCTGTTTAGGATGTGGTAACCGGCTTTCTCTTTTCCAATCTTTTTACTCTTTTCTTTTTTTCTTTTTTTTCTTTTTTCTCAATTGGAGTCGATAGTCTAAACTATCGCCCGGTTCACACTCCACCCTCCTCTATTGAACAGGTGAAGAGGCTCATCCCTTGTTCCCTGCTTAGGCTGTGGTTTCCAACTTTCTCTTTTCCAATCTTTTTACTCTTACGTAGCCCCCTGCGCATCAGTGGCGTTACTGCCTTGCTCGGGGTGATATGATTAAAAAAAACACTTTGATATAAACGATGTATGTTGTATTGTGGAATACTTTTTATATGTTTTTAATATTGTATGTTATTAGATAGAAAATAAATTTTTGGTGTGTTTTAATATTGCATGTATGTGGGTATGTAATTGTGTTGAAAATAGTGTTTCTGTGGTGATACCGAGCAAAAGCAATTGGCCGGATGTTAGCGCTTTCACGACCAAAAAGAAAATGACCAAAAGTCGTCCGTGCGCTCCCGGCTCCGCGCAGATGTTCCGGTTGAAAACTAAAAATTAATTAAAGATTAAATTTCCAGTTCGCGAGCCTACGCGAATTTTATTTATCAGCCAATGGGGAGCCCAGAATCAAATACAAGTGTGAAATCCCAAGTGATCTGCTGTGATCCAAAATGAAGATATAAAAAGCGGATACAGAAAGTTTTGACAGGCAGACCGAATCGAGGAGAAGAGAGTAATTAGTATCTCCCTTGACCGAAGTCAAGCGGCTTACTACGCTCGCCTCGCTTACCTCTTTCCTTCTTCTCTGCTTCAAAAACTACTTACTGACCTAAGGAGCGAATACATCAAAGACATTCCTTACTTACACGCTCCTAAATTCCTAAGCATTAATTCTCTTTCAGCATTTTATTGCTATGAACATTTTAATCACCGTTGGACCTATACTACACGTATTACTTCAATTGTAAAAACATAAATTGATATGTGTTATATATAAAATGTTATCTTTCAACTCAATTTGCTTTTCTTGATTTTATAATCATTTTATGACTTATAGTGGGCTATCTACAACAAGGCCAAATTCCGTTAATCTTCAACAATATAAAACTACCCTTCACTGGAACGGACTCCCACTACTAACAGAAAAAGAATAGATACCCACACTGTATTTCTTTCCTATAAGTATTTATCCGTGCTCTCAAGTCGAAGAATGCGATACAAGGTCGAGCGTATCTCTGATTTCTGGAAAACTGTACAAAATTGGCTCACGCCTCATCGTCACTATGACGCCGGGTAAATGACTTCAACCAGCCCCCTGCAAAGGAAAGGTAGTGCTTGAGGAATGCCTTCTACAATTGTTCCGTCGTTTTAGTGTAAAGACAAAAGTTAATAAAATGCAACAGGAATACTGAACAGTGTTTTATGAAGAAAGTGAATCTATTTTTATCAAATCAGTCAGTTAAGTGCCATACGTGATACACGCTTGGGCGATCATGTATCGAAAGAGACATGACTGACTGGGCAGAATATTATCCCGCAGTAGGTTGCCATTGCTTTCTGCGGTAGACTGGTTGCTGACCAAGGCTATAGAACCCAATCTGTCCTGCTATTTAACCCATAACTAGAAGGAAGAGACGGATTAATACCTTTCCCAAGGGTATTTGCGCGTAAGTGAATACAATGGATTCAGCTGGAATTCGAACTCGGCTCCACGGCTTCTCGTTCCGAGCCGATATCCACTGTACCACAACGCACATCCTTTTATCAAATAAATATCCAAATTTCAAGGGCACAACTCGTGGTGTCCCCGTTCGATGTTTGAGATAATGAACAAAGTATGCGTCAAACTGAACAAAGATATTCCAAATTTTTTACTTCCTTCGATGTGCGGCTGATGTAATGGACAAAGGCTCATAATGCCAACCCGTAGTACCTAGTACGGTTTCGTTACATTAACTTACGCACAAATACCTTTCAAAAAAGTACGAAATCCATCTCCGCTCCCCCCACTTATGGGTTACATATTAAAAATTATTAATGTAATATACACTTAAAAAAAAAGAAAAAATTATTCATGCAATCCAAAATACTATTCAGCTTTAAATAACCCACAAATTTTTGATAAACCGTAAAATACAAACCAATTAATCTATTCTACTTTGTTCGATTATATTTTCTGAGTGACATTTTTCTTGTTTGTAATACTTAAACTGACCGCACTAAAATGTAGATACTTATTATTTTTACTTAAACTCCGATTTAGTAATACAACCTGGTACAGAGTTTCTATTTATGCAAATTTAATTCATTTTACTAGTACGTAAATGAAATACTTTGAAGTAAAGAATTCTGTTCTAGATTGACGCAAATGTTTTCTTTATGATATATATATATATATATATATATATATATATATATATATATATAAAATCAGTATTGAGCGTCATCAAGTCTGACCTTTACGCTGAGCACAGACCTTCCAGCAATCAATCTGTTGTTTTATTTCCTTACAGGACAACTCGTTTCTCGGCACAATCTGCGGCCTCATGCTTCTTCGTCTAACCAATAGACTTTAGAATCGTTGTAAACTGACACATGATATCGACTGTTTTGCAATACAAAATGTAAAACATTTATTTCCTAGCTATCATCTATATAGTTTTTATTTTTTGAAGGTTTACTGAGCAAAATATCTGGAAGGAAAGCAAGGACTCGTCATATATTCAATGAATAAAGATAATAAATAATCATAATGATGAAAAAACGGGTTCAGTTCAGAGGTATGCGCTTAAGTTTCTAACAGTTCATAAAGAAAACAATTGCGATTCAACTTATAAAAAGAAATCGAGAAACATATCCTGGTCAGCAATGAGTCATTAAAGTTCTAAAAAATTCCATTATATTATATTTACAGGTTTGACGTTAATTTGTACACTCGAAAAAATACCAGAAAGCACTTAGTAGCCTCGTTAACGAAGAAGTACCTGTTACTTCAACAACAACAGCAACAGCAAAATCTCTTCCAGATACCCTGCTTTGTTAAAACAGCAGCCTCAGCAGCAAAAGAATTTCAAGCTCTATTCTAGACATTCTGCCTCGTTGAAACAGCAGCAACAGCAAAAGTATTTCAAAATCTCTTCTAGACATTCTGACTGGTTGAAACAGTATCATTAGCAGCAGCAGCAGCAGCAGCAAAAGAATCTCAAACTTTCTTCTAACACTGCCTGGTTAAAACAACAGCAGTAAAAAAAAACAAACTCAAATTCTCTTCTAAACACCCTGACTTGAAGCAGTTAAAGAATCTCAAACTTTCATCCGACTCACTCTCTAGTTTAAGCCGTAGAAGCAGAAGCAAAAGAGTGTCAAAATCTCTGTTAGATTTGTTTTTGCACAGTTTTTGTAAAATTTGATACCTGAGTTACATTTTATTATAGTTTAATAAGGGTATTTCCGACTTATATTTACATTTACTCTAGTTAAATTTCTAAGTGATGATGAAAACCTCGCGGCGTCTGCTTTGGCGGTGCCTGATGGATTCAGCTCAGAAAGATGGAGTTAAACCAAAAGTCACAGTATGTCCCACAGTTTCGTTGATCAAAATGTAACCTTTTAAGATTATAAAACTAATCTGTCAAAATGCGACATTTTACCATTGTAAAACCTTCCGAACAGAATGCCACTTTTGCCATTGTAAAACTATCTAAATCTATCTAAACTTATTTATAAATGGAACTTTGTCGGTGTGTGTGTGTGTGTTTCTGTGTGTGTGTGTATGTGTGTGTGTGTCCGTTACCTGTAGATTCCGAAACGGCTGAACCGATTTTCTTGAAAATTTACACACTTGTACTTTAAGCGTCTGCGAGTGTTCTTAGCTAGGTTTTGTGTCGAGGTACCGACGATAAATATTTAAAATCGATAATCGAAAAAATCGGATTATAGAAGGAGTGGTCCGATTTTAATCAAATTTGATACACTCATAGACAAAGACATAAGAAACGATATTCAGAAGTTTCAAGGTTGCAGTTCTTACAATAGTGCAGAAAATTGATAATATATATATATAAAAGGCAAGATGTTTGTGTGTTTGTCTGTTTATCTGTCTGTATGTCCTTTATACAAATCCACAATTTTTATCCGCTTCTCACCAACCTTCACACAAATATTCTGAGTCTGAGCTCCAGGACCATGGATTAGTTTTAAAGCTTTCATTACACCCGAGTAACGCCGGGCTACACTGCTAGTCTGATCATAATGCGACTTTTTACTATTGTAAAATCATCCGATTTGAGTGTGATCTCTTACCATTGTAAAACTATCCGGTCAGAATGCAATATTTTACCATTCTAAACTCAGTAGGTCTGAGTGCGGCCTTTTGTAATTATAAGATTATCTAATCTGAGTGTGATCTTTTACCATAGTAAAATAATCCGAACAGAATGCAATATTTTACTATTGTAAACCCATCCAATCAATATATATATATATATATATATATATATATTAATAAATAAACATAGTATTTATGTCGGTGACACGACCCGAAGTTTCAATCATCAGGTGCATATTACAAGAGTTTGTAATATGCACCTGATGATTGCGTAGTGCATGAAATTTCGTGTCGTTCTACTGACATAGGATAATATGTATATTTATTAATATATAATTAACAGGTTTGTTTATCCTACATTGATGACTGTTTTCATAATATTTTTGTACATGTGTGTATTTTCATGTGGCTATTTATTAATTCACACACACACACACACACACACACACACACACACACACACACACATATATATATATATATATATATATATATACAGAGGAAGGTAGAATTTACAAACTGTAGCTACTTATAGACTTACGCTAAGTAGTTCGGCTGCCGAGTTGAACGGATTTGGCCCGACTTATGAATTGAACGTTCTCAACTGCTGGCGATTGTTTACATTCGTTAAATTACACCCTATGAATTCTGCCTTTCTCTGTAGTGTGCCGATTGTATAGGGGTTGTGATCTCCGGCTTATGACAAATCAGTTGTGTTTGAACCTCGGCTTGAAGCAAACAGTTTTTCTAACCAGACTAATGATACTACGACACAGGTCTGTATGCGGGTGATTGTATATATATATATTTGTAGAGGATTTTTAGGTCCTTTACGATTTATATTACGATTCGTCCAACATACGATTCAAGAAAAAATAAAGACAACAACTCCAATTTGTAACCAATAAATTAAAGTATATTCAATAAACAAACAAAACATGTAATAGCAGTATACATAGAGTAGGAGGAAAAAGTTGTCCCCCTTTAATGTTTGTTGACCAAAATCAATTAAATGAAAAAAAGTTTTTTCTTGGACTGAAAAGGTTTGTTATAATTGTTAGAAAGATTTTCATGTAAGAATAAATAACATGAAGAATACAATTATTTTGAATGTAATTGTAAGTAACACAAATTTTGGTTAAGAGTTCAAAAGCTCAAAAGTTCTTGGTGAAAATGTTCAGACAGAAGACAAAGTTCTGTGTCTGTGTCTGTGTGTGCGTTAAGTAAGGTTTCAGTAGAGAGACTTACGTGGAGTCCTTTAGCCAGCCTACTGATTAGCTTGCTGAAAGTCGCCGCTTATAAGGAAAGAGATGAGAGCAAAAACAAGCGCGGGAAAAAATGAGTTTACATAAAAAATATGTGATTGGCTAAAAATTAGCCAATCACCACACACATATGAAAGAGCTGCTTCAGAGCCGAAAAATTAAAGACGACTGCGATTGCTAAATTGTAATCTGCAAAAAATGAGCTTGAACAATTAAACTTGAAAGATAATATAGTGTTTCAACAAGATGGAGCTCCTTGTCACTTTGCTCAGCGTGTTAGTTTCTAAGTCAGGAATTTTCTAGCAGATGAATCCGAAGGGGTGGGCCATTTTATTGGCTTCCACATTCGCCTGATTTGACTTCATTAGATTTTTTCATGTGAAAAGAATTATGTATACAACCAAACTTAGTTCATTAGAAGATTTGAAAGCTAAAATAACTAATGTGATTTCAGGCATTACTGTAAATTATTTAGCAAATGTTTTCCGTGAACTGCAAAATCGTATTACCCTTTGTGTTGATAATGATGGAGGACATGCGGAAACTTACATAAAATTTCAATAAAACCTTTAAAATATAGATTTACTTATTTCTAATCCTTTTTACAAATCATTTCTATCGCAAATAAAGTTATAATTTTTTAAAAGTGCACACGAACTTTATGGACACCCTGTATATATAATTTGATTGAGATTAAAATGAGACCTTGTAATAATACATTCACTTCCCATTAAGTTTACTCAACTTCTACTGTGGGTGAGCAACAACAACAACAAACATAACAACATAAAGTAAAATTCCGTGTTTTCTATCAGAAGCTTATTTGACTTCCATCAAGATGGTCGATGATAACCTCCGAGAGAGTGAGTCGATCTGCTTTAACATTTTCATGAAGTGAAAAGATTAAATTGAAACAATGTCTTGGTTTTCTGGTAGGAAATCTGGTTTGCTGTGTCGTGCTATACATTTGTTATCACCAGAATCTAACTTACATATTTATAAGTCTACATATTTATTCATCCATTCATTGAATACTGCTGCCACATTTGGTTTTGTGCTTTTGGCATGCATTGAAAGATTCTTGATAAAATTCAAAGTACAATCTGCAATATTATGGGTCTTGATCTGACATCCCGGCTTCAGTCACTTTCCCACGACAGTAATGTTGTTTCCCTGTGCTTTTTCTCTAAATAATTTTATGGTAATTGTTCTGATGAATTTTTCCCTTTGGTACCTCGACTTTATGAATTTAAACGCAGTATTAGATTGGAAAATAGGTATCATCATTTTAAAGTTGAAACGGTCATATGCAACCGTAAGTTCTATGCGAACAGTTTCTTCTATCGCACTTTACGCTTGTGGAACTCTCATTCGGCTTCTTGCTTTCCAGCCAACTTTGATTGTCACCAATTTAAATGCAATGTCCTCTTAATCGCATTTATTGTTCTCCCTCCTCAATAACGCTTTTTCTTTTTCGCATATTATTTCACACTCAGTAACCATTGGCGTCTTAGTGATTTTATTGCCTTGCTTAGGGTGAAATGATTAAAAACAAATGAAAGGGAAATAAGAAAAGCTTAATGTTCGTCAAACGATTTCTTTGTTCCCATTGCGTGTAGGTGTGTAATAAAACGGGTAAAAAATAATAAGTTATTCTTTTCTCTTACTTAATGTGATAGAGCTTTCGTTTCTTATCGACAATTATTTCATTGTTTCTATCTATTATCTCTATTCATGCCAATTACAATTTATTCATATCTATCTGTATCAGTCTATCCATATATTTCATATAACAATGTATATTTATTCATATCAATTTATTGGAACCTTCTAGCGTAGAGATGGCCACATAGTAAATGTTCACTTTTTGTTATTTTTATAGGATACAAATCGTATATCATCCAACAATTAAGCGAAACGCAAAAAGTAAAATTGCACACCCGCAAAAATGGATTAGAATGACTGAAAACATTTTTGAAAAATCCAGACCAAGGCAAATTTCACAAGTCTGTGTGAAAATTAAGATTCTGGATTCTGATTGAATAGGAAATAGCAAATTGATCTATTACACCAGTCAATTTTTCTTAACACCTAAGAAAATAAAAATAAAAATAAAAAAATGGGTATGCTGTTTGATCCAGTCACGTGACTAAATTTCACTACTAATTACGTCCCTTGACCGGCAAAAGACACTCAGATGAGAGATTAAGAAAGATTAAAAGGTTACTAATAAAGTCTGTGTTCCTTTCCTTTTTATGGCCGGCGAGAAAATAAAAAGGAAGGTGAAGCAATAAAGGAAAATTGTACTTATCTGACTTTAGTTTTTAGGAGTCAATTGGAGTATCGTGTTGTTGTTGTTTCTGTGACGGCGTGTGAGTGAAGACAAAGAAAGGAAAATTGGAAGAAGAGGAAGACCCTGTCATGTCTACGAGGTCGCCGTCTTGAAATTTCTTTTGTTACATTTTAGCGTGTCGTCTCTACGCTCTAATCTGACTGACTTTTGCCGGACGTAGTTAGTAGTGAAATTTAGTCCCGTGACTGAACCAGACAGCATACCCATTTTTTTTTTAGGTGTTAAGAAAAGTTGACCGGAGCCATACATAAATTTGCTATTCCAATCGGAATCCATTTTTGCGGTTGTGCAATATTACTTATATTATAATAATATATATATTATAATTATAATATATTATAATATATATATTATTTTTGCGTTTTAGTTAATTGTTGGATGATGTAGGATTTGAAGCCTATACTTTGTTTATTTCTTATATTACACTTTATTATTTATTACATTGTTTATTACTTTGTTAAAAAAAAGTGTTCAAGAAGAAAACTAGAGGAAGAATTGTTAATAGATGAAGAACAATTAAAAGGATTTAATAGATGAAGAACAATTAAAAGGATTTAATAGATGAAGAAAAATTAAAAGGATTTAATAGATGAAGAAAAATTAAAAGGATTTAATAGATGAAGAACAATTAAAAGGATTTAATAGATGAAGAAAAATTAAAAGGATTTAATAGATGAAGAAAAATTAAAAGGATTTAATAGATGAAGAAAAATTAAAAGGATTTAATAGATGAAGAAAAATTAAAAGGATTTAATAGATGAAGAAAAATTAAAAGGATTTAATAGATGAAGAACAATTAAAAGGATTTAATAGATGAAGAACAATTAAAAGGATTTACCTTTGCAACAGATCAACGCCAAAGAAAAGTCCTTTGAACTTTTCTTTGTCATATGTGTGTGTGCATGCCTGTATGTATGTATGTGTGTAACTACGAAATTGCGTAAAATGTTTGATTCTGTAATATCTAAGTATACTAGAGTTACCTCCCTTAGACTTTTTATTATATAAAATATTTTTTATCTTGTACATTATTTTATTTCCTCAATAGTTTTAATCGACGAACTAATTCAAATAATTTGATGCTTAGAATTAGCAACAGCTGCTTTAGTCAAACGCTGTTGTCCTTTTCTATTAAAAAATTACGATCCATGAATTTATATCTTTATTTAAATACGCATAATTTTCAGGAAGATGTATGAAAAAGTGGAAAACATTTTTCTTGTTTGCGTTTTGTCTTTTAGGACTTGATGTTCATGCTGATGTTATGTACATGCGCATGAAGGAGATGAGACATTGAGTATTTTAAATTTAATTTTTTTTATCAATACACGTTTTGGGTATGTAATCTAGTCGATTTCATTTAGTTTCTTTTTTTCCCATTTTTTTTTAATACCAACTTGGTTTCACTGTTTTACTGTTGAAACTATACAACCGTATGTTCTCTATTCTAATTTATTTATTTATTTTGCACTTTTCGACTGAGAAACTCTTTGCCGATTTCTTGCTTCTCAGTCACATACAATCTCCAAAAATTTAGATACATCAATCGCCATCTTTTGTTTTCCCTAATCTAGTTCTTTTATTGTACTTTCCTCAATTCTCCGTAAAATCTTCTCAATCTCTCTTTCACTCCCTGTATCGTCGCATTATCGCCTTACTTGGGGTGAAATGATATAAAAAAGAGTAAAAAAAATATTGTAAATGATCAAAAAAATCTAGAGAAAATATTTACTAAGTTGAGTGAATATGCGGCTTCGTAGTGGAGGTTGTAGGTGGCTTCTTTCTCAAACAATTTTATTTCAGTCAGGTGACATACTTTATCTTATTTTTAATTCGTCTGTCTATTTATTTATTTATTCATTCTGTTCAAAATAACTGTTGGGCGTTGTGCAGGCTAAAAAATGAGCGTGTAGCCTGTTGGACTAGATTTCTGTAGCCTGTAAACTTTGATTAAAAGAAAAGAAAAGAAAAGAAAAGACGAGTAATACAATACAGAACTGACAGGTATGAATGTGGGTGACATTAACAAAGTAAGAAAGGAAACACAAAGAAAAATACAATGTACTTTTTGTTTGTTCTGCGTTTTTGCTGGTCCTCTCAAGTTTATTATAAACAAATAACATAAAATATTACAAGGGTTTTTTCTTTGTTATCAAAATCAGTTTTTCTTAGTTTCAAAGATGTGAATAAATGTTTTATTTCTATAATTTGCTTATTTTTATTTAAAATAAACAATGGCGTCATCGTTGACACGACCAAGAGCAAGGATAAAATTGCATGCAACATTTCAAATAATATTTCAAAGAAAATACAGTATAACCCGGAAACAAGAGACCCGGATATAAGAGAAAACCGGATATAAGATAACTTTTATCCGGTCCCGACAACTCACTTATATCAGGGTTACACTGTAACTAATAAACTTGCTACAAATGCAAATACAGACATAACCGCGCATTTATGTACGTATATAAGGCTACTCTCTATTGCAGTGATTCCCAAACACCGTGCCGCGGCACACTAGTGTGACGCACGATCCTCTTAAGTGAGCCGCGAAATATTATCATGGCATGCATATAATATGGGTGTGTGAAAGTACTAATTGTATTGTGTTAGTGTTGGAAAAAATGACTAAGTATTAAACTTTTATCCCACATTAGCTAAAAAGGTTTTAATAATTCTGTTGTAATTTTCTACTTTTTATTTCTATGAATTAGGCCCTTCAACCTTAAATAACATAAAAAAATAAGAAGTGAGAAAGAAAGCTCAGCTGAAGAAGAAATGAGAATCTGCTAATCGCACATTCGATCAAACATTGAAGAAATCACAAAAAACCTCAAGCACAGATTTCCACTAAATAAGCTGTACAAATAGTTGAATAGAAACATTGAAATAAGTTCATATTTATGTGTGTATTTATTTTAAATCTGTGGTTTTATTTAATAACATTTAAATGTATACACTTTAAAAATTTTGCCAAGTGTGCCATGATATTTTCATTTGCTCTTAGGTGTGCAGTTGGTTAAAATGATTGAAAAACATTGCTCTGCTCTATTGGCTACATTTGATGCCTAATAGATATCAATGATCACAAGAACAAGTCCCGTAACCCACGAGGGCATCACATGTATTGGGGCCGAAGCAGGAGTTGTGTGTTTCGGGCAAAATAGCCTGACGGGACCCGTCTCTCTAGACTGGTTGTTAACCAATGCTAAAGAGCCCAGTTTGTTCTGCTTTTTACACATAACTAAGGAGAAGAGCTGGACTCATGCCTTTCCCAAGCGTATCTGCATGTAATTGAATGTAACAAACTTAAGTGAAATTCGAACTCGGTTCACCAATTTTTATTCTGAGCCGGTATTCATTGCGCCGCCTCACATCTATAATAGACATAATAGACTTTTTAAAGGAAAAATTCTAATCCCACGAGATTATTAAGAGTATTCCGTTTATTAATTTCGAATGTTTATCTATTTTTTCCAGTTCTATTTTTATTTGCCCCCCCCCCCCCCCCCACCGTTTACATAATTAAAAAATTCCGAATCCCCAGATTATTAAGATGTCTTATGTTAGGTACCTAAGAGTAAAGCTTTTCCAAGTTTGTTCCTCTGCAACAGTTGTAGGCACATGCTCTGTCAAATTTATGTTTTTCCAGCACCCCCAGAGCCAAACAAATCCACGACAGTTGGAACAACGCGCCATTTTCACACACACACACACACACACACACACACACACACACACACACACACATATATATATATATGCTGATAATAATTTTTAGACCTTCACTAGAAACATCTTTCGACAGCATACTTTCCAACAGTTGTATAACAAGAACAATTATCATGAACACTCATGAACATTTATTCAGTTTTCACTGAACTTTTAATTTGCAGTCAAAGCGAGGCAGCTCTTGACTAATTCAGCCTTTCTTACTTAAATGCATACTTTCTTTCACATCGTTGTTTGATTGTATATTTGTTAATACATATATTTTATGTAACAATGTCTTTGGTTATTCTTCTTGCGAGAGTCTTGTGTGATGTTTTCTAATCAAAATTAAATTAATGTGGTGACCTGCCCGACGTGACCGCCACAACGGTATATACTTGTACGAGGCAAACACGGTATATACTTCCTACGAGGCAAATACAGTATATACTTCATACGTAGTAAATACTCCATACGAGGCAAACATGGGCTATATTTTATACAAGGCATATACGATATGTATATGATATGAAGCAAACGCGGGATAGATCCTCTACGTAATAAATATGGTATATACTTCATATGAGGCAAGCACGTCACACGGTATGTAATTAATACGAAGCAAGCATGGTATAAACTTTATAGGAGGCAAACACACTATATACTTCATACGCGGCAAACACAGTATATACCTTATACGAGGCAAGCACTGTATATATTCATACGAATCAAATACGGTATATGCTTCATACGAGGCAAAAACAGTATATACTTTGTGCAAGGCAAACACTGTATACTTTATACGCGACAGATACTCTATACAAAACAAACACGGTATATATTTGTGCGAAGAAAAATGGTATACACTTCATAGGAGGCAAATATGGTATGTACACCATACGAAACTAACACGGTATATCTAAACTTATATAATAAATGGAACTTTGTCTATGTGTGTGTGTGTGTGTGTGTGTGTGTGTGTGTGTGTGTGTGTGTGTGTGTGTGTGTGTGTGTGTCCGTTACCTATAGACTCCCAAACGGCTGAACCGATTTTCTTGAAAATTTACACAGTTGTACTATAAGTGTCTGCGAGTATTCTTAGCTAGGTTTTGTGTCGAGGTATCCCCGATAAATATCGAAAATCGGTAATCGAAAAAATCGGGTTATAGAAAGAGTGGTCCGATTTTAATCAAATTTGATATACTCATAGACAAAGACATAAGAAACGATATTCAGAAGTTTCAAGGTTGCAGTTCTTACAATAGTGCAGAAAATTGATAATATATATATATAAAAGGCAAGATGTTTGTATGTGTGTCTGTTTATCTGTCTGTATGTCCTTTATACAAATCCACAATTTTTATCTGATTCTCACCAAACTTCACACAAATATTCTTTAGGCTGAGTCTGAGTTCCAGGACCATGGATTAGTTTTAAAGCTTTCATTACACCCGAGCAAGGCCGAGCTATACTGCTAGTCACTCATACGAGACAAGCAATGTTTAAACTTCTTATGAGACAAGTCCGGTATAGACTAAACTATCGCCCGGTTCACACTCCACCCACGTCTATTGAACAGGTGAAGAGGCTCATCCCTTGTTTCCTGTTTAGGATGTGGTTTCCGGCTTTCTCTTTTCCAATCTTTTCACTCTTATGTAGCCCCCTGCACATCAGTGGCGTTACTGCCTTGCTCAGGGTGATATGATTAAAAAAAAAAAAAAAAAAAAAATATATTTCATACGCAGTAAACACAGTATGTAAATCATACGAAGCCAAAATGGTATGTACTTCATACGAGTCAAAAGCGGTATATACTTCATGTCAGGCAAACACGGTATATAGCCTATACAGCGATAAACACGGTATATACTTCATACGAAGCAAGCACAATATACCTCATACAAGGCAAGCACAGTATATACTCCATACGAAGCAAACAAGTTATTGTATGTACGTATGAGGCTTGCACTTTATGTACCTCAAATGAGGTAAACACCGTATATAATTCATCCGAACATTGTATATACTTCGTACGTGGCAAACACAGTACATTCTTAATACGATGCAAACACAGTATCTAAACTTATTTATAAATGGAACTTTATCTGTGTGTGTGTGTCTCTCTCTGTGTGTGTGTGTGTGTGTGTGTCCGTTACCTATAGACTCCGAAACGGCTGAACCGATTTTCTTGAAAATTTACACAGTTGTACTATAAGCGTCTGCAAGTGTTCTTATCTAGGTTTTGTGCCGAGGTACCCCCGATAAATATCGATAATTGAAAAAATCGGGTTATAGAATGAATGGTTCGATTTTAATCAAATTTGATACACTCATAGACAAAGACATAAGAAACGATATTCAGAAGTTTCAAGGTTGCAGTTATTACAATAGTGCAGAAAATCGATAATATATATATATAAAAGGCAAGATGTTTGTGTGTGTGTCTGTTTATCTGCCTGTATGTCTGTCTTTTTTAGTTTTTGCTTCGGGTTTGGCTCTAAGTAGGTATAATTGTAGTTCTTGGTGTTAGCCATGATACCATTTACTCAGAGGACTTATTTAGCCTTCAAAATTCAGTTTACGACGAAAAAACTTATTTGATATTGATACCAGGAAATCAAAATTTGACTTACATGCATTCATTTTTCTTTCAGTCTACGGTTTTGCTTTAACTGGAAACAACTATTGCTTTTTAGTCTTTCGTGCCAACGTCCAAAGAGTCTGGGCTCCAGGACCATGGATTAGTTTTAAAGCTTTCATTACAACACGAGCATCGCCGGGCTATACTGAGTACTTCATACAAGAACAGTATATACTCCATACGAAGCAAACAAGTTATTGTATATACGTATGAAGCTTGCACTTAATGTATCTCAAACGAGGTAAATACCGTATATAATTCATCCGAACATTGTATATACTTCATACGTGGCAAACACAGTATATTAAGTTAATACGATGCAAACACGGTATGCATCCATACGAAGCAAATATTTTACGAAGCAATTTCATACGATGTAAAAATGGTATATACCAAATGTCAGGCAAACACTGTATATAACTCATACAGCGTTAAACACGATATATACTCCATACAAAGCAAACACGGTACACTTTATAGAAGGCAAAAAGTATATACTTCATACGCAGCAAACATGGTAAATACGATGCAAACACAGTTTATATTCATTCATACGAAGCAAACACCGTATATATTTCATATGAACAAACACGGTATATAATTCATACGTGGCAAATACGCTATACTCAATAGGAGTTAAACTCGGTATCTACGTGATACGTAACAAACAGAGTACATAATTCTTTGAATGAGCGTTTACGACAGTATAATATACATAAATTGTGTAATGTCTGTACTAGTCTTTCACATTATTATATTTATGTCCTGCTAGAATGAGTCTTCTGAAACTTGTGAAGGTAGAAGGTATGCAGGGGGTTTATGCCCTGAATTAGATAAATCTCCAATAAATTCCAATCCGTGCTTTCAAATAGAAGATAATTCTTTTTATTGCCTATAATTGAAGAATTAAGTTTGTGAGAATAAGTTTAGTTGTTTATTGGATTCTAGAAATACACGTTCTTATCTATCTAATAAAATATATAACCTTTTAGATTACAAATCAGATAATATGAATAAAAAGGATTTTTTCGCGAAAAAAAAAAAAATAGATTTGTAAAATTACCTGAATGTGAATGTTCTGCAACCTTCTTTTTTTATTTTTTTATTGGCATGGACAAGGATGCATTGCAGAAGCTGAGTAGCGTATTGAGAGACAGAAAAAAAATATATTTTAATATATTTTAAAAAATTCCTCAAAACATTAATAAATATTATATTAGTCATTAATGATCAAATCATGTTATCTTGGATATTACCTAAAAGTAACTTTTATTAAAAAATAGATTAAAATATTTGTGAAGAAATTAAAATCTAACAGTTTTTGGTTTCAATGTTAGTTTTAAATGATCCATCAGCAAATCATCCTGCTGACTTGATCACAAGAGGTATTCAGTCAGTTAAGTGCCATACGTGATACACGCTTGGGCGATCATGTCTCGAAAGAGACATGACTGACTGGGCAGAAGATTATCCCGCAGTATGTTGCCATTGCTTTCTGCGGTAGACTGGTTGCTAACCAAAGCTATAGAACCCAATCTGTCCTGTTATTTTACCCATAACTGGAAGGAATAGACGGATTAATACCTTTCCCAAAGGTATTTGCGCTTAAGTGAATGCAATGAATTCAGCTGGAATTCGAACTCGGCTCCCCGGTTTCTCGTTCCGAGCCGATATCCAATGCACCACATCGCACATATTACTCTTACTAAATTCCAACACTATTACAGTTTCGGTTATATGACAATCAATGGTTGTCTGATGAGATTATTCATTGACCTACCAGTGATTTAAACTGTCTTAATTCTGACAGACAATTGTTAGTATTAACTTATGCTGTTTCTAATTCTCCTGTTGCTTCAATTGTTAAATCTGTTGTGAATTTTGAAAAAAAAATTCTTCTGTAGCAAAATTGTTGAGAATTTTGTTTAAATATATTTATTTGTTAAAAAAGTCAAATTTAAATCCTGTTCAATCTGTTATGTTATATTATTTAAAATTGATGCAGTCATTATTTCTTTTAAAAGAAAAGTTATTCTTCTTAAATTATTCCAACCGAGATGTATCTTCTCTAGTTGCCAATTTGAATCTTTTGGGGGATGATGATAGGTTGATTAGATCTAAAGGAAGTATTGGTAAATACTGTCTTTATTCTCCTGAAGTTTTGTAACCAATCTTGTTAGTAAAATATTGTCACTTTACGGAATTAGTCATCATGGATTGCTATATAAAATGTAAGCATTTGGGTGTTGCTGCTGCACTTAAACTTTGTTTACCAGGTTTTTGGATAAATAAATCCAGACAAACAGTTAGATGGATGTGCGTTGTGGTGCAATGGATATTGACTTGGAATGAGAAATTGGAGAGCTGAGTTTGAATTCTAGCTGAATTTGTTGCAATCACTACCGCCCAAATAACGATGGGAAAGGCAAGAATCTCTCTCTTTTCCCTACAACTATGGGTTAAATAGCGGGACAGATTGAGTTTTGTATCCTGCGTTGTCTATCGCAGATAGAAATGGCAATCTACTGCGGGAAAATCTTCTGAACGCTCTCTTCCAACATGCATTGAGCCAGCATCGAAAAGTAGGATCATATAATTAACTTGAGAATAAATATATCATATTTTGATGCGTACTCTGCAACATTGTGGTGTAAATAAATGGATATCAATTGTGGTGTAAATAAATGCTTATATTAAACAGTTAAATCTGCCATTTCGTCGTGTAGAAAATTCAATGCTATATCTTTTAACTACCCCAATGTTACAAATTTACCTAAATGTGAACTTTATTCGACCTTTTCTTTATACGGGAATAGATTTCACTGTTTATCTTTGGATTAAAGATGGGTATAGAATGAAAAATATGTATATGTTGATATTCACATGTTTTAATATGAGAGTTATTCACATGGAATTGGCAGATGATATGCCTGCCCATGCTATGATTCTTGGCTTTGTGAGATTTTTCAATTTATAGGTTGTTCTAACCTTTGTATAATGCGCGTTCCTTTGTTTCAGGTTGCAATTTGGTTAAACAAGCATTTATTTCAAATTTGAAGAGAAGTTTACTATCTTCAATATCGAACATCTTACTATTACTTTATATTCAACTCGGTTTGGTAGTATTTGGGGCGTCCTACTAAAACAGTTAAACGTTGCTTGTACAAATTAGTAAAACATGAGAAATTAAGATATTTTTAATTGTTTACTTTATTATTTGATTTCCAAAATGCGATTAATTTTCGTTTGCTCACTTACAGGTGCTCTGAAGACATCAGGTTGAATATTATTATCCCAAATACTTTCCTTTGCCCTTATCATAATGAATGGTTCTGTATTTTAAAAAGCCAATGAGAGTTTCTTTATTGTTGAATTGCCTTCTAGGTCGGATCTATTAAAGTGTCTCGAACCTTTTTCTTGAAATATTACACAGTCTTTGGTATGAAGAGTATTTACTTGGTCTAAGAAAGCTAACTCGTGATTTAGGTCAATATGATTTTGTGTATATTACCAAAGTTGATGAAGTAGTACTTATCAAGTATCCCGTTAAAACTCGACATTACTGATTTTTAGGTAGAGTGGTCAGTGTTATTTCAAAGAGAATAATTGTATTAGATCTACCAAAATTAAGATGGTAACATTAAGTTGAATTCTTTAAACCATATTTATCCTTTAGAACTGTCTATCTCTCATTCACATCAAACCAATATACTTTCAGCAGAAACACCCGATGGTGAGTAAAGTCATTTAAGCATTTTGTCCCTGAAGATAAGGATACTTACGATTTTAATTCGAAGCCGCTTGAAAAAGTTAAATAGGTATGTAATAAAATGATGATTATCTTTAGTAGTGTAATTGAAAGTTGATACTTGACTTCATGTCAGTGCATATTCTCTTAGAATACTTTTGGAGTTCACATATCTTCTTTATCTCAGGTGTCAAATATAATATGTGATATTAATTTAAAGTAGCGATATATCTTTCCTTGCGCCGTTTCTTTTTGCTTTTTTTCTTCTTTGATATGAGAATGTAAAAATTATTTCATAAAATACTTTAGGATTTTAAAGAAAGTTTTAATAAAAAGGGAAAGCAAGAAAAATATTTGATACTGTGGTTGATTGTTGAAACGATAACATTTTCAAATTAAAGACGCTTACAATTGCTTGATAAAAATAACTAAATAAAATGTTTGTTAAAACGGTAATATTTGAAATAAAACGCTTCATTATTTTCTTAAAAAACTTTTTATTCGTTAGCGTTCTTGGCTGGGAGTTGCTATAGCAACCGGTTACTAGCCTGAAATGCTGGTGTTTTCATTGGTTAAATTAAAAAATTGCTGATGTCGGCGTCTGTATATATTTTCTTATTCTTTCTTTCTACTGACGAGGATTTTTTTTTCCTTAGAGAGATGTTATGCGTTATTAAAATCGGATGTATGATTACTGTCTCATTGTAGAAGCGATTCTATGACGTAAAATTGTTAATAGTGGATTGATGCATTGAACATGATGGTCTGTTTGTCTCTTCGCTGTGAATATATTTTGCAGTGATAAACATTTTTTTTATCCATATCAGGTGGATTTTTAAAAATTTTCTGTTTCTTTGTTTTAAGAAAGGTTAAAAATCTGTGCGACTAGTTCAGTTGGAGTGAACAGAGAATAGCCAGTTGGGGATGTTTCCATATTATTTGATCCTAATATCTTACTTCTTTTTTAAAAAAAAAATAAAGGTTTGAATTTTTTTATCACTAGCTTGTAAATTTATTGCAGTTTTAATTATTAAAGTGTCGATAAATAATATTTTTTCTTTGAAGTGTCATCAAAAAGAATTTTATTTAGTTGTAAGTTATTTGAAGAATTTTTTTTCAGAAAAAATCTATGAATACTGTAATATTCTGCAGCATGAACTTTCTTCAAATCTAAGAAAAGAAATAAAGAAAATACTATAGAGAACTTCACTTGCCGTTTGGAAACCAAGAAGAAAAAACTTACTGTCATCATTGATAAACCAACGCGAAAGCATCTTTATCGGTAAGAAAAAGAAAATAAAAGAATAGAAATTGTTAAAATAACTTTATTTTCTGTTCGAAAATGTGAGTAGGGATTAGTTTAATTTTTCTTTTTTTAAACGGAATTTTCAAGAAAACACCAGTGAGTAGCCATTTTTATTATTTCTTAAAAAATAAGTGTGAATTATAATTTAAACTTTTTATTTTGCATAATCTGTGTTACAATTCATAGCGTATTTGTCTGATACTTCTTATTTTTCAATAAGACTATTCGTAAGATTCGTTTCTTTTCATTTTTATTGACTGATAATAAGATGTTACCCCAGAGCCTTGTACTGAATGGAAAAAATCTCACAAAACGTCTCAGTAGTTCATACGAGGCAAACACGGTATATACAGTGTGCAATGAATAAATTGTCGTCTAAATTACGCAAAAAGGAAAACAACACAGACATTTCATTTTTAACAGATATATTTACCAAAATTACGCCAAAATATCTTGAAATACTAAATAATTTTATTCAATATAATCGCAATTGGCTTCAACCACGACCTCCAAAATGACTTTGGAACCTCCTGCATCTCTTCTGGACAGTCTCCTTGTTTAAGTTGGTGAATACTGCCATAAACCTTGCCTTCGGTTCATCTTTACTGTTTTGTTGGCCTCTTGCTCAACTACGCCCCACACATAATGAACAAGGGGTTAGCAGTTTAGGATGTAAGTGTCCAGATGTAAGGAGTATTGTGGTCGCAGAAATTGTCAGATAGTCATGACTGGGTTCTGTTGCTTGTGTGGCATGGTGCAGAGTTTTGTTGCCAAACAGTGTCTTCCAGCAGCCACCCTCCTCAAGCACTTTATCTAGGCGTCTGTATTGAGACTGGGGCCCTGTAGGAAGATGAATGAAGACATCCCGTCACCATCACTAGTGATCACTCTAAACATCATGATGTTGACTAGATATATCATTCCGAATCGTTTGCAGTGTCCTCAGATTGACACCCAAACAGTTTGAAATGTTCGTATTGCTGCTTTCAGCACGAATGCACAATATGTACTTCATACATACTTTTTCTTACATTGCGAAGTCTATACCTGATGTAAAAAAGTAAAAACACGGTATATTCTTTTACCAACTGACTCACTTTCGACTATTTAATTTTCAACGTTTCTAAATTTTTACTACAATGAAAATGCAACCCTGCACCACACGCAATGTATTTTCGTGGGCATATTGCTCAGCAAGTAATCGCCATTTTGTCTACATCGTTATACTGTCGAGAAATAGCTTTAGTATTACTAACACTAGATAAATGCCATACCTTCATTTATTCTCGCCATAACATAAGATTGACATAACTATTATTACTTTTTTTTCTTGCTATCTAGAAGTGGCATATAATTCTTCTTATCTGTTTATAAAAACTGAATGAAATAAGATGGCGCCATAAGATGACTAACCGCCTCAAAAAATAGCCTCTGGGCGTTGTTATAACAAATAATTTAAATAAACGTAATTTTAATTCAAATAAGGTCGAGAAAGTCGAGCTTCATTTAAATCTTATCAGCTGAAAAAAAAAACATTGCTTTTATATCTAAGCTCTGAAGTTAACACTTTGAAAATAAAAAGCTTATGACGATAGTTTTTTTTATATTACTCTCTTTCCACTCATTTTTAATTTTTTTGTAGCTTACGGCCATGTCACGTCGAAATACCGGTTCCTGTACGGTCAGCGAATTTATACAACATCGAGCCTGGCCAGTACCTAGATGGGTGACCGCTTGGGAATACCAGGTGCAGTAAGCTTGGATATGCAGGTGGTTTAATGGATGATAACTAGGAATTGTTAATCAGAAAGCCAATTTCCAATTCCTGCTGGGTTCAGCATATTCAGTTATGCGCGAAATTCTCTTAAGAAAGGTATCAATCCACCTCTTCTCCCATTAACTATGGGTTAATTAGTAAGACTTGTATCACTAAACCCTTATTATCTCTTTAAAAAATTCTTACAATCTAAAAATATTTTTCTGGCTTTAAATAACCTAGAAAGAGTTGATAAGCTGTTAAAGTCGAATCCATCAATGAAAAAATCAATTTTTTGTATCTTGTATCGTTTCTTACAAATCTTAAGAATTTAACAGGAAATATTTATACTATTTAAGTATTGTTCTCATATTCTTTGTTATTATCACGACGTCACGAGCATTGTGTTATCCAGCCTTCACCAGGTTCTTGTCAATCCGGTTAATCTTTAGGGAATTTTTAACTGATCCCTCTATTTAATCTACAGGGTAGTATGTTCCCCTTCTGCTGACCATGTCAAGAGAAGTTCTACAAGACAATAATGAATGAAAGCGTTGGGTCGTGAATTTGATGACATAGTAATTGTGAGTTCAGTCCCTGGGTTGGGCTGTGTGTATATGTATATGGAAACGAGGAGAACAATAACCGAGCAGTACTAAATAAGAACTAGACGATATATCTCTAGACATACCCGGCGGATCTAGAACAGTCCGAGATAGATACCTTCATTTTTGCACAAATACCATTGGAAAATGTATAAATTCATCTATTCTCTACCACCCTAAACTGTAGTTAAAATGGTAAAGTAGACATTGTTCTCTAGTCTTCGTTGACAACCAACCTGGGTCACTTTTGTGAATGTGTTAGTTGCGCAATCTTCAAAGCCTCAAGTAATAATAGTCTGTTGTGAGGTTAAACTCGAAGACGCCACAAGACGTCATCAAAGAATACCATCTGCACTTTCTCTCCAAATTAAGCAATTTTTATGAAAAGGGAGAAAGACCTTGAACTTGCTATGAAGAACAAAAAATATGTTTTGTCCTCACGAGTGGTAGGAGATATAAGATCAAAGTCGACCTCCGAGGTCCCCGCATGTCATTGAAGGTAGATTTAGTTTGTTTACATAGCACCAGAAAGAGACAGCTGAAAATTATTAGATACATAATGAGGGAAGCGGGCTTGGAGAATTTGACACTCGCATGACATATTAACGGCAAGTAGGAAACAACGAGTAATCTAGCTAATAAGCTATGTAAATCGATTCCAGGTAAGAATGAGAGTTGATTTTCTAAGCACCACTTAGATGTGGCACAAGGCCAGAAGTATGAGGTACCCAGTGAAAATCGAACTCACTACTCAGTTGTTATAGGTTCTAACCATTACGGCACGTAGGGGTGTCCATAGTTAAAGAAGTGAGAGGGATAGTTAAAAAAAAAAAGCAAGCATGTCTAAGAGATTCAATTGAGAGGAAGTTGTAGAGAGCTAAGTTTACCTATGGCACATAAAAAAAGAATTGTAACCAAACAATAATGTTCTTGGAGATACAATGGTGTCTGGGAGTAGCTTGAGCACAAAAAACATGGCACATTTAGAAATCAAGTTACTTGGCCTACATTGAAATATACAAACTAAATAATAAATACGATATGAAAAATTCCTTTTCCTCTCTCAAGTTCTCTACTAAAAGGCAAAGTGGATAGGCAGTTGTGAAGAGCTATGATCGCCGTCGTCCTAAAAGAACACATCACATAGAATATGCGGGATAATTTTCCGCACCCACTGGCTGCTATCAGCTCGATAGCAGCCAGTGGTCTTGGCCTTGCGAAGTTTTCTCTAAGTTGAAAATCTATGTTAAATCCCTTCATACATGCAGTACAAGTATTTTATGTCGAAATTTCTGGGGAGAGAAGTTATTTATAATATTTACATCTGAGCGATTGTGCTCATATTTTTTGTTGTTTCCTCCGGCCTTCATCAGATTTTTCTCGTTCCAGCGCCCATGTCTAGGGATATCTCGTCTAGTTCTTATTTTTTAGTACTGCTCAGTTATTTTTCGCCTTATTTCCACGCAGCATACACTACCCGGCCCAGAAATTGAACTTACATTTACTATGTCACCAAATTCACGAACCAACGCTTTCATCCACTAGGCTATTGTTTATGTATTACCCAAAATTACAGCACCTGGTATTCCTAAGCAGTCACCCATCTAGGTACTGACCAGGCTCGACGTTGCTTAACTTTAGTGATCATACATGAACCGGTATTTCAACGGGTTATGACCGTAAGTTGGAGGATTTGTCTCGGTGGTATCAGCCATCAGTATGTGTATATCATTCTTTTAGATTAGTCCTGAAACTTAAAGGTCATTGGATCATGAAAATACTGTATTATATGCAAAATAAAAAAAATTAAAACTTTCTCGATTTAAGGCTTGGAAAATACGCTAAGTTTACTTTTTTTTTTATTTATTAATTTAACGACATATAAACCATTGTTTGTTAATCTAATGTCGAATGTAAGCTTCACAGGCCCAAACCACAATGAATGAATAGATAGGTATGCAAAGATCCGGTTTACATTAGGATAAAAAGTTAGATATAGGTCCGGTTTCAATGACGATCATTCTGACTTTCTCTGAATTTCTCGTTGCCTTTTCAGTGGCAACCATTAATCATTTAACGTTTCATCAACTGTTTATAAACAGCGGCTGAGCCACAGAACTGCAATGAGAGAAATTTCCGTCATTCATGGTTAAACCCAAGATCTGCAGTGCCCGAAATTTCCGCCTTTCGCAGTTGGGAAACAAAACAGAACATTTCCGTCGCTCGCACTCGCAGCACAGAACTGCAATGACGGAAATAGCCGTCGACAGAGTGGCAATAACGGAAATTTCAATCGTTGAGACACAGAACTGCCAAAACGGAAAATTCCCATCGCTTGCAGGTGAAACGCTGAACTAAAATGACGGAAATATCCGCTATTCGTAGTTTAACCACAGAGTTCCAATAACGGAAATTTCCGTCGTTTGTAGAGGAGAAAGTGTTTATAGTACAAAGTTAAGCGGTCGAACTGCAGTGATCGAAATTTCAGTCGTTCGCAGTTGATGCCCAGAACTGCAATGGCAGAAATTCTCTTTTTTTTTTAACAGTAAAAGGGTTACGAGAAGGATTATTTTGAATTCTCGTTGCCAGACTACGTAGGAATAACAGTCACCTTATACAATAAAAATAAAACAACGTCGGTCATTTACTTACATTGTGCCGAAAAGTCGGGAGAACGTGAAAGTAATTTGAAAATAAAAACATTGTTTTTACACTTCAAAATCTTTCTTTCCTTCTTTTCAACACAGAACTCTCATTCTTTTCAATTTCGTGTCTTCAAGTTCAAATAATAGATTCCTCTGCTATCATTAGCGGATACTAAATATTTTTCTTTTTTTTTTATGTCTTGCATGTTACAGAGTTCATTACTATAGATATTTACCTCGTCTTTCCACTAAGACGTGGTGTAACACAAGGTCGAGTTTATGGTCGGAACACGGGCGCGTGCGCTCGTACCAGGGCCCGAAATTGCCCAAACCCCCGCAAAAGCGGTTGCGAAGGCCTCGGTGTCGACCATTAATCACTCCTCTGGTGCAATGGGATGGTTCAGCCCGTGACCGGGGAACAGAGACGCAACTGAGAGATAATGATCTCTTCCCGACATGTACCAGGTAGGTATTGGGTTCATTAATATATTCATAGAGCGAACAAAACATCACGTCAATAGCGATGGCCTACGCATACTCAACACTGAATGGCATGCCTATTTCAAGAATAGTATAAATTATCCGATACAATGTTATAGTTTTGTATCATAGATTGTGTTTTCTGGTTATAATTCATGTCATAGAGCACTTCGACGTATGTATATATATATATATATATATATATATATATATATATATATATATATATAACTGTAAATTTATCTTTAAACACGTCTCGAAAAACCCACCGAGTATAAACGCGGAGGGGAAAAAATGGAAACAAAAAAAAAGAAACGAACTAGGCACTTGAACATTAGTCAAAGTACTAGTCGAAATAAAAAAAACCCGAGACGAGGAACCGAACACGTAAAGCGCTCAATACAATAGCAGAGCAAATAAATAAGTAAGCCAACTTGCCCTGATGATCCATTAGGTGAAACCTAGGTAGGTCCGTTGGCTCTAGGTTATATATATATATATATATATATATATATATATATATATATATATATATATATATATATATATATATTACAGTTATATTCACTCTGTACAAGGTCGGTCTGTGAGACACTCGTAGTAGAGGGGGTTACGTTAAAAGGCAGTGTATATAGATAAGAGAGATGACGGCTAACCCTAGAATTCAACAGGTTAAGAGAGTGTAGTAATCGGGAAAACATCCTCTTGGAAGTCAGTTCCACAGAGCAGTGTTTCGCGTGAAGAAAATGTTAAACTGTCTTCTCGCCGATGGCATACGGAGTGAATGTGGATGGTTGGTTGTTTTTGTTTTATGGCATATCAACCGCGACGGATCAATTATTGCTAACTAAATTTTTATTTATTGCTGGTAATACCTTTTTCTTTTTCAACAATTTATTGTTGTTTTTATATAAGTTTTGTGTCTAGTAATACTTTTTTCTTTTCGAGTACCAAGCTTCATTGGGATTTGTTTTTAAGCGCAGGGTCCACAAGTCCTACACTATTATTTAACCCATAACTGGAGGGAAGGGCCGGATTAATATTTTCCCAAGGGTACCAGTGCTTGAGTGAATGCAGGGTATTCAACTGGAATTCGAACTCGGCTCACCGATTTCTCTTTCCGAGCCGATATTTACTGCACCACAACGCACATCCGTCACTAAACGCTTACAGCACCTGGTATTCTCAAGCAGTCACCCATCTAAGTACTGACCAGGCTTAACGTTGCTTAACTTCGGTGATCAAGCGAGAACCGGTGTATTCAACGTGATATGGCCCTAAACCTCATACGGAATGAATGTGGGTGGTTAACAATATGTGGCTTGACAGACCTTGAAGGTTAGACCTGGCAGAACCAAGAAATGTAGTTCCTCCGGGAACTTTCCATGGAAGTAGCGATAGAGCAGCGACACATCTCGCCTGTGCGAGAGAGGTTGGATGGGGGGAAATAATTCGTCGCCCACAAGGACTCGGAGACGTTTTTGAACTCTACTGAGACTAAAAAGTAAGCATTGAGTTGCTCTCGCTCAAATATGACAGTTATAATCTATTTTCTGTCTAATCTGTAAAGAAAGAGGATACCAGGAAGGGTCAGGTACTTCCTAGAGCGGTACAGAAAGCCGACCATTTTTTCTGCATTTTTGGTGGTGGATCGTATGCCAGTCAGTTAATTATCGTAAGTGATACGCGTTTGGGCGATCATGTCTTTTTCGAAATATGACTGACCAGGCAGAAGATTTTCCCGCAGTAGGTTGCCATTACTTTAAACACGAATTAAGGAGACAGATTGAGATGTGAGATGCCAAGGCTATAGTACCCAATTTGTCCTGCTATTCAACCCATAGCTGGAGGGAGAAGAGATGGATTCATACTTTTCCCAAGGGCATTTGCGCATAAGTGAATGAAACGAATTCGACTGGAATTCGAACTCAGCTCTCCGATTTCTAATTCGGAGTCGATATTTATTGCACGACGACGTCAGTGTTCCGTTTGAGGTTCAAGTTTAAGGCTCCTCAGGCACGGTAATTCGGCGTCCGATCAGCAATGATGGAATGTAACTTGTTTGGTTTATGAGGCATTTAATGTAATAATGGTTAGACAGTTTGTCTTGCTAGATCAATTACAATTGAATAGTGAATTCGATTCACACTGTGTGTTATTCTCCCAGCCTTGTGTCACATCTAAGTTGCGCTTAAATCACTATAATTCATATGATCAGAAAATATAGGAAATTTCTTTCAGCGACGTACTTGATATTTGATGCCGAGTTCGAATTCCAGTCGAATTCCTTGCATTCACTTACGCGAAAATACCCTTGGGAAAGATATTACTCCGTCTCTTCCCTCCAGTTATGGGTTAAATAATAGAACAGATTGGGTTCTGTAGCCTTGGTCGGCAACCAGTCTACCGCAGAAAGCAATGGCAACCTACTGCGGATAATCTTCTGCCCAGTCAGTCATGTCTCTTTCGAGACATGATCACCCAAAGCGTGTATCATCTATGGCATTTAACTGACTGATTTGATATTTATAGCAATGGGAATTTTGCAAGGACAACATTGTTTTGAGTGCGTAGGTTAAAGAATGATTCTGCTACATTTCGACAGAAGGTGTGCAATCATTCCTGACTAGAACGTACCCGGACTATATAAGCCCGTCATCGGAATTTCTTACCTTTTTATAAATGAAGCCAGCCTTTGAAAACATTTCCAATATATAAAGATGTATTCTGGGTCAACAATGAGCGGAAAAATGTTAGTGTGTAATCTCTTCAAAAGATATCACGCCACAAAGCACTTGACTTTGATTACCAAGTCAAATTACACCGGATACGTGATGAATAATACTGATTTCAATGAGTAATGATCTCGCAAGCAACAGAAAAGCAAAACGAAAACAATTTAGTTTTTATTAGTGAAGTTAAATTTATATTTTTAAAGAATTGATTGGTTTGATTTGTTTGTTTGTTTAACGACATATCAACTCCTTATGAAACATTTAATGCCAAAATTTTATTTTCTTGTGAGCTTTGGTAATTTTTCACCCAATAATGGTAAGTTTTTGCTTTTTACTTATGAAAATGTATTGCTGGCAATTTTTATATTTTCCAGTTTGGGGGCTCACTATTTACACATATCCTAATTGACCCGACCACCCTGGGTCAGGGTGAGTCTGGGAACAAGATTTTTTCAGCGCTCCTTAAACTTCTCGATCAGAGGCCTTACTGCCGGAAGAGTTGAATTTTAACGCAGAAATGTCAGAAATGATGAGGAGGTTTTAGAAACAAAATACACATTTGAAAAACAAAACAAAACAAAAAAAACAAACAAACAAACAAAAAAAGCGCGTATATACATACATATTTTATTTTATTCTTCTAAAATCTCTTCACTCCAAGTCAGGTGATAAAACCTCAATGACAAAAGTGATACCGACTGTAAAGAATCTGAGAGAAAAAAAGAAAAAAACATTATTCCGGAAAGAGACAAAAAAAAAAAAAAATTAAGGAGACAGATTGAGATTGACATTCCATTTAAAATTATTGAAGATCAAATCTTACTGGAAAGCAAGAAACTAGTAGTGAGTTTCACAAGTAAGAGATGCGAGAGAAGAAACTCTTAGCATAGAACTCACGGTTACATTTCGCAATTTCAGTTTTAAAATGATTAGACCTAGATGTCAATCCATTACTGTGCTGAAGTTCATAAAGTCTAGGTACCAAGGAGGAAAATTCATCAGAACAATTACCATGAAAATAATGAATAAGTAGGATGAAAAGGCTTGAAAATGTTGTAAAGAATAGAATAGAATACGTACATATGTGATAAAATAGTTTTAAGGTATGCTATATCTATGATATAAAGTGCTCAATATCAGGGATAGAGCGCATGTAAATATAAAATTGGATATTGAAGTCAACAACGAGAGACGACATTCTGTTTCGTGATTAGACGCAATTGTCTAATTTAATTTTAAGCATAAAACAGACTTTCACCTCTCGGTTTTGACTTCAATGCCCACATACATACATACATACATACATACATACATACATACATACATACATACATACATTTAGTGTATCGTGGCAGCAGATAATTTTCTAAACATATACTGTTAACTATAACAGGTAATGAATGTCTATTATGTTTAATCATGAGCCGTTCTAAACATTGTATTTTGGCTTTAATTTCAGGTGAAAATAAGGATAAAAATTTCGCAACATTGGAATATTTTTTATTATTCTGGTTCTAAGTTTTCGGCTCACATGAGCCATATTCAAAGAGGTTACAGGGACGTTAACATAAAGACATCCACCATTAAAGATGATTTTATCTTGTGTTGGCATAAAACATTGCTAAGCAACGATAACAGTCACCGAATAGCAGACGCAGTTCGTAAATTTGTAATGCGGTGAGAGACCGAAATGTTAACTGAACCATATGTCTAAATGCAATGTAATGTGTTATGACCAGATTGAAATGTGATTTTATTAAGTGTGGGTTGTTTTGATATGATGTAGATTGCCTCCAATATCTAAAGGTACTTTTTACTGTGTGTATGAGTGAGTATTATTGTGTTATTGACTAAAATTTGTCTAATATTACCTACATGGCTATGCCTATCTAAGAAATGTTGTTTAATTGAACTTTGATCAGAAAGGTGACAGGTAAGTCTACGGGAGAGCGTGGTTGTAGAAAAACCAATATATGTAGTGGATTTATTATTAGTACCAAAGATACACTCTCTGAACGGGCATGTAAATTGATATACTGCATTGATACATACATACATACATATATATATATATATCTTTGTTGCTGTTATCACCACAAATAGCAACAAAGATGAACACAATATAAATAGTGTAAATAAAAATTCCTCATCCCAGAAATGCAGGCACAAATAAAAAAAAAATATATTTATAGAAAATGCATAAATTATTTCTACTTTTACAACAAAAGCATTTTAAAAGAATAGAAACTAAATACAAAATAAAACCTTGCACGTAATAAATATATTTCTAGTGGGCGAATAATTTAAAAAAATCCTAAGCTGTATGCAGGTTTGACACAAAGTTACGACCCTAAAATAGTTTTATCCCTTCAAAAAAAACAAAAAAACTATAGCCAATCAAAAACTCGTCTCGTGCAAAAGAACGTGATTTTATGTATTTAGAGTTTACACAGCCTGATCTCCCTACTTAGTAATAAGAAATGCGATAGCACAATTAAATTAACATTTTATAAACAGTCAGATTTCATTACTCTTAACCTTTACCGGTATACACTTTACACTTACAAAAAGGGTATCAAAGCTGATAGTTTCACGAAATCATTTACTCATTGGACGCAGACGATGATGTCTATGTCAAACATTACAACATTTTCCATAAATTCGCTATTTCAAATCGATCCAAAATAGAACTCCCACTACGACCTTCACATTGACATGAAAATAATACGTTGAACATTTACTGAGATCATGAACTTACAATGTATATTTATCAACTACTTGTCACGATGATATATTAAAAAGGTATAAGGCCTATTCATTTTTTATCTTTTTTTAAATTTATGTTTGTTTTTTTTTCTCTTTTCTACGGAGTGCACTACTAACTCAAGCATAGACATGGAACTGTAATACAGTGGGTCCTTACTCGACAGTCTTAGTAGTCAAGTGGACAGTAAATGATTTAATCTGGACCAGTGTTTATGATTAACTACTGTATCACTATTAAAATTGAGATGTGAAAATTTCAAAACAGCTACCCGTTGTTCAGAAGTAGGGGAAAATAAATAAAATCTTTCGGGCTCAAGTGACACCCTGCCAGGGGATAAGGAATTCCGGCCATGGGCATATATATCAAGTTACATTCTAGTCAGGACAATTTTCAGACCATCTATCGAAATGAAGGCCAGTGAGAGTAGCAATTGCAGTCAAAGGTAAAGAGAGGGGCAGTCGGAGTTCTCACTGATCAAAGGTTCATTAGTCTGTCTTGAGAGAATACACAAGAAGCAGCGAAGTTTGTTTTGTTTTTATTTTTTGTTTTTTGTTTTTTGTTTTTGTTTTTGTTGTTTTTTGTTTTTGTTTTTTTCTACAGTAAAGCTCACCCTGTACAAAATTCGGAGGCCCCTCGTGGTAGAAGGTTACGTTAAGGGGTAGTTTATATGGTTAGAAGATGAAGATAGCAGTTAACTCTAGACTTCAACAGATTAAGGTTATAGCGACTGAAGAAACATCCTCTTGGGAGTTTATTCAGTGGTTCTCGGGAAGAAGCTGCTTGAGTGGAACTAACTTCTTGCCAATGGAATACGTAGGAAATGTTGGTGGTTTGCTATTATATAAGTAGCATGGCGGCTCCTAGCCGTGAAGGTTAACGCTGGCGGGACTAAGGGATGTAGCTCGTCCGGGCACTTTTCATGGGAGTAGCGATAGAGCAGTGAGAGATTCGCCACATCCTGCTTGTGTGTGTGTGTGTGTGTGTGTGTGTGTGTGTGTGTGTGTGTGTGTGTGTGAGTGAGTGTGAGTGTGAATGTGTGTGTGTGTGTGTGTGTGTGTGTGTGTGAGAGAGAGAGAGAGAGAGATTGGAGGGTAGAAAGTCATTTTTCTCCAACAAGGACTCGAATACACATATGAAATCTATCAATATTGGAAAGTGAGTTCTAGCCATCACCTACCCAGATATGGCAACAGTACTCCATTTTAAAGCCCTAATCGAATTTTTTTTAGAGGATTGCATGCTGGTGTGGTACAGGAGCCGATCATTTTACTTGCATCTTTAGCGATGGATCGTACATAAGAGTTCAAAACTTGAGATCAAGTGTGAGTTTGAGGCCCAATATCCTCTCATGGGGCGGGAACTCTTCAAAAGAGGCAGGCAAATTCATGAATAATAAACCCATAATGAATCCGTGTTTTCTTTTCTCACCGAGGCACTATTTCACCTTTCGTTCCATTGTGACTTTCTTTTCACCAGACCTTTTCCCACTTCTATTTGCATCGACCGAAGCAACCATGAATCGAAGTACGGTGTGTGGCAAAAGCTGACTAGTGGGTGAAAAATTGTCTGAGGGAACGAGCAGTATATTTACACCATTACAACCCTTTTATATCAAAGAGACTATAGTGGGTATCTTATCTATGCCTTTTCTAGTTGTGAGAGGGAGTCCGTTCAAGAAAAGGGTAGTTATATATTGTTGCATGTTAACTGAATTTGGCCTTGTGGTAGATAGCCCACTATAAGTCATAAAATGATTATAAATCAAGAAAGGCAATTTGAGTAGAAAATGACATTTATATATACACATATCAATTAATGTTTTACAATTAAAGCAATACTTGAAGGATAGGTCCAACGGAGATTAAAATGTTCATGACAAATAATAATGCTGAAAAAGATAATTAGTGCTTAGGAATGTGAGGGGCGTTGTAAGTTAGGAATGTCTTTGAAGTAGTTACTTCTTAGGTCAGTAAGTACGTTTGAGACAGGGGAGAAGGAAAGAGGCAAGCGTAGTAACCGCTTGACTTAGGTCAAGGGGATATTGATTACACTCTTCTCCTCTCGTCTGCCCGTCTGCTGGGGTCTTGTCTGTATCTGCTTTTTATATCTGCTTTTTGGATCAAAGTAGCTCGTTTTGGGATTTCATACTTGTATTTGAATCTGGGCTTCCCATTGGCTGGTAAATAAAATTCGCGAAATGGAAATTTGTTATTTGATTAATTTTTATTTTTCAACCGGAACATCTGCGCGAACTCGGATGCGCAACGGCGACTTTTGTTCATTTTCTTTTTGGTCGGTTCCTCGCTTTTGCTCGGTCGGTATCACCACAAGACTCATGTTTAAAATAGCAGAGTGGATTGTGATCGATTGTTTGTTTGTTTTGTCGGTTATTTAAAGCCCAAAACATTTTTGGTTTGTTGGAGTTTTCTTTACAGTTCTTGGTGTTTACAAGCGGTCCCCTATTTTCGTCATTTAATCATTCTTGGCCACCTTCTTTGGATTGTAGTGGTACCACATCTCATTGTCTTATTTTCTTTTTTAACCATTTTACCCTAAACAATACCAGTACGCAGTGGGTTACAGGGAGTGAAAATGAGAGAAAAGACTGGGTATATGAAGGATTGTTGAAAAAAAAAAAAAGAAAGACGAACGGGATTCAAGAAGATGGCGATTGATCTCGGATTTAATTTTTTGAAGATTGTAGTTATCCGGGAAGCAAGTAAACGGAAGGGTGTTCCATAGGCAAGAAGTGCGAGAAAAGAAACTGTTGGAGTAGAAGGGTTGAAGTTGCATTTAGCTATTTCAACAGTAAACGGGTGGAACCTAGATTCCAATCTAGTAACAATTCATATAGTAGGGGCAACAAGGAAAAAAGCTCGTCAAAGCAGTTTCTATAAAAAATATTTATAGAAAGGACAGAGAGAAGTCGCGCAAAGTCGGTGAGAAAGTGACTGAAGTCGAGATGTCAAGTCAGGATCGATTACATTACAGATCTTTCTTTAGATTTTATCAAAAACTTCGTGAGCACCAAACCAGATATGGTAGCAGTATTCAATACAAGGACGAATGGTAGATTTGTTATTATTATTACAAAAGTGAAACAATAGAGTTGTTGGGATAGACTAAGCTATCCACCCCTGGTTACAGGTCAGTAAACTTGGAACAATCAAATATCTGCGAACTAGCCAATCAGTGTTCTTGATTGCAATGTAAGCAATCTCATTGGCCCAAACCTACTTTAGCGCCAAAATTCAACGTGCCGATCTTCAACTTCCAAAACATATAAAAGCCACACTTTCGAATCAAATTTCAGTTTCCTCCAGTGCTATTCGAATCCACGCTGGTCCTTTTCAACACCCTCGACCAGCTACACTTTACTTTCGCGCGCAATCTTTCGAAGTGCTAATGGATTTAGGGGTTACTCACTTCATTCTTCACATACTGAAAGACCTTCCTCGCTGCCGTCAAGAACTTCTACTTGCTTTAAAAATATTCTTTGACTATTTCTCGACCACCGATATTTTAATCTTCGTGAAGTTTTATTCAGACTTATATTCATACCAATACTGATCACCTTTACGTAACAAACAACATGAATACTGAATATTCTATAATTAAAAGATTAAGATATTTCGTCAACTTCAAATATTTTCGGCAAGGTACGTAAAACTCACTTTGTTTCTACAATCTACCTTACGTGAAAATCTACGAACATTCGCCTCAACGCACTTCGGTTGTATCTTTGTAACGAATCGAACTTTCGTCAATCAAACAAAAGTTTACGATACTTCATTCTTGACTATTTCATGTTAAAACTCATCTTAACATTACTCGTCATTTCGACATCACAGGTCTATCGTCATATGTGAATTTTATTGTTTTTCTTGAACTGTTTAAATGTTTCTTTGTTTATATAAAAATTATTCTTGTTACATTTGTTTGCTCAACCAGTTGTTTTAGTTGATCATTTCTACATTTTTGTCTGGATTGTCGTTTCTTGTGATCAAATATAAAAATAGTTGTGAACTTGGTTAAGAACACGCACACAGCCTTAAAACCCTTCAGTCAGTCAGTTAAGTGCCATACATGATACACACTTGGGCGATCATGTCTCGAAAGAGACATGACTGACTGGGCAGATTATCCCGCAGAAGGTTGCCATTGCTTTCTGCGGTAGACCGGCTGCCGACCAAGACTATAGAACCCAATCTGTCCTGTTATTTAACCCATAACTAGAAGGAATAGACGGATTAATACCTTTCCCAAGGGTATTTGTGCGTAAGTGAAGGCAATGTATTCAGCTAGAATTCGAACTCGGCTCCCCGATTTCTCGTTCCGAGCTGATATCCAATGCACCACAACGCACATCCTTACTAAAACCCTTACTAAACCTTAACCCTACAACCACAAGTTCTCTACAGAGTCAAAAGTGGTAAAAGAAAGCTCCATCCTGCTAAGTATAAATCTATACCGCTCTCTCAGAATTATACGAAAGGCGGAACGTTCAATCGTTGAATGAATGCAAGAACATTTAAAAGAAACTGGAAATAAACGCGAATTGGTCGCCTTTGTAGATATCAGTAATGGCTATAGTGTTTTAGAGCGATAGTGAAGGAGTGTCGCTTTTGTTTGTCATGAGTCGAACAACTTTTAAATCGTGAGAAAAGTCGACCGAATTATAAGTGAAGGTGAGTTGCCATATTTACTAATTTACTGAAAAAGATCAACAATAGAACGCATTGTTACAAGTGTCCTGTGTTAATTTATTATTACTTATGTCAAGAAAATGTCGAATAACTAATTCGTATATAATGTAGAATGAGTCATTTATATATACAATTCTTACAGGCAAACGTTCGGTGTTGGGCGATTAAAATAACCAGTAGTATTCTGAAATTTAAATACCCGGGAATTGTTCTAACAGAGGACGGAAAGTGTGGCACTGAGATCTGAAGGCGAATCGGCATGACATTCCAGAAGCTGAGTAGAGTTTTGAGAAACAGAAAAAAATTCGCTGGAAACAGAGAAGAGAGTATTGGATTATCGTGTGATGTCTGTTATTCAATATGACAGTGAATTCTCGACAATTTTATCAAAGACTAGCAGTATAGCCCGGCGTTGCTCGGGTGTAATGAAAGCTTTAAAACTAATCCATGGAACTCAGACTCTTTGGACGTTGGCACGAAAGACTAAAAAGCAATAGTTGTTTCCAGTTAAAGCGAAACCGTAGACTGAAAGAAAAATGAATGGATGTAAGTCAAATTTTGATTTCCTGGTATCGATATCAATTTTTCTGCACTATTGTAAGAACTGCAACCTTGAAACTTGTGAATATCGTTTCTTATGTCTTTGTCTATGAGTGTATCAAATTTGATTAAAATCGGACCACTCCTTCTATAACCCGATTTTTTCGATTATCGATTTTCGATATTTATCGGGGGTACCTCGACACAAAACCTAGCTAAGAACACTCGCAGATGCTTATAATACAACTGTGTAAATTTTCAAGAAAATCGGTTCTTAATAACGCGCATTTTTACGGTAAACCACATACTATATAAGTGACAGAATTTCGTTGATCACATTCAAAAGTAGGCCACATATTATACCGGCACCCACTTTTGACCCCTCCGATTATATTACATATTAACATGATTATAAAGATATATAAACCAAATACAATGTGATATTTATCATTTACCATTTCATAAAAAATATTATTTACGATTTTATAAAGAAATAAATATCTTTATTTAAAATTTATAATAAATTTACAAAATTATACAAATATGTAAACCAACTATAATGCAACATTTATTATTTCCCGTTTTATAAATAACTACGAAAACAAGTTTTTTCTTATTTAATCAAATAAATAGCATATAATATCTTTGTTGTTAAGAATAAAGAAAATGTATAAGTCTATTTTTATATGTTTAGTGTTTTATCAAAATCCTGATCGTCACTTTTTAAAGACAATATTTTTTCCGAAGGAGATTAAAAGTGTATATAAAATAATAGTAGTAAAAGTGTATATAGAATAATAGCGGTGTCAAGGGAATACCTTTTTGATACTCTGTTTCTTTTTGTTTTTGCTTTTTGGATTTTTTTACAGGCACGAAGATTAAACATTGGCAAACTTTCATTTTATCAAAAATGAATATTCCCAAAGAAGAAAATATCATTTACATAAAGAGAATAGCTTAGTAAATCGAAAAAAAAAAGACTATTTTCCTAGTAAGAAATTTGTTTCAACTTAATTGAATTTTTATGCACTACCGAGCGATGTAGAACAAAATATGTTAAATAACGCTTAAGATTTTACGTATGCATATCTGTCCGTAACGACATGCACTAATCATCATCATTCATCATCACAATTCTGTGGGATTACGCCATTTTCACAGACAGGAAAATTGAAGCGAATTGGCCGGACATAATTGTCAAAAATGAAAGAGAAAAAAATTGCTTACTTATTGACCAGAGGACTGTAACCTAGCAGCCAAGGATTTTCAAAATCTATCGAAATATATAGAAATCTAAATAGAAAATATGCAGAAATTAAAAACAAGAAAAGTACCAGTCATAGTCGGTGTACTTGGAATGATAAAAAAGGAACTCAACACATCGAAAAAAAATTCCTGGAAATCACAGCATAAGAAGTACAGGAAAAATTGTTTTGATAATTACAGCCCACGTACTAAGAAGAACCTTGTCCATGTAACTCGAGTGATGTTATGCGAGTTAGAAAAACGAATTATGGAACGTAGCCGTAACAACACACCACTATCTGCATTAGGTCTTCCTGCAGACATGGTAAGTAGTGTCACCATAGCAGAAATCGAAAGATAATAATAATAATAATAATAATAATAATAATAATAATAATATGCTAGAAATGACAATGAGCTGGAAGGTCTTCTGCAAACTGTAAAATGCTTCAGTGAAGACATTGGAATGAAATTCAATTTGGATAAATGTACTAAAGTCACAGTTTTATGAGTATCGCTATAACAAACATCCTCTATTAGTTTAGACTCTGCTGTAACAATAAAAGATTTATAGCAAGAAGCTTATAAGTAACTAGGTATAAATGAGAGTGAAAGAATTCACCATAACAAATGAAAGAAATAGTACATAAAGAGTACTATAGAAAGGTACGACTGATATTAAAAACTGAATTGAATTCTCAGAACATAATTATGTCCATTAATAACCTTGCCATAAGATGTAGACCGTCTATACATACATACGGTCTTATTCAACTAGAATTGTCATACAACTATTGGCTTACTAACATACATGGAAACAATATGAAAACAGAAAGAAAAATAATAATAAGGTAGTTGATGCTGTAGAAGCGACAAAAAATATGAAAAAGAAAGCCAAGGATAAAGCTCTTGAACAGATGAAAATAATGTGGATCCAAAATGCAGATTCTGTGACAATTACCAAGAAACAATAGACCGACTAATATCAGGATGTTCTGTACTTGCCCCAAATGAATATAAAAATCGCCACGATAGTGGTGAAATATTTCCATGTGAAATATTTCCATGTGCAAACACTTTAGAAAATATATAAACAAACACTGGTATGAACATCACCCAGCACCGGTTACAGAAATAGATGCCACTATTCTATAGAATTACACCAACTACACAGACAAGAAAATCGAAGCAAATAGGCCGGACATTATTGTTAAAAACCAAAAAGAAACAACTTGCTTAGTAATTAATATGTCTTGTCCAGTGGATTGTAACATAGCAACCATGGAATTTGAAAAACTATTAAAATACAAAGACCTGGAAATTGAAATAGAAAAAATCTGGAAATTGAAAACAAGAATAGTAACATTGATAGTAGGTGCATTTGGAATGATAAAAAATGGAACAAAACAATCCTTGGAAACCCCAGCTTAAGAGATATACAAAAGATTGTCTTGTTAAGTACAGCCTACACACTTAGGAGAACTTTGTCTATGTAACACTAGGGATGTTATGGGAGATAGAAAAACACATGAATTGTAGCCATAACAACACACCAAGACCTACCTTAGGTCTTTCTGCACACTTGGTAGGTAGTGTGACCATAGCAGAAATTGAATTATGATGAAAATAACACTAATAATAATAATAATAATAATAATAATAATAATACAACATTTAGTTATGGAAAATTATATATATATATATATATATATATATATATATAGTTGTCAGTCCGTAAACGGTGAGGATAATCCAACAAGATTTCCTTAATATAAATTATTAATAGGTAAATCCATATAGAGAGCTCGCTGGATGTTAACCAGAACGATATGAAGTTTATAAAGGAAAACTCAACACGTCATATTAAAAACTATATATATATATATATATATATATATATATATATATATATATATATAAAGGAAAACTCAACACGTCATATTAGTTTACAATATTGCCTCCATCTAGTTTTTTTCTATTATGTTCCCTCTTCATTTTAAGAAAATGTTCATTCCGGCAGAAATTTTATGCCAGATGGAGGCAATATTGGAAACTAATATGACGTGTTGAGTTTTCCTTTAATATATATATATATATATATATATATATATATATATATATATATATATATATATATATATAATTTCTTTTTGAAAGATGGAGTTATTTTCTGGTGCCATTTTAAATAAAAGAAGTGATAGAAATGCTACAATATAAATAGGCAGACGAAGAATGTTTCCGGTAAGAGACCATCTCAAACTAACCACTAAAACCAAATTAGTCTCGTTCTAATGGATTTATCTGCCCTTCATTAGAAAACGTAAAAGTGTTTACTTCATAACCATTTTTGTGATGTTTTTTTTTTCTACTCTGCAATTTTATGCAATTTCGGTTTGAACATTTTAATTCGAATCATTTATTATTCCAAACCAAGAGGTTGAAGTTATACTTGTACCGTGAGTGAGAATTTAAGAAACTACTTGAAATAAGTTTTAGCAATAATTTTCTGGTTGGCTGCAGATCATGTAATACTTCAGTTCATTAAATAAAATATATTTATATTTTATTTATTTTAAATACGTATATGCCAACATACACTTGTGCAGGTGAGTGCATATGTATGTACGCCGCTAACAACTCTTATTTATACAGTTTTGATTAAAAATGCGTCTTAATTTGCGAGAAATTGAACAAAAATAAGTGAGATGAAAGAATTCAGAAGTACCTGAAAGATACATTTTGTTCGTTCAATAACACAAAAGCATAAAAAAGACTGCTGTGAGGCTGTTGTGATATGTTGGCCTTGACTGAATGTACTCTCATATATATATATATATATATATATATATATATATAGTGGCATTCTCGGGTTGTTTGGGAGGAAATTATTAATATATATATATATAATTTCCTCCCAAACAATTCGAGAATGCCACTACTACACAGGGGCTTACAGAGAGTGAAAGTTAAAGAAAAGACTAAGTATTGAGAGAATTGAGGAAAGGACAAAAGGATGGACTGAACTGAAAGAAGCAGGAGGTAGCGATTGGCGTTGCTTTTAATTTTTTGGTGATTGTATTTATCCGGGAAGAGGGTTTCACAGATGGGAAATGCGAGAAAAGAAACTGTTGGAGTAGAAGTTTAAAAGTGGCGGTTGCATTTAACTATTTCAACAGTAAACGGGTGGGAGTTAGATGCTAATTTAGTAACGGTTAAATTCATGCAGTCGGGGGCAACAGGGAAAAAAGATAGTCAAAGCTGTTGCCAAGGAAATATTTATTAAAAAAGACAAAAAGAAATCACACCAAATCGGTGAGAAAGTGACTGATATAGAGGTGTCAAGTCAGGATCGATTATATTACAGATCCTTCTTTGGATTTTTTCAAGAGTCTCAAGGTGATTAGTTGGATCATCAGACCAGATATGAAATTAGTATTCAATACACAGGCAAATGGTAAATTTTTAAATGACCAAGATGGATTCTAACGACAAAGATTTTCTGGGACGATACAGTTAACTAACTTCCATTGCTTTAGATGCGGCTGTTGATTCGATATAGTCACTCCACTTCAAGTCAGTTGAAAACGTAAGACTTAAAAGGAGTAGTGTATTGCTCTCCTGGGGTCTAGCGCAAGCTATGCTAATGACAGTTAGAAAAGTTTCTACATGCCATTTCCTGCCCCAATTAACCACTGATTGGTAGTCCTTTTCAAGATCTGCAGCCAGGTTTACTTTGTCAGCTCTGGCAGATTTGCTATTGAGTTTAATCTGTATAAAAATTACTGGGGAACTGATGACATCAGGAAGATCATTGATGTAGATCAGCAACAGCGTAGGACCCAGGATAAGACCTTGGTGGACACCCGCGTTCGAGTGAAGAATCCTATAGCTAGCCCATTCAAAATAACGTTCATTTCATGATTTAATAGGAACGAGTAGATTAGCCCAAACAACCGTCCTTTAATACCGTATCCCTGGATCTTCAATAGAAGACTAGCGTGTCGAACCCTGTCAAACGTCTTCGAGATATCTAAAGCCACAGCGCGAGTTTCGCCGTTGTTATCAAATGGCTTATTTACACATTCAGTGATGCCCACTAACACATCAATGGTAGACCTGACGAAACAGAAGCCGATTGTAGCTCTCCTGTAGAGTTGTTCTCCATCATGCACATGGAGACTCTGAGTGCAATTTCAACATTCGGGAACATAGATTTCAAAATGTTCGAAAATATTTTTCAGTACTGTCACAATCTTCATCGAGATCCATGAAGTATTTGAGATACATTCGTTTAAAAGGTCATCATAATTCAGGTCTTTAGGGTTCATGCTTTGATTGCAGTACCGTGTTTGTTTTGTTTATTCTTTCTAACATGTCATTCCAAAGAAATGTGAGAATGGTTATTTCCAGGTTTTCCATTTTTTTCTCAATCATTCTGCATCTCGCCTTGTATTCACTGACACGTCATTGTCAACTGATAGAGAATCGAATGCATGTTTTATTTTCTCGAAATCCCCATACAGAGCATGAATAGCATCAAAATGTGCTGACCATCGTGTGTCAGGCAGACGTTTGACCACAAAATCTTTTTCTCTCAATGCATTTCAGCGATGAGTAGAACCAGCAAAAAAATGAATACAGGTGCTGAACAAAATCAAAGAATTTTACAGTCTGTAGACAAAATTCTGCTGTTATTTTACTCCCACCAAGTTTAGGCTGTGTCCAACACAGGGGACATCGATGGTAAACTCATTGAGTTGATCAATCCGTGCATGTGATTCAGTATATCATCCAGATCTATTTGAGGTATTGTAGTATGACTGACCATGGCAGTTTGATAGTAGAATTTTATTCTCATTAATAAAATTCACCACTGTATCTGTTAAATCCTTTGCTCCATGAGAAATGATGGGGATGAACGTGAAAAAAACGTCCCACAGGCTCATAGCCTTTAAAGTATCGGACAGTAAATGTCAGTTGATCTGCTTGTGAGGTGTTTGGAGTGGAATCTTAACTTATTGAATAATACTTTAAGAAGAAAGGAAACTTATACTTAGCATCAGGAAAAGACAATTGAAGTTTCTGGGACACGTAAAGAGGAAGAAGGGCTTGGAGAAACTACTCATAGGGCGGATTGAGGCAAAGAGAGACAGAAGAAAACAGCGCGTCACTTGATGGGTTTAAGCAAAAGGATGGCAGAGTAGGATTTGGTAGAAATAACAAGACAAAATATATTAAGAGCTACAAGTAACAGGAAGGTGTGGAGGGCTATGGTTGCCAACGTTCTGAAGGGACACGGCACATAAAAAAAGAAGGTTACGTATAGAGAAATATAAAAGTTTTGCTTATCTGGCAGGAGCCATGTAGTGTGTCCGAGCGTTGTCTCCGGACATCTACTTCGTTTGACTATCAAAAGTGGAGAGCAAATATGATTTCTATTTCAATTGGCGGCAAAAAAGCTTGTTCCGGTGCATGTTGAGAGTTTTCATATTTAACTATTGTTTTTATAATCGCATTTTGTTTGCTGTTATCATGCTTATATATATATTGTAAAGTAATTTGATTACTTTTAATTTCTTTTATTATTAGTTATTTATTATTTTGATGTCATATTCCTACATCAGTCAGTCAGTTAAGTGCCGTACGTGAAACACGCTTGGGCGATCATGTCTTGAAAGAGACATGACTGACTGGGCAGAAGATTATCCCGCAGTAGGTTGCCATTGCTTTCTGCGGTAGACTGGTTGCCACTCAAGGCTATAGAACCCAATCTGTCCTATTATTTAACCCATAACTATAGGGAAGAGATGGATTAATACCTTTCCCAAGGGTATTTGCGCGTAAGTGAATGCATTTAAAAAATGTTAAGCTTTTATTTTAGTTTTAATTCCAAGTTAATACATTAAATTTAATATTTCCAATTAGCAAAATACATTACTGCATTTCAAACCGAATTTAAATTAATTTGAATTTTTTGAAATCGCTAAAATCGTTCATATTGACAAATCTGTTATCATAACATAATTCTCTTCATTAAAAAACGTTTTCAAAGATGAAATATACATATGAAATTTATTTAAAATGTAATTAGTCTAAATTGAAACAGATATTAATTATATTTCAATCAAAATATCACAGAAAAGTATCTTTTTAAACGGGGATAAGTGTTTTTATGCGGTGTTGAGAGATTTATCAATAATTTAATGTTTAACATTTTTAAGTAAAGGGTCCATAACTGTATAAATTACTTGATAAACACAACGTGAATGCCTTTTAGAAAAATATTCAAGTAATCTAAGATTTTATTTTATTTTTAACGTATTTTAGGTTTCTTGGTTACAAAAACGCTTTTACTATCGTTACTGTTCTTATTTCTGATAATGTCTTGTATAGGCGTCCGTATTTACAAAAATCGGCACATTTATACGCACGCAAAAACATTAAAAATTGTTTTTAAAATACTTGGTGTTGATAAATTCTGGTAAGTTTTCCATTCATGATTAACTAAAAAGTTGTAAGTTTAAAAATGTATTTTTTGACAGTATTTATTTATTTCTATTATTTGGACAGTATTTATTTATTTCTCTTATTTGGATCATCACTATATATATATATATATAACCGAACTACTACAAATTAATACACAATTTTATTTAAATAAGTAGGATTGCTGACAGATGTAAAAATATATTGCTTCGTCTGTACATTCGGGAATATTACAAAAGAATAATTTATACAATCCAGCAGGGTACGAACTTGCGTCCTCCTGCTTGGAAAGCCACCGTTGAGCAAACAAGATGGCCTTAATTTTTTTATCAATGTGTGTCAAGGAGAAAAATATATATATTATTCATTCATTTAAACTAAACAAATAAAAAAAATGTAAGTGTGTGTGTGTGTGTGTGTGTGTGTGTGTGTGTGTGTGTGTGTGTGTGTGTGTGTGTGTGACTGGACAGGCTAGCGAGAAAGAAAACATTTTGTTGATGTCTTCCTGTCCATAAGTCTTGAGAATGCTCGCGAATGTCTGCTTGTTTGTTTGTCTTTTATTTTGCCTCTTGAAGCAGCAGCATAAGATAACGTCATAAGGTAAAGTTTCAGTCACATGTTCTCCGTCGTGTGTCATTTTGTTTTGTTTAGTCTTTTTACGAAGAATGTGTGTACATGTGCGCGTGTCCGCTGCATGTGGAGGCGTTTCTTAGGACAAACATTCACTTATTGTGCGATTGTCTGCGCCTGTCTGTTTTCTACACTGAGTAAGAAATCTTTTAGTCGTGGTGGAGGGCAGATTTTTACATGCGAGGAACGGATGATTCAGAAGCAGAGACTGGTGGATTTGTTGCATCCGCTGCTTTTAGGAGAGAAGTCAAGGATTAAAAAGAGTAAAAATAAAAAGAAAGACGTACATGATGGGTCTGCGGATTATTGTTCAGGGAATATGCGTTCAAGCCTCATATCTCTAATATAATAAAAACTTTTTGTAGTAAGTTCTCGTTGTATATGTATGTATACAAAATAATAGTATTTCAGTGGTTAGCAAGCATCTCGTAAAAGGATTTGCAAGTGCAATGTGTTCGATCCTCACTAGGCGTCTCATTGTACCAGCTTAGTTACACTTAATACAAAGGTCTATGCGCTGAAAATTAATTAGCCAGAGTGAGTGATGAAAATAAGATGTCGGATAAAAGGAGGTTTGTATTGACAATACTTAATTGTTCTTGTGCCTTCCTGTTAATTGTATGAAATGATTACACTATCCCATAATAGTTGTTATATTTTCACACACATTTCATATACTCAGTGTAACAACTATTATAAGTTGGATACTGTAATATTGTACCCCCTAAGTTCCATAATTGCTCTTAAATTTGCATACACGTTTCATTCAATAAATGAACTATTATGGGAAATAAGTGAGTATGTTATATTATCATACAACCACTATCTCATTATAATTGTAATATTTGCAATATTTTGGGAGATAATGATGGTTTACTGGTACAATCCCTAGTAATCAGCCCATAGCTGGGGGAGATTATGTAGATCCATACCTTTCTGAAGGGTATTTGCGCCTAAGTTGTTGTCGCCTGTTAGGACCAGGAAGAAAGACATGAAAAGAAGGTAGATTGAACCAGTGTATTGATATAACAGAACATATATAAAAAAATAAGAGTGTTATTAATCAGCAGATAGAAGTGTCTGTCCAAACTGTCAAGTTACACTGCGTCTCGACTGCCTCCTTTAAAAAGTTTCACAGGTTAGTATTTATGAAGGAGGAAGAGTTCATTCCAATATAGATAGGGCACCATAACATAAGTGAATGTAACGAACCCGACTGAAAGTGGAACTTTGCATTCCGCGCTGTTATCCATTAAGCATCCCGCGCATCCAAGCTTACAGAACCTGATATTCCCAAGTGATCACCCATCTAGGTTCTGACCAGGCTCGACGTTGCTTAACATCGGTGATTGTACGAGAACAGGTGTTTCAACATGATATGGGCGTAAGCCGCATGTAAATAGAAGGTGATAGCTCTCTCAGCTATGGGTTAAATAGTAACGTAGACTGAGTCCCTTAGACTTGCGAGGTAGCCAATCTAAGCGAAGAAACAACCCACAAAGAAACTGTGAAGATCCATGATCGCTTGATTTTTAAAGAGACATGGCACCGACCAGGCTCGACGTTGCTGACCATCGGTGATTGTGCGAGAACTAATGTGAACGTAAGCCACATGCACACTGAATGTGATAGCTCTCTCAGCTATGGGTTAAATAGCAAGGTAGACTGGGTTCCCTAGCCTTAGGAAGTAACTAATTATGACATTAGAAATATACCTTAAAAAGTTTGGAGATGGTAACAGGACACCAATCTACTATTTTTCCTAAGAAAGTTCCCCAATTCACAGGAAATAGATGTTATATTTTCGCATATTTCATACACTTAGTTATACAAAAGAGGGATCAATTTATGGAGAGCCATTATCACCTACGCCCTGAAAAGTAGTAAAATAAATAAATTTAAAAAGTGTGTAAACGCTAAAACGTTGTTGTCAATAGAATTGACTCATAGACAAACTTGCACTTCTTCACCTGATTTTCCATTCTTTATCAATTTTGAATATCGTTGTCTAAAACAGAAAACAGTTTTATGTGGTTATCTCCACTCATTCGCCCAAAAAAGGCATAGTATGATGTTAAAAGGGTTCAAACTTAAAGTTTTATCATCAAAATGCTTATGTTATTATTAAGAGGAAAGATCGAAGTTTAATCCTAATGTCATTATTTTCCTTTCTAACACGTTCAAAATTTTGGTTAACTTTCTTTTTTTTCAGCGATCCACTCCATGCTTACGTAATGTTTTTACGATAGCAAGTCGTTTTTTGGTGTTGAAAGGCACATTAATTTGAAAATTCTTGTAAAGATCAACTAATTGTCTGATTTTAATGGAACTTTCAGGACTTATTCACAAATGAATGGAGTTATTTATATAATCATTATTTTTGGAAAATCTTGGTAAAAATATTTTTTTACATCTATTACACTTCGATTAATTGCATGAAATGTCTATAAACTCATTATGCATCCCAATCTTTTTCTTTTTTAATTAAATGCAAAACACCTTGGAGAATGTAAATCACGTTATTTTTTTTTAATTACCAGACCATTTTTTCCGAAAATCTGCTCCGAAGAGTTGATTTTCTAAGCACTGCTTAGATGTGGCACAAGGCCGAAAGTATGGTGTACCCAGTGACGATCGAACTCACTACTCAGTTGTAATGATTCTAGAGAGACAAGCTTGCTAACCATCACACTACGCCGAGGCGCCCAATCTGCTCGAATAGTAAAATCAAAATATATTTAAACTCCGATATTTTTAATTTAGATAAACTTTTAATTTATTCTATAAACAATATTATTTTAGGATATCATATTCTGAAAAAAATAAAAATTCGATGAATAATGAATTTTTATAAGAATTAATTTCATTTTTTCTTTGCTAATTATAATGACTTATAAAGTTTCCAACATCTTTTAAATAGCTTCCAGTCACTCGGTGTATTCGGGTATTAATTTATTAAGTAAAGACTATATTTACAAATCGAAAATTAAAAAGACTAATACTAATAATTTAGAATTAATGTTTTTAAATAATTTTATTTTTTATGTTAAACTGCACCTTTTGTTTTTAAATTGCTTCCAGTCACTCGGTGTCTTCGGGTATTAATTTATTAAGTAAAGACTATATTTACAAATCGAAAATTGAAAAGATTAATACAAATAATTTAGAATTAAGGTTTTTAAATAATTTACTTTTTTATGTTAAACTGCACTTTTTGTTTTTACTATGGAAACTTATAAAAGACTTGTCATTAAAAGGTCACGTGTTTGAATGGTTGTTCCCCTTACGAAAAGTTATTTCGGATTATGTCATTTTTTGTCACCATACTTCTAGATGTGTAAACTAATTGATAACAGAAGCTGAAAAGTCAACGAGTCAAACCTTTCTGTTTAAGAAATAATTTTATTTGAAAGTTTATGCCATAAGCAGGTAATATTTGTTTAAAATTAGATTCATTTAAATTTAAACTTGCTAATTGTCCAAAAATAACGTGTCACAGATCTATATTTTATTTTTGCAAGATTTTTAAAACAGAGAATTAACTTTTGTTCACAAATGTGTCAATCGCTCAAAAATGACCGAAAAATTAAAAAAAAATTGAAATCTCAAATTTTGAAATTCCGATCAATATAATTTCCCTTGTAAATACCCCAGAGTATTTTGCTTACTAGAAATAGTAAATTTAATCATTTAGCGTTCAATTAAAACTAAAATAAAAGCTTCAAAAAAGTTTTTTTATTTATTTTCAAAAATTCAATTTAAAATTTAAATATCGAAAATAAGTGGAAGTAACTAGTTTTATGAAATGGCCGTATCCGTTCCATACACAGGAATCCCTGTATTCAATCTACTTCGGAAGATAGGAAGGCCGAAAGTAGAGGCACTCAATGAGGATGAAACTCACTACTCAGTCGTAATTGTTCTATTGAGACAAGAGTGCTAGCCATTACACCACGTCGAGGTGTAAACCGTATATAGCAGGAACATAGAATATGCAATACAGACTAGTCAGCGATAAAAATAAATAAATTAACATACGCGTCGGGTACATTATTAAAATAAGAAAACAGGTGCGCAGAGGACGTCCTCATAAATATTCATTAGGTCTTGATGGATACAAACAGGATTAGCAATACAAAAGACCCGGATGTAGACAAGTGTATATGTGTACGTGTGTGTTCAATGTATGAATACCTTGCAAAAAAAAAAAAGTAAACTCCTTTTTTTTTCTTTTTTTTTTTTTTGTGGTGACAAAAATTTAAATAAATGTATTGAAACACAGTCGTACTGAAAAAAAAAAGCCTATTTTAGATGTTCCGGAATTAAAAGATTGTAAGAAAACATGTTTCGTTTTAGTTAGCCAAAACATATTATTCAAAGAAAATTCATAGAGGTTCTTTGAAGTAATTTCTTTTTAGTCCATAGAGCAGGAGAAAGAAAATGCTCAATGAATAAGAATAACCTTCTTCTGTCCCCGGAAATACGCAATCGCGCCGTACGCATGCGTAGTCTCGAAGACAGCTAAACGCATTAAGGTAATTAAAACTCTGAAGAAGACGAAGTCGTGTGCATCGTCAGGTTTATTAAGAACAAAAACGGTAAAACTAGAAAAGAAATGAATATATATGAATAAACACTAGTAAAGTTAAACACACAAACAAGAAATAACAAAACCAGCCGGGGGGGGGGTCTTGAACGTAAAATTGAGATCATTTATTATTTGTCTAATAAATTGGTAAAAAGAAGATAGCGAGGATTTCTTTTACAAGAAGAATATGTATAAAAGTTTGCTGCTGAAATGCATTCTAATGTTGCAGTGGGTTCACGGAAAAGAAGGTTAAATTTTGCGACACGTATTGAAAGAGTTCTATACAGAGAGATAAACGTGACAACGTAACAAAATAAAAATCTATGAAATAAGGCTACATTAAACAAATGTGTAAACAATAGCACGGAAATGAAATAGAATAGACATATGTAAAGAGAAAGTTTACAAACCAAGGACAGTTAAGTTTGGAGATAAAATCAGGATAAAACTACTAACATAATCCTTTATTGTGTCCGGTTACTCATAGTAAAGGGGTAACCGGATATGGTTACAATAGTGACCAATCTAAAAGTAACTGAAAAAGAGACAAACAAAAGAGGAAATAAGCAATATAGTTACTATATATATATATATATATATATATATATATATATATATATATATATATATATATATCAGTCCTTGCAATAAAGTGCTCGATATCAGAGACAGAGTATTAACATGATTGAGGCAAACATGATAAAAATTTGGGATTCGTTCCGAGATTTCTTCTGTGACGTCACTTGGAACAACGTTTTTACTCTTCCCGTCGATGATTGTGCATCCGAGGTCTCCTCCTGGGTTAAGGCTGGCATCGATGCTTTCATCCCTGCCAGGAAATTTCAGCTTAAATCTCATTCGTCTCCCTTTTTTCGCCCACTTGCTCGGCTGCCATTGCCCATCATTTCTTCCGGCTCTATCGTAGCTACGCGTCGGACCAAAACAGGCGCCTTTTCACCTCAGCTCGTAATAAGTGTAAAAAGATACTTAACGAAGCTAAAATGTTGTTTGCTACCAGAATGAAGTAACGCATAGCATCCTGTAAGTTCGGCGCCAAAGACTACTGGCGACTCTGTAAAAGCGTACTTACAAGAGTAATTCCTCAATACCCCCCCCCCATCAATGAATTTGAGGTTCTCACCTCCTCAGCGGACATGGCTGAATGCTTTGCTCGCAGATTCTTGACCAATTCGAGGCTGGATTCGTTTGGAGTTTCTACACCCGACTTCCCACCTAGAACTGAGGCTCAACTGAATGACGTCCACATTACACCCTCACTGGTCTCTAGAATAATCTCAAAACTTGACCCTCACAAAGCGAGCGGAGGGGACGGAATCCCAATCATAATCTTGAAGAAATCTGCCCCTGAACTCTCCTCTGTCCTTTCTAAGCTCTACAACTTCTGCCTATCTGCTTCCTGCTTTCCTGCCTGTTGGAAGTCTTCCTCTGTAGTTCCTATATTTAAGAACATTGGAGAACCCTCGGACCCCTATCAGCCTTCTTCCAATCTTTGGCAAAGTGTTCGAAGCCATTGTCAACGCCGAGGTGGTTCAGCATCTCACAGCCTACAGGCTCCTCTAGGACAGACAGTATGGTTTCCGCTTCACCAGGTCTACTGCTGATTTGCTAACAACCATCACCGAGTATATATACCAAGCTCTCGACAAGAATGGCGAAGCCCGAACCGTTGCCTTAGATATCTCTACAGCGTTCGACAGAGTCTGGCATGCTGGTCTTCAACGCAAACTGCGGAGCTATGGAATAACTGGACATCTGTTTGACCTAATCCAGTCTTTCCTCTTTAACCGCACATTGAAGGTGGTATTAAATGGACATGCTTCCCAGAACTACCATATGAACGCGGGTGTCCCTCAAGGCTCTATCCTAGGTCCTACGCTCTTTCTTAATGATCACCCCGATGCCAAGTAGGCATGTACGCCGATGACACCTCAGTTTACTCTCGCCTCGATCAAAAATCTGGTGTGGGCGACAAAGCGAACCTCGCTGCCGAGCTTGAAAAGGACCTCCAATCCGTAGTGGACTGGAGTAGAAATGGCTCGTAAATTTTAATGCTTCCAAAACGAAGCTGCTATCAATTAACCATCATAGACAATTGCACCTACTTCCATGGAACAGGCTTGCCTCCTAGAGAGTAAAACACTATGCCTCCTTGGCCTCACACTCTCAGCGGACCTCAAGTGGAATGACTATATCGAATCCATTGCTAAATCCGCTGCTATGAAAGTCGGCTCTCTGTGCAGGGCCCGGAAGTTTTTCCTGTCTGAATTTATCCTGCACATATATGAATCTACTATCTGCCCGTGCATTGAATACTGCTGCCACATCTGGTCGGGTGCCCCTGCTATTCTCCTCGGGGTTCTTGACAAAATACAACGGAGAATCTGTAATGTAATAGATACCGACTCGGCAGACCGGCTGCAGTCACTCTCTCACCAGCATGACGTGGCTTCTCTGTGCCTCTTCTATAAATACTTTCATGGCTTCTGCTCCGATGAACTTAGATCACTGGTGCCCCCTAGGTACGAATTTGCACGAGATACTAGTTTAGCAACTAGGTTCCACCCTTTTACAGTGAAACCCAATAAAATGTAACCGCAATTTCTACTCCAACAGCTTCTTTTCTCGCACTTCTCGCCTGTGGAACTCCCTTCCACTTACTTGCTTCCCCGACAGTTAGAATCTCCAGGAGTTTAAATGTAAGGTCAATAGACACCTCCTAACACACTAACTCGCATTCATTCTCTCAAACACTCTTCCCATCTACCCAACCCTCATCCTTGGTATCCTTGCCTCTCTATCACCCTCCTTCTGACATTTCCTATATCTAACCACTCTTTCTCATCACCTTCCCTTATGTAACCCCCTGCGCAATAGTGGTAGTGGAATGCCTTGCCTGGGGTGAAATGATTAAAAGAAATGAAAATAAAAATAACCGTATACATGCGAACATACACATGTACAGGCGTACACGCAGACACCTGAACACGCTCATAAACTCACACTTCAACATAAATTATTTTTTAACTTAATATAAAAATAACGAAAATGAGAAAAAACGACAGATAATTACTGATACCTCCTGACAAGTGAGCCGAACGATTCCACAAAGTCTCGTGTACAAAATTCTGGAGGAGAGGTGCTGAATATAACATCAATCAGCTTAGTGACAAATTTTATATTGTTTCTATTATATATATATATATATATATATATATATATATATATATATATATATATAAACTTATTTATAAATGGAACTTTATCTGTGTGTGTCTGTGTGTGTCTGTGTCTGTGTGTGTGTGTGTCCGTTACCTATAGACTCCAAAACGGCTGAACCAATTTTCTTGAAAATTTACAGAGTTGTACTATGAGCGTCTGCGAGTCTTCTTAGCTATGTTTTGTGTCGAGGTACCCCCGATAAATATCGAAAATCGATAATCGAAAAAATCGGGTTATAGAAGGAGTGGTCCGATTTTGATCAAATTTGATACACTCATAGACAAAGACATAAGAAACCATATTCAGAAGTTTCAAGGTTGCAGTTCTTATAATAGTGCAGAAAATCGATAATATATATGTATAAATCGATACCAGGAAATAAAAATTTGACTTACATCGATTCATTTTTCTTTCAGTCTACGGTCTCGCTTTAACTGAAAACAACTTTGCTTTTTAGTCTTTCGTGCCAACGTCCAAAGAGTCTGAGCTCCAGGACCATGGATTAGTTTTACAGCTTTCATTACACCCGAACAACGCCGGGCTATACTGCTAGTATATATATATATATATATATATATATATATATAGAGAGAGAGAGAGAGAGAGAGAGAGAGCAATAACAGTGGCAGTGTTCAGTCAGAAATGCTGTCAGTCAGAGGAAATATGAAAGAAAGTAGATTTAAAAAAAAGAGTTCTTGCAATAATGTGCTCGATACAAAAAACAAAGCATTAAGGTGATTAATACAAACATGATAATTGTCACTTAGCTGATTGATGTTTATTCACCAATCCGACTCCAGAGTTTCGTAAACGAACTTTTTTTTTTTTTTTGTAATCGCTCATTTCAATCGTCAGGAGGTACTGTCAATTGATTGTTGATGTCCGCATTTTCTTTATTTTTATATTAAGCTGATAAAATTAATTTATGGGCTTTTTATTGGCGTTAGATTGATTCTTCCTTAATTGTGTGCGTGTGTGCGTGTGTGCGTGTGTGTGTGTGTGTGTGTGTGTGTGTGTGTGTGTGTACACGCGGGTGCATGCACCTCTACTTCAGCCAGATAAGTAACAAATTTTATATTTGTAATAATCCTATATAGCTCAGAGGTAGAATCGCCAATTCGGTCGGGTTTTAATCCTGGGTTAAAAGCAATCGGATGTCTAATCGGGCTGATGAGCTGTGGTACAGCGAAACATATCTGTCTGCGGATATATATATATATTTAGAGAGAGAGAGAGAGAGAGAGGAGAGAAAGAAAGAGAAAGCGCATATTTGGTGATCATTATTTTGGTGTGAGTGTAAGTATCTTTCTGTAGATTGCGATGTTTTTCACTGATATTTACGTCGTAGATTTTTTCGCATAAGATGAAATAAATTTAAAGAGCAAAGTGGAACAAATGAATGAAATAAATGTACCACAAAACCAATAATTAAAAATATTCATAAAGAATAAACCGAAAATATCTTATTTATTCGATTAAAACGAAATAATTTTATAAAGTTCAATTTAATTCAATTTCAGTTAAATTTCCAGAGACTCAGACATCAGTACTCAACCGAGACATATAGGGAACTAGTCAGGTGCAGCAAACCTTCGACCACACCTATCATGATGAGACTGATGATGATGATGATGATGATGATGATAATAATGATGAGTAATTTATAATTGCTTGTGATTGCTTTTAAGTTTTGTATTTGTAAAATTCCTTTATTGACATCAAAATTAACTGTGCTTAGTCCGAACAAGAGGTCCATAGTCCCCTTTTAAACGCCACCCTCTCAATCTGTAACTGCACACGTACGCATGCACGCACGCGTGTTTTTATTTATTATTATTATTTATTATTATTATCTTTTTTTTTTTTTTTTTTCTTGAGCAGAAAATGTTTTGTAAAGTGACCAACTTTTCAGCGTGTTAAACGGAAGTTGTTACTTTTTTGGTCAGTGAGGCCGGAAACGTTTCGAGTATACAAAAACGATTTCGTGTCAAATGTCTTTCCTATATTCTACTTGAATAACTACTTTCATAAATTTTATTTACACTAAGGTCATGATTACATTGGATATTTGTTTCTTATGTCCACCTACACAAGGAGCAAGGCTCAAGAACCATTGAAGATGCAGCGGTAATGTTCAAATGGTTATGATGAATGAATGTCTGTCTGATATGAAAGAATGTCTGATATGAACGAATGTGTGATATGAATGAAAGGCGTTAGGATTCATACTCATCATGATTATTACTGCAATATTTTGTTAAAGTTGTTAGGCTCAAATATTTAACAAAGAAATATGTGAATTCCCGTGGGCCTCTTAATAGTCTTAGAAATTACTAGAAGCTTATTCAGCCCTTAAATTAAGAATTATGATTAACCAGAGTATTCGAATAGGCAAACTGTGAAATGTTCAAGTAGACAGATAGTATACATAATAATAATAATATAGTTATTGTTTATGCGAATTTACAATTTTTTAAATAGGTCGTTTTTAACAATGTCGATTTTTCTTTTCCCTCGTTTTTTTTTTTTTTTTTTCATTCGTTTTCTACGGTTTATCAACCCTTTGAAGGTTATTTAAGGCCAGAAAATATCTTTAGATCGTAAGAATTTCTTTTTTGAGATAATAATCGTTTCCGTGTTACAAGTCTTATTAATTAACTCATAGATGGGGGCCGGGATGTATTCATAGATTTCCTAGGTGTATTTTCGCGTAAATAAATATAACGGCCTCGGTTCTTCAATTAACAATTCTGAGCAAATTATCCATTACACCACCCGCACATACAAGCTTACAGCAGTTGGTATTCCCAAACAATCACCCAGCTATGAACTGAGCAGGTTCGATGTTGCTTAACTTCGCTGATCGTATGGGAACCGATGTTTCAACGTAATATTGTTGTAAACCCCTTTTCCCTCTTTTGACATGTTTCTAAAACATCCCGCTCCAACAACAAAAACATTTAGAGGTAATTTCATTTACACTTTTATAATTCACATATTTAGATTTGATATGTAAAATATTGGCACGGAACGAGAAATCGGAGAGCCGAGTTCGAATTTCAGTTAAATTCGTTGCATTCACTTATGTACAAATACCCTTGGGAAAGGTATTAATCCGTCTCTTCCCTCCAGGTATGGGTTAAATAAAAGGACAGATTGGGTTCTGTAACCTTGCTTGGCAACCAGTCTACCGGAGTAAGTAATGGCAACCTACTAGAGGGAACTTTTTCTCCCCAGTCAGTCATGTCTCTTTCGAGACATGATTACCCAAGCGTGTATCGCGTATGGCATTTAACTGACTGACTGATGCAGAATACATAATTTTTACATATACAGAATGTTGCGTGTGTGTGTGCAGCCAGTAATTCAATATGTTTGTAGGGACACCATATAGCAGCGGTGGCAAGAGAGCCTGACAGAGGCCATCTTTCTTCGGGCCAGTTTTTGAATTCAGAGATCTCCTTTTCCTAAACTGGTTGCCATCTAAAACAAGAGAGCACATACCCACGCAGATATTCAAACATTTTACTTTTGCGTCCTTAAATTTAGCTGTTTCTAAATATTTACTCTATGCCGGGTTAATCTACGAGTGTTACTGATACATTTGAACCTAGTACTACCTGCAGCAAGGTCGAGTCATCGGTGAAAGGAAGGTTGTTAGACACCCTGTAGATTTCCATCTTCTAAATTGGTTGTTATATGAAGGCACGAGAGCCCAGTCTGCCCTGCTATTTACTCCATAACTTGAAAGAGAAGAGATACATTCATACTTTTTCAAGGACATTTTTGCCATAAACGTAACGAGTTTGACCGGAATTCCACAACATATTGCACAGGGTGTTCGGAAGTTTACCATGCATTTTTTAAAATAATATTTTTTATATTTCTGATTTTGCACCAGTATAGTTTTAAAAATAGTTGTTTATATTTTTCATTCATATTCACCTCTTGTATTCTATGTTGAAACATGTTTGTTAATAAAAATATAAATGCATAATGACTCCGAACATTCTGTAGTTGCGTGCTAATTCTGTGTTCAATTCTGGTTTCCACGCGTTTCGAATTACACGACGTATTAAGCAAAGGCAACATTCCAGAACCCATTGAGGATTGAACTCTCAGTTACTTCACTTCCCTACACATAATTAATGTTTTTTCATAGATTAATTTCAGCTTATCTCTTGGCTAAATCTTTTGAATGTTTAGTTTTATGTTCAAATTACTTTTTATATGTATTTTTTCTGCTATAGCATAAAACTTGAGGCAGTTTTGTGTAGACGTGTCTATTTGGATGGGAGTGACAGAAAATATTGAAAATAAATGTTTATGCGAGTTATATACAGGTGCGAGCTTGTGTGTGTGTGTGTGTGTGTGTGTGTGTGTGTGTGTGTGTGTGTGTGTGTGTGTGTGTGTGTGTTAGGAATTTTTAGTGTGTATGAGTACGAGGGAGTGCCGACAGTTCTTAAAGCGCAATAAAAGAAAAATGAAAGAAAAAAAAACAATGTAGGGATTCATTCTTAAACGGTGAAGGTACGTCACATTTCTAAACACACACACACACAATACACGCACGACACACTCACGCACACACAGTACAAGCACACACTACACACACAACACCGATACACTCACAACACACGCATCACGCACACAAAACATACAACAGATACACACACACAATACTCACGCACACATCACACACTACAGACATAGCAAATACACATAACACACGTAAAACAAAGGCTCACCTCATACACACAATCACACACACACATACACAATATACACATGCACAACACACACATACACACAACAGGCTTATACACACGGCATACACACAACACCTTTATACACACCTACGCACACACACAACACAGAATGTACACATGCAATATACACACAGACACAACTGACTCACACACAACTGACACACACAGATACACCACACATGAACACACAAAACTTATACAGCACTCATACATACACAACATACGGAACGCATACACTCACACAACACGCATACGATAAATGGTTACTTATTCACATAATAGTTATATGTAAAATTTATATATTACAGGATAGATAGATAGATAGATAGATAGATAGATAGATAGAGAGAGAGAGAGAGAGAGAGAGAAGAAACAATAGCGTGGAAAGAGTATGAGGAAAGAAAATTAAGTAAAGGAGAAATTACCTCAGGCTTGCATGCGCACACGTACAAGCGCGTATGCATACACACACACGCACGCACGGAGAGAAAAGCAGGTAAACACACAAAGAAGAAAAAATCTATTTAAGTTCAATAAAAATCACATAAATTATCTTTTAGGTTAATATAAAAATAACGAAAATATGAAAATCGGCTAATAGCTCCTACGAGTGTACCGAACGTCTAGAAAACAATTTCGTCGACGAAACTCTTGAGTCGGGGTGCTAAATATAAATCAGGAAAATTTAAATTTTATATTTGTACTAATCATATAAATATATATATATATATATATATATATATATATATATATATATATATATATATATATGATTAGTTTTGGTCATAATTAAATTAGACCAGTCCACAGTTGTATTAAAACGTGTTCAATACAATTATATTGTAGAATTTTTTTACTATTTTTCATTTAGAAATTAGTTTTTCGGCAACCAAGGTTTCAACTTTTCGGTATCTTCAGTCGATTTACAATAACTTATATATATATATATATATATATATATATATATATATATATATATATATATAATTCTACGTCGGTGGCACGACTCGGAGTTTCATGCGTTAGACAATCATCAGGTTCATGGGTGATCAATATCAGATATAGTTCGTGTGTAAATATAAAAGTATGGAGGTACACATTGAGTAATCGGAAAACAGAGTTCAAATTCCAGTTACATTCATTACATTCACTAGCTAATACCTTTGCGAAAGGTAAAAATCCATCTCTTTCCTCCAAGCTATGGGTAAATAGAGGACAGACTTGGTTCTATAGCCTTGAGTGGCAACCAGTCTAGGAGAAGGAACAACACTGAATTCAAAACCAGCCTGGAGAGGGTTGAGCTCCGTCAGGCTATCTTGCTCCTGATACACCATTTCTACTGCATCTGTGGTGCCTCTCCAAGTCTGGTTAAAATTAACAAGCCACTCCTTGCTTCAGTTAACAGCAGATTGTAGATCATATTTTAGATCAGCTGCCAATTTGACCTTATCGAACTGATCAGACTTAATTTTAAGACAAGAAGAAATATGTTGTGTCATCAGCATAGATACCGAGCTGAGAACTGATGACTGGTCATTTATAAAAATATTTATAAAAAATTAGTAGTAGTATAAACTGATCAAAAATTATAATTAATTAAAAAATGTTAATAAATAAATATCTCATAATCTGAATTTGTTTTTATACTTATTTTTGTGAAAAGTGTATTAAAAGAAAGCGAGATGCTTTATTAAAAAGTATTTCATTTTGCATGTGAAAGCTTTTTGTTAATAAAAACTACGCCGACGAAAGACATTTAACAATGACATAAAACTTCCCGGAGATTCTTGTAGAAAAGCAAAAGTCAAGTGAAACACGTAGAAACCAACCAGAAAGAAAATCGAATGATATTTCAAAAAGATTGTTAAAAGTCACAGTGAACTACATGGGACCTAATAAAAAAACAAATTAAAAAAAAACAAAACGAAATTCAGTGAACCAAACAGAAAGGAAACCGAAAGACATTGCAAAAATATTGCTAAAACCTCCCCGAATCTTCCACGGGAAATACAGGTTTTTTTGTTTGTCTAGTAAATGAGTGCACCTTTTTTCTCAATTTCAATGGATTTTGTATCAACTTCTTAATTATTTTTTGCATTCATGCTTTGAAAAAAATTACTGAAGTTCTTTTTTGGGGGCCCATTATTTCTATAATCTTATTATTTTATCTTATTTTAAAGCGTATGAAAGAAAAATTTGTACAAATCTTTTTTTTTTTTGTAAAATTTGTGCTTTCATATATTATATATGTATAATAAATTTTTGTATGTTTCAAATTTCACGTGAACCTTTCAAATATAGTTTGTATGCGCCTTTTTAATACTAGAATCTTTTTGCGACACGTTGACTCGTGTTGATATCCTCACAATATTCCGTATTTTTGAAGATATCGTTAACATTTTTGCCGAGATTTACAAACTCTACATTTCGTTCAATTTCGCAAACTAATCGATGAAATTTGAATAAGCTGGTTTGTTTGGGTGCGGTGAATACGAAATAAAAATAACTCTCTTTTCTTCGCTGTTTTCAAATTCGTGAGTCTACTTACAAATCTATTTTTGACCAATAAGAAAAAGGATTGGTTCAGTTGCTGAAGAAAAGACCAAAGCAAATTTCACGTTTTTTCTCGGTCATTGAGAGAGACAAGGAAGGTGAGACATTCAGCACAGCCACGATGTAACAAGAGATTTTTCAAACCGTTGATCGGATTCAACTGTCCCAGCGACACACATTCGCACTCCCTCACCTTCTCATGTGCACTTTTCTTTATCTTTTCTTTTTCCTCTTGATCTAATCGACGTCCACAACAGAAACAGAGAAAAAAACTTTACTACTACCTTGTTGATACACACAGCGAAATATAGATTTATCTTTTTCTGCACAAATCACATTTCGCTAAAATAAACGAACTCTTAATTTTTTAAACTCCTTACTACACTTTCTCTTACAACATTTTCACAGTTTAATGATTTAATTCATGCAAGCTGATGTTATGCCGTTCGATAAATAAATTTTCATTTATTTATACAAACGAAACAATTTTATCTTTTCAAACTTCTTATAATCTCAAATTGTGCAGGGGTCGGTTATGTTAGGCTAATTTAATAATCATGAACGAACTCCCTACATGGGAAAATACTTTAACAAAACCCTTACTTCGTGGTTTAACATTTTATTTTATAGGACTACATCGTAAACGATTTTTTTCAAGAATTTTTCTTTTTCTTATTTAACAGCGAAGAATAAATTCTTAAGATTCCTTACTTTCGAGCATACAACATACAACAGAACAGGTCATGTGTAAATATTTATTTGTGGAGCCAAATTCCAACCTTTTCAAGCGTTCTGTTTTCTGATTTGTTTATAGTTCTCGCAAACGCAGAGCGAACTGGAAACTGAATTCTTGTATAAAAACTTAAAGAAAAGTTATGCAAAAACAATACTGCATTTTATTAAATAAGTATTTATTATTTTAATCATTAAATTGTTTTTTAAAATTGCGGGAGTGTTTTGCATGTTAAATTATAAAAGTTTTTTAATTAAAAAAAATAATGAAAATTTATTGTACTATGTGCTATGCGTAGTAAAACCAAATGTATTTGATAGCCTCTTACATGTTTACACTTCTCGCCAAAATTTGGTTTTCATTAGTCAATGTATGACGATTGAGGTTGTGACGGACAGACTAACGGAATTCAGAGAATTTTATATATAGATTAGGGATAACATAGGTGGTGCCTCTCTTCTCTCATTCCCTCAAAAAATATTTTATATTTGCAATTTAGCTGTTTAAAAAAAAAAGAGTTCTTAAGCCGAGCGAACATTTCTGTAAAAGTGTACTGTACTTGTAATGTACATAATACGACATCCCTTTTTACCTTTAATTTTCATTCAAAATTTCTCGTATTATGCACAATAAAATACTTGTTGAACCCGGATGTAATTTCGAACTGGTGCACAAAGATAAATGTAGGAAAACGAAGAAATGGAGAAGAAAGAATAATATTACAGATAAATACACTGGAAGCAGAGAAAGAGGGAAAGAAAATAAATAAATATCTTCAGACTTTATGTCTTCTTTTTTATAATCTAAGAAATAAATACGAGAAAGCTTTAAGAAATTTAGGAAGATAAAATATATTCTATGCCTCATTTGTTGAATATGGTGGCTATAATTCTGTACGTATGCAAATTAGGATCCGTATTTAACAACAAATATTTTATTAATTGTTGATATCTACTCAGTTTAAGGTACATTTCCAAATATGGGAAAATTACGTTGCACCAATTTTATGAAAAGAAAGAACCCGCTTGCCAGCATCCGAAATCCTAAATTTTCGTTGAACTCGAACGCCGACCTCTATTTTTTTTTCAAAATTCATAAATACGAATGCAAGAAGAATTGAATAAAAAGCTTTACCGCGGTACCTTGTAAGGTGTATTTAATGAAACTTGTATAAAAGAGGAAAAGCTGCCCAAATACGCACGCACGCACGCGCGGACACACACACACACACACACACACACACACACACACACACACACACACACACACACACACAAGGCAAATATTATTGAAAACAACAGACGTTTTGTGAAGACCTTTCTCAGAGTAGGAGAAATATTAACCGACACAGACGTTTTGTGTCGGTTAATTTTCCTCCTACTCTGAGAAGGGTCTTCACAAAATATTTGTTGTTTTTAATGGTAACACAGAGTATATGTGTGTGTGTGTGTGTGTGTGTGTGTGTGTGTGTGTGTGTGTGTGTGTGTGTGTGTGTGTGTTTATATAGTGATCACGGCTTTCTGCTGTGTTTTTTCTTTCTTTTTTTTTTTGATATCTATAAATCCAAGGATAGCGAGCTCAGCCTACCCTACTATTTAAGCCATAACTGGGAAGAGAATAAGAAAAAGAATTAGTGCAAAGTGAACGCCATAGACCATTAACCCTTTGTTGCATATTGGTTACAATTGTAATCAATATGCAACAAAGAGTTAAGGAACTTGAACTTGGCTCGCCGATTCCATTTTTCTCGCCGATAACCACCAGTCGCAGAGTGAAAAAATATTCCACCCAACTATCTTATTCATGATGCATTTGAGAGAGAGAGAGAGAGAGAGAGAGAGAGAGAGAGAGAGAGAGGCAGAGACAGACAGAGACAGAGAGACTGTGTCACGTCTCGTCTCTCTGACGTTCTGTGTCTCTCTCTGACTTGATCTTCATATTTGTGTCTTTGTTGAAACCGTTTCAATTTGGCGTGGGGCGGTAAGTAATTGAAATGTCTCTCCATTAAAATTTAACGTCAGCCTCGGTTATCTGGTTTAGATCACCCACGTACATTTCTCGCCACCCTGGAGACTTGGAGACGCGATTCTGTTGACTCTATACTTTCACCTGTCAGTGTTAATTACAATTACATCTTTACGTGGGTGGTCTCTTTGTAAAATTTACCGATAATTTTTTCACTTTGGTCGATCCTTTATTTTCTTTCTTCGAGAGAGCGAAGGGGAGAGCAACAGACAACAAGGAAGAAGAAAGAACCAGGATTCTTTCCCTTTTCGCAAAGCCATCTGTGTTTATTTATGAAATTGTTATCATATCAACAATGTCATCTTGTAAATGCCTTTTGTTTCGCCTCTCCCTTTTTGTCGGTCACACCGGCGCTTAATTCCTTCTTCCTCTCTCCCTAAGCCCCTCCTACAACAAAGAAAAAGGTTGATTTTTCTGGAAATATATATATATACAGAGATATTTTCCAAATATCTATTGCTGGGTTCGAATCCATTGACGTCGATATCCGTTTAATGTGTATGCATAAGGAACACTTACAGGGATACTAAAATCAAGCAGGTACAGAAATTTAAATACCTGGGAAATGTAAGTGTTCTAACAGAAAACGGAAAGTGCGACACTAAGATCTGTAGGTGTATTGTCAGGGCCAAGGATGCATACCAGAAGCTGGGTAGAGTATTGAGAGACAGGAAAATTCCGCTGGAAACAAAGACGAGAGTACTGGATTGTTATGTGAAGTCTGTCCTTCAGTATAGCAGCAATGCTGGACAGTTTCATCAAAAGGAAGGAAAGACTTGAAGCAACCGAAATGTGGTTCTACAGAAGGATGCTGAGTATGCCATGAACCGAACGAGATTTTGGAGAGGAGCAAATGTATGGCAGAGGACGGGCAACCAGAGAAAAGGTGTTAAGAGCTACAATGGATAGGGAAATCTGAAAAGCCATGATCACCTGAAGAAACAGGGAACATAGAAAAAGAAAAAGAACTATATCGTTGTTTGACAAGAACTCCTTCTCTCGTATCATTCTTTATAATTACCTTCATGTGTATCGTATACGTGAATATTATAAATCTTACGTCTCTCAGGGCGTCGCACAACACCTTATAAGCATTTGTTGAAGCACAGCGCATACTGAGAGAGTGAACTTAACCGTCACAAACTGTTCTGCACAGCCCTGCACTAAGTTTGAGCTGCTCCAATAAATATTTATTCCATGGAAAATGTTTCGAAAAACCACATTGAGTAGTTTCATCAGTTCAGACATGTACAACTAAAACCTGCTATGCCATCTCGACAGGTACGAGCCATCCTCTTTCTCTTCGCATTTCGTCAGTAAAAAGGAAGTTCCATTCAGACATTTTCTTGCCGAGAGCTATTACTTTATTAAAAAGACTTCCTCAAACGCAACAATCTTAATATCTTCAAGTCTAGTGCCAACCATTGCCTATCTTACGTATTTTTATAATATGCACATATTCCCCTTTCTATATCCACACAAAATATCATTCAGCAAAGCTTTATTTTGAGCGACTCTTGAGCCTTTTATTAGGTGAACATTTAGTAAAAACAAATTACCGCCAACCTATAAATTTATCGTTTTATTGGGAATATAAAATATCTGTCGGTGGCAATGAATAAAGTTTTGCTTTGTCACTTGAGGGCATAGGCAGCATCGATGGCAGATGGCAGTGACAGTTTCCAAGAGGAAGACTATCACCTTTTGACTCCGTTTAGTTGATAGCATCCCAGATAATATTCTTGAGGAAAAGATTCAGGGCACTACTGACCTAATCATAGACTAGGTATATTTATCCAGCCTCTCCACTAAAGCAGGATGTGACACAAGGTTGTTTTAACATGAGGAGTGCCATACGCCTACGTATGCATATGGGCCAAGAACAAAAATTGTTGTTTTGCCCTTCCCCAGCAACAACTGTCGCGCTGACATCGGTATTTCACTGACCCATCCTCTTTAGTGCAAAGAGGAAGGTGCTGCCGCAGGGTTGAAATCCCCGGAGATGAGCAACTTCTCTCATTTAAAATACGGTAAAACGTAGCTCTACTTAAACCACAGGAGCAATAACCACGCCTCAGCAAATCGCCATTGGCTAATGAATCCTAATTAATTCCTGAGTAGGTATTTACACGTTTCTCTAGATGTGACAATATTGGGTTTAATGTGGTAAACCCGAGTTTGTACACCACGGCCAGGCTCAGCGCCCAGAGATTGTCCAGCGACTGCAAACGTCGGTTGCGCTGACATCAATATTACTACCGATTCCCCCTCTAGTATTCCCCCCAGCTGTTTTCTGTTTGCGGACAGACACAACTATGTGGCACTCTGTTCGAAGAGAGAGACGAAACTGAAAGATGATATTACATTCCTTGTGCCATAGAAGGATGTTTATTGCACAAATGCGCCACAAGGGCAAAATGAGGTGGAGAAAAGGCTGGTCCTCACTCGTCTTATTGCTAATTTAGCTAGCCTCAGTCACTGGCCCAATCATACTTATATTGTTCCTTTCACCAAAATATTTCCAAAGGGGAATCTGTAGCATGATAGGTCCCGACCTGGCAGCTCGACTCCTGCCACTTTCTCACCGGTGGGATGTGGCTTCCCTCTGTCTCTTCTACAAATATTTTCATGGATTCTACTCCGACGAACTTAGGTCACTGGTGCCCCCCTCCACAAAGAATTTACTGGAGCAACCAGACTGGCAACAAGGTCCCACCCTTTTACAGTTGAATCTACCAAATACAGCAGATTCTTTTCTCGCACTTCCCGTCTGTGGAACTCCCTTCCGTATACTTGCTTTCCTGACACCTACAACCTCCAGGTATTTAAATGCAATGTCTATTCCCATCTCTTATCCACTTGACTCCAGTCTTATCCTCGTCCTTTCTACATCACTCCGTGTATCTTGTTCTTTCTTTTCTCACTCTACCTTCGCAACTGTCATCTCACTTGTGTTCCCATTCTTCTCTTGTCCTTCCTCTGACCACCCCCTGTAACTGGTTAGTCTTTCCCTTCACTCTCCTACTGCCTAAACTTTTACTCTCTTATGTATCCCCCTGCGCATCGATGGCGGTACCGCCTTGCTTGGGGTGAAACGATTAAAAAAATCTCGCCAACATAACACAGACACCATAATGCCACATTTCATCTAAGAAAACCTACTTAATCCCATCCGTATAGTCTTTGTGGCGGGCAGGATTGATAAAATCAAACAAAATATATTCCCCGATATTCATGAGAGTTACACAACTAAACAAAACGAATGTTAAAGTGTGCCATGGGTATTTTCAACGCGCCAACATCGCTACCGAATGTGACACAAAATTGAGGTATTAAGTGGGTTAACCATGGAAAAATCTCTCTCTCTCTCTCTCTCTCTGTCTCTGTCTCTCTTTCTCTCTCTCTCTCTTTCTCTCTCTGAAAATTCATAATTATTACGTAAAGTTTACGTCAAAATTACGAATTTTAACTTTTCCAGTCATCAATCAACGTCATTTTCTGACACCTGTCATCAAGCGATTAGAAACTTATTTAAATATTTTTTTATTAAAATAAAAATGTCAACGTCTTGTTAAAAGAGAAACTATTAATTTGATGAATTGTGGACAAGATTAAACCGAAATTACTTTTTGTTCTTAAAAAGGAGTGAAAAACAACATTTTGCGATGGGGTCTCATTTTCATACGCAGCCATTGAAGTAGCACGTAGCTTGTAGAGTTGCTGACAGACAAACTGTAAGTGACGAAATTTTATGGTAGGTCGTATATGAGTATGACAATATATATATGTATATATATGTTTGTGTATGTGTGTGTTTCGTTAAGGACAACTGACAAGGTACTGCGATAAATTTTTCTTCTGTTCGTACAAAAATGTTTTCTTTTCTGGACACAAAGCATGTAAAAACTGCCCGAAAGTTCTGCATATCCGAGAGTTTTCGACTACTCTTTTAGCCATTATTAAGTGGGGTATTTTTATTTTTAACTGAATATATAAGTTTTTTTTTTAATGTATGTTCCTGAAGTTATAGGAATAATTTATTTTCCAAATACGGTCAGTGCATTGTGGCAGTGTTCGAAGTTAATGTTATTGACTGTTGGTTTTTCCTTTTTTATTATTAGTTTCCATAATTTTTACTCGTTTTCTTCTTTTTTTTTTTTTTTTTTTACATGTGGATGAGGCTATTATAGTTGTATTTTCTACTAGTATGTTTTGGATAAAGTTTGGTAGGCTTTTGTGTTTGTTACACCTACCCGACCATAGCTCAATTGGAACTCATTTAAACTAAAAACACGAACAAAAAAAACCTATCGTGGATAAATTAAAGTCTAAGTTGATCTCCAAAAAAGGTTATTCCCTCACAAAATTTTCTCTATTTTCACGAGGGGAACAGTTACCTTACTAATTAGTTAATGTTATTCACATGGAATGACCCTGAATAAAAGGAAAAAGAATTCAACAACTAATTAAAATGGAACTTAACACGCCAACTAAAATATATAGTCGTAGTGATATTTCTGTTCTAGTTCATCTTACTATTTACTTATTTATTTACTTAACTACTTACTTAGAGAAACGACATCAGGATGGACAATTTTGCATACAGTCGGAAAAAAATCCAAGAAATCATTATAATTTATAATAAATTATTTACTATTCTTATGACGTTTTAACTTGTGATTCTATATTAGAAACAGCAATTTAAATATCAAAGATGATGAAATTGAAATTATAAAATATGTGGTTATTGTGGTACATCCAACCAAAATAAAAATTAGCACTTCCTACAGTCGTATTTTCTTGAATTTTTATTAGATGATGCATTGTCAACCATTATTAATTTTTGACGAGTATATATTTCAACTTAACTTAATTTTAGTTGGTTTTCATCACAAATATTTCGAACATTCTCTCTACTGCTATTAGTTTGGATAAAAAAAAGTTTTATCCAAACTGCGCTATAACCGTTGGAAATAAAAATAGAGGAAATTCGAATTAAGAATTTAAAATGGTTGACAATGCTTCTCTAAATAGAAATTGGAGATAATATCACGAATAATGGCGTAAATGAGGGCCTGTGGATTTGCAATGAAAAGCAACAGAAATGGAAATAAAAGAAATGACAGTCAAAGAAATGGTTATCATTATACAGTAGTTGTTTCCCTTGCACTGCTCCAAACTTTTGCTATTCATCCTAGACAAATTCGTTTTTATGAAATTCATATTACAAAATGGTTTTCTCGGCTTGATAATTAGATAATTTTTAAAAATAATAAAGTTTTTTGGTTGCAAACACATCTTGTATAAATAAAAAATTATTACTCCAATTAAAGCTGCTACGAATTGTGTGTATGTATGTATGTATGTAGGGATGGATGGCCAAGTGGTATTATCTTTCTGACCATGAGACCTCAAATTCGAATCTTACCATGGTTGATTCGTCAATAAGGTGACTTCTTGATTCTATTGGTCTAAATATGAGATCCCAGTATGTGGCACATTTAGAAAGAGCTTGAGAACCATTATTTTTAGTAGTTGGACAGACGAAACTATTTGAAAGGTTGTCGCTAACACAAAATTCGCAAATCATCACAACCAGTTTATATTCTTCCTGATATTGTTGAAACTGCTGATCATGTCAGATTATGAGCCAGAAGTTGTAAGGTCCGCTTAGCACAGTTGCAGTATAAACAATAGATGGGCTCTGTGCATGTTGAATGAACACAATGTGCCTAAGCATGTGTGTGTGTGTGTGTGTGTGTGTGTGTGTGTGTGTGTGTGTGTGTGTGTGTGTGTGTGCGTTACTAAAATTTAATTTTATACAAGGTTCAATAGTCACTCAAGGCAGAATGTTACTGTTGAAATGTCAATGATGAATAAGAAGTATGATATGAGTGAAAGGGAGGTGGGAGGATCACGAGGATAAGGAGGATATATAAACGATTACCCTTGATTTGTCTCTGTTCCACGAAGTAGAAGTTATTAGGGAAAAAGCAGCATGGGTGGAACTTAGTTTGTACATTTAGAATAAGGAGGAAATGAAGATTCATTTCCATGAAAGTCGCTTAGCATGTTGTAGGTGTAAAGGCATCTCCTAGCTGCGTGTGTGCGTGTGCATGCATGGGCATGTGTGTCAGAGACATTTGTATGTTTCTGTACATATACTTATGCAAATGTGCTTGGGTTTGTGCGTATATATATATATATATATATATATATATATATATATATGTATGTATGTGTGTGTGTGTGTGTGTGTGTGTGTGTGTGTGTGTGTGTGTATAGATAGATAGATAGATAGATAGATTATTTAAATTTGAAGAATGCTATAGCTGGAAAACCGTTTCATTAAAACTAGCTTTCGTGTTTTGTCCTTTACTAGAAAGAAATTAGAAATATGTACCAATTTATGTGTATGCTTAAATAATAAATGTTTAGGACTTTTACTGCTAAGCTAGCGTCTCCTGGAATGAAAGAAAAGAGTGAGATTGTGCACTTTTGTCTTAAAAAAAGCCGTTAATGTTGTATCTTTTCTTTTCAATTTTTAAATAGGATTAAATGCAATTAATTCTGTATCCTGTTTTACATACACTATTCATATTGCAAGGAAGGTAACTCTCAAATATAAAGAAAAATATCAACTTGCAAAATTTTGAGTGCATATTTTAGTACTTTTATATTTATTCCATGAAGAATGTGACGACGTATGTGCTGCCGTCATTGTAAAGGAGAAGGTTTTTTTGAAACTGCAATAGGACAAAAGTTAATAAATTATTTACATAAAAAATACAAACAAAAACAACAAAAATGAAAGAAATTTATGATAAAATAATTGGATTATCAGATAAATTTGTTTTTTTCCATTTATTTCAATTGTATTATTCATTAACAATTTTAACGAATCAGTCAATAATATATCCTTTTTTCACAAGTTGTTAACATTTTACTAGCTTGTAAATGCCTTAATGATAGAAAGCACAAATTCTTAACTCAAAGAATTCATTGAGCCACATTTTTGACTCCATGTTCTTGAACAATATGCCTTGCAGAATGTTTGAAAGTGGCTGAAAATAGGGATAATCTGAAGTCACTAAATTAGAAGAATATGGTGTGTGTGTGTGTGTGTGTGTGTGTGTGTGTGTTAGAATGTCCAAACCAAGCTCTTGAATATCATCTTTAATCAAGTTAGTGATAGGGTGGAAGCATTGTCAAAAATGCTTTTTTGTCTACTCCATAACCATTTTGTGAAAACTTAAAATTCAGTCAAATCTCAGAAACGATAAATAAAAGTAATAAAGAAAAAATGAAACTAGAAAAAAACATAAAATGCATAAAAAATTCAGTTTTTAAGCAGACTCTGACCCATGGTCATAATGTAGTGACACACATAAGTATTGGATACATGTTATTTTCTGTTATAACTCTAGTTTATGTTCGCCATTTTGCCTGATATTTGGTAAGTAATATCTCGTAAAGTTGTTTTAGTTGTATGTGGAAGGAAAATAAAAACCTCATGGTTGAATCCATTTTTTTTATCAAAGTTCAAAATTACCCTACACAAAAGTATTGGATACATGACACTTTTTTCAGATTTCCAATCGAAACTTTGTATTTTAAAAGACTTTAAATATTCATATTTTCGATAGTATTGGAATGTTATCTCTGACCAATCAGAGAAGCACACAATTGCTTACAAGATAGTGCTGCTAACCATTTTACTCTTTGATGTGCATTCTGCAACTCAAGGATTAAAAATGGCAAAAACTAAAGAATTATTCAGAGATATGCAAGATAGAATCATTGAACATCACAAAGGAGGACAAGGTTACTGAAAAATTAGCAAAGAAATGAATCTAGCACTAAGTACAGTAAGAAATATCATCAGAAAGTATAAGAAGTATGGCGACGGTACAGCAAACCTTCCAAGAAATGGAAGACCGAGAAAAATAAATAAGAGGACTTCAAGGTGGATCAGCAGAAATGTGCAAAAAAAACCCTTCATTACTTGTTCTGAAATTAAAACTGATCTTGGGGGTGCTGGAATTAAAGTAAGTAAGGATACCATTAGCAGAGCTCTATATTGTACAGGATCACCAAGAAAAGTGCCTTTACTGAAAACCAAACATTGCAAAGACTGATTAAAGTTTGTTGAAACTTATGAAAAGAAAGGTATGCAGTTTTGGGAAAAGGTAATCTGGTCAGATGAAATGAAAGTTAAACTATTCAGAAGGAACACAGCGACAAGTGTTTGGCAAAAAAATGGCACTGCCTTCAGCAAGCACAATACCATCTTGACAGTTAAGCTTGGGGGTGGTTCCATTATGATATGGGGATGCTTTTCATCCAAGGGCACTGGTGAGTTACACGTTATCCATGGTAGAATGAATGGTAACATATACAGGGAGATTCTAGAGAAGAACCTTCAGAAATCTGCAACTTCTTTAGGACATGGTCAGAATTTCGTGCTTCAACATGACAATAATCCCAAACCTACCGCAAAACTTACAAAGGAATGGTTTGAAAATAATGGTATTAGTACTCTCAATTGGCCAAGTCAGTCTCCTGACTTGAATCCAATTAAGAATTTGTGAAATACTTTGAAGGTTAAAGTTCATAAGCGGAATCTATAAAATATCACGCAATTAGAGGAATTATGCAAGGAAGAATGGAATAAGGTAACGGTGGATCAGTGTGGAAAACTTGTGGCCAACTACAGAAAGCAACTGGAAGCAGTGAAACAAAATAGAGGCTATGCAACAAAATATTAAATTGATGTATCCAATATTTTGCATAGGGTAATTTTGAACTTTGATAAAAAAAATGGATTCAACCATGAGGTTTTTATTTTCCTTCCACATTCAACTAAAACAACTTTACGAGAATTACTTACCAAATATCAGGCGAAATGGCGAACATAAACTAGAGTTATAACAGAAAATAACATGTATCCAATACTTATGCGTGTCACTGTATATATATATATATATATTACACACAAAGAACTTGTAGCAATAAACTACTAAAGGTACATCAAAATAAAAAAAGTGCTCAGTACCACACAAGGTGGTAGAGTTAAATATGATTAACATCTTGGTCATTTCTGAAACCTGAAACCAACTGCAACTCAGATTTAAGTGCAATGTTCAGTCCACTGGAAAATCAGGCTAAAATCACACCGGAATATTTATAACCTGGAAGAGTGTAAGTCATTAAAAACACAGGGGTGTTAGAATCAAACAATCCAAAGAAAAAAAAAAACTTTTAATGGGAAAGAAATTTAATTTTGGTGTAAAAAGTGCTCAATAAAAAGCCAGGGTAGTTGAAGTATCTGGTGGAAAAGCATGCCATATTGGCAACACGAGACAAAATGTCTAAAAAGTGCTTAATCTCACCTAGACACCCAACACCCCACCTCAACAGAGCTTAAATATTACACACAAGGAACTTGTAGTAATAAGCTACTAAAGGTAAACCAAAATAATAAAAAGTGTTCAATATCACACAAAGTGGTAGAGTTAAATATGATTAACATCTTGGTTGTTCCCGAAACCTTAAACCAGCCACAACCCAGGTTTCATGCACATAAGCGCAATCTTCAGGCTGCCGGAATACCAAGCTAAAATCACACTAAAACATTTATAACCCAGATGAGCTTAAGTTGTTAAAAACACTGGGGTGTTGGAATATATATATATATATATATATATATATATATATGTATAACCTCTCTGAAGATGGCTCATGTGAGCCGAAAGCTTAGAAGCAAATCAATAAATAATTATCCAAATGTTGGAGAATTTTTGTCTTTATTTTCAACTGAAATTAAAGCCAAAATATGACGTTTAGAACGGCTCATGATTAAACATAATAGACATTCATTGTCTCTTATATTTAACAGCATATGTTTATAAAATTATTTGCTGCCTCGATATACTAAATATATATATATATATATATATATGAATAAAATTTGTCACTTAGCTGATTGATGTCAAATTCAGCATCTCAACTTAAGTGTGTCATAGACAAAACTTTTTGAAATTGTTCAGTCTACTCCTGTTAATGGTGAGCAAGCTTGTCTCACTAGAATCCCTAGAACTGAGTAGTAAGTATGATCCTCACTGGATGCCCCAAACTTTCAGCCTTGTTCCACATGTAAACTGCACTTAGAAAATCACCATTTCTGTTCAGCAACTGACTGATGATTTTCACATTTTTCATTCAAACTAAGTTTGATATAATTAATTTATGCACTAATTGCAATGCTCTTATTATAAATGTTAAGTTGATTTTTTTGTGTATGTGTGTATGTGGGGTTCATCTTTATATGCACATGCGTATGCTGTAGTTATTTCTTCTTTTTACCCTTTCTTTACCTCTTTACACTTTCTCCCTATTTCTTTCTTTTCTCTTTTGGACATGAGTGTCAAATATATATATATATATATATATATATATATATATATTCATAGTCATCCGCAGACAGATCTGTTTCACTGGTGTGTGTGTGTGTGTGTGTGTATTACTAAAATTTAATTTTATACAAGGTTCAATAGTTTTATAGACACTGTATCACAGCTCATCAGTACGGTTAGACATCCAATTGCTTCTAGCCAGGATTGAAACCTGACTGAATTGGCATCAATCGGCAATTCTAACTCTGAGCTATGGACGCTCATTAGATGAAGGCAGACTTTAGCATGGTATATACAATGTAAGCACACGCCAGTAGCTGAGAGTGCTCAAATTCATTACTGAATGAATGGTGAGTAGTTACAGTTTTTTCAAAGTTTACCGTTCCTCCATAGTGCTCACTAGGGGTGTGAGAGCATATATATATAATTAATGCATTATAACATATAAAAAACTACTACATTTTGTTTGAACATTGAAAGAACAATGCTTCATCAGGTAGTTAACACTGATGGTAATAAATTATTTTATTTAAAAGTTTTGATTTTATGAAAACAATACTTTACTTTCGTTTTTGAAAAACTTTTTCATACAAAGTAAAAGGATTTATTAAAAAAAAAGAAAGAGGGGAGAAAAGAGAAGAGAATAAGATGAGAAATCAAGAAAGGAAAAGAAAGAGGGAAAGGAAAGATTTAGAATAAGTAGAAAGTGATGAGAAAAATAAGAGAGAAAATGTTAAGGGAAAGCCAATGAAAACAGCTAAAGAGAAGAATTCATAATTAGAATGAAAATTGGGTGCAGGCAGATATTAACACATAGTTACAAATGTTGCAACTCAATTCATTTGGCATTTAAAAAAAATGGAATCCCATACATAAACAGAAATATTATTCACAGAATTTAAAATGAAGGATATTAAAAGATGCAATACAATGATGTAAATTCATTCAATCTGATATTATAAATTAGAACAAAAATAAAAATTGAAAAAAATGGATGAAGATAGATCTATCTATCTATCTATCTATCAGTCTGTTCATAATCTATCTATCTATCTATCTATCTATCTATCTATCTATCTATCTATCAGTCTGTTCATAATCTATCTATCTATCTATCTATCTATCTATCTATCTATCAAGTGCAATAAAATACCTAAAACAATAAATAGATCACAAATTATAATCAGAATGAAAATCTAAACTTATTTATAAAGGGAACTTTGTCTCTGTGTGTGTGTCCATTACCTATAGACTCCGAAATGGCTGAACCGATTTTCTTGAAAATTTACACAGTTGTACTATAAGTGTCTGCGAGTGTTCTTAGCTAGGTTTTGTGTCGAGGTACCTCCAATAAATATCGAAAATCGATAATCAAAAAAATCGGGTTATAGAAGGAGTGGTCCGATTTTAATCAAATTTGATACACTCATAGACAAAGACATAAGAAACGATATTCATAAGTTTCAAGGTTGCAGTTCTTACAACAGAAAATCAATAGCGTATATATATAAAAGGCAAGATGTTTGTGTGTGTGTGTGTCTGTTTATCTGTCTATATGTCCTTTATACAAATCCACAATTTTTATCCAATTCTCACCAAACTTCACACAAATATTCTTTAGGCTGAGTTTGAGTTCCAGCTTTCATCACACCCGAGCAACACCGAGTTATACTCCTAGTAAAAGCATAAGAAAAAAGATTATATAGTTAGAGGAATTTAGCAATATAGTAAGGTTAATACTATAAAATGTTTACAGTCACTGTAGTTTCATACCTCAGAATTAGTAATACTAGCAGGATTGTAAGTTTAATCCTTTAATATGTTTACAATATGTTTACAATTTGTTTCATGGCTTTGATTTAGTAATATGTCACTTTTCATGTACTTTATAATTTCCATTTTCTCTTGCAGACAGAGGAAACATGGTTTGTTGTAGAGATTCTAACTTGTTTTAGAATTTTCCATTTAAATTTAGGTGTTTTATTCTCCTCATTTAACTTGCCAAAATATTTAGAAAGTAAAAGCAGCTGGTCCAGACGGCATTGTAATAGAGCTGCTGTTAGCCCTGGAAGAATTCGGCATAGAGAAAATTATGGAAATAATAAATGAAATGTATAATAGTGGTGTAATACCGGACAACCTAAGCAAGTTGATTTTCATAGCATTGCCTAAGAAGCCAGGTGCAAATAAGTGCGAACTCCACCAAACTATCAGCTTAATGTGTCATATCACAAAACTGATCATCCAAATCCTGATGAATAGAGTGAGAAGAAGAACCAGGCCAGAAATAGGACAAGAATAGTGCGGGTTTGTCAAAGATACCAGAACAAGGAATGCCATATTTATGATGAGGATACTCTCCAAAAAGGCAATACAAATGAAGAAGGACTTGTACCTATGTTTTATTGATTATGCAAAGGGGTTCAACAAAATACGCCACAAAGAATTGATGGAAATGCTCAGCAGCTTCAACATATTTGGGAAAAACATAAGAGTAATTAAGAATCTGTACTGGCAGCAAACTGCCTGCATACAGACTGGTAATGAAGTCAGCAGATATACAAAGATAGAAAGGGGCATAAGACAAGCATGCGTCTTTTTACCGGATCTGTTCAACTTGTACAGTGAGACTGTTTTGAGGACTCTAGATGTTATGCCAGGAATTGTAATCAGAAGCCACAATTTGAATAATATACGGTACACAGACAATACAGTGCTGCTTGCAGGCACGGAAAGGAAACTACAAGACCTCCTACAGAAGATAGCTGAAGAGAGTGATAAGAAAGGACTACAAATAAACTTCAAGGAAACCAAATGTATGGTCATCAGCAAAAAGAGCAGCTCAAAATTTCAAATACAGTTGGGAGATACTAAAATCAAGCAGTACAAAAATTTAAATACCTGGGAAGTGTTCTAACAGAAGATAGAAAGTGTGACAGAGATCTGAAGGTGAATTGGCATGGCAAAGGACACATTCCAGAAGCTGAGTAAAGTATTAAGAGACAGGAAACTTTCACTAGAAACAAAGAAGAGAATACTAGATTGCTATGTAATGTCAGTTCTTCAATATGGCAGTGAATACTGGACAATATCATCAAAGATGAAGGAAAAACTGGAAGCAGCTGAATGTGGTTCTACAGAAGGACGCTGCGGATACCGTGGACCAAGCATTTGAGCAATGATGAGGTTTTGGAAAGGATGGAAACAAAAAGGAAATTAATATTGAGCAACAGGAAGAGACAACTAAGTTCCTGGGACATGCAGTAAGGAAGGAGGGTTTGGAGAACCTGATACTGACAGGCCAGATAGAAGGAAAGAGAGACAGAAGAAGGCAGCGGATAACATATTTGCAGGGCCTGATCAGGTGGATGACGGAACAGGGGTTGCGTAGTGTTACAGGAGAAAGTGTGCTCAGAGCCACGAGGAATAGGGAGACATGGAAGGCCATGATCTCCTATGTCCTGAAAGGACAAGGCACATAGAAGAAGAAAAGAAGAGGTCATATTTCATTTGTCCATATTAGTGAAGAATGAGAGATGATTGTAAAAACGTTTTTTAAATTGGTTCATTGTATTCCCAGTTTAAATTTTAGTAATCTTTGGATTTTCTACTGATGAGATAATCATTTCACCCCAAGTAAGGCAGGACTGCCACTGGTGTGCAGGGGGTTACAGTGAGAGGAAAAACAAGGTACAGGGGAGATTGAAAAGGGTAAGAAATGAATAAAAATCAAGGAGATAGAAGATGGCAATTGATGTTGCATTTAGAATTTTGGAGATTTTAGCTCATATATATATATATATATATATATATATATTATGCTCTCATTACAATTGAGCTCTCTGGAGAAGAAAATTTTGAAAACAGTTTCCACTTCGGCTATATGCGTGGCTCTTCAGAAATGAATTGAGTTCTTTCGGTGACTGGCATGTGTATACACTGCTTCTATACAACACGTTAAAATTTCCCTTCTCTGATTCCATGCGCCTATGGCTTAGGGAGTAGCGACTCCAACTGACACCAAATTGGTCGAGTTTCGATCCTGAAGCAAGTGGATGTGTCTAGCCACACTGATGAGCTGTGATACAGCGAAACAGGCTTGTATGTGGATGACTAATATATATCTGTCCATAATATATACCTATACATATATATATATGTCCATATATATATATATATATATATATATATATATATATATATATATTCAGGTGAAAAGAACCAACAGTTTTAGAATTCTGAGTTCTCGGGCATAGCCTAATGCAGTGATTTATATATACCTAACATAATTATTAGTAGAATTTTGATCTGAAACTTTCACTGTTTAATGATTAATCTATAACTAGTGGAACCCGTGGAATTTTCACGGAAGGATAATTATGATATCCTGGAAAAATTTTACTTTGTCATGCTACAAATGATAGTAATGTCTTCAAAGATAAAGGTATTGGATAATAAAATAACGATAATACAGAGTGTAATTTTATTAAAATATCTATAAAAGTAATGTCCATAGAAGCTACTTTACTGTAATCTTATATTATATTAAGTGGCGTATGCACAAACTATAACCAAAATATTGTATGCTATTTTGTGAGAGATTTTGAAAGAGAAAATGTTTTTTTATTATTGAAAAATCATGGCTCCTGTGTCCATTGTAAACAGGAAAGACCAACTGAGTAATGGCCAAGAGTGTAGAGGCCAGAAATTTCATTATTAGGTCGCAGATACGACAACAAACCTACTTATTTTTACTATATTGTACAGTAGACACACATATACACACACACACACAATTACTGCTACAACCACCAGCTTAGGCTGCTGCTGATACTGTAATGCTGTAGGCTCTCTCCTGCTACTCTCTCACTCTTTACTACTCTTCAGTTTGGCAAAGGTGAGAGAAAGGCTGAGGAGAGTAGAAAGTTGGAGGGGAAGGAAAAGCTCATGTAGAGAGTAAGTAACTGAGTAACTAAAGAAGAACAAGCAGAATTATTATATGATAATTATTGGGTAATCAAATAAATTTGTTCATTTTTCCATTTATTTTAATCATTTTAATCATTTTTAATTTATTTTAATCATTTTAATCATTTATTTTAATCATTTTTCCATTTATTTTAATCTTACAATTCATTAACAATTTAAGAAAAAAATCAGCCAATGATATAAAATGATAAAACAGTTGTAAATGAAGACTAAAGCTACAAAAATTTGATAAGACACTACAGTAAAATATTTTGCATGTTAATTCAAATAACACAGGAAAAATTTCTCTGCCATGCACAAAAATATTCACCACTGAATTAAATGGATTCAATTAATAAAGAAGGAAATTATGTTGAGAAAAAAAATCTTGTGTAAAATAAATATTTTTTTATAATTTGATTGCAGATGCATTGTGTGTGTGTGTGTGTGTGTGTGTGTGTGTGTGTGTGTGTGTGTGTGTGTGTTTACATGTGTGTGCTTGTGTTCAAATGCACAAATATACTCAAATATTTTATTAAATTTGATAAAGCTTCTCTATTTAATTTCTGTAACATTTTGCCAATCAGAATATAAGTTACCATTCATCCAAACTAAATTTAGTACAAGGCCACTGAATAATGGTCAGGATTAGTGTGCCAATTGTTGCTCAATGACAGTGGTTCACAAACAGTACAGTGCAGCTCATAGGTTTGGCAGAAGATACAGGGGAGGCGGAATGATTGAAAGACAATGAAACATTTTCAAAAAGTTTATATGCCAAGAATAAATGATTTCAAAATTAAAAATATTATTATGGATTATTTATAATTGCATGCATGAGTCCCAATATCAGTCAGTTAAGTGTCATATGTGATACACGCTTGAGCGATCATGTCTCGAATGAGACATGACTGACTGGGCAGAATATTATCCCGCAGTAGGTTGCCATTGCTTTCTGCGGTAGACTGGTTGCCGACCAAAGCTATAGAACCCAATCTATCCTGTTATTTAACCCATAACTGGAAGGAAGAGATGGATTAATACCTTTCCCAAGGGTATTTGCGTGTAAGTGAAGGCAATGAATTCAGCTGGAATTCGAACTCGGCTCCCTGATTTGTTGTTCCGAGCCGATATCCAAAGTACCACGACACACATCCGCGAGTCCCAATATAAATAGCTATAAATAATTATTAACCAATTTTATTATTGTGATCAACGGTGATTGTGGAACTCTGAAAGTGGAAGGGAGTGCCAGTTACGGACCAAAATTTTTCTGAGAATGTAGGCAAACGCAAGAGCGCCTTCATTTTCATACTACACTACTATCATATACACAACTTAGGAATGAGTTTGAGTATAAGTATGTTATTTCACTAAATTAAATGAAATAACTTTTCATTTATAGTAGTGAAGCTCTTATCTATTTGTGCCCTCTTTTCCACTCTCAAGCTGTTGGAACAAAAGAGAAGTTGATTTCAAAACAAAATCAAAGTGTTAATACTAGCAAAATAGTGTGATTTGTCTCCACAGATTTTGAAGCACAAAAAATAAATGCAAGAAAAAAAATACAAAAATAAAATAATGCAACAAAACCAAACTAAATACTGTGGGCACCACAGCCATACAAAAATCAGCTAAAAACTTAATTTATAATTCCGACCATATGATTAAGAAGCTACTTTGGGATAAGGAAATAATTTAAATAATATATTTTCTCCATGACTATATGACTATTTCGCTCCCTAACAGTATGTCTGTTTCTATCTATCTGGTTGTCTTATTTTAGTTGTTTTTCTTTCAAACTGGTCTCTGTATGTGTCTTTAAAATGCTTAATGAAAAAGAAAATGCAGAGGAAATATTACTGAAGATCAAATCTTATCAAAATCAGAGACTGATCAGTTTCATAAATTTTTGAAGCTTATAAAAGTGGTGGGGCAACCAAGGGGCCAGCCAAAATTCGGGGTTAGGGGCTTAGATTCTTCTACTATCTGACTGTAATATTTTTTTGTCTTGTATCAAAAATATAGTAACTAGGATCTGCAAATTGAAGGAGAGAGCTATCAACTTTGAATCCGTAGTTATCTCCCTTTAACTCCTTCTGTTTTTATGTTTAAATGTTCTTTTTATTAAATAAAGTCTGTTGTGGTGTGAGCAAAGCTTCATTCCAAAAATGCAGCCCAGTGAAAATAAGTTTGAAAACCACTGCTCTATGGCAAGATGTCCTGAATTTTAAACAAATCAACTATCAAGCAGACTCCAACCCATAGATATATGTATAGATAATGTTAAATTGTAATGATGCTTAGTGCCAAAATTGCTGTTTTTATACTAGTTTATTGGTAGAAAGGCATTGTAGGTAAGCAGGGGTTTTTTTGTCATAAAATGTTGATATCAAGTTAAGGATGGAGCGTTAATAGAATTCGTGTGAAGAGGTTTTGTCATTTAACTGAGCAGTGTTCGTTCGGTCATGAAGACTTCAAAATTTTGTGAATGCATTATTGTCATGTCTTAACATTTCAGGATTTTTGTTTTTTCTGAGCAGAAATACCACTGAAATAACACTGCTCAGCTAAGAGACAAACTTCTTTACATAAATTATATATATATATATATATATATATACTACCGGCCATAATTATTAGGCCATCCCAGTTTTAAAAAAAAAATGATGTATTTCATACTATTTTTAGTATTTATTGCCAAGTGGATAATTCTAAATGAAAATAGAATTATTCTTTTGTTAATACTGCACAATAACACGTGCTCTCTTCCCCATGTTAGTCTCTTCTTATTGGCTGGTCGAAGCAAAGGATTCTTGGCTGCCTTGCAAAATTTTGCAAAGTAATAATAACAAAAAAAAAAATTCTAACTGTACTAATGAGCTCTCCACATTAATTATATATATATATATATATATATATATAAAGATATACAGGCTTGTGTGTGGATGACTAATATATATAAAGATATATATATTTATAAGATTAATTATTATAGCAGGGAAGTTTGTCACTCAACTGAGCAGGTCCATGGTTCAAAGCATGAAATTTCTTTGCATTAATCCTATTAAAACTTTATATCTATCCTGATATTGAGCATTTTACAATAAAACACTTGCTTGACAAAATACCTTTTATTAGTAAAACTACTGTAAAAAAACAACATATCTTACTGCTAAGCATTATCACAACTCATCACTATACACATGTACACTCACACACGCACACACACACACACACACACACATATATAGTCATCCGCAGACAGATCTGTTTTGCTGTATCACAGCTTATCAGTACGATTAGACATCCAATTGCTTTTAACCTAGGATTGAAACCCAACCAAATTGGCATAAGTCGGCGATTCTACCTCTGAGCTATGGGTACTCGGTATGATGTAAGCATGCGGTGTTGATATAGAAGAATCCAAAGGAGATTCCTGTAAAATCTTCATTATAATAAAGACAGAAGCTGATGATGGTTTGCCTGAAATAGGCCAATATTTCTGATTTACCATGAAATAACATGTCTGCCTTAATTTTTTTTTATATATACTACCTAACATGTACTTTTTAGTAGAATTTTGATCTCAAACAACCACTAATAGTATAAAACAAAACACTCTATATAATTATTGGGTTGTCAGATAAATTCATTAATTTTTTTTCATTTATTTTAATCTTAAAATTCATGAACAATTTTAAAAGTCAATCAATAATATAAAATGATAATGAAAAAATTGTTGAATATTTTGTCTTCTATATGTCTTATGTTGTTAAGGTTATGTCCACTGATAATACATCTTGGTAGGTCTTCTAGTTCTATTAAAATTGTCTTGTTGTACAGGTTAAATAAATTGGATGAGAAAATATATCTTTGTTTGACCTCTTTTTTGCCAATTACCCTGAAGATGTGGTGGAGTGCATTGTGGTGCAGTGGATATCTACTCAGAACGACAAATCGGGGAGCAGAGTTTGAATTCCAGCTGAATTCATTGCATTCACTTATGTGCCAATACCCTTGGGAAAGGCATTAATCCATCTCTTCCCCCAAGTTATGGGTTAAATAATAGGACAGATTGGGCTCTAGAGCCTTGGCTGGCAACCAGTCTATTGCAGAAAGCAATGGCAACCTACTGCAGGATAATCTTTTGCCTAGTCAGTCAAGTCTCTTTTGAGACATGGTCACCCAAGCATGTATCACGTATGACACTTAACTGACTGACCCTGAAGATACAGCAACTGAAGTTTTCTGGTATTTCACCCCTGTTATATTCATATATAATTTCAGTAAAGATATATTGACTCTGAAATTGTCTAAGGTTGATAGCACTTCTATTATAATCACATCTAGTCCTACTGCACTGTTTCTATTCCTCTTACCCAGTGTCAATAATACCTCAGATTTTAATACTACAGATCCTTCCATATTTTGATGCATTGCAGGTTTCTCTCCTCTGTTGTCATAGACATGTTTTCTTGATATATAATTCTACCTTTGTATTAGCTTTTTTCTATTATGAATGCATTTCATTTTTATATTTTGACTCGTGTCGAATAGCACATTTCCCATACTATTTTTGTTTATCTTATTATGCAGGTGGATTATATCTGTGTATATTTTGTGCTCGTAAACTGACCTGGTATAATAAGCAAATAATAATTCATGAAAAATATTATTTAAAAGAATAATTCCAGGCTTCTTGTTCGAACCGAAACAATGCTTTTGGAAACTAAGAAAGATATTTGTTAAAGAACTTCTGCAACATTCTCCTTTTCATGCCATCTCCTTTCAGGGCTTAGGTGGTCATGGCCCTCCACATTTCTATATTCCTTATAGCTCTTAACACTTTTTCTCTCAACATCTCTCCCAAACCCTGCTCTGCCATTCATTAAACATGTCATGAGTTGCTTTCCTCAGTCTCTCCTTTTCCTTTATTCACCCTGTGAGTATTAGATTCTCCAAGCTCTCCTTCCTCATTACATGTCCAAGAAACTCCAGTTGTCTCTTCCTTATGTTAAGTATAAGTTTCCTCTTTGTTTCCTTCCTCTCCAAAACCCCATCATTGCTCACATGTTTGGTCCATGCTATCCTCAGCATTCTTCTGTTGTTTCAAGTCCCTTCTTCATCTTTCACAAGATTGTCCAGCATTCGTTGCCATATAGGAAGACAGATATCACATAACAGTCCAGTAAACATATTAAAACAAACAGAAAAACACCCATTTGCAGTGATTGTTCCTTCACTATCCTTCACACTCCTACACTGCAGTCCTGGATATGACAATAAACTGCATCCAGCAACAAGGCATGTGATTGGGAGGTTGTGAGGAGTATAAAACCACCTCTTAATTGCTGTTGTTCCCAGGTTCAGCCTGTCCCAGGGTGGTATCACCTGTTAGGGTCCTAGCTATAGGCAAATAGTTAAAACCCAAACTGAGGTCAAAACACTATGAAAGTATGAAAATAGACTTTTATAGTAAAAATTCTAGGAGTACATTTTTGAGGGAAAAAAATATTCCCGGCAATGAATTTTTGAAGGAAAAAAATATTGCCAGCAATAAATTTTTGAAGGAAAAAGGATATTACCAGCAATTACAAATGCAGGTATCACTCAAGGCTTTATTATAGGTCCTACACTTTTCTTTATCTACATTAAAAATCTCCCCGATGTAATAAGATCCCAAGTAGGCATATATACTGACGACACCACCATTTACTCTCACCTCAATCAAAAATCTACTGAGGTTGACAAAGCTAACCTCACTTCTGAGCTTGAGAAGGACCTCCACTCTGTGATGGACTGGGGTAAGAAATGGGTTGTAAATTTTAATGCTTCCAAAACGAAGCTGCTATCTATTAATCATCATTGACAATCACTCTTACCTACCATTAGCATGGATCAGGCTAGCCTCCCTGAGAGCAAAACACTATGCCTCCTAGGCCTAAACTCTCAGCAGACCTCAGATGGAATGACAATATCAAATCCATAGCTAAACCTGCTGCTAAGAAGGTTGGTTCACTGTGCAGGGCCAGGAAGTTTTTTCCTCTCTGAATCCATCCTGCACATATATAAATCGATCATCTGCCCATGTATTGAATACTGCTGCCACATCTGGTTGGGTGGCCCTGCTATTCACCTCGGTGTTCTTGAGAAAATCCAACGGAGTATCTGTAATGAGATCAACACCAACTTGTCAGCTTGGCTGCAGTCACTCTCTCACCAGTGTGATGTGGCTTCTCTGTGCCTCTTCTACAAATACTTTCACGGCTTCTGCTCCAATGAACTTAGCTCACTGGTGCTCCCTAGGTATGAATTTACATGAGCTACTAGATTAGCAACTAGGTCCCACCCTTTTACAGTAAAACTGATAAAATATAACTGCAATTTCTACTCTAACAGTCTCTTTTATCGCTCTTATCACCTATGGAATTTCCTTCATATACTTGCTTCCCTGACAGCTACAATCTCCAGGAATTTAAATGTAAGATCAATAGACATCTCTTGTCTCACTAACTCACATCCTTTCTTTCAAGCTCTTTTTTCATCCACTCCACCTCCATTACACCAGTATTCTCATCCATCTATTACCCTCCTCCTGACACCCCCTATAACTATCCCCTCTTTCTCATCACTTTCGTCTCTGTAACCCTCTGCACAACAGTAGCAGTAAAACTGCCTTCCTTGGGGTGAAATGATAATAAAAAAAATACATTTTTGAAGGAAAAATTATTACCAACAATACATTTAAAAAAAAAAATTACCAGCAATACATTTAAAAAATATATATATATATATATATATATATATATATATATATATATATATCAGTAATACATCTGACTCAACAAAACTCACTTTACAAAAATACGTTAATGAAACCTGATCTACAAACTTATTTCTTACAAAGAATATGTATTATTATTCTAAGTGTACTTCTACAGATTCACATCTCAAGTTTCCTTTTCATCTCTGAGTAAATTGTCCAGTATTTACGTCCATAAACTGTACATCAGTGCGGTTAACACACTGAACGCTTGACGTATAACACGTATTAATTTTCAGAATAATGATTATATTAACGACTCTCTAATTGAGCTTCCTCTGACTCGACTTGAAAGAAATTATTTATTAAGATCTAAGGGAGATAACTCTATTTTTTAACAATATTTTTAGTCTAGTTATTGTCCCCCTACGATGTGCGTTGTGAAGCATTGGACATCGGCTCGGAACGAGAAATTGGGGAGCCGAGTTTGAATTCCAGCTGAATTCATTGCATTCATTTACGTGCAAATACCCATGTGAAAGGTATTACTCAGTCTATTCCTTCCAGTTATGGGTTAAATAACAGAACAGGTTGGGTTCTATAGCTTTGGCTGCCAAACAGTCTACTGCAGAAAGCAATGGCAACCTACTGCGGGATAATCTTCTACCCAGTCACTCATGTCTCGTTCGAGACATGATCGCCCAAGTGTGTATCATGTATGGCAATTAACTGACTGATTGTCCTCTTTACTTATTTAATTTTTTTTTATTTTGACTTATGCTTTGTTGTATTAAATCAAAAGTAAATTAAAAACAAACAACGCACATGCACTAAGTTAAAATATAAAATAGCAAAAATTTATATGCATATATATATATTGTAATTTTGCTATTACAATGGTTTATAAAAGCGTTATATCACTACACACAAATTTTCATGTTTCAGAACAATACTTTTCTTCTTCAGGTGATATTTTAAAATAAATGGTGAAATATAAAATGGCAACTTCATAGTTCAACCTTATTCTTGATTTTAATTGAACAATACTGACACACCTACGGGCATATTCTCCAACTAACACTCCTTTATTTTCTAAATAACCCTGAATTCATCTTAAATTTTCCATACATCTTCACCATTTATTTTAAAATATCACCTGAAGAAGAACTGTATTGTTCTGAAACATAAAAATTTTTGTGTAGTGATATAATGCTTTTATAAGCCATTGTACTAACAAAATTACAATACTAAGCTATTAAAAGAATTATTTCTTTTACCAATTGCGTGTAGCAATTAGTGGCGCAAAAATTTCTTTTATTTTTCTTCTCCTACATTAACACTATGCACATTAACTTTCATTCAAACAGGACTTTACATAAAATAACTTCCTACACATAAATCCACAATTTTTCCAACCTTCGTCAGTAGAAATCCACCGACTACTACATTCGCATGTAAGTCTCTCTCTCTCTCTCTACTCAACGCACACACAGACACAGAACTTTGTCTTCTGTCTGACTTTCTTCATCAAGGATTTGAACTTTGAACTCTTTACGATAATCTTAACAATTGTTACAAACCTTTCTTTCAGCTAGAGAAAAAACTTCATACATCTTATTTTGTTTCTACGAACAGACGAAGGGGAATGACTCTTTCCTTTTCACTTTCTTATGCATGCTCTCTCAACCCCATGTAACCTTTGTCAATATATTGTTTTTCCGGTTACTTTCGCCTTTTTGTTCTTTCTTAAAACCTCCTTCAAACCATGACTAAGGTTGCGTCGAGTCGACTCATAAATCTAAATTAGTAAGTGGACGCATCGTCCACTACAAATGGTGACCGCCGACGTGATGTCGATTCGGCGTAATTCAGTCCAGCATCGTTGGAAACGGGACTCAGCATTCTTCTTCGTCTATCAACAAGAACTACTATTCAACGTCGTTATCTCCCAACTTTTTCCACAGGACTCTAAGATGTCGACCCCACACAGAATTTTTACAATCGCACACTAGACAGCACAACTGTCATCTCTCTCTCCCAGGTTTTCCAGAAAAAGAGTGGCACAACGTCGACTTAAAGACGTTTTTCAGCATTCAACGCAATGGCACTCAACCAGAACTCTAAGGAAATCGACAAGCCGAATTATTTATACTGGAGAATTGAGACCTCCAAAGAAAATTCGACATTAAACCCAGATATCTTTTTAGTTCTCTCAAACACGCATCGACACTCGGTATCAACACAAGCTTCAATCGACCACTTTGCAAATCAAAGTTTATAACCAACTGTTAATTCTTCTAACACCAACATAAATCCACACGTACAGCAAAACACGGAAACTCTTACAAACGCAAGCAACTCAACGTGGAGCATTGGAATAAATTAGAAGATTTTTAACAGCCATATCAACCACCGAGAATTTTCCAGAGCATGCCACATCCTGGCACTCTGATAGGGGTACACTGCTGCAAAATCCCTAGTCACGCGCATCGCATTTCAGACTCTTTTTCTCTTCAGCCTACGAGAGACAACCAAAAAAATTCACCTTTCACAAATTCACTCGTAATTAATGACGCCTTACAAACTTTAACTCAAGTGAGACCGATTTTCTCTACGTGTACATTGGTCAACGTAAAATTCTTCTCACTCTTCCATTTCACCATGTGCTTTTCGAGGATCCAATATGGCGGACCATCAGTCTAAGCAGTCATACGTTTCCAGCAACCTTCTCCCACACCTATGAGCCACGTCCGTGCCACCCACCTTTTTTTTTTCAGCAACCAGCCTTTTCTGTCATTTTTGGCATGACTCCTACTACTGCTACCAGCATCATCATCAACGTAATCAAACCACCATATACACGGACAAATATTTTTAATATTTGTTTCAATCTAAGGGGGGTATTTGTGGGGTTTCATACATTGACATCCACACACACACGCATGGTCACTCGGCGTCCACGTGATGACTTGTTCCCGCCAAAACGATGCCAATAAAAGCGAAGAACATCACGTGGTACGCTAGTGAGGATTTCGTCCCGGGACAAGAGCAAACATGTCTTCCTAACTCACACAAACACACGCGCACTAATTGCGTGTAGCAATTAGTGGTGCAAAAATTTCTTTTATTTTTCTTCTCCTACATTAACACTATGCACATTAACTTTCATTCAAACAGGACTTTACATAAAATAACTTCCTACACATAAATCCACAATTTTTCCAACCTTCGTCAGTAGAAATCCACCGACTACTACATTCGCATGTAAGTCTCTCTCTCTCTCTACTCAACGCACACACAGACACAGAACTTTGTCTTCTGTCTGACTTTCTTCATCAAGGATTTGAACTTTGAACTCTTTACGATAATCTTAACAATTGTTACAAACCTTTCTTTCAGCTAGAGAAAAAACTTCATACATCTTATTTTGTTTCTACGAACAGACGAAGGGGAATGACTCTTTCCTTTTCATTTTCTTATGCATGCTCTCTCAACCCCATGTAACCTTTGTCAATATATTGTTTTTCCGGTTACTTTCGCCTTTTTGTTCTTTCTTAAATCCTGCTTTAAAATCATGACCCCATGTTACGTCGAGTCGACTCGTTAAACTTAAATAAGTAATGGACCCTCGTCCACTACAAACTCTAGTAGAATGAGAATTTATTCTCGTGGGTGGCATAATTTAAGCCACCTTAAATCTTTTGCCCGTGTTCAAGGGGAGCAACTCTTCTCTCTTAACGTATTACCATGTGTTCACAGGGGCAAAGCAAATAAGATTAAAAATGTGTGCGTCTCAATTACAGAACTATTTATTGTAACATACAATATTAAAATACATAAAAAGGTTTTTACATTTAACATGTACAGTTCAATAAATGAACTGCTAAAATCATATGTATTTTAGTATCAAAACTAATCGCGAAACATACAATTAAAATATTGCAACCAAGTCATGAATTAGCCAAGAGAGAAAGAGGAAGGTGTGCTTTACTAACACAGACACAAAGTACTTACAAGAAGGTGGAAATACAAATGGCATTCTCTTACATTCAAATTAGCGGAAGGCGGACAATTCAAGGTTCCCATAGCCAAAAGCTTCTTCCTCCATGGACTTGTTAGGCTGGCACTTTCTTTCATTCTTCTTCTTCTTCCTCCTTAGAGTAGCGGCTCTGATCAAACAATACTTGAAGAGTTTATCAAACGCAACAACAATTCAATATGGAGTTGAATATTTAAGGGATTCCAGAAACCACAATTAGGCAATTTGATTTGGTTAATGGGAAAACCAGCAATTAATCAGGCAAGTGTAGTTTCTCTACACTGCAAAAAATACTTCAACAATTATATCCCATTAATATGGGATAAAACACATACTTTGGCTGCACAAAGATGAGTAACAGCTAATGACCTCTCTAAATGTAGGGAAAACACCAAGCTGACTTTGCATTATGCAGCCACGCTGCAGCGAAAAGTCTATACGTCCTTACTCCCTGTTTCCAGTTCTGCCGACTGACACCTTCATCTGCCTGCTGGTGCAAGTCCCTCAGGGAAAATCTTCCTGCTCCCTCACCAAGTTATGTGTCCTGTGACTAGTCAGCAGTGAGAGTACGCTGAAAGCAGCTCCATCATTGGCTGCAAGTTCCTGCCGCTTCCTAAAAGGGGACAACCAAAATGAAAACAAGGGTTGGTGCAAGTTTAGAAAATACCACCTGAAATAAATCTCCATTCTAACCAAAATAATCCTTACACTATACTTTGTATTGTACACTCTTTATAAAAGTAAATGCATGAATAACGGGTTTTAATCTACCTGTTCTTTCACTTCCTTATATATATATATATATATATATATATATATATATATATATATATATGTAGTCATCCACATACAGGCCTGTTTCGCTGTATCACAGCTAATCAGTGTAGCTAGACATCTGATTGCTTCCAGCCATGATAGAATCTCAACCAATTTGGCATCAGTCAGAGATTCTACCACAAGTTATTGCTGCATGACTAAAAGAGGAAGAGATTTTAATGTGTTATATATACACGGTGTATACACACACCAGCAGCCAAGAGAACTTGATTTATGACTAAAAAGTTATGCGTAAATCGCAGAAGCAGCCACTGTTTTTAAAAATTTCTCCTCAAGAGAGCTCAATTGGATAACGGGAGTTTAATTAGTCATCCACAAGCCAGTTTTACTGTATCATAGGTTATCAGTGTGGCTAGACATCTGATTGCACCTAGCCATGATCAAAAATCAATCAATTTAACATCAGTCAGAGATTCTGATATATATCTATATATATATAGATATAGATATATAAAACAAAATAAAATACTTTGTAATTTTAGTGGCTTGATTTAAAATATATATATATATAGGATTAATTATTATATAATTATTCATATATATATATATATATATATATATATATATATATATATATATAACATAGTACACTTGGTATGTAATCCGGGTAAATTCCAAAAGAGACGAACTCGAGAGAACTCAATGTTAAATTCATTTATTTAATTTAACAGAGTAATATTTTATAAAGATTTTTCAATTATTACCTTGGATAATACATATTTCACCGCTTTGATGTTCTTAACATGGCTATATATCCTATATATATATATATATATATATATATATATATATTGAAGTTGGCATGAATCTGCTATATATATAGGATTAATTATTATAGCAGAGAAATTTGTCACTCAACTGAGCAGATTCATGCCAACTTCAAATCGTTAATTTTCTCTGCGTTAATCCTATTAATGCTTTATCTTTATCCTGATATCAAGTATTTTACGATAAAACACTTGCTTGCCAAAATACCTTTTATCAGTAAAACTATTGGAAAGAACAAATTTTAATGCTAAACATTATCACAACTCATCACACACACACACACACACACACACACACACACACACACACACACACACACATTTATATTTATATGTATATTAGAGTTGTTAGTGATTTTGGAATTTGAAATCAGTCCACTGAAATTAAAAAGTGTTTTCATTTTTTGTTATATATATAAATATATATATAACAAAAACATTTTTATTTATTTGTTTACTTTGTTATATATACATACATATATATAACTATATATTTTATTATATATATATATATATATATATATATATATATATATATATAATAGATATTTCGTTTTATATATATATATATATATAAGATTGTACTGAATCTGATGACAGTTTATATTGCCCTCACTGACCACTTTTCTATTTACATGAACCCTATCTCTGATCAGTCAGTCAGTTAAGTGATACACACTTGGATTATCATGTCTCAAAAGAGACATGACTGACACAGCAGAAGATTATTCTGCAGTAGGTTGCCATTGCTTTCTGTGGTAAACTGGTTGGCAGCCAAGGCTATAAAACCCAATCAGTCCTATCATTTAACTCATAACTGGAGGGAAGTGATGGCTTAATACCTTTTCCAAGGGTATTTGTGCGTAAGTGAATGCAACAAATTCAACTGGAATTCAAACTTGGCTCTTCGATTTGTCATTCTGAGTCATTATCCACTGCACTACAATGTACATCCGCCTATCTCTGATAGTGAGCACTTTTATCCATAAATATAGCTTACCTTAAAACTATATATATATATAAAACAAAAAACACTTTGTAATTTCAGTGGGTTGATTTAAAATCCAACAATAGCAGAACTACTGACAAAGTAAGAAAAGAAACAATAAAAACCTTAAAAATTCTAGTATTCACAATTGATATAAAATATAACTAAAATATACTAAATTTACTTGATATAACCTTAAACAATGAAACATACAAACCATACAGAAAACCAAATAATAACACAATATATATTATCAAAATTTTGATCACCTCTAACATCACCCTGCAGAAAGAATATAATAACAGCGTAAAAAAGAAATATGAAGAACAAATTGGAAAAGGATACTCAAAATGGGAGTCACTAAAAGAAGCAATGGTGACCTCAGCGAACAACATAGCCCCAAAGGAAATCAGACGCAGAAGAAAAAATGAGTGGATGACCGAAGAGATCCTCCACATGATGCAAAGGAGACAAAAAATAACGCCAAGACACGGAGCAGAGTACAAAAAACTTCACAGGGAGATAAGGAACAAATGCAGACAAGCCAAAGAGGAATGGCTCAACAACAAATGTGCAGAAGTAGAGAGACTGAGCAGGAATAACAAAGCAGAAATGCATAAAGAGATAAGAGAACTGACAGGACAAAAAACCTGTTCCTCAACAGGATGCATAAAATCCAAGGAAGGGACAATCATAGTAGAGAAAGAGGAACTACTCCAGCAATGGGAAGAATACATAAAGGATCTCTTTGGCGACAAGAGAGAACAACCGAGAATACACAAGGAGATGGATGGACCGGAAATACTAAAATCCGAAGTGGAAGCTGCAATGGCCAAAATGAACAGAAACAAAGCACCTGGCCCAGATGGCATAGTGATAGAGCTGCTGACAGCCTTAGAAGAATATGGCATAGAAAAGATTACCGACATAATAAACGAAATTTATAGCAGCGGAATAATACCAGACGACCTATGCAAGTCGATATTTATAGCACTGCCGAAGAAACCAGGTGCAAACGAGTGGGAACTACACAGAACTATCAGCTTAATGAGTCACATCACAAAACTGATTGTCAGAATCCTGATGAATAGAGCGAGAAGCAGAATCAGGCCAGAGATAGGGCAGGAACAGTGCGGGTTCGTCAAAGACACTGGAACAAGGAACGCCATATTCATGATTAGGATGCTCTCTGAAAGGGCATTACAAATGAAGAAAGACTTGTACCTATGCTTCATTGATTACACAAAAGCATTCGACAAAATACGACACAAAGAATTGATGGAAATGCTAGGCAACCTCGACATTTTCGGCAAAGATATAAGAATAATCAAGAATCTCTACTGGCAGCAAACGGCCTGCATACGGACAGGTAACGACCTCAGTAGATACACAAAGATAGAAAAAGGCGTAAGACAAGGATGTGTCTTTTCACCGGATTTGTTCAACCTATACAGCGAGAATATTTTGAGGACCCTAGATGACACACCAGGATTTATAATTGGAGGCCACAACCTGAACAACATAAGATACGCGGACGATACAGTACTGATTGCGGACATGGAAAGGAAACTGCAAGATCTCATACAGAAAGTAGCAGTGGAGAGTGACAAGAAAGGACTACAAATAAACTTTAAGAAAACTGAGTGCATGGTCATCAGCAAAAGATACAACCCAAAATGCCAAATACAGGTAGGGGATAACAGAATCAAACAAGTCCAAGAATTTAAGTACCTAGGAAGTGTTCTAACAGGAGATGGAAAGTGCGACACGGAGATTCGAAGGCGAATTGGCATGGCAAAGGACGCGTTCCAGAAGATGAGCAAAATACTAACACACAGGAAGATCTCAATAGAAACGAAGAAAAGAGTGCTAGACTGCTACGTGATGTCAGTTCTTCAGTACGGCTGTGAATGCTGGACAATATCATCGAAAATGAGGACAAAACTGGAAGCGGCCGAAATGTGGTTCTACAGAAGGATGCTACGGATATCGTGGACTGAGCATACAAGCAACGACGAAGTGTTAGAAAGAATGGCAACAAAAAGGAAATTGATGCTGAGCATCAGGAAGAGACAACTGAAGTTCCTGGGACACGCAATGAGGAAGGAGAGCCTGGAGAACCTGATACTGACTGGACAGATAGAAGGAAGGAGAGACAGAAGAAGGCAGCGGATAACATATCTGCAGAGTCTGATCAGGTGGATGACGGAATGGGGGTTGCCAGGAGCAACAGGAGCAAACATACTAAGAGCCACAAGGGATAGAGAGACGTGGAGATCCATGACCGCCTACGTCCTGAAGGGACAGGGCACATAGAAGAAGAAGAACATATTCAAACAAATACCTATATCTGTAAATAAAAGAATTTTGACAATTCTAGCAACTTAAAAACATTCAATTAACACAAAAAAACATATGAATCAGCCTTAAAAAAAACTATGGATATTTAAACAAACTAAAATACAAAAATGAAAACAATACAAACAAAAACAACAGAAAACAAAATATAATTTGGTTCAACCACTCCCTCCCTCATTACAACAATACAATAAGAACAAAATTAGGGAAAATATTCTTCAAATAATTGACAAGCACTTCCTTAAACACAGCAAATTATCAATAAAAATACAGTCAAAATGAATTAATACTGCAGAAAATAATAAATAAACACAAGAGAAAATACTAAACAATAAAAATTACAACAATAACAATAGCATTTAACAAAATAACATCATCAAATGTAATTAAATAAACAAAAAAATTGCCCACTTAACAATAAATGTTTAACCAATAACATAATATACAAAGCTACCAAAACTAATAACACCAACATAGACAAAAAATTTATTTCAGTGTTACATAAAAAAAACATAAACAAAACATATTACGATCACAAAATATTCTTTGAGAAAAAAAATGTACAAATAATAGAACTCTATTAAAATACATATGGATCAAAAAAAGAAAACAATATCCCCACCAAAATCAAATGGGATATCATAAAAACCACAGCTCCATATGGTATTAGCAGTAAAAACTGTAAACTATGCTTAGAGGAAAAATTAGCTATAATTAGATTTAGAGACCAAAATAAGCAAGAAAACTGAAATAATGGGTAAGTGCAGCCAAGAAAACAAATGAATACTTACTAGAACTAATTAAAAAGTAAAATAGATATAGTATAAACATAAAATGAATAAAATTAAACATAAAATGTGTTTGTGTGTGTGTGTGTGTGTGTGTTTGTATGTATATGTGTATGTATATATATCTATATATCAGTGTATATTTGTGCAGCAATCTATTTTTTTAACACTTTTCATTAAAGACAACTATCAAGGAATATTGTATTCATTGTTTATTTATTTTTTCCAGTATTTTTCCATGTTTTTGTTTTTTGTTTTTTGCTGGAGAAAAGGAATGTAAAACTTCCATAATCATTAACTTTCCAAGTTCTTTCAGCCACTTTACTGGCCATTCTAAAGGATGCTATATTTTTGTTGTTATTTTATCCTCATGTTTTGACTGTAACAATTTATTTTGTATTTTTGAAAAGAAGCATTCTTTAAAAGCTATCATATATATGCATGTGTGTGTGTGTGTGTGCGTATGAACATAAATATATGCATACAAAATCAAACAACAATAATAAAAACTTAATTATAACCTTAACCTCCTAAAATTAACACACTAATACTTAAGATACCACCAAATCAAATCAACAAAAAGGAGAAATAACCATTTCATTTTACATGTATGCACATATATGCAGTGGGAATATGCGCACACCCCTGTTTGAGCACACACACACACACACACACACACACACACACACACACACACACACACACACACAATGAAAGGAAAAATATCAACTCTGCACCAATTAAAAGTGCATGCATAAAAGGAAAACTAGAAATACAAACAGTCAATTGCTGATATTCACTGACAAATAGATGGAGTGATTGATGGAGAGTCTGTCTACAAAACTCTAGAGTCAGAATGCATACGGTTACACCAATTAGTTAAGTGACAAAATTTATATTTGTACTAATTATATATATATATATATATATAAAATAAACCACAAACACCTTATGATTATCAGTTCAAATAAGGTTAATTTATTTATGTCTCAAGAGATGTTGGTGAAACATATTGTTTATAACTTTTACACTTTGTTTCATCATCTCCTCTTTTCTTTCAGATACATATTGCAGTTGATTGCAATATATTTTCTGTTCATGTTGTGGTGATACCGACTGCGCAAAAGCGAGACTGGATGTTGGCTCTATGCCGACCAGGAAGAGAATGAATAAAAATCATCTCCGCGCATCTGAGTTCACGCAGATGTTCCAGTTGAACAATAAAAAATAATCAAATATCAAATTTCCATTTCGCAAGCCTACGCGAATTTTATTTACCAGCCAATGGGAAGCCCAGAATCAAATTCAAGTATGAAATTCCAAACGAGCTTCTGATCCAAAAGGCAGATATAAAAAACGGAGACAAAGCATCCTTAGACAAATGGGAAAATGAGAGGAGAAGAATGTAATTAATATCCCCTTGACTTAAGTCGAGCAGCTACTATGCTGACCTCTTTCTTTCTCCCTGTCTCAAAATACTTATTGACCTCTTCAAAGACATTCCTCAAAAGTACTTACTGACTTGCTGACCTTAGAAGCGACAACTTCAAAATGAACATTCCCTTACCTACAAGACACTTCCACACTCCTCAGCCTTTTATCTTTTCAGCGTTATATTATTTTCCATGAACATTCTAACACCCGTTGAACTTATATTCAAGTATTATTTTAATTGTAAAAACATTAATTGAAATGTGTATATATATATATAATTGGAGTAGATAACTATCGCCAGTTCACACTCCACCCACATCTATTGAACAGGTGAAGAGGCTCATCCCTTGTTCCCTGTTTAGGATGTGGTTTCCGGCTTTCTCTTTTCTAATCTTTTCACTCTTAGGTAGCCCCCTGCACATCAGTGGCATTACCGCCTTGCTTGGGGTGAAATGATTAAGAAAAAAGAAATAAAAATGTTATTGTATACTCAAATTGCCTTTCTTGATTTATAATCATTTTATGAAATATAGTGGGCTATCTTCCCACAAGGCCAAATTCCATTAACCTGCACAGTATACAATTACCTTTCACTAGAATGGAATCCTACTACTACTAGAAAAGAATAAATAAAAGAAGATATACCCGCTATAATGTCATCCATCTATAAATTTAGGCAAAGCAAGAAAAATGTAAGTGTAATCAATGGTTTAAGAATATTTAAATTGATTAATTTCTTCAATATACTATTGTTATTAAAAACTTATGTTACATCTTTTTTATATTTTGTTCCTTTGTAATATATTTTGCAAAGTAGTCTTTCTTTAATACATTTTGTAATATATTTTGTAATATATTTTGTGTACATATTTTCTAATATATTTTGTGTATATATTGTGTATATATTTTGTGTATATATTGTGTATATATTTTGTAACATTTTTGTAATATATTTTGTGTACATATTTTCTAATATATTTTGTGTATATATTGTGTATATATTTTGTGTATATATTGTGTATATATTTTGTGTACATCTTTTGTAATACATTTTAAAGAATTTTGTAATAAATTTTGTAATATATTTTAAACATAATATATATACACATGAACATGCATACACACACAGATACACACATGTGAACACATATATACACACACATACACACATGAACACACACACAGAGTGTTTGAAAATGTTTGAAATCATTTTAAATGTAAATATCTGAGTAATTACATAGTCTAGTCAAATGAAACTAAACAGGTTTATTGTTGAGCAAAAGAAGATTTATTAATCAAAATTTGAATGATAAATTTAATGGTATATGGATTTCATGAATGATTTCACAAGTTTTCATTATCCACATTGCCTGTGACACAGCATGCATCAAGTTGGTAGTTCAACTCCTGCCAAACACATTGCAGCATGTCTTGGGTAACAGTCTACAGTCTGTCAGTGATTCTCTATTTAACTTCCTCAAGGTTTGTCAGAAAAAGGTATCAGGTCATGTGAACATGGCAGCCATTTTAACAAAACATTGACTTTATCATCAGTGGGCCCAAACCATCACCATCTGTTGTTGGAGAATGTCTTGATTTTCAGACTTGCTCTTCTTATAGACTTCTTGAGGCTTTGCAAAAATTTCCTGGACAGGCTCGACCATCTATTCTGATATTGGTGGTCATTCAGATACTTTTGTTCTGCGCAGAGAGCCTTCCTCTTTGAAGTTTTTATGTGGCATGTTCAAATCTGCATTGCAGTTGGTACACTTTTTGTGAATTCTTTCACAAATGCTGACCATGTTTGGAAAATGAAAAACAAATTCCCATCACTATAGATACACATATAAAAATCTACATGTTCAGCTAAAAAAACAAAAACTCTACTTGGTAATGGCTAATAGAATTGCCAAAAGTGCTTGAATATATAGAACAGTGGTTGGAAACCTACAGCACGTGCCACACGTTGCATGCCAAGCAATTTCTGGAAGATGAAAATTTACAAAAATTTGCTGCTATTCTCAACTGTTGGACAATCCTCCTGAGATCTTTCATTTGTTTGAAGAAAATTGTTTTTGCTTTTCTTTCAGCTTTTGGTTCAACTTATTCCTGTAAGAAAATTTTCTCTCACATGAAAGCAGTGTTAAGTCCACAACAAAGTTGTCTAACACCTGAACATTTAGAAAATTGTGTAAAACTCAAAGTAACAAAGTATGTTGCTGATATTGAGCAATTGGCTAAGACCATCCAAGGGCAAGACTCCCATTAATAATAAAATCTTTAAAAACTTTTAAAAACAGTGTATTTCTATTAACATGGTTTATATATTATTGTATATATAACTATATAAAATATATTGTAGAACAGGTATATTGACCTTGACTTGTATAAAAATATTTATGCTGTTGGAACATTGAATGACTTTAAAACCCTAAGTTAGAACATAGTTAGCAAAAGGTTGCTGACAGGTTTTACACACATTATGTCCAGAAAGTAAATTTATTGTTTTAAAAAGCTGTTTTAAAGTTTAAAAAAAACTAAACTTATAAAAATATATTTATGAATATTATTTTTTTCTTAACAATTGGCAACAAAAGTATTTAACACCATTTACTTATTTATTTATTAGGTAGTTTAGATTTCTTTTATAATCATTTCACCCCAAACAAGGCAGGATGACCACTGGTGTGCAGGGGGTTACAGTGAGTGGGAAAGACAAGGTACAGGAGATGCTTATGAAAGGATAAGAGTGGATGGGATTTAGGGAGGTAGGAGATGGCAATTACTTACAACAATAATTTTATATTTACAAGATTATAAAAAAATTTACAAAGCAACTACAATACAATATTTATAGTTACTTCTTATTTTATGTACCATATCCCTTCAGGACATAGGTGATTATGACCCTCCATATCTTCCTATCCCTTGAAGCTCTTAATATATTTTGTCTTGTTATTTCTTCCAAACCCTGCTCTGTTTTCCATTTTCTTATGCCCATCAAATATGTCACACATTGTTTTTCCTTGTCCCTCTGTCCATTCTGCGAGTATCAGATTCTCTAAGCTCTCCTTCTTCATTACATGTTCCAGAAATCTCAACTTTCTCTTCTTGATGTTAACTATAAGTTTCCTTTTTGTTTCCATTCTCTCCAAAATCTCATCGTTGCTCACATGCTTGAGGAACTTTTCACTCCTGTTAGAGGAACTTTTCTTTGGGTGAAGCTCTACTCAAACACTTGGTCAGTTGTGGGTTAAGTAACCCATAGTTGAATGTCATTCTTCTAAACAGGTTGCCACCTAAGGCTATAGAACTCAGTCTGTCCTGGTATTTACCCATATCTAGATGTAGAAGTGATGTATGCATACCTTTACCAAAGAATATTTTATTTTTTAACATAAATTTCTTTGACTGGACTTTAACTAAGTTAAAACTTAGCAAGTCACCAACCTTTTTTTTCTTTTTTTTTTTTTTCACCTGGTTCACACTCCACCCATGTGTATTGAACAGGTGAAGAGACTCATCCCTTGTTCCCTTTTTAGGATGTGGTTTCTGGCTTTCTCTTTTCCAATCTTTTTACTCTTTTCTTTTTTCTTTTTTTTTTCTTTTTTTCAATTGGAGTAGATAGACTAAACTATCACCTGGTTCACACTCCACCCACGTCTATTGAACAGGTGAAGAGACTCATCCCTTGTTCCCTTTTTAGGATGTGGTTTCTGGCTTTCTCTTCTTCAATCTTTTTACTCTTTTCTTTTTTCTTTTTTTTCTTTTTTTCAATTGGAGTAGATAGACTAAACTATCGCCCGGTCCACACTCCACCCATGTCTACTGAACAGGTGAAGAGGCTAATCCCTTGTTCCCTGTTTAGGATGTGGTTTCTGGCTTTCTCTTTTCCAATCTTTTCACTCTTACGTAGCCCCCTGCGCATCAGTAACATTACCGCCTTGCTTGGAGTGATATGATTAAAAAAAAAAAAAGTGCACATAAGGTAATATATCAAACTTGACTGGAATTTGAACTCAGATCTCCAATTTCTCAATACAAGCTACGATACATTATTTCAAAATTACCATTTTATAAAGCAGTGGTCTCCAAAGAGTGCAGTGCCTCTCATAGGTGAAGTGAAATAGGATAGCAGGTGAAGCAGAATGATTAAAAGACAATCAAAGATTTAGATACAGTTTCAAAAAATTCATATGCCAAAAGAAAACATGATTTCAAAATTTAAAATATTCTCATGGATAACTTGTAATTGCATGCATGAGTCCTAGTATAAATAGTTATAGATAATTGTTAATCGATTTTATCATTGCGAAACTTTTGCATTATATCGAATTAAGAATATATTAACTAGGTTTCACAAATTAGAGGGGAGAGTTATCAATGTTCTGACATCGAATCAACAGTTATCTCCCTTTAACCATCTCTCCGCTTTTATTTTTTTAAATGTACTTTTTATGAAATAAAATTTCGTGAAACGCAAGAAAATTTTCATTCTGAAAATGCTGCCCAGAGAAAACAAGTTTGGGAACCCCTGTTATAAAAAAATAACTATGAATTCAAATTTTTTATGAAAATGTTTATAAACAAGAGTGTACTATACTTATCTGCCCTTGGCATTTTGTTAGTGTAATTACTTCCCTTACTTGCATTCGTCAGTTGACGAATTGCTTAGTCAGGAAATGTTTTGTTGATTAAATTGAAATGAGTTGACAAGACTGGTTTTCCTTAACAAGGATTTAATCAACAAAACATTTCCTGACTAAGCAATTCGTCAACTGACGAACGCAAGTAAGGGAAGTAATTACACTAACAAAATGCCAAGGGCAGATAAGTATAGTACAAAGAGAATTAAAAAATTTGAATAACAATGATTAAAACTCTATGTATAAATTTTGAAAAAATGCAGAATATATTGATTGGATTTTAACAAGTAAATATATTTACCTACATAATTTGTATTTATAATGATGAATTGTTACAGAATGAAAAACTATGCAAGACTTATTATTCTGAAAAAGGAATTTAAAATTTGAAAGCACTATTTATTTTATAGAAATTTTGATAATCTTTCACACTATATCCAAAAAGATGAACCATTATTTTATTATCATCCGGTGTATTTGGAAAGAAAGTGTAACTGCCTTGGTTATCTTCAGTCTCCAGTACCCATAATGGGCATTAGTATATTCATATAATCCCTTGATACAGTGGAGAAAGGACCAGAATAGCTGGAAGAAATGATTGCCAAATATGTATTATGCTTGAAAAGACATTGTATACAGATACAAGAAATCATATACAAATATGTTATTTCACCTTAAACATTATTTTTAGTAGATGCCCATATTTGAGTAGACACTCCATTTATTTACATCTATTGGGCTGAATATCCAAGAAATCTTATTAAAGAAAATGATTTCTCTTATATTCAAGCTTTGGAGTAGATAGACTAAACTATCGCCCGGTTCACACTCCACCCACATCTATTGAACAGGTGAAGAGGCACATCCCTTGTTTCCTGTTTAGGATGTGGTTTCCGGCTTTCTCTTTTCCATTCTTTTTACCCTTACGTAGCCCCCTGCGCATCAGTGGCGTTACCGCCTTGCTCGGGGTGATATGATTAAAAAAAAAAAAAAAGTAGAGGAAAATAAACAAATATTTGGCACTTCAAGTCAAATATGGCTATCCACTAAAAATAACATTTAAAGTGATAGAATTTATTTGATTAATAAATAAAAAAATCCATTACTTTTTAAAAAATATAAATAAGTATACACCTGTCATTATCTATCCCACATAGAGAAACTATAACATATATGGATAAAACAAGCAGTGTGAAATGATAAAAAACCAAGTGGATCTTACATGTAATATTTCCTGGAGGAAAAAAAGGCCAAGTGATGTTTTTCATGCTCCTTGTTAAGACAATGTGGTTTCCGTTCATTTTCCTTACTGCTATATGAAAATTATATCTACCTTCCTCAAAATAAATTTTACAATCTAAAAATACTTTCTGGTTTTAAATAACCTGGAAAGTATTGATAAACTGTAGAAAACAATCAATCAATATCACCCATTCAATATACACTTTCAACATTCTTATGATATTATTTTCAACTAATCTTCTTTCTTCAGGATGTAGACGATCATGTTCCTTCACACCTTCCTCTCCTTTGTAGTTCTTAATAAGTTTTGTCTTGTTATTTCTTCCAAACTTTGTTCTATCACTCATTTACTCAAGCTCATCAAGTATGTTTTGTACTGATTTCTTCTGTTCCTCTTTCTTTCAATCTATCCTGTGAGTATCAGGTTTTCCAAGCCCTCCTTCCTCATTACATGCCTCAGAAATTCCAAGTACCTCTCTCTGATGTTAAGTATAAGTTTTCTTTTTTTTTTAAATTTTTTCTAAAACTTTGTTGTTGCTCACATGTTTGGTTCATCATATCCTCTCCATCTTACTGTAGAACCCCATTTCTGTTGCTTCAAGCCTCTTCTTCATCTTTGCGGAGATTTTCCATCACACACTGCCATCCATACAGGAAGACAGATATCATGTAACAGTACTCTTTTCTTTGTTTCTGTTATGGAGAAACACACCTATTCCTCAGATAATGGACTTTCCCTCCTATATTAACAAGAGTTAACAGGAAGTTCTGGAGAAGTTCTTAGGAGTTCTTGGGAAGTTCATAGGAGTTATTTAGAGTTCTATTGCAGTTCAGTAGAACTACTAGGCAGTTGAATATTAGTCAGCAGTAGCCGAATACTAAGGAGTCAGCTTTCAGTGGAAGATTACCAAGTTCCTAACATTTTGGGTGTGTTAAGTCAATTAGCAACTGACATAGCACAATTATAACCTTCAGTGCAAAAACTACTCTACAACAGTTTCCAACTAAATATTCCTGTTTCTTAATACTCTGCTTAACTTTTGGAATGCATCATTGGCCACCCCAATATGCCTCACTATTCCTATATCACAATCAATGAAATTGTTGTAACTATTTCAATATTCCTCTGAGATAACAATTATTCAATATACCAATGATATTGCTATCACCCATTCAATATGTTTATGCATCTATCAACTATTCAATATAACTATTATATATTTAATATCTCCAAGCACTATCAAGTATTTAATATTCATACATTATTACGAACTAAATAGTTGTTAAAATTTATTATTCCTCTATTACCATCATTTAAGTGTATGCTAGGCATTTTCTGTGAATATTTTCATGGTGTTTACAGGACCCTTTGAGAGATTTTGATTGTGACTGAGGGTTTGAGTGTCTTGCCCTTGTTCAGCAGACTGTTGTTCATGCTAGATAACACGCTCTCGCCAAGAAATTGTAACTAAGGTCTGCTCAGTATAGAGCTCTGTGGGTATTGAACAAATACAGATTTGCCTGAGCAGTCGTCTGCAACAGGGATTAGCTAGACATGCTAATAGACAAATGTTATTAGATATGAATGTTTGGCTATTAATTGTTCTGATGAGATTTTCTCTTTGGTAGCTTGACTAGATTAATTTAAGCGCAGTACTAGATTGGCTGCTAGGTTTCATCATTTTACAGTTGAAATTGCTAGATGTAACCATAAGTTTTTTGCTAACAGTTTCTTTCCATGCACTTTTCACTTGTGGAACTCTCTCCTGGCTTCTGGCTTTCCAATCAACTTCATTCTTCAAACATTTAAAATGCTATGCCAATTGTCTTCTTCTGTCTCTTTAATACCTGTTCTTTTATTGTCCTCTCTTTTTAATGATTTTTTTTCTCAGATTCTTTTACACTTCTTTTACACTTTATAACTCCTGGTGTTTTAGTGGCTTTATCACCTTGATATGATATTAGTATCACCAATTCTATATATCTATGTCCTATAAAATATTTAATATAAAAAATATGATAGTATTTAAATAATTTAACAATTGCTTTGGCTATATTTCTGAATGAGTAATCTAGGATTTTATCAATATGATTAACTCTATTGTTGCATATAAAAAAGAATTATGATTATTAAGTCATTAAAAGTATAACATATTCAGAAAAATTATGAATTAAAAATGTTGGTTTACTGGTATTGAGTAATTTTAGCTATTACCATAATATCGGAACATCTCATTAGTAAGTTGAGATGATCAGGCCAGGTGACTGATTAATCTATAAAGTCACATTGTCAATCATATGACACAATAAATAGATGATGTTAACTTTGAACTATTGGAATGGGTGGTGGAGATAAACCTACCTAATTAACGCAACATAAGCATACTGTACTCGTGATATGGCAACACTTTGTTAGTGAGTAAAAACAGACAAGGATATTTTTTTTTTAATCATATCACCCCGAGCAAGGCGGTAACGCCACTGATGTGCAGGGGGCTATGTGAGAGTGAAAAGATTGGAAAAGAGAAAGCCGGAAACCACATCCTAAACAGGGATCAAGGGATGAGCCTCTACACCTGTATAATAGACGTGGGTGGAGTGTGAACCATCAAAAACCACTTCATTTACATATTTACAGAACTTGAATATGACAACAGATTGTTCAAGCAGTAAATCAAATGTCAGTCAGTTAAGTGCCATACGTGATACACACTTGGGCAATCATGTCTCTTTTGAGACATGACTGACTGAACAGAAGATTATCCTGCAGTAGGTTGCCATTGCTTTCTACGGTAGACTGGTTGCCATCCAAGGCTAGAGAACCCAATCTGTCCTGTTATTTAACCCATAACTGGAGAGAAGAGATGGATTAATACTTTTCCCAAGGGTATTTGTGCATAAGTGAATGCAAGGAATTCATCTGGAATTTGAACTCGGCTCCCTGATTTCTCATTCCAAGCCTATATCCACTGCACCATAACGCACATCCCTCAAATGTATATTAGCATATATTAAAAAAACTGATGACAAAGTGACAAAGATTTCTCATGTGACGTGTTTCGTCCTTTAGGACTTTAAACTAAATGGATGTTTTCTGTTTTTTTTTTTTAAATCATCTCACTCCAAGCAAGGCATTCTACTGCCACTGTTACATCGGGTAAAGTGATGAGAAAGAAGGGTTAGTTATGGGAAATGTCAGGAGGAGGGTAATCGACGGATGAGAATACCGAGGATGGGGGTGGAGTAGATGAAAAAAGTGTTTGAGAGAATGGGTTAGTGAGATGGGAGATGTCTATTGACCTTACATTTAAATTCCTGGAGATTGTAGCTTCTGGGGAAGCAAGTATATGGAAGGGAATTGCACAGGCGGGAGGTGTGATAAAAGAAGCTGTTAGAGTAGAAATTGTGGTTACATTTTATCGGTTTCACTGTAAAAGAGTGAGACCTAGTTGCTAATGTAGTAGCTTGTGTAAACTCATACCTAGGAGGCACCAGTGATCTAAGTTCATTGGAGCAGAAGCCGTGAAAGTATTTATAGAAGAGGCACAGGGAAGCCACATCATGCCGGTGAGATAGCAACATACAAAACTTTATATATCATTTTCTGCCATTAGCAAATATGTAAAAGAAAAATCAAGGTCTGACTTTATAGGTGACTTAGTCTTACCTTGTAACAAAATAGAAAGCTAGAGTAGATATTCAGTTGTTTTGAGAGATTAGCACCACTGGTGATGCAACTTACAATTTGCACATCTAGCCAGACTTTCATGTGATGCATTTCTTACTCTTGACCTATGCATAAATTATAGGTCACTGGATGACGATCGGATGTCAAGGTTAGGTAATTAAGTTTTTTAATGCTACACTATCAAACTTTCAGAGATACTAGATTTTTTGGTTATTTACAGAGATGCTGCAAGAGTCTCATACCCTGCTCTCCCCAATCTATGATACAGCCCCCCCGCCACTGTACTATATCTCAGTTTTCATAAGGTAGTCAGTCAGTTAAGTGCTATACGTGATACATCCTTTAATAGTCAATTGTGCTTTGTTTAATTTGTAACATGTAGCTAGAAAAAACATTTTTTTTAAAAAATAGCGATACTGATAGTGAGGATCACAAAACACGGCCCAAGACCCCACAACCAGACTTGTACCCCACCTCAGTTGCCATGTAGTGCACACAAGTTCTGATTATTTACATTATCATTTATTAATTGGACACAATTAATTAGAAGAAAGGGATTTGGGGTTATTAAAGCTGTTAAATGAACAATTACATAATATTGCAATAATTTGTCAAAGGTCTTTTCTTTTTTATGTGTTATCATGTAACTCAATGGTGCTTACAGTTATGATTACCAAATTTTCTGTGGTTAATGGGAATAATTTAATAAATGTACATGTTTCTTTTTGTTATGTTTTTAACATGACAAAAAAAAAAACAGTTATGGAAAAATGACACACTTGCCGTGTATTGGAATATAACTAGGGAATTTATTAATATAGAAACATGAGTACAGTGAACAGTTGTGGATGTTGAATAAGGATGTGTTTATAGAGAGCGTAGCAAAGTTCTGCATGCCATGTTGAACGCTTCTACCGGAAGTCCCTTCTTCTTGTCTCCCAGCATGCACCTATTAGCTGGGGAACTGGCTCCATTGAATGGTCCAGGGGAGATAACTTTGGCACTTTTTTATGGTGATCCTAATAGTTTTCTTTTTTTTTTCACTTTTGAAAATATTAAAAAAATAACATTTTATTTTTAAGTTGTAGTTAATAAGAGATGAATTTATTTTATAATGTAAATCTATAAGTTATACTAAAAAAAACTAAGACCTTATGTCCATCATGTTAGTTTGAATATGAAATAAAAATAACTTTTTTTTCTTCACAGTTTGCAGACTCACAAAGTGTGAAAATCTATTTTGACCCATAAAAAAAGATTGCAAGAATGATTTAATTTTCTAACCAATGAAAAAAATGATTTACAAAAATAACAAATTGAACTTTCCATGACCAGTGTCATGTTTCTTCCCACCCCAAAAGGAGATTGATGCAAGCACATGACCTGACTGGCCTATTTATTAATGTGCTCAGTCAGTCAGTCAGTAGAATTCAGAGAAATGAGAGCGAGAGAGAGAGCGAGAGCGAGAGAGAGAGAGAGAGAGAGAGACAGACAGACAGACAGACAGACAGACAGACAGACAGAGAGAGAGAGAGGCAGAGACTATGCTTTGGAATATCACGAGTGTCAAATTGCATGCTGATACATTATCAGACTCTAATGACAACTGAGAATATCAAGGACTCTTTTCAATGGTTGAAGCTAAATACTTAAAAACACATCATTTAGATTGAATTCAACTGTAATACTTTTATGTGAAAAAGGAAATCTTTCAATTTGTCTTAATAATCTTGGAAACCTTTGTTTATATTGAATTCAACTGTAATACTTTTGGGTGAAAATGAATTTAAGAAATTTACTTAGTGTCTGATAATTTAATATGAACATTTTCCCTTTTGACTGTTTATCAAATCTACAAGCTTTAATGTTTGAGTACTTGTCTTGAAATAAGCTACTGACAATTACAACTGTGTAAATTTGTAAATAAATTCTTTATCTTGTGTCTTAAAATATACACACGTGTTTCCTCATCATTAGACCCTACCACACCCTATCTTCAAGTTAAAACAACTCTTATCTTTTTGTTTAAGTAGATATTTAGTTGAAAATGTCTTCTTTTTCTTTTTCCCTATCACAGGAAAACAAAACTTTTAAAAATTGGTCTTTTTCCTGTTTATATTTGTTTTTGCAGTATGAGCAATAGTCATCAGTAAGCCCTCAGTGTTAGTTAAATGAAATGTCTTGACTTCTAAGCATATTTTATACCATGACTCATACTGTATCCATTTCTCGAATAAAATCTACTGAAACAAATTGTAGATTTCTAAAAAAAAACTAAAAAAAAAACAAAAAACGTATACTTGAAATCTTTCGTAAAATCCCTTATCAGTTGTGATGTATTGAGGGAACATAAAATGGATATAGTCGATCAAATTTAATAAACAAAGAACACAAGATAGACAAATTGGATTTTTATTATGAAAGTGAAAAGGGGAATAATATGGGGTGAACAGAAATTATACTTGGAGACATAAGCTTATTATTTATGTGTGTATCTCCTAATCCTCCTTTTCTGGTGGGGTGGAGGGATTATGAAAATTATTTTTTTCTTTCAGCTTTATACATAGTCCTTAAAACAATCTGGGTTTTCGCGAAGTCTTTGGTTGTGCAAAATGTATTTGGGGATAGAAGTGGAGGTGTGTTAGGAGGTGAAAGCACTGACTCTGGTGATAGAGGCCTGATTACAGCCAGTTGGTCACAAAAAGAGGTTGATGTTGGGGGTGGCAATAGAATTTTGCCTGGGTTACTGCAGGTAAAGCCTCTGTTAGAGGTAGGTAGGAGTTGATCAGAGCATCATTTACAGTTGTTGGCGGGGCTGATTTCCACTGTATATGATCTTGGACCTTGTTGGGATCTGATCTTTGAATGCTGCCAACAAAGATGGTGTCACCCTTCTTTAATGATGATGCATTTGCCTAAGAGTGGGAAGAAATCTGTCTGCTCTGATTGGCTGACACATTGGTTTTGATAATGGGTCATAGCATTTCTTTGTTTGTAGTTTCCAACCAAACATGAATGTGTTAGCGTGGGGTGAATTTCTATAAGAAATTAGGATGTTGCCACGTTCATTCTTTGCTGATTTCATGGCTGATATCAGAGATTTCACCATTTGTTCTGCTAATCCATTGGTTGCAGGATGGTATAGGATGTTTTTTACGTCTATTAAACAGGTGTAGAGGCTCATCCCTTGTTTCCTGTTTAGAATGTGGTTTCCGGCTTTCTCTTTTCCAATCTTTTCACTCCTATGTAGCCCCCTGCAAATCAGTGGCATTACCACCTTGCTCGGGGTGATATGATTAAAAAAAAAACTTTAAACTCATCAGATGTAAACATTGGTGCGTTATCTGAAACTAATAGTTCAGGGACACCATGTCTTACGAACAATGTCATTAAGATATCCACGGTTGGTAGGAATTATCTCTACACATTTTGAATAGGAATCAATTATTGATCCCTAGAAGAGGCTTGAATAGTCCATATGTACTCTCTGTCAGGGTCTATCAGGTTACGGACAAAGATTTAGTGAAGCCTTTGGTGCGTCTGGCTGTGTGATGGAGCACATCACACATAATTTCGCAGCTGCGTTGATGTCTTTTTCAAGATTAGGCCACCAGAAGATTCCTCTGACCAGGACATTCATTTTGACAATCCCAAGATGGTCGTCATGTAATTCTTGTATCACTTGTTTGTATAGTTTTTTTTTCTGGCTTAACTACACAGCAATCCGTTTTTATGGATAGAAAATTTATATAATTTCTGATGAAATATATGAATTTGTTCAGGCATACTGTGTAGTAATAATTCACCCTAGTTATCCTCCTTGAAACACTGATGAGGTATAAAAGTGCCCTGTAACATCTGTCAGCAGACAAATCAAGTCAGAGTAAGGTGCAATAAAGCTTAGCTATGAGTCTATTCACTAGTTTTTATTTTTATTAGAATTTATTGCACTTACAATGGAACCAGAACGATTTACATATGATTCAGAAAGTAAAGCAGCAAACAAACGATGGACACACCGGCTCAAAACTTTTACTAACTTCACTGAAACCCTACTCTTTGAGAACCCGAATTGGTCCATTAACAAACGTGCCCACCTGACTAATTATGTGTCTCACTCAATCAACGACATCATTGCAGACTGCGAGACCTATGAAGAAGCAGTAGAAAGGTCATATACAACCTACATAAAACCAAAAAATGAATTATTTGCTCGACATGTACTTGCTACTCGATGATAGGAATCTGGTGAAACATTGGGCCATTTTCTAAAGATCCTTCGAGCGTTAAACAGGGATTGTAATTTCCATCCTATGACTGCATTTGGAAGCACAAGAGGAACACATCTTGGAAACCTTACTTTAAAAACAGCTTACGAACAAGCTTATACATGCGAGCTTGCTATACTGCAGTCCAGCCCTTATTTTCAACCTAATACTGTGGGTGTCGCTCCAAAACAACCTGTTCCCACTGCCCCACCATATTAATGATAGTCCGATTTACTCTTCTACCCAGGAAGTCCCACATTCAAACACCCTAGAACAATCTGTTACTGCTGCATCAACCAGACAGACCTGTTACTACTGCGGTTTGAGTCAACACTCACAGCTTTTCTGTCCTGCCATGGAAACTCGTTGCCACAACTGTAGAAAAATAGGACATTTTTTCGAAAGTATGCCGTTCGTTTAAAGGTACCTCTCACAAAAAAAACCCCGTTCTGTATGTTCATTACCGTTTTCTGCAACATGTATTAGTAGACACTGGCAATTCGGAAAATTATATTAGAAACAGTCTAGTGAAAATCCACAAATAGCATTATGTCCCCTCCCTAAAGAAAGTAACAATGGCGAACGCAGCTTTGTCGTCGCACGTAAATGGTTAATGTTTGGTCGACTTACAATATAACGGCGTCCCATGCAAAGCTGTTAAATTAACTCTAATGAAAGATCTTTGTTGTGAAGTGATACTAGGCCCCGTTTTTCTTCAACAACGCTCCAGTATTGAAATCCTGTTCAGCAGAAATAAACCTGCATTAAAAATTTGTGGACTGACTGTTGTTAACATTCCGTACACCTCACTTTTCGAAAACTTGACAAAAGACTGCAAGCCAATAGCAATAAAAAGTCGACGTTATTCGCACAAACAATTTATAGGGTTCGAAATAAAAAGATACTTCGAGAAGAAATAATTGAGCCAGATACGTCATCATGGAGGGCCCAAGTGTTAATATCAGCCACAGAAAACCGTAAAAAAACGTTATCGATTACTCTCAGACAATTAATCGGTTCACCCTTCTGGACTCTTTTCCATTGCCACGAATAGATGAACTGCTATGGGAAATAGCTAAATATAGTATATTCAGTACATTAGATCTGAAAAGCGCTCATCATCAGGTGGCCATTAAGCCAAAAGATAGACCTTATCCTGCATTTGAAGTGATTGGTCAGTTGTACAGTTTTGACAAAAAACTAGAAAGCATTTTTGCCTGTATAGACAATGTAACTATATATGGGCACGACCAAAAGAACACACCAAAAACCTCCGACAGTTCATGGAGGCCGTCAATAAATACAACCTTAAATTAAATAACGACAAAAGCTCGTTTAGACAAAATAAAATTAACCTGCTAGGTTATACAATACCCAACGGTTCAATGGCGCCGGACCCAGAGCGATTGAAACCGCTACTCGAATTGCCAGTCCCAAATAATATACGTGCGCTGCGACAAACTAAGGCCATATTCTCCCACTACTCACAATGGATCGGTTCTTTCTAAGAGAAGATACATCCATTAACACAAGTAAACACTTTTCCCATGTCTTGCTTAGCAGTGGAAGCCTTCGAAAAACTCAAGAAAGACATTTCAGAATCTGTAATTACAACAATAGATCTATCTGTCCCACGAGTAGTTGAAACTGATTCATCCAACTACGCAATTGCTTCTTCATTAAAGCAAGCTGACCGCCCTGCGGCCTTCTTTTCTAGGACTCTCTCTCGGTCAGAACGACGGTACACGGCGATTAGAAAAATGCCTACGCCATAGTTGAGACGTTGAGGAAGTGGAGACTCTATTTAATTAGACGCCACTTCAGACTAGTCATGGATCAAAAGATCTGTTGCGTTTATGTTTAGCCCAAAGGCTACCAGAAAAATAAAAAATGAAAAAAAAATAGCTTAAATTATCTTGTTTCACTTCCGACAATACCTACTGGCCCGGCAAGGAGTATCTGACAGCTGATGCTCTGTCGAGAGTATGCAGTATGATTTCAAGCACGAAAGAACTCCACACACTATACAAGGAACTATGCCACCCGGGCATAATACGGATTGTTCATATGGTAAGGAGTAGGAACTTTGTAACAATATTTTGGGCGGAACGGAGGTAATTAATTTTATTAATTAATTATTAACTATAACTGGAAAATCTTTTAATTGCTATTATAAATCAGAAGAAAACGTACTAAAAGAAATTTTCTTTATTCTCCGAATATGAGCGAAGGAAAACGGAGGTAATTAATTTTATTAATTAATTATTAACTATAACTAGAAAATTTATTAATTACTATTATAGATCAGAAGAAAAACTACTAAAAGATTTTTTTCTTTATTCTCCGAATAGAAGCGAAGGAAAAGAAAACAAAAAGATAACAAATGTTGTTATTTTAAACCTGAGAAGAGAAAGAGAGAAGATGAGGGAAAGAGAAATGGGATTGTTTAATGCCATAGAGTGCCACGCGCTGGTTTCAGCCCACCCATGAAAGCTAACAATTGTCATTCTAAACCTGCAAGAAAGAGAAGAGAGATAAATTCAATTGTTGTTTTTTACTGAGCATTGGAGGTCTGAAACATAAAAATAACCACATGGCACTAAACAGGCATTTTTATTATCGTATCCAAAAAGATATTTTGAGCGTGAATTGTGAAAAGAATTAAGATAACAAATATCTAATTCCGAGTTGAAAACCGGATTAGTAATTTAGTCATTTGGCTTGACATTGGGCAGGGAGGAAGGGTAGAGCAGATAACAAAAATATTTTCCGTCACCTAAAAATGTCGGTGACTCGGAAATGGATATTAAAACGCAGATGCGGAAAATTCTTATCTAAATGACAATGTCAATAGACCCCTGTCAGCTTATTTTGGGTGAAGCAAGTTCAAAAAGGTTGATAGGGACTGATTAAAAATCCCCAAAATTGTTTCGTGAGATAGAAAATCCGCCGGTTAAGTCCAGCCCAGAAAAGAGGTATGAGAAGATGACTGAGAGGAATCTCATTGCTCCTGTGAACCAGCGCCGAAATGGGGGAGACGATCATCAGTTGACGTCATGGAAAGAAATGGAAAGGGTAAACCAAAGGCAACAACGAGTAGCAGCTAACCTCAGCATTCTATTGGTTGCCGAGATGAGGGGTTAGACACCCAGCGACCGTCGGCTCCACACCATGGCATGGGCATAAATACAGGGTCCCGAGGGACCAAAATCAGTTTGAGTTGAAGTTTGAGTTGGATTCCAGTTGGATTGGAGTTGCCAGTTGAATTCCAGTCAGCTCCCGGCCCAGAGATGTAACGACGAAGATAGGCGCCATGTTGTTGAACGCCAACCGCAGGGCCTGCCGGCCAACCTGAGTTAAAGACAGACAAGAAGAGAACTTGCAGACAAAGTTTTTGAGATCGACAATTGAATGAAGTTTCAGTTGCAGTTGGAGTTGAGTTGTAGCTCGAGTGGCAGAGAGTTCAAGTTTCCGGTCCAGAGACGTAATGACAAAGAGATAATTGCCACACAGTTGGGTGCCAACCTTAGAAAATCGCCGCCTGCCAACGACAGTTCCCAGCTGAAGAAGTAAAGAGACAGAGAGATAATTTCCATGCCGTTAGTGCCGACCGTGAGAAACCTGTCGCCAATCAACCAACCAGAGTTAAGAGATAGACACGAAGAGACTTTGCAGACAAAGTTTAAAATTGCCAAATGAAGAGAGCTTTTGGTGAGAGTAATCCAACCCGGAACAAAAAATCCACCTCGATTCCGTTTCCGAAGACGAACCGCGCCAACCTACCTACAACCCAGCACTTCGGCAATTTCCGCAAAATTCTGGAAAACAAGAATCAATTTGACTAGACTTATAACGAACTTTGAATTCTGTTCGGAGCAGCGAGCTTCGGCCAGCGAGATTTTTCGTTATTGCGTAAGGGAATAATTCGATTTACTTAATAAACTTCTGTTCCGCTACCAGTTTGATAGAAGCAGGGATTGGGAATTATCCAAGAGACTATTGTGTATATTCGGTATATAAAGACGTTATTTTACAACACTTCAGACGTCGGTCCACTTATTTTTCTTGGTGCTATATTTCTTTCTTTTATTACGCAATTGTGTGCAAGTTTCCCGGTTTGGTTTAGTTTGGCAGAGAGACAGCTCGTGGAAAACTCACATGATTACCTTTTGATTAATCAACATAACGTGGGACAAGGGAGATCATCGTGACAGAGTCAATCTACGACCAACTATCTGGATCGAAAAGAACAGCGAACGGTCGGGAAGTGCCATAACTTACCCTGTTCAGTGGAGGACGTTAGAAAAAATATAAATTCCTGCTGAACGTGCGCCGGGATAAAACCCAAATTTTATAGACCTAGACCTGGGATCCTAATAAAAGCAACACAGCCATTTGAAAGGCTCAACCTGGACTTTAAAAAGCCCGATGCTATCCAAAACACGAAACTGATATATGCTGACTATTGTGGACGAATATTCACCGTTTCTTTTTACTTTTCCCTGTCCGGATATGACAACAACATCAATCACACAATGCCTCTGTTCTCTACTTACCATCTTTGGAGTACCTGCATATATCCATTGCGATCGAGAGGATTCTTTCATGTCTGAGCGGCTTCGACAATTCTTACAGGAACGCAGAGTATCTGTAAGCAACACCCAGAGTAACGGCCAATGCGAGCGGTACAACAGATTAATTTGGAAAACTATTCAACTGGCTGCTTCGACCCGCAATTGCTCAATAAATAATTAGGAAAAACTCCTTCCAGTAATCCTGTATGCCATCCGATCGTTATTGTGTACGGTACCAATGCCACTCCACGCGAAAGATTTCTACCTTCCCAGCGACGGAATTCAGCTAGGAGTTCGCTTTCCTCTTGACTTTCTCAATTAGGTACGGTTCTCCTGAGACGCCATATTCGTTATACCAAACACGACTCCTTGGTAGATGAGATGGAACTAATAGAAGCGAACCCTCAATACGCACTCGTGCGACACCCGGATGGAAGACAAGCTACCGTCTCCCTCATATTTCTGGCTCCTATCGGAGATGTACCAGATCCCCCTCTTCAGAAGAGATCTGAGCCCCCTGATACTGAAACCCAACCGGGAGATCACCGTACCGGAATCGTTTCTGATACACTACCCTTGAATGAATCCGTGGAATCTTTATCAGACCTTTCAGAGGAATCAACATCTGAAACCCTGACAACGCCAGACGACCCTGATGAGCGATTTATACCCCAGAAGCGTATTCATCCAGAATCAGATTCTGATGATTCATATTCGGACACAGAGCGGCCTCATTTACAAAGAAGGACGTAATATTTCAGTTCAAGGTCTAACGATCTCGAAATGAGATGTCTCCCAGTCTAAATAATCCAATGCTAGACCATGAACTACTCAGGCGTTCACAAAGAACTTATAAAGGTCCGAGCATTTAAAGGATTTACTTCCTTATGAGTAAAGAACTACATAGAGGAGAATGTACTAATAATTCACCCTAGTTATCCCCCTTGAAAGCCTGGGCGGTATAAAAATATTCTGTAACATCTGTCGGCAGATAAGTATAGTCAGAGTAATGTGCAATAAAGCTTAACTATAAGTCTATTCACTGGTTCTGTTTTTACTACATATTGTATTATGGCTAGCCGTTTTGAACAAAATAAATTACATAGGCGTGGGTTGGACCAGTTCTTGATGCTCTGAAAATTGCGGTTGCCTTAATTACACGGAAAATAACTTTCAAATAAATTTAACTTTCAATGACCCGTGTCATATCTCTTTCCGTCCAAAATGAGTTTGCATTAATAACTGACCACGTGATCGACTTGGCTACATATTTCATATCTTTCAGTCGGTCAGGCAGAGAGAGAGAGAGAGAGAGAGAGAGAGAGAGAGAGAGAGAGAGAGAGAGAGAGAGAGAGAGAGAGAGAAGCAGAGAACGCTCAACACAGTTATAATATAACAGAAATTGTCAACCGCTAATCGGACAAAACTGTCCTAGTGACACACATTTGCAATCCCTCACCTTCAAGAGTGCTGTTTTCTTTATCTTTCCTTCTTTCTCTTCACCTAATCGCCGTCAACACAAAAGAAAGAGAGGAACAAGTCATTACTACTACTTTGTTGATACACACAGCGAAAACATGTACTTATCTTTTCTGTACAAATTACATTTCGCTAAAACGAACGAACTCAGAATCCTTTATACTCTTTACCGAAACAAGAGATTACTACTACTTTGTTGATACACGCAGCGAGGTTAGTACAAGGTTAGTAAGAAGAGTTTAGTTTGTTGAATGTATTAAGGCAGTAAGAGATTAAAATTTTGCGAGATAATTGTGTATGAGTGGGGCAGGGTAGAATTGTAGTCGAGATGTCTTTAATGTGACCGCTCAGTCAAATGTTCGTTTCATTGTGTCTTCTTTGTGTCTGTCATTACGAAATGTTCTTGAAGAAGGTGAGGTATGGAACACAGCACGAGGGAGAGAGAGAGAGAGAGAGAGGGGGGAGGGGGGGGCAAATGTAGGTCGCCTGGATTTGGATCCAGGAGAACGGCTAAGAGGCCCTCTGAATAGAATAGACAAAATCGCTCGTGTTTATACTTTTTTTGGAAGTCAAAACAGGATCACTTTCAAATATATGTTTCTGTTTTATGATTGGTTAATATTCATATATTTCTTTTAATTGTTTTTTAGCCAGATGATCAGCGCGAAGCCATGTATGCAAAACCTTAAACATGCCATTTTGTTTTAAACCGTTGAAGAGATACCTCCCTATTCACGACAAGTTCAAAGTTTAAAACTATTTTTAGATGAAGAAGGAACTCTTCGTTCAGATGGTAGGATTGCAAGGACTGTCCCATACGAGTATCAAGTTATATACTCTATTTTATTAGGTAAGGATCATCCTTTAAAAACTTTATCATCAATGATTGCCATTATAAGTGTAAACGTCTAGGCATGTCGACAACATTAAATAGATTAAGGCTCTCTGGTTTCTGAGTCAGTAGAGCTCGACAAGCTGTAAAGAATGTTATATCATGCTTTCTTTGCAAGAGATTCAATGCCCCCTTCTTCAGATACCCCAAAGTGACAAACCTGCCTAAACACAGAGTAAATCTTGTAACACTCTTCTAATACACAAGTTAGGTGAAGAACAAAGATGCAAAATGTACATGTTGATAGTTACATGTCTTAATATTAAAGCAGCGAACATTGAGTTAGTTGATAGCATGAATATGCACTCATTTATCCTGGCTCTTCTAAGATTTACAAGTATTTATGGTATCCTTTCATATATCTATGGGACAATGCTAGGATGCAATGCTATATCTGTAGGGACAATAGTAGGATTCAACCTCAAAGTGGAGGTTTTTACCGTCAGCGAACTCAATGAAAACTTTGCAGTCTACAACATTAAGCACATTAGTATCTCTCTGTTCTCTGCATGGAGTGGGAGTACTTGGGAACGCTTGATCAAGGTTTTGAAAACCTGTATGTACAAAATGAGTGAATGGTTACGGCTTAGATACTATAATCTCGAGCATGCAGAATGCCATAAACTGAAAACCCCTAACTTACAGGTTGATTGAATATTTAACATTTGTTTTCTTTGTCCAAACGCCAAGACCTCTGTTGAGATTGAACGAACAAATCCTTTGGGATGCTGACCCTCTATCCAGAGCAGAAGTTATCAGCATAATTGAGACCCGTGAGTTTAGGCTGACTAAGTTCAAAGAATTCTGGTATATGGAATACTTGCTGGGTTTGAGGAAGCTTCACGAAGACTTGCATATGGTCAGCTTCACTAACAAAGTTGATCATGTAGTTTTGGTTAAAAACCCCTACCAAAACCAAACCATTTTGGCTTCTGGACATAGTTCTAGAGCTTGTTCCTGGTGATGACAATAAAGTTCAATCTGTGATGATTAAGAGAGCTGATGGAATGACTCAGACCCGTTCAGTCAATCTTCTGTACACACTCAAGCTGACATCTCTTGAAAATAATAATGAAAGCCCTGGTACACCTAAGGAGCTTATAGTACTATGCCAGGATTCAAACCAACCTTCTGAATCCAATACCCAGACTCTGAGTCTGTGAGAAAAACCATCTCATTTGTTGGATATTGTGGCGTATGGGGGCATCCTTACTGTGTACGATTCAGCAGAAGCGGAAATGATCAGCAGGGTACAACCGGATTTCCTGAGGTTATAAAAGCCTGGACCGAGCCAAATTCGGACTTATTTTTCATTTCTCACTTTCAGTAGCTCTCCTTTCGAGACACCTACCGAAGAGCTACATACAACCCTCGATACAGAAGACGAGGTCTGTCTTGGCAGCTTGACATTAAATTTCTTGTTCCTCCCTTAGGAACCGGCAAAGAAATCTCCCATCAAAATACTCACCAAAGGAAACTACACATAACCCTAGCTGCAAAGACGAGGCTTGTCGTAATAGTTTCACACTTGGCTTCCTCGTTCCTCCCGTGAGAACTAGCGGAGAAATTTCTCTCAACAAAAACATGTACTGAACTCTATTAATTGAGAAAACTTTTTCTCCGCAAATGATTACTATTTTGCACTTCATTTTTAATCGAATAAAATCTGTTTGAACAGTCTTATTCAAGAACTTGGGTTTTTCGTTCATTCCACTCACGCTACTGAACACAACGAGACACGCGATCGACCAGGAAATACCTATTCAACAGCATATCTTTGTCGTCTTGCTGTAGACGTTGTTGCATTGCCCTTCTTTGGGCCAAAGATGAATTTAAGTAGCTTGTACTCTGCAACAAATGTGAATTTGTTGCTGCACAAATAATTGAAAAACATTTTCATTGACGATACAATTGTGAGGGATCCCTTATTCAATTGGGAATAAGTGGATTTAGCTTTGTTAAGGGTGCGTAATATGTACGCTATGGGTCTCTCTTCTCCATTGATGATATGTAACAAGACAGAACCGATGTCACATGGACTTGCATCGCATGCCAGATGTATAAAGAAGTTGGCATCGAACTACACCAGGATTATGTCTGATACGATCATCTCCTTGATTTTGTTGAATTCCTTATCATATTCTCCAGCCCATATGAAGGAAATATCCTTTTGAAGATCATAGAGTAGTTTTGCGACATGGGCATTGTTTTGAAACCATTTGTAGTAAAAATTTTACAAGCCCTAGAAATGAGCGTAGTTGTGTTTTGTCGTTTGAGGCTGGAACATTAGTCACAGTTTCAATTTTGTCTTTGGTTTTGTGGAACCCATTTTTTAATATTTTTGTTCCACAGAAGATCACAAAGTCCTGAAAGAAAAAGCACTTGTCCAAATTTGTCTTGAGACGAAGTTCTTGAAGACAGGAAAGAACGTTTTTGTGGTTTTTAAATATATCTTGCCAGATTTAACAGTGATTAACATATCGTCCATGTTACAAACTACCTCTTCTAGAACTTATAGAATTTGGTACATAGTATTTTGCAATAACACAGGTGCTGATATAATGTCCTAAACTAGACGATTATATTGATATAATCTTTTGTGTGTTTATGATTCACTTGATTTGATTCTTCATCAATCATTAATTGTAGGTATACCTGCCTTAGATCTATTTTGTTGAATGTTTCCCCATCTCAAGTTTTGCTAGCATGTGTTCTATTCTCAGGAGGGTATTTTGTTCAACTTCTAAATTTGGATCGACTGATGTTTTGTAGTCGCCACAAATGCGGATACTACCAGTGTGCTTTATTACAAGTACTATAGGCGTGGCCCATTCACTTGATTTGACCGACAACAGGATACCTTTCTTGGTTAGTTTGTCCAATTCTTTCTCAACCTCTGACCTTAAGGCATATGAGACAATCCTTGTTCTCATGTACCTAGGGACTGAAATCAGGTTTGACTCTCAGCTGTCCTCTCATGTCCTTATACCTTCCCTGAAGACTTGTGAGAATGCTTTAAAAATACTTCTTGTTTATGTATCTCACAGAAGCGTTCATAATGGTGATAATCATAATTTTCATTTTTCAGATATTTTTTCCAATTAATCAATTTTTAAATAAAAAAATCCATTCAGGACGTAGGTAGTCATTGCTTCTTTTCTTTAATAACTGTGTATTATCATGACTTCTCAAGCGTTCTGAATTTAGATTTTAGACCGTTATCTACCCAAAGCTAAAGAGCTCATTCTACCCTGTTATTTCACCCACAGTTGGAATGATCGGTAAAAAAATAGATTAATGAAATTCATAGGATTAACAGGATTAGCGCCTTGTGAACGTAATAGCTTTGAACTAGGTTTTATAGTGGGACACGGCTTAATATCCCTTTGTTTTAAATTTTATGGCTAAGGTGAATAACAAAAAACCCATGGACAAATAATGAACGAAGAAAATTCCGGATTTTGGTAACAACAAAAATAATATCTATATTCATAACATGTACAAAATATGAAGTTGAAATTATGTGTTGAGAGAGTGATTAGAGAGAGTAATTGTGATGTTATGGTTTATAAAATGGCGAGTGTTCTAAAAATAGAAAAAATATAGACACACTGACGCCAAGAATTCAAAATTGGGCGGAAAAAATAAGGAACCGTTTTTTTGAGTAGGAGTAGGAGTAAGAGTAGGAGTAAGAAGTAGGAGTTAAGGACAGTAGTTTTTTGTGTAGGAGAAGACGCTAGTCAGTTGACCACTAGAGTCCAGAAGGGATAGGTTCGTTTGCTACTAGCATCCCACAGTGAAGAGAATTTAGCTAGTCTGCTCCTGTATCCACACCAAATTTAAAGGTTGTAACTTGATGTAAAAACCTAAAGTTTTCTACCAAAAATAAACATCATTAATTCAAGTTTGTGTTATCTTCTAATTATACCAAAACGAAGCGACACAACAGTGGTGACCCCGATATACAAACAGAAAGCAACCTCATATACAATATATATATATATATATATATATATATATATATATATATATATATATAAGGATAAATGGAGCAGACAGGAGAGGAAACGACTCAAGTCAATATCAAGGCACCGGAATTCATGGAAACTACTGTGAATGGATGGTTCACGATATTAGAAGCACAGTTTCACTTGCGAAATGTGACAGCGTCGAAAACTAAGTTTTATACAGTAATATCGTCGTTACCAGCCGAAGAAGTGGGTAAACTACCAAATGCTACTCTCGCACCACAAGACTACGAGGAATTAAAACGGACTCTGATAGAAGCTCACGAACAAACAAAACCGGAGCTTCTAGAAAAATTAATGTCGGCTACGACTATTTCAGGACGACCGTCGACATATTTGCACGAATTGCTATCCGTAACTAAACGGATAGGTATTAGCGACGACATTGTGAGACACAAATGCCTGCAGGCATTACCGTCAACAATAGCTCCAGTAATAGCCTCGCAAAAAGATTTAAACCATACCCAACTTGGCAGGTTAGCAGATGAACTGATGCCATTATTGAATAACGATAAGGCATTTGTTGTTCAGCGACCCTTATCTACTAAGAATAACTCACAAACAAATTATAAAGGAAAATACAGCCAAGACACTTCAGAGCCACTAAATGTCAGGCCGTAGCGGAATAACCAACGGACAAAAATTTGCAGAGCACATATTTATTTCGCCAATGAAGCAAGAACATGTAAACCTTGGTGTAAATGGCCCAAAAAGAACAATCTACAAATGTTGCCTAGTTCCCGACCAGCAACACCTACGGGAAGTAATTCGGAAAGCTAATAGGGCGAACAAGTTCAGTCCCACGAGGTTCGCCGCTATTAGAAATTACCGCAAAATTAGGGGCTACCAAATTAAAATTTATTGTAGATACTGGCGCAAGTATCTCAATATTACCAACTTCTGCAGTAAATGGTATTACATTAAAACCGACTCCCATATCACTATCCACTGCAAATGGGGAGAAAATAAAATGCTACGGACAAGCGAGTTTGGAAATTGGAATACTCAGTTTAAGGAGATCTTTTACTTGGACATTCGTGATCGCTGTTATCACCAACCCACTCCTTGGACTGGATTTCCTCAACAAGTTTGGTCTAATAGTAGACTGCAGTAACAAAACCATTTACGATCCTACAACAACCAAGAGAAAGAGTTTAAAAATATCTGCATCAACAGTGAATCTAGTCGTAAATGAAACGGAGCTCCCGTCATTCATACGGAACATGATTAAAGAAAAATATCCGAACCTAATCACACCACATAAGAACAGTAACAAAAAACACTGCGGCGTGTACCACAGAACTGACACTGGAAGCCATACGCCAGTATTTGCAAAACCCAAGCGGCTTAATGTAGAAAAACTGGAAGCCGCGCGTAGCGAATTTAAAACTCTACAAAAAGACGGAGGGATCTCCCTTACCAAAAGCGAGTGGTCTAGCCCATTACATATAGTATCTAAAAAAAGCGGAGGATTTAGATGCTGTGGAGACTATCGTTCTCTCAATAGCATAACCAAGACTGACAGGTACCCTATACCAAATATAGACTCTTTTTCAGCAACACTTGCGAACAAACGACGATTTTCCAAAATCGATTTGATTTCAGCCTACCACCAAATTAAAATGCATCCGGACGATGTAGCAAAAACTGCTCTCACCACCCCATTTGGTCTTTATGAATATAATTATATGCCGTTTGGATTAAAAAATGCGTCAGCTACATTTCAACAGTATATGAACAAAAGTTTTGAAGACATTGATTGTGTTTTTTATATATATTTATGACATTTTAATTTTCAGCAATGATGAGATTTCTCATAAAAAGACATTGAAACTGTTTTTAATATTTTAAATGAACACAATTTAAAAATTTCAGCCACAAAATCTGTTTTCAATGTGATTTCCCTAGATTTCTTAGGCTTTCATATTAGCGTAGATGGCATTAAACCTACAACTAGTAAAATAGAAGAATTAAAATCTTTTCCTTACCCTAAGGACGCAAAAGGGTTACGCAGATTTATTGGAATGGTAGGATTTTATAGAAAATTAATACCAAAATTTTCAGAGATAGTCTTACCCCTATCTGAGAGAATGAGGTTATCCCCTAAAGCTCGTTCACATTTGATGAATCGGAACGACAATCTTTCAATTCTGTAATGAAGGAAATTAATGATACATCCTCATTAGCTCACCCTGAACCTAACTGTACAAGTTATCAATCAGTCACTGACAGCAGTAATCATGCTGTCGGTGCGGCATTGCACCAAATGGTGGAAGAAAATCCAATACCGATCGGATTTTTCTCTAAAAAATTAACACAAACACAAATGAGATATTCTACATTCGATCGCGAACTTTTAGCAGCTTATTTGTCAGTGCTGCACTCCCGCCACCTCTTTACTGACCATAAGCCATTGTGTGGTGCATTTTATAGTTTAAACCCCGTTAAATCAGACAGACAACAACGACAATTAGCTATCCCGACAGAATTTATTTAAGATATTGAACATGCAAAAGGTAGTCATAATATAGTTGCTGATTGTCTATCCCGACCAACTCTTGCTGTACAAGTAGATGCGTGTGATTTACCTGCGCTTGCAGAAGCACAGGCATCTGATACAGAAATTCAATCTTTTCAGGACTTAAAAAAATTCACCATACCTGGAGATAACCAATTTATATGGTGTGACTTATCAACGTCTTACCCCAGACCTTTTGTTCCATCTAAATTGCGTGAGTCTATATTCTATAGTATCAAATCCATAAATAACCCTGGCATTAAATCATCCATTAAGATGATTAAAGCTAGATATTACTGGCCAAACATGGACAAATCAATCAAAGACTTTTGTGCATCATGCACAGCCTGCCAACAAGCAAAGGTCTACAAACATACAAAATCACCTATACAGACATTAGAAATACCATCAGCTAGATTTCATACAGTCCACATAGATATAGTAGGACCACTCCCACCAGCAAAAAGCCCAAATAGCAGTTACATCAGCCCGTATAGATATATCCTTACATGTATTGACCGCACAACTCGTTGGGCAGCACAACCCATCAGCGAAACCACTGCAGCTAGTGTAGCTGAGGCTTTTATAAACACATTGGTGACACGTTGGGGTATCCCGCTGTATGTTATAAGCGACAGAGGCCGACAATTTGAAAGTGAGTTGTTTAGTGAAGTAGCAAAAATAATTAGTTTTTATAGACTACGTACGACAGCTTATCATCCTCAATGTAATGGTTTGATTGAGAGAATGCACAGGACCATTAAAATTGCTATTATAGCACGAAAATAGTCCTGGCGCTCAGCTCTTCCAATAGTACTTCTTGGGATTCACAGTATGCCCAATAGCTCTGATTTTTCTCCTTTTTATGCTGTTACAGGCACACAATGTTTGCTACCACAGCTACTAATAGATAGCACAAGCGAGAAGGCTATAACTCAAAAGTTCACAAGAGATTTACATAAAACCATGCCACAAATTGATGTGAGAGACTTCACCAAAAGAGTTAAAAGTCCGCAAAATCTTATGTCCCAGAAAAACTTCAAACTTGTGATAAAGTTTGGATTAGAGTGGATCGTGTTCGAAGACCATTGGAGGCACCCTATTCAGGTCCCTATACAGTCCTTCAGCGAACACCTAAATATTTTCTGGTTAAGATAAATAATGATATGGATACTCAAGTTTCTGTGGACAGGTTGAAACCATGTATAGAAGTACAAAAACAAATAGTAGAGAAACAAGTAGAAGAAAAGATGAATAAAAACAAAAGGTTTACTGATTCAAAACAAGAAATAAATACAAGAAATAAAAAAGAAGATTCTCCCATGATAAATACAATATCTCGTTCAGGTCGAAAAGTTTCCTGGAAGAAATATAACGAGTACTATTATTATTAGTACACTCCGTTCTAAAGCGGGAACTTCTGTTATGGTTTATAAAATGGCGAGTGTTCTAAAAATAGAAAAAGATAGACACACTGATACCAAGAATTCAAAATTGGGGGGAAAAATAAGGAACCGTTTCTTTTGGTAGGAGTAGGAGTAAGAGGTAGGAGTTAAGGACAGTAGTTTTTTTTTGTGTAGGAGAAGACGCTAGTCAGTTGACCACTAGAGTCCAGAAGGGATAGGTTCGTTTGCTACTAGCATCCCACAGTGAAGAGAATTTAGCTAGTCTGCTCCTGTATCCACACCAAATTTAAAGGTTGTAACTTCTAATCATACCGAAACGAAGCGACGCAACAGTGACTTTAAAATTAATTGTTCAATGAATTGATGTGAGAATAAATTATCTCTTTTTTATGTTCAATAAAAAAACATGTACACAAAACAGTTTGTGAAAAAAGCTTGAAAGTGAGTTTGAAGGTATATGTAGAAAATGATGAATGAGTGTTCCTTTGAGAAAATTTCATATAAATATGTGAGTCAGTAATTGTATGAGTGAGTGGATATGTTGCAATTTTTATTTTGGTATGTGTGTTTAACTTAAGAGTTACTTAACTTGAAAAAATTCAACAACAAGTCATAGTTGCATGGATTTCAGTGACGCACAGTTGGCGAACTAATTCTCACTAAGGATTTGGTCGTAGGTTTCCTTTTTTATGCAAGTCAGGTAGATCAAAACGAAGGTTGAAATTTTGGGCGCAAATTGATCTAAACACGTTCTATCCCATGTTTTCACGTGCCTTCGGTTTATTAGCCAATCAGCGAAGATTTACGCGAGCTTCCAATTTTACGCTTTTCAATCTAGCGTCTGCGCTAAACAAATATGAGTTATCGTTCTGAAGTAAGTCTTGTGCCAATGTGAATTTTTTCATCTGGACTCATGACGAGTGTGATGTATAAATTGTCGCATCTGCTTTTTAAATTAAACTTTTCAAGGTGGGTTCCACAGTTTCTTTCTTCTTTTTTGCGTCAATTGCCAATCCATCATATCACTATCTTCCCTAGCGTATGGCAATTATTAATTCACACATCTGTAACTGAAAAGCCACGATTGTCTACGTCCTGAAGTAACATGGCATTTTTTTAAAAAGCCATTACCTCAATTTTGATTTCAAAACAATGGCTTCTTATTTGCCTTACATCGAATTGTCAGCTAGTTTGAAGAATCAAGAAAGTAAAAAGACGGATAATTAAAAATACAAAAGATTTGATTTTTAAAAATTCTTCCGTCTAAAAATGTGGAGATCATTAAGAATCCAAGTCAATAATTTGGCATAAAAGCGTATTTTATTTTGCAATTTTTCATACATTGACGTCATAAAACAATTCTTTAATTATCTCTAGCTAGCTTAAATATGCTTTTTCCACCATATAATTTGTTGTAATTGTTACGCATTTATTAGCCGAATAAAATGATTTCTATTTTATTTTGTTTCGTTTTTTCTTAAATAACGTCCACGTTTTTAGTTTCATTTTCTTTTTTTTTTCAAAATAGCATTAAGTCTGTGACGTCAGCGCAACGTCACAACATTCCTCTTGGGCTCGCTTCTTTAAAAGTACCCGAAATTTATGAGTGCCTTTGAAAACAATTGAGATAAAGGAAGAAAGGTCAAATTAATTATCAGGAAAATAAAAGCAATCATACCGTCTAAAAAATTTAAAATAAAAAATACACGATACTTTTCGAACATTATATCTTTGTTTTTTTTTTCACTCAAATGAGTAAAAAAAAAAATGTCTCAAAATGAAAGAAAACTATGTCACATTATGATTACATTATTTATTAATTAGAAAGGAAAAGCAGAAATTTTAAAAAATAACTTTTTTCTTCTTTTACTTTTTTGCAATGAAATGAGCAAACAAACAACTCTTTCTTTAAAAATAAAATTTAAAGTTTAAATCTTCATCAAAACAAACTTTTACAGTACAAATACATCTTTTTCTTTTTTAATGCAGTTTCAAAATACTGATTGTTTTTCTAGACCATAAAGATTCACTTTGGTTTGGAAATAATTGACTTCTTTGTTTATATTTCACTCACTGACATTTTCTTTCTTCTTTTTAATTGTGGTGGTTAACCGGTGTAAACCCAAAACAATTGACGTTTAAAAGTTCAAGGGAGATAACTCTGAAAAGGTGTAGACGTTAAATTTGACACCTTATTCCAGGTAAGAAGGTTTATTTCTGGTATTCCTTATTTTACAAAACAACGTTTCCACTTTCTTTATTCACTGGAATAATATCAAAATATGCATTGGCTCTTTGAGTCACTTATGTATGTTGGAAGTGCGCCCACAAATACGCATATAAATCACCAAAAAGAAAAATTACATTTTAAATTGTTCGGTTAGCGAAAAGATTGAATCGAAATTACCAAGCCTGGGCATTTTTTTTTTCTTGAGGTTAGTCATTTTTTTTTTTTTTTACATTGTTTCTACTATTTTAAAACCGATGATTTTTATGTCAAAACAAGAACTTTGTTTTCAAATCCAAAACATTTATTTGTAACAGTACAACTGACAATGTGTATTGTTTTTTTTTTTACTAATGACTCAGTCAACCGTCCTCCTTTCTTTATTTTGTAGTGTGTATTCACTTCCTTGTTTTTTTGTTTGTTTGTAGTGTTTACTTTTAAAGAAATTCATTTTTTTTTTTTTTTTTTTAAAAGTTATATATATTTTTGTATTACATTTTCGCTTATGTTCGATCATAGAAGATTCATCTCTTAAACTATAATTTTAAAATTTATTCTTCGTATGGATAAATTTGACGCCTGGCCTCGGTAAGACGGGAAAAGAGCAAATCAAAAGTAAAATAAAATGAAAAAAAAAGACATTGTTGAAAAAATATGGCTTGAAAATATTCATGCTAACGTTGCTTTCCTAAGGACGACTTTTTATGTTTGAATTCACTGATAGTCCCATTAACATTTTTATATTTTTAATTTTATTATTACATCTTTTTGCATGAAGATGTGTATAAAACTATAAAAATGAAATACTGTTTGTGATGGGAATTGGAAATTATGCTTCCTTCATCATAATCATTCATAATTTCATTTGACGTATTTTAACGTGAATTTGTTTTTTTAAGTAAAAACCATATCTATTCGTCGTTAGGTGAAACCATACTTCTGCAATTGAATAAAAAGCAAGAAAATTATTTGGCCACTATGTAAGTATTTGTAGCAGTATAGCAGTATTTTTTGTACACCAACGAACAGTGCATCTAGAACTCACACAGAATATTGTCAATCATAATGTCTCATTACGCACACACCCACGATGAAAAATGACTCATTTAAAATTTTCACTTTTTCTGCACTATATTCTTTAGCTCGCACTCTCTAAGTTTATAAATAAAAAGTTATTTCATTCATTCATTCAACATCTGTTTAGGTAGAAATGCCGTGTATAGTGACGACATGCCGGTGTGCCATACATGTGAGGCTTGTGTCAGTTTTTACGTAGCAACCAGTAGGTTTCCGTGCAATTGCAGAAACTGTGCAATATTGTTATTTTTAAACAAATTCTCTTCTTACTCTACCATTAAATTCTTAACCCGTGGAAGTTATTAAAAAGTAAAAACTAAATGATTAAATTTATGTCCCTTAGTCTTAAAAGTTTTAAAACTAAAAGCTTTTTTATTTATTTATTTATTTTTTTAAGAGTTTGAGAGTATTCGGAATTTAAAAAAAAGTAATAATGCTTTCCTTTTTCTCTTCCCTCCAGTTATGGGTTAAATAATAGGACAGATTGGTTTCTATAGCTTTGGCTGGCAACCAGTCTAACGCAGAAAGCAAATGGCAACCTACTGCTGGATAATCTTCTGCCCAGTCAGTCATGTCTCGAAAGAGACATGATCGCCCAAAGCGTGTATCACATATGGCACTTTAACTGACTGACTGACTGACTAGGATTGGAGCATTCGGTTTGTGAACAGAGAAAAGAAACTAAGAATATTGTTTTTTATGAAAAATAAAAAGAGTAATACACAGTAATCGTGAGTAATAATTGAAAAAAATAAAATTTTTAAATTATCATAATTTTAAATTAGCTTTTATAGAATTTCAATAAAATAATATTTCAATAATTGAAATATTAAACTTTAAAAGGGCTCTTCCTAGCAACATCAAATAACCTGGTTTAAGATGTATGAAATAAAATAAAAAATTAAATTAAAATTATTTTTAGTTTTAAAAAATGAACATACCAGTCATTTGAGTAATTAGACAATTACTTTCTCTGACGTTTTTTTTTTTAGTCACTATCCAATCCAAAGTTATGACTTTATTTTTTTTTATTTTCTTTTAATAATGAAAGTCTATAAGAAAGTGGCTATTTTGGCAGCTTTGAAATGTTTGTGAATATATAGCAGCATTTTTCATGGGGTTTGAAATTTTAATTAATTGTAATGTAGTGTAGAGAAAGTTTTATAATTTTTGAGCTTGTTATACTTGCTTTTTTGTACAAGGCGGCAAAACCACTCCATATCAACGGGAGATTTTTAAACACAAATACTCTAACTTGGGGCACTTAGTGAGGAGCATAAAAAAAAAGTAAAAAAGAAAAAACTGCACTATCACACTTTGTGTGCGTTCTTTTTTTGTTTGTTTGTTTGTTTGTTTTTAATCTCGAGTTTATACCATCTCTCTAATTGGTGACCAGTTCAGATAAGGGACATTTTTTTCGTCTTGTGATCTCGATGTAATTTATTGTTAGCGCGCAAGTCTGGTTAACCATTGGCATTCCTACTCAACTGAGGGTTTCATACTTGTTTCAAACTCAAAGTAAGCTAAGCTTGCTTAAAAAAAAAAAAAGTGAAAATAAATAGGAAGCCGAGGAAATTAGGCTTTTTTGTAGGTAGAAAAAGTAAAAAGTCGTACAGAAATTTTCATAATTAAAATAATATTTAATAAATCTTAAATCCCTCAGCAGGTGGTATCTCTCCTTAGATCATTATCCGGCTCCTGATGCGTCCCTACCAAAATGGGGAGGTGCTGAGATGGTTTGAGCAAATTTTTCCATGCTGTTGCCGTTAAAAATGGAGACCCACTTTAAACTTCGGGCTTTTTTGTGTCACATTCGATAGCAACGTTGGCGCACTGAAAAAATCGCTCTAGTAATTAAAATAGTTTATTTACTTCATTGTTAAATTTAATGGTTTTTTAAGCCATAAATCAATTCAAAATATTTTATTTAAAATGAAAATTATTTAAATTTATTTTTTATTGTCATTTCCCCTTCTCAACCGCAGGTCATTTATTGTTATCCGCTTCTATGATGAAATGACGGTATTGTTTACAAAACTCATGCTGTTTCGATTTTGATTTTTACATGACTTTATCTCCTTATCACGGGTACTTTAAAACTGACTGCTTGGGTAAGAAATCATAAACTTTGTTTCAGTCAAAGTTAAATTTCTTATTTTTTTAAAACCAATAACTGATGTGTATTTTTCCCGTTGATGTTTAAGTTTGTTGTTTTAGGCTTTAAAATTTTAAAAATTAGTTTCATTTTCTTTGCGTGTGTCTGTTTCTTTGTTAACGATATTTTTGCTGTCAAAAAGTTGAAAAATCACATGAGCAATATTGGTTATTCATGACTTTCTTCCTTTTCCGTGAACTGAGTACCAGAACAAAATAATCCACTTTAGATTTATTTAATTTATGTTTCTCTCTTTATTTTCAAACGACATGGTGTCAGCTCACAAGCATATTGTTTGCTTTTTTTGCCACTTGCGTTTGCAGCCTTTCTCATCCTGGAGTGAATGAAACCCGTATTTTGACATAGCTAACTCCAACCTTGCCATCAACCGACCTTTCACTTCTTTCCACATAGGAATGTATGTGTGGGTGGGGAGAAGCAGAAGCCTCTGGTCCTTCTCACGGCAGATGAAACCAGTTAACTTATAACATAATGTGTTCCCTAATGAATAGGTCTATTTCAAAATTGCTATATTGTTGAAACTATTATTTTCTTTTAAAACAAATTGAAACTAAACACCATCGTAAGTAAAATAATAATATAAAAACTAAACATTATTTATTAATCAATCAAAATAAGAACCGTGTGAAACCTTTTTTCATTTCAAATAATCGAATTTTTTTTTCTTACTGTTACTCTTTCTGTGAGGAACAAAAATAAGTCATTTTTTTATTGTTACTCACTTGGTGGTCTTGTTATGGTTTATAAAATGGCGAGTGTTCTAAAAATAGAAAAAGATAGACACACTGACGCTAAGAATTCAAAATTGAGCGGCAAAATAAGGAACTGTTTCTTTTGGTAGGCGTTAAGGACAGTAGTTTTGTGTAGGAGATTTAAAAAGGGGAAGACGCTAGTCAGTTGACGACTAGAGTCCAGAAGGGATAGGCTCGTTTACTACTAGCATCCCACAGTGAAGAGAATTTAGCTAGTCTGCTTTTGTATCCACACAAAATTTAAAGGTTGTAACTTGATGTAAAAACCTAAAGTTTTATACCAAAAATAAACATAATTAATTCAAGTTTGTGTTATCTTCTAATTATACCAAAACAAAGCAACACAACAGTCTGACTAGAGAGAAATATTGACACTAAAACTACTAGTTCCATATTTTGCAGTGCTAAGCGATCACATTTGGATTAAAATTAAAAAAAAACAATTTGTTTTTAAAATAAGATAATAAAAAAAATATAAACTAATTTATTTTGAATAAATGCGAAACGGTGCTGAGTTTTTTTTTTCTAGCCTTGGCTGGCAGTCATCCTTAGAGAGGGACAACTTTGAAATCATAGCGAATGCAATGGAAAATCACACTAATTTTTTTTTTCTCAAGAAATGGCAATTCATAGTTTAATTTAAAAAAACAAAAACAAAAAAAAACTTGAGTCATACATGCCTATATCCTGAAATGATATGTAAAAAATAAACAAAAAAAAAAACTGGTTTTAAATAGTTAAAAATACTGTTTTAAATGAAATTCCTAATTCATTGAAAAGTTACAATGTAAAATCAAAAGCCAACACTTATCGCTTACAAAGCTCTCCTTTTTCTTACTATCTTTAATCTTGTCATGGTCATAGCAATGGTTCATCACTTTTTTAATGGTATTCACAAGATCATGGGGATCTTTTATTTAATTTTTTAAAATAATGATAACCATGCACTAGATTCAATATTTTTTGTATCTTCAGGTTATATCGTCAATTGGGATGTCTAGGAAAATTCATAATACATACTTTGTTGTTTGAATAGGAAAACAGATTGAAAAAAATTGAAAATTTAACTTCAATATTTAACATAATTATTAGAGTTAGTTAAGTGCCATATGTGATACTCGAAAGAGACATGACTCACTGGGTAGAAGATTTTCGCACAGTAGGTTGCCATTACTTTCTGTAGTAGACTGGTTTCCAACCAAGGCTATAGAACCCAATCTGTCCTGCTATTTAAAGCATAGCTAGAGGGAAAAGTGACAGATTAATACCTTTAAGTGTATTTGTGCAAAGTAAATACAATGAATTCACTTCATTACTTAATTAAATTCACAATTACTATGTCACCGAATTCATAAATCAATACTTTTATCCACTAGGCTATTGTCTCGTAGATGTGGACAATAGTCCAAGTGTAAATGATAAGTCCTAATTTCAGAAATTCAAACAAAAATCATTCAGTATTTGTTGGATTTTTTTTTTTATAGCTGTTCACTTAATAGAAGGCCCAAGAGCCATTTAAGGTAGAGATTAGTGAATGAGTTTTGTGATATGAACATAAGAGGAAGTAATAAGTGAAGATTATGAGCATGTGGAGAATGGCTGGTATGCAGGTACATCAAATACCTCTGGGAGTTGAATGTTCCTGCCTTGCATAGTTCACTATCCTTTGAAATATGGGTAGACAAAGCTCATTAACTTTGGTTGGCAGTCTGTCTCATAGATGGAACATTCTGATTTCAAAACTAGTGTAGATGGGACACCCTGATGATATCCATTCAAGTGGTCAACTGCTTCATCCTTGTGATGAGGGAGGATGAGTTATCACTTAGTAGTCAGCTTCCAAGTAATGATCAGAAGAGGATTTGAGATCCATTGATTTCTCATTCTCCCCAGATGAGAATGATGGACATACAGCATCCCCAATTATGGGTTAAATAGTAGGGCAAACTGAGCTCTCTGTGTGGTTGGCAACCAGTTTAGGAGGACACCTTTTGAATTCAAAAAGTATAATTACAATCTTAAAAGAAGTATGCAATGTCAAATGCCATTTTCTTGAATCTTGTTCCTTTTTATCCTTTTCTCAATCCTCCCATTCTCTTTATCACGAACTATAGATCCCGGCATTTAGTAGCATTATTGCTTTGCTTAAGGTGAAATGGTTAGAAAAAAAAAAACCAATAGTTCCTGATTCCTGACCTTCAGCAATGAAGAGGGGAAGAAGCATAAAATAAGTGTGGGGATCGATAATGATTTTTTTTTTTTTTTTAATCATTTCACCCCGAGCAAAGCAGAAATGCCACTGATGTGCAGGGGGCTACATAACTGTAAAAAAATTAGAAAAGAGTGAGGAGTACAAACTAGTTAGAAAGGAGCAATAGAAAGCTGAGAATGCAGGTGCGATGACAGATACATAGGTGGAGAGAAAGGGAAGGTTATACGGGGGTGGGGAGAGAGCTAGAGTCCAGTGGTTAGTAGATGGGTATTGACTTTGCATTTAAATTTCTGGAGGTTGTAGCCGTCAGGAAAGCAAGAATATGGGAACGAGTTCCACAGGTGGGAAGTGCGAGAGAAGAAGCTGCAGGAGTATAATTGTCGTCTGCATTTGGCTAACCTGACTGTGAATGAGTGGGACCCAGTTGCCAGTCTGGTTGCACGAGTAAACACCTGTTGAGGAGGCACCAGTGACTTAAGTTCGTTGGAGCAGAAGCCATGAAAGTATTTATAGAACAGACAAAGGGAGGCTACATTTCGATGGTGGGGACCATAGACTTGAAGAAGTTAAGATTGTTACGTTCAAGGGAGTATCCATGTGGAGGGGGGGGTCTGTTTCACAAAGCAGTGGTTCTTGGTAGGGGAATCTTTCTGAGTGGAATGTCATTCATACTAATAGAATACGGGAAGCTGATTCAACTTCAAACATAGCAAGGCAGATCATGGCTGTAAAGGTTTAAGCTGGTGGCACTAAGGAATGGAGCTTATTTAAGCATTTACCAAGGAAGTAGTGATACAATAGCCATTGTCTTATTTTGTTACATCTGTGGAAAAGAGGCTGTAGGGTGGAAAACAAGTAATCCTGCACAAAGGCATGTAAATGATTTTGAATTCTGTCAAGACTGGGAAGTGAGGATTGGGCAGCCCCAGCCTGGATACTCCAATACTCCATTTTTGGTTTGATTTCACTTTTGTATTGATAAAGCATGGCAAACAGTCAGGTACTTTCTGAAGTTGTACAAAGAATCAAGTAGAAATTTCAACTGACTCCTTCTGATAAGGGTAAGCGTCATTTTTGTTTCCATTTTCTCTAAAATTTTGTTGTTGCTCACATTGAACATGTATTCTCAGCATTCTTCTTTTTTCTTTAAGTCTCTTCATCTGTGAGGAGATTGTTCAGCATCCACTGTCATATAGGAGGTCTAATATTATGCAATAGTTCAGTAGTTTTTGTTTCTAATTTAATTTTTTTTGCAGTCTTTATTTTACAATCATGTGCTTGTAATTCACACAAATATTATGACTAAAGCCAGAAACTCCTTGTAGTTACTTAACAAAGGTATTCAGAAAGTTACTTGACTAATCATGAGAATTTGACTTGCCACTTGTTAAATATTAAGAAAAAGCATTTTTGTGGTGTTTTATGAAGGGTTAAAACTATAAGAACAATTTAAAACTCTAGTAGCTTTTCTCCTACCCTTTATATGACATTTTATCAGGTCAATGTATGAAGTACCATTTTTCTATCCTAATGGAATTTGCACTGATAGCTGTTAACACAAAGTAGCATGTATATTTATGACTTGGTTGGTTGTTTTTGTTTAACAGCTTATCAACACCTCTATAAGTTATTTAATGCTGAAATATTTTAGTACGGAATTTTATTAATTTATTTCCTTTGTTATAATGGTTTTAGTAATGTAAGTTTTATTAATTAACCTATAACTAGGGGAAGATGTTAGATTCTTACTTTTCCTAAGGGTATTTGCATATAAGTGAATATAATAGAAGGGTGTATTTAAAATATGAGTGTCCACCATAATGATGTTTGAGATAATAAAAATGGTGTATTAAAAATAAATTCATTAATCCTTTAGAAATTGCTTTGTTTACAATTCAGATATGAAAGCAGATATGAGCTTTCATGAAATATGTATGCAAATGTAACAGCTATTATAGTACTATTTTTACAATATGTAATGGGTTTTTTCATTGGCTGAATCAACATGGATAGTAGTCATAATTTTTTCCTTGGAAAATTTTAGCATAAGATGATATGAAACTATTAATTTCTTATAAATTTCTTTTCAGAATGCAGATAAATTTAGAATGAATGCACACCCTTGTGCAAATTAATTGAAACAACTGCTTTAGTTTCCTTTCTTTCACCATACAGTCAGTTTTAAACCCACTGGAGTGAAAGGGTGTAATTGATTTCTATTTTTTCCTCAGATTAGGTCATTTGCATTGGTGTGCAGTAATATGAATCTGCTTTTGGGGTGCATGATGAAATCTGTTTGACCTTGAAAAATATTGTGTCATCTGTGATTGCATCAAATTTTATCATGCTCAGACCCTATTGCCTTGACTGTTGATGAGTTGTCCTACAGTCATTGTGTGCAATGGATAGTACTCCAAGGAAGCATACGAACATACTGGCAAGCCTTACAGAGAGATCACAGATATTGTTGGTGTCAGCCTTTCAACTGTCAGTTGTGTCATCAAGGCAAAAACCAAACTGGATTCATCAGTTCAAAACATAAAGGAAAATGTGATCGGAAGAGAAAAACAATGCCAAGAGACAATGTATATATGATCAGAGAAAGCACAAAAGATCTTAGGAAGACATTATTCATTTTGTTTCAATTAATTTGCACAAGGGTGTATATAAATTCTCCAAATATTGATTTCTTAACATGATAGCAGGAATCTCTCAAGTCTGTTTGAATCTGAAGGAAGAAATTATTATAGATATTTGCTGGGTGTATGAGTTAATAGTCTGAACTATATTCAGTTTGTAGCAGGATTACCATTGTTGGAGATATATATTTAGTGAAATTAATAGAGGATACATAATGTTTCTTCAAACGAGGGATGTGCAAGTGATGGTTAGTGAGTTGGAATGAGAAATCTGAGAGCTGAGTTTGAATTATTAAGAAAATTATTGAGGCAATATTAGCTTGCAAAAAAGAAAAAAATTATGATAACAATCTGAAATGTTTTGGCTTTAAATAATCCACAAAAAGTTGATAAGCTATAAAATACAAATCAATAACTCAATCTTCAACTAGAGTGTATAAGAATGAATATAAGATTAAATACAACATCTTTTATTGCCTAAGCAAACTGAATAGAAAGAATACAAAAGAGGTTAATGAAGGTGTGTATATGTTTGTGGGGATATCACCTTTTTCCTGTGTATATCTGAGCATTTTAGGGTAGTGTATGCTGTGTACTATGCTATGTATACAATGAAATATATCTGTCATCGCAGTAAGAAGAGTTGTAGTTGGCACACAAATTGATATCTGGTTAATATTGATCAGGTCATCATGGAGAACGCATATTCTGTTTTAAGATCTGTTGCATCACCAAGGTGGCAGGTTGATACCCAGAAGATGTGTGCTGAGTATCTACAGCATAATATCTGTGCTAAAGTATATTAGTACAAATAATACAAGCACCAAAAGACAGAACAACAACTAGAAGAGAGGAGAGGTTAAGCTGTTAGTCGCAGAGTGCACAGTCTGATAGTAATCGTCAATGACATTCTGAATCTAATGCTAACTACTATTAGTTTTTATTTTTATAGCTACCTCAGTCCACAGACCATTTCATTCTTGAGAGTGCTAGAGGGGTGTTAGCTGCTCTACAACAAGATTTGAAACCCTAATGATCCATGGGAAAAAAAACATCACTGAGGATGTATGCTAGAGAATCTGATAGATAAATTTCAGTTTTATATAATTGTAGTCTTCAGGACAGCATCCATGTAGGGGTTTGTTCCACAATCTAGTTGTTGGGAAAAAGCTGTCTTAATGGAACAGTTATGTACAATTATGTACAACATCTATATCCACTGGGCCATGTATCCTTAAGGACACATGGCCCAGTGGATATAGATGTTGGTTAGTTCCAGATGGATATAGATGTTGGTTAGTTCCTATGACTTGACCCAATGAGTTGTGAGTTCAATACCTGGCTACAAGTGAACAAGTAACTTACAGGGTTAGAGGGAGATAACTCATGATTATCAGAATAGGCTCTAAACAAAGAAAAAGGATGATATACCCCAGTGATTGTAATAAATAGTTTGGTTCAAAATTCTTAGCACCTGAAGAAGGCCGGAGCGTACAATGGTAGAAATGTCTTACAAATGGCAACAAAGATGAAGACAATAGTCCAAATAATGTAAATACTGTAACAATATTTTATTGCTTTAGCAAATTAAATAGAACAAATACAAAAGAGATGAATAAAAGTGTGTATAGAGATATTCTTGTTTTGTTTTTCTTTTTTATGTGTGTGCAAAATTTTTATAAATGATTGTGCAAAACTGATATTTTGAGAATAATTCTTTGTTAACTTAGAAGAATTATTAGATCTGCTTGTATGTGACCAACTAACCTTAAGGCAGTGTACTTTCTGTGTTGCATTCAATGTGACATGAAGTTCATTAGGACCGAAAAGTCTCTGGGTGATAATGACATACATTCTAACTCTGAGGCATCGTGTGACTAAAAAAAAAAAAAATGCCCCCTTTTCTTATTGCAAGAAATTTTGGTATTGTGGAGGCAAAATTATCAGATCATTGCAAAGATTTGTGCCATGACAACAACTTGACACTCTGGTACATTCTAGATTGAAACCTTCCATTGTTCAGTTGCGAGTCAGACTTTGTTGAATGTTGACATTTTGTCCGCAAATGAATGCCTTAAAAATGAAGGATGAAAAGTTGCACTTTCACCATATTATGTTCTATGAAAGAGTTGTAATGAGGAAACTCTCAAGCACTAGTTATTATCTTATTGACTTGACCCTTACAGATTTTTATTTGTTCTTGTATGTATGTGTATATATATATATATATATATATATATATACACACACAAAACAATTACAAAGATAATGTCCCATATTTAATACCTTAATATATAACACCAGGGCAAAAAACAAACTACTAACCATTGAATAAAAATGAAACATACAATAATATGATATAAGCAAATATTTAATTTATTGCATATACACTGTATCACATTACATATATGTTTGTGAGTGTATGTGAGTATTTTTCTCTCTCTCTCTCTATATATATATATATAATCTCCAAGTGAATACAGAACGAAGAAAAAATTTTTTACAACATCCAAAACATTAATTAAAACCGTGCTCGATATATAATATATACAGCTGTGAATATTTATTATAAATTATATTTTAGAACATGTACAAAATTATGTGTGTGTGTGTGTGTGTGGTGGATTCTCTTATTGTGAATGATAAACGAGGGTCAGCAGTGGATGGTGCCTTTTGTTTTGCACTTATGCATACTTCCTTTGTGTAATTGTGAGGAAAATCTGGTAAGGCGAAGGTATTTCATTTGTGTTTTCTTGAATGTGATACTAGCCCAGCTTTGCTGTGGGTAACAAAGCCACACTGAGAGATGAAATTTGTTGAAGCGTGATTTCAATGGCATCTATGCTTCAGAGCTTGAAGCTGATCATAGTGCTTCAGTCTACTGCTTTCAAAACCCTTTAACTTAATGAGACATGTCTTATGCCATTTCTTTCTGTTTGAACTCCACAGGTTTTCAGATCAAAGTTTAGATGTTTTGAATGTTTGTGTGTGTGTGTGTGTATATATATATAAATAAAATACTAAACTTTATTATACCTGTCTGTTTAACCTCAACCCCTAAAATACGCTAAAAGGGTGCAAAAAAAAAATTCTGGGTATTTTGCAATTGAACAATATTAGTGTGATAGGGGGAGTCACCATTTATACTCAACTGGGAATAAAAAGAACAATTTTTCAAAGAAGCCAAAATTGGTGCATTGTAGTCAGGTATACTTCTGTAATACATTGACTTGAAGAAAGCAAAAAAAACCCCCAAAGAATTGATGCATTTGCATTTGAATGATAATATTGTGCAATCTTAATTCATTTTTAATCATCTGAGAGACCCCTTATTATCTTCCATCTGTATGACTGATGCTAACTTCCACGAGTAATTCTTTGCACCTTCTTTAATAAGAAGGTGCAAAGAATTACTCAGTTAAGAAAGTTGATTTACTATGTCATATTCAATGATTTTTCTTGCCAGAATCTATTTTACATATTTATAAGTCTACCATTTGTCCTTGCTTTGGATATTGCTGCCACATCTTGTCTGGTGTTCCTGCAGTATTTAGAAATTATTGATCAAATCTAAAGAAGAATCTGCAATGTTTTTTGTTCTGAGATGGCATCTTTGCTTCAGTCCTTTTCTCACTGTCATAACGTAGCTTTCCTGTGTCTTTTCTATAAATACATTCATGGTAATTGTTCTGATGAACTTTGTTTTATGCTAACTAGACTTTAAGTGCAGTACTAGATTGGCAGCAAGGTCTTATCAATTTCCAGTTGAAATTGCTAGATGTAACCATAAGTTCTATACTAATAGTTTCTTCTATTGCAGTTCTTGCTTGTTGAACTCTTTCAGTTTCTTGCTCCTCAGTCAACTTTGATCTTTAAAAATTTAAATGCGCTGACAATTGTTATCTTCTGTCTTAATTCTTATTCTTTTATTATTCTCTTGCCTTAATAGTTTTTCTTATATTCTCTAGCATTCAGTAACCTCTTGCATGCTAGTGGCTTTATTGACTTGCTTGGAGTGAAATAATAAAAAAAAAATCAGCATTCAACTGGAGAAGGGAAAATGATCTTTCAAGGGAGATAACTATTAAATACTAATCAGAGTAGTAAAATCAAAAACCTTTTTACGAAAAGGCACAGAAGATAGTGTTATCTGCATGAGGCAACAATTTTTTTAATTAGACATTTATTTTTCTCAAAGGGTTTTTTAAAGGGTAATGTTGTCTAGTTTCTGCGTAAATCTGTTAAATAAAACGAAACATGTCTTGGTAGCTATTTACACTATTTACATTGTTTTGACTGTTTTCATTTTTATTTTCAAATTCATGATGTTTCAGCTGTTGTATGCGTTGGTTGAATTAATCCAAAAGTGACTCAACCCAAAGAGTTGTGAGTTCCATACCTGATCACAGCAGAGATGAACAAAACCTTGGTGATTTGAGTTGCTAAAGGGAAGTAACTGTAACTGAGATATCCAGTAAGGGCATGGTATATAGAACTAGATTTACCTTAGATGGACTAAATAAAAAGTTCAGTTTGGAATTCCAGGACATATCACCTGAAGAATGCTAGGGCATACAACAGTTGAAATGTTGTGAACATGATACTAAAGATGGGGGGAACAACAGTTTGAACATGTAAATAGTATAGTTATAATACCTAATCTAGAAAATATAGACATGTCATGGTAGCTCGAAAGTCTTGCTGATACAATGGCCTTTAAATAAACAATGCCTGTTTGGGCAATCATTGAAACCTGAAAATGTTTATCTTAGTCTGCCGTGACAGCCAGTAGTCTCTCTGCTGCCTACACATTTAATATTTATTCTATGTTGCTGTTTTAGAGAGAAACAATTTCATCTGCAGCATTGGTAAGGCCTTTTATATCAAAACTGGTTTATCTGCCCGATTGGTTACGGATTTAGATCAATCAATATATTCAGTTAATTATGGTTGATTTGCATGAATAGGTTTATGCTAATTTGTGAATAAGCAGTTTTCAGGCATTGTAGGATGTTATTTACTTCAACAATAAATTCTGAGGGTCACTTGATTGTGATTAAAGCTTCTGGTCAGATACAGTAAAATGTTTCACAGTAGTATAATTATGTGAGGAACTTAAAAAAAAAATATTCATACTTTCATAAACTTGGAAAACATCTCTTCCAGGCTATGGTTAAGCAACTTTGTCAGGATTGGAGATAATTCTGGGCTCAGGTTATTAAGTATAGCAACAGAGATTTTATCTAGACCAGTAGCCTTCCTAGAAGCAAGGATTAAAAATTCAGACAGAAACAATCTTCCGACTCTATTTGGCCTTATGCCATACTAAACTAGTTTTAACATCAATGATGAAATAGCAAAGAGTTGTGGTATATACAGTGTAACCCTGATATAAGAGAGTTGTTGGGACCGGTTACATGTTCTCTTATATCCGGGGTTGGTCTATTTTATATACATTACCACAGGCTCTAATTTGGGACCAGAGAAAATCTCTTATATCCGGGTTTCTTATATCCAGGTACAAGGTTAAATAAAAAAAAATATCAGCACTTTTGTCATAAAAATATCTTTAGATGTGTCACACTGCCTTCTGAGTTGGTACTGTTGTGGTCATAGGATCATAGTTTGAGCTTGATCATGCCAGTTTTTTACTGCCGTTACAGTAAACATTTCCACTCTGCTAGTAGTGTGCACCAAGAAAATTATGAGTCTGTATTCTGTGTGTCTTCATGGATTTGGACAGCATTCTGGGAACTCTTTGTTAAGATATTTTAAATAGCCAAGAGACTGGACTTAACTACAGGCACCACAGTGGAGCACTGAAAAGACTTTTGCAGTCTTGATTCTTTTAACAGCTGTAAGCATCAGTTGGCCTCATTTACAGCAGCAGCAGCAGCAGCTGGCCTATCATAAAGATTAGTTTTTCTTCTCACTAGAATTGGCATTAACTCTACTGACTCATCTCCTTAGTGTGTTTAAATAAAGTGCCACTTTTCATAAACATTCTTTAACCTTCTGTGAATGTTTACTTGACATTTTTTTTTCTTTCTTTCAAGAGCATGAGTTCTGTGACAGCTCTTTGCTTTCTATTTGTGTCCAAATAAATAGCCATTTTGAAAGGGAATTATGGATACAAGAATTGAAAATAATATCTTTTCTGGGTTTCTACACACCATGGATTTATAACGGTTGTTATAACTGCTAGTTTTAACCTGTGAAAATTTCATGGTTTTCCTGTTTTAATATTTTGATGAATATTAATTTTTAAATTAATGCGTTTTATGACAATAATATCTGTAGAAATTCCCCTATTGCATTGTTAAATATTTAAGCTTAAGAACTTTAACAAAAGAATAACAATCATAAATAAATGCCGGTTGTTATTTTAAGAAGTATGTACAAATGAAAAGATTTGAAATTGACAACTTTGCATTTCACTAAAACAGTTGTTAAACACTTCCCTTTCTTTCATTCATCAAGTAGTGCCTTTTCCTTTCTTTCCACTCCATCAAAATGGAATAGTCCATTATTTATAAGGTATTGGCAGTATGTAATGGTCATGCAATCTACTAAAGGCAGGCTCAAGCACAATTATAATAGGGATAAGTAAGTATATGTGGGTGTGTAATGGAAAGTGATTCAGAAAGAGAAATCAAATTTTAGTCAAGTTCATTAGATCCACTGATACACAAGTACGTTTGGGAAAGGTACAAATTCATGTCCTCTCTAGCTTATCAGTTAAATAGTCATGTCTGGAAAAATCATTGTTCTAAAGAAATTGTTAATGCAATATTCACTCACAAAAAAAATTATGATTTTTAAAATCCCAAATATGTTTCAGATTTGAATAACCAGCAAGGAGTTTGGTAAGCTGTAAAAACAAACCGACCAATCAATCAGTAACTATACCACTAGGAATTTTAATTGTTTTACAACTGAATTAGAATAAGTAATTTTCATTATCTCTGTACCAACCCTCGTATTTAAGTACATTTAAGTTGACTTGGTTTCTGACATCATCAATGATGAACACTAAATGGTGCTTACATTAGATTGTTTCAGGCTGTCCTTAACATCTTGTGATGTCAACAAAGAAGTTCTATATCAAAATCTACCTTCCTCCATCTCTGAAAGTACACAGAAGCATAGATTATTATTCATAGGACATTGCGCTGGTGCCATAAAAAAGGTGTGTTGCTGATGTACTGCTCTGGCAACCAATTCATGGCAAAAGTAGAAGCAGTTGACCAGCAAAAACTTGTCAAACAATGTCCAGAAGATACAGAGTTTGATATTTGAAGAACAGCAGATCATTGTGAATGATGGAGTGGCTGGTTGATGTTTTTGAGGGCTGATCATGCTCAATGGAGTGGTAGTTAAAGTGGTTTAAGCAAGGGCTCAAAATACCTTACTCTTTCTCTATTTTTTTTTTCTGGGGTGGTAACTTCGATCTGTACTGTGTTTCCTTGTTGATGTTGTTCATTGTTAACAGAGAAAACTTTCCCCACTCCTTATCTTTGCATTTTTAATTGAGCTTGAAAACAGTCAAATTTGGATTTAACATTTTCTTACCATCTTTTGTTGAACTGAGGAAAACCTGTTCTGATCCACATGGAGTTGACTATTCTATTTTAACAACAAAAAGAATCCTACAAGTTTTTTTTTTTTTTTTAATGATTGATAAAACTCCTAAATTTGATGTTTTGAGCAGAGGATAATTTCCATACAATTCTATGACTTTTTAAAATTTAGGATTGAATTATTGTATAAAGTGTTGAAAAAATTAACAGCACATATACAAAATATATAGTATATCTTTCTGATGATTATTGTAACATTTTCACATACACTGACAGCATAGATATGGGTTCACTTCTTAATTCAGTTTTATCTAGTTTCTCCATGACCCACATAGAAAACAAGATCTTTCATAATTTCACCATCATTCTTCTTTTATGTGCTATGTTCCTTCAGAGTGTAGGCGAACATGGCCCTCCACATCTTTCTGTCTCTTGTAGCTCATAATACATTTTTTATTTCTCCTAAACCCTGCTTTGCCATTCATTTACTTAATTCCAAGTATGTCACATGCTGTCTTACCTTGTCTCTCTTTCTCTATATCTACCCTGTGAGTATCAGATTCTTCAACCCTTCTTTTCTCATTATATGTCCCAGAAGCTGTCACTTCCTGATGTCTAGTATGTTTCCTTTTCATTTTCATTTTCTTTAAAATCTTGCCATTGCTGACATGTTCAGTCTATGCTATCCTCAGCATCTTTCTGTAGAACCACATTTCTGTTGCTTAAAGTCTTTCCTTCATCTTTGAGGAGACTGCCCAGCATTCACTACCATATAGGACCATGCTTATCTTATAAATTTGATATACTGACAACATTTTCATACTAATACCTAGATGAAAAAAAAACGAAAGAAACCTTTTGAGAATAACTTAAACTTTATGAAATTAACATTAATAATGGAACTATTTTCCTTGACATTTTAGTAGATGCCAACAGTTGTAATTTCTCTCCATCATTATATAAGGATCCCTCAAGCAAAAATCTACAGTTTCTCCATTACAAAGGTGAATGTCCCTCATAGATATAAAATAGCTCTTGTAATTAAAGAAAATTGATGTTTAACCAAGCAAAAATAATTTCTTTCTTGGACACATTAATTTATAAAGAATTTGAGCAACATAAAATGAACACTTACCAGCAATAATTTTTTTCAATGATGTTACAAGCAAATAAAATTAGTTTTAAAGAATCTAAGAAAAAAATAACACAATCATCCTGATATAAATGAATACACCATTAACTTATTTTATCATAACCAGACTTAACTATAAACAATAGGGAAAAAGCCTTTAAAAATATAATCCATCATTACTCATCTCCATCTTACACATTTAGAAATCCCTTATTTGTCTGTGCATTGAATATTGTTGCCATGTCTGGTCTCGTCTGGTCTGGTGCTCCTTGGGATATGCATCTTGAGATTCTTGATGAAATTCAAAGAAGGATCTGTAATGTAATCCTGATCTGCCATCTTAACATCAGTCACTTTCTCATCTACATAACTTTGCAAGTATTGTACTTGAAGTTGCGGATAAACTGTACAAAGTTCATATTTTGCTATTTTTGTTCAAGTACTTTCAGTTTTCCCCAAAAAATGAAAAACAAAATTTAAATTAATAAATTCCATTCCTTTTGTGCAGCCTTGTTCCTAATAGCTATTACACATGATGTCACGTTAGATAATTTCAAACAGCTGGCTTTCCAAAGAATACCAGAATGCAAACAAAGGAATTCTATTGCAGAGGCACTTCATCAGTTTTTGATAATGACTATGTGAAGTAAAAAATACTCAGACAAAATAACAAAATATGAACTGCAGACATTTTATCGACATTTTTTTGAGGGGGGGGTATGATTCTGTCTCTCCTCCCTTCAGCTATGGGTTAAACAGCAGGATGGATTGGGTTTTATAGCCTTAGTTGGCAACCAGTCTATCACAGAAAGAAATGCCAACCTACTGCAGGAAAATCTTCTGCTTAGTCAGTCATGAATTTAAAGAGACATGATACCCAAGTGTTTATCACATATGGCAATTAACTGACTGACTTACTAGCTTCAGTGGAGTTCTTGTAGTTTTCTTTCTGTATCTGCTATGAACATAATCAGAAATACTGTGTACAAACTACAGGTCCGCTTTAAAATTTACAAACCTGAAATTAATGTTTTAGTATTGAACTTGTATATAAACAATCACCAAGAGCAGCTGTCAAGTGTTACTGACAATAAGCGTGGAGAATATAATGCTTGCTGCTGGTGACAGTTGACAGGAAAATGATATATGTAAGATAACAAACACCATATTTTTTGTCTCTTGTTTAATTAAACAGATAAATTACTTTCATGTCATCAGGCAGTTCAGAATTATTGATTAACTTTAAGTTTCATTTCTAATCATTATTCTCTGTCAGCTTTATATCAGAAAAATTCTGCATTAATTTCTCATGAAATGTACTTGAACAGGTGGACAGAATATCTTAGAATTAAGCTAGCAAGATGAAATAGGTATAAATATTAAGTCAATGAAATGAACACAATTGTATCATTGAAAGGAAAAAAAAATATAGTCCAACCTATTTAATCTGATACTTTGTGGTCCAGTAACACTCATGGTCTGAGACTTTTTTTTGAATTGACCATGATTAGTTCATTGAGTAGTTACAAGTGCAGCAACACATGTTTATCATTTTCTACAGCAGCTGATGGCAGCAGTGTGTTTTGGGGAAATGGTCTTGGTTATTTCTTATAGCAGCATGCAGAATAGTTATTTTATCTGGTAGAGTTATCTTAGACATTCCTGTCGATGATTATGGTCCTGCATCAAAGTTGAAAGATCATTAAAGTGGCATTCTGTGGTTGCTGGGTGACCAGCAGATATTGTGTGCTATGGCTAGATGTCCAGAGCAGTAGGTAACTCGCAAACTCTTGTTTGGCTTGCCAGTAATGTTTGAAGTATTTATTATTTTGGGTTTTAGGCTTTTTTTTTTTTTTTTTTTTAAAGCTTTGTATTGCATGATGGACATTGTGCCGCAGTGGATATCAGCTTGAAACAAGAAATCAGAGAGCCCAATTCCAGTTGAATTCATTGCATTCACTTATGCGCAAATACCCTTGGGAAAAGTATTAACCTGTCACTTCTCCCTCCAGTTATGGGTTAAATAGCGGAACAGACTGTGTTCTATAGATATGGTTGGCAACTAGTATACTGCAGAAAAATTTTCTGCCCAGTCAGTCATGTCTTTTTTGGGACATGATCACCCAAGCATGTATTAATGTATTTATGTATTGCACTTAACTGACTGATTGCATGAAACAATAAAAACCTTGTCTGGAAGCATTAATAATTGTTTTATTTCCTATTTTAAGCTTTGTTCTACCTTTCATAACACAGTAATATATATGTAAAGTGAGCTGGCAAGACTATGTTTACATAGGGTTTTTTTTTAGGGTGATTTCTTGGCATTTTGTATGGTCCAGCAGTGACCTTGTCCCAAGGGTGCCAAATTAAAGTGGTTGGGCTGTAGTTTTTAATAGGTATCTCAGACAGCCTTAGTTTACATGTTCAAATAGCAAAATTTCCTTCCAATTCAACTGTTGATATCTCATTTATTTTCAAGGCTATTTTGATAATAATATTATTATATTATTGTCTCATATATATAATAAATATATTATATATGTATAATTATATATATTATTGCTCCATATATATTATATTAATATTCCATTATAATATTATAATTATTATATAACTAGCAGTATAGCCTGGTATTGCTCGGGTGTAATGAAAGCTTTAAAACTAATCCATAGACCTGGAGCTCAGACTCGGCCAAAAGAATATTTGTGTGAAGTTTGGTGAGAATTGGATAAAAATTGTGGATTTGTATAAAAAACAAACATACAGATAAAGACAAGCACACACACACACACACACACACAAACATCTTACCTTTTATATATATATATATATATATATATATATAATTGATTTTCTGCACTATTATAAGAACTGCAACCTTGAAACTTCTGAATATTGTTTCTTATGTCTTTGTCTATGAGTGTATCAAATTTGATTAAAATCGGACCACACCTTCTATAACCCAATTTTTTCGATTTTCGATATTTATCGGGGGTACCTCGACACAAAACCTAGCTAAGAACACTTGCAGCCACTTATAGTATAACTGTGTAAATTTTCAAGAAATTCAGTTCAGCCATTTCAGAATCTATAGGTAACGGACACACACACACAGACAAAGTTCCATTTATAAATAAGTTTAGATATATTGTATAATATTAACATAATATTATTATAATATTAGTATGTAAACAAACAAAATTTAATCTTTTCTCTTTCTAAAGATCATTCTTTCTCATGTATCATCATTAGTTTCATAATTAGTCTTTAGTTCACATCTCTTTAAATTTTGTCATTATTTCAATGATAAGAATCACCATTTTGCATTTTTGAAGTTGACAATATCATAGTTGTTTTTCAAACTAGTTGTACTTCATGTTGTGCCTCTCTAAATATATCAAAATAGTTGCATAGTAAAAAAAAGGACGCACATCAATTTGGTTTGTTAAGTTCTGTTTGATCTTTTCATAATTGTAAGTTTAAATGTTTGTTAAATAGATGCAACCTGATAATTTTTTATTTATTCTGATTTAATGCCATCTTAAATATGGCTCAACAATAACTAATAATGAAGCTGTTTTTTTTTTAAATTTGAACTATGCCATATTGTGTTACTTTACTTTTAAAACTTTTTAAAAACTTTATACAGCATAAAGTAGGTACCTTCAAAGTTTTTCTAAAAAAAAAAGCAAAAAAATGCATACCTTAAAGTAAATAAAGTCTCAAAGTTTGACAAAAACAGTTTCATTGTCAAAATTGTTATTATTAAGAGGAAAGACTAAATTAGTTTTTGATTATTTTATTAAATTTTTAATCCTTTCTAGCATGTTCAAAATTTGGTTAAATTTTTTTTTTCATCAGTGGCTGGGCCAAAGATGAGTATGGGAAGTTTCCGTGTCTGTTTTGATGTTAAAAACACATTGATTTAAGAATTCTTGTAAAAATCAAATAATTATCTAATTTTAATGAAATTTTCAGGGCTTATTAACAAATGAATTATTTTTAAAATATTATTTTTAGAAAATCTTGCTAAAACTTTGTTTTATTTTATTCTTTTTACATATGTTATCCCCACTTAAATTTCAAGAAATTAAAATTTCAGCTTCTTCATATTTATATTAGTTAAAAACAGGAGTGTTTCGATCATTAGTTTGTTTTTTATCATTCACCCAAAATCTGATGTGAACTGTAAAATTAAAAAAATGCTGTAAAAACTATGATATAATTTAATTAGAAAAGCTTTTAATAGATTTTATAAATAACATTTATTAAGGAGACTATCATCTTGGGAAAAAAAAATTTTTTATGAATGAATAATGAATTTTTACATGAATTGTTTTCATTTTGAAAAGATTTTAATTAGAAAAAATTAAGTTTTAAATATTTTAAAAGTCTGTATTAGTTTCAGTTTTTTATTATTAAGTGAAAACTATATTTACTGATCATAAATGGAAAAGCTTAATACAAATCATCAAGCACCAATATTTTTAAAAGAATTTTGAATTTTTTTGCATGTGTATAAATGTTCTGATTTTTGTAAGTATGGATGACCATACATGAGATTATCAGAAAATAAGTGATAACTATAGTAAATTTAAAGCAAATATTTCTAAAATTCAATAAACCATTAGATTATTGATTATAGTAAATTTTTAAGATTTCTAAGTACTTAAAAATTCTATAGAAAAAGGTGCTCATGTTATTTTCTTCAATTATATTTTACAGAAATCTCCAGAGAACAATATTATTGAAAATATTAAATTTTAATCTATTAGCTTGAAATTAAAACTAAAATAAAAGCTCAGTGATTTTTCATTTTAAAAAATTCATTTTAAACTTTAGGTATCACATTTTTTGTGATGATCCCTAGTATAACCCCATCCAACCAACAATATTGTTCTCCCTATATTTTTATTTTAATTTTTTAAATGTTCATTATCGTACAAGTCAAGGTTTCCTTTTTGGTTACAATCTGATTATATTAATTTATTTGTACCGTCAAAAAATGATGACAGTATTTCAGTAGTATTGGTTATATTTTCTGGACAAAATTCTAGAATTGTTGTCTCTATACTGTTCTGTGATCAATGAAAAGTGGCAAATGTTTGGTTTATTGGGCAAATGTAAGTAAAAAAGGGAGACAAGCCTGCTGCTTGGGACCATAAGCTTGAGGAGGAGAAATAACTAGGGTAGCATTATGTATTAGCAATATAATCTCTTTTATTTACTAATGAGAAGTTATATTAAGTTTACATGATAGATGTTTTCTTATTATACTAATTGACAATGATGGAATCTCTCATTAGCTTAAGTAGGAGAGATAACGTGCGATAAATATCCAAAAGTCAGATTTTATTTTTCTATTATGGAATGAATACTTTTCAATTGTAACGTTTTATGTTACATCCCTGACAGTGTCTTTGTTATGATAATGGTAAACTGTTCTAAAATGCTTGTAAAATCTGGTGCCACAAAAATATTGACTCCATCAAAGAATAATGCAAGACAAGTACACAGTAGTGGGAGGTGTTACAGGGAGGGAAAGTGAGGGAAAAGACAGAATAGGGAGACTTGAGGTAAAGGACAAAAGATGAACAGGAATCAAGAAGATAGAAGATGGTGATTGACATTGCATTTAAATCTTTGAAGATTGAATTTATCCAGGAAGAAAGTAAACGGAAGGGAGTACAAAGGTGGGAAGTGTGAGAAAAGAAACTGTTGGAGTAGAAGTGGTGGTTGCATTTATTTATTTCAACAGCAAAAAGAGTAAACTATCGCCTGGTTCACACTCCACCCACGTCTATTGAACAGGTGAAGAGGCTCATCCCTTGTTCCCTGTTTGGGATGTGGTTTCCGGTTTTCTCTTTTCCAATCTTTTTCCTCTTTTCTTTTTTCTTTCAATTGGAGTAGATAGTCTAAACTATTGCCCGGTTCACACTCCACCCATGTCTATTGAACAAGTGAAGAGGCTCATCCCTTGTTTCCTGTTTTCTCTTTTCCAATCTTTTCATTCATACGTAGCCCCCTGAGCATCAGTGGCGTTACCGCCTTGCTCAGGGTGATATGATTTAAAAAAAAAAAAAAAAAAAAGGGTGGGAAACCATGCCATGTTACGTCAGTGAGAAAGTGGCTGAAGTCAAGATGCCATTTCGGAATTGTTACATTACAGATCCTTCTTTGGATTTTATCAAGAACCTTGAATTAATAGAATATTTTGAAATGGCGTGGATAAAATTCTTCAGCACATAAAAGGAGGGTTAGTTTATTATTAATTATTGTTATTAATAATAAATTTATCTCCTATATGCTTATATAATAATTGAGAAAATGTATGTAAAGACTTTTTTTAAAGGCATAATAAAAAAAAAAATGCAATGGATGAAAACATGATAGAACCGGTCCAGATCCTTTGTGCTCCTTAGAGGAATCCCTCCCTGATTGACAATGTCTTCGGGGGGGGGGGGGGGTAGCCATACTAACTAAACTTGGCCAATTGTGGATTAGTGACACTATTTAAACCATAGTTGGGGATTTTGAATTTAGAGTTCTTCTCCTAGACTAGTTGCCATCCAAAGCTATAGGACACAGTCTGTCTTACTATTTACCTATTTTTCTATAAATGCATTCATGTTAATTGTTTTGATGAACTTTCATCTGTGGTACCTAGACTATATGAATTTAAGCACAGTACTAGATTGATAGATGTCTGTTGTGGTGCTGTGGATTTTTTTTTTTTTTTTTAATCATTTCACCCCAAGCAAGGCATTCCACTGCCACTATTGCGCTTGGGGCTACATGAGGGAAGCTAAATAGAAAGAGTGGTTAGATATAGGAAATGTCAGAAGGGGGGGTGATAGGTAGTTGGGAGGATGGGAAGAGTGTTTGAAAGAATGGAAGCGAGTTAGGAGGTGTCTATTGACCTTACATTTAAACTCCTGGAGATTGTAGCCGTCGGGGAAGCAGTCTTGTGGAAGGGAATTCCACAGTCGGGAAGTGCGAGAAAAGAAACTGTTGGAGTAGAAGTTGCAGTTGCATTTTATCGGTTTCACTGTAAAAGGGTGGGATCTAGTTGCTAATCTAGTATCTCATGCAAATTTGAACCTAGGGGACCCACGGGTGATCTAAGTTCATCGGAGCAGAAGCCGTGAAAGTATTTATAGAAGAGACACAGGGAAGCCACGTTGCACTGGTGAGAGAGAGACTGCAGGCGGTCTGCTAAGTCGGTATTGATCACATTACAGACCCTCTGCTGTACCTTGTCGAGAAGCCCAAGGAGAATAGCAGGGGCACCCGACTAGATATGGCAACAGTATTCAATGCACGGGCGGATGGTAGATTTATAAATGTGCAGGATAGATTCAGACGGAAAAAAACCTCTGGGCCCTGCACAGAGAACCGACTTTCATAGCAGCAGATTTAGCAATGGATTCAATATAGTCATTCCACTTGAGGTCCGCTGAAAATGTGAGACCAAGGAGGCGTAGTGTTTTACTCTCTGGGAGGCAAGCCTGGTCCATGCTAATAGGAGGTAGGTGCGATTGTCTATGATGATTAATTGATAGTAGCTTCGTTTTAGAAGCATTAAAATTTACGAGCCATTTCTTACCCCAGTCCACTACAGATTGGAGGTCCTTTCCAAGCTCGGCTGCAAGGTTAGCTTTGTCGCCCACACCAGATTTTTTTTTTTTTTTTTTTTTTTTTTAGCTCGGAACAAGAAATCAGAGAGCAGAGTTCAAATTCCAGTTAAATTTGTTGCAGTCACATACGTGCAAATACCCTTAGGAAAGATTTGGATACCTCGCTTCTCCCTCCAGTTATGGGTTAAATAGCAGGACAGATTGGTTGCCAACCAAGGCTATAGAACACAATCTACCATAGAAAGTAATGGCAAGCTACTGCAGGAAAATCTTCTGCCCAGTCATGTCTCTTTCAAGACATGACCACCCTAGTGTGTATCACTTAACTGACTATATTGATGGCAAGGTCTCGTTAATTTACAGTTGAAATGGCTAGATGTAACCGTAAGTTCTATGCTGATAGTTTCTTCTATTACAATTCTCCATTTTGGAACTCATGGTGTCTTGCTTTCTAGTGAAGTTTGGTCTTCAAACATTAAAATGCAATGTGAATCATTATCTTCCGTCTTCTTAATTCTTCTTCTTTTATTGTCCTCTCTCCTTAATATAAATTTTTTTCATATTCTCTAATTCTCGGTAACTTCTTGCATCCTAGTGGCTTTGCCTTGCTTGGTGTAATGATGACAAAGAAAAAAATTAATATAATAAACTCAACTGGAATTTGAACTTGTATCTCAGATTCCTCAGTCTGAACTGCTAACCATTACTCCACTGTGCCTCCTAATTAATAAAGTATACTGTTATTTGTAATGGCATGGATAAATTATCATTAATATAAAACTCTCCAGCACATAAAATGGGAATCAGTTTCTTATTATTATTATTATTATTAATAAAAAAACAAACAAAAAATACTGATCCTCTACATGAATGCATATTAATATAATTGCAAAATATATGTTTATGCCGAAACCTGATAATATTCAGGAATGTATCTATTATTTTTTTATAGCATAGATAAACTTGTGTATATATAATGCCGCACTGTATTTGATGTCACGAGGATTTCTATGATATTTAATGACTAGAATTCCAGTAACCTAAACAGTTGTCTACCAACAGCAGTTTATAATCTTTTCAAATGGCAGAGGTGAGATTTATAATTGGAATTGAAATTTTTTGGCAGCCTTGATGGATTTGTATCAGATAATAAAGTTCAAAGATTACTATGATGAGTTTGGTCTTTCATATTCCCAAATTTGAAGGATATATTTATGTATACTTATCTCCACTTGTTTAATATTAGTAAGAAGCTGTTAAAAATGCACTGCAAACTGTCATAGGAATATTAAATGTGGCATCAAAAAGTTTTTGAACTGTACACAACATAGCCATGTTATTCAATAGAAATTCACATGAGACATATTCTCATTGTTACCCAATATCAACCATATAATATGTGTGGATGACACAGTGCTGATAGCAGACACGGAAAGAAAAATGCAGCACCTTCTTCAGAAGGTTACAAGAAAAAGCAAAAGAAGGAACTGAGCATAAAATTACAGAAAACAATGCATGGTCATTGGCAAAAAGACCCCAGAATGACACCTACAGGCCAGGGAAACCAAAATAAAACTGGTAAATAAATTTCAATACCTGGGAAGTGTTCTGACAGAGGATGGAAAGTGCGACACTGAGATCCAGAGATGCATTGGGATGATGATGGGCACATTTCAAAAGACAGGAAGAGAGACAGGAAGATCTCATTAGAAACAAAGAAAAGAGTGCTAGACTGCTATGTGATATCTGTCCTTCTACATGGCAAGGAATGTTGGACAATCTCTTCAAGGCTTGAAGCAACAGAAATGTGGTTCTACAGAAGGATGCTGAGGATACCATAAACCAAGAATATGAGTAATCAAAAGGTGTTGGAGAGGATGCAAATAAGTAGAAACCTTACACTAAGCATCAAGAAGAGACAGCTGAGTTTTCTGGAACATGTAATGTGGAAGGAGGGTTTGGAGAATCTAATACTCACAGGATGGATAATGGGAAAGTGAGACAGAGAAAGCAATGCAAAACATATGTAATGGGCTTGGGCAAGTAGATGGTGGAGTAGGGGTTGGTAAAAATACCAAGAGGAAAAATATTAAGAGTGACAAGGGCAAGTAGAAGTCCATGATCGTCCATGTCCTGAAAGGACATGGTACATAAAGAAGAGTGAGTTAGCCTGCCTATAGGTTTTATGCTACTTTTTTTCAACTGAATTCACTTCCAAGCAAGGTGAAAATGCCACTGGTACGAGGGTTATAGTGAGTGTAGGGAGGATTAAGTAAAGGATAAAAGATGAATGTTCCATGGATTGAATACTATTGTCATATCTGGTTGGGTGCTTCTGCTGTGTCTCTGAAGACTCTTGACAAAATCCAAAGAAAAATCTGCAATGTAATGGATCCTGACTTGGTATCACAACTTCAGTCATTTTCCCATCTATGTGATGTGGCTTCCCTCTGCCTTTTCTGCAAATATTTTCATAGCAACTACTATAATGAGATTTTTGTCTTGGTGCCCCAACCAAATGAATTTATAGCATCTAGGCTCCACCTTTTTACTGTTGAAATAGTTAAATGTAACCACAACTTCTACTTCAAGTTTCTCATTTGTGGTACTCTCTTATGTTTATTTGCTTTGCTGATAGCTACAACCTCCAAAAATTTAAATGCAATGTCAGTTGCCATCTATCTTCTTGAACTCCATTCATCTTTTATCCTTTTTTTTAATACCCCCTGTACCCAACCTTTTTTCTGACTTTAACCCCCCTGTGAACTAGTGGCGATCCCACCTTGCTTGGGGTGAAATGATTTAAAAAAAAAGAAAATGAATAAAAAGCAACAAATATCAATATCTTTTAAAGATTCTCACTGGTTCATACCAACCAAGAAATACCTTCCTGTTTAAATCCAAAATTCCACCTGGGAGCCTACCGATAGTTATTTAAGGAACAAGCTGAGAGTGAGTGTTTCAGATGAAGAGGGAATCCAGACAAGGCTATGCTGAAGGGCAGACTCTTGTCTGTGGAAAAATAGACAGGTGCAGGGTCTATGGGAAATTTTTGCCAGTATTTGTGGGCTCAGATTGCCCACATTAAATAATTGACCTTGTGTCATATCCAGCCTCAGTGGGGAGATTTCTGGTAAATACCCAGACAGAGAGAACGACACAGAGACACACACACAAACAGATGTGTTATACTATTACCATCTTTATGATCAAGCTGAGAGATGATCTCGCAAACAATTGAAGAATACATACGAATTACTGCGCTATAGAAATACAATATGAAATACAAAGTCAAGCAGCAACTTCATACAACTCACAAAATAATAAAATTTAAAACAACAAAAGATTTGATCCGAGCATGATTTCTAACACCCTCATTATGAACCCTGAAGACTTCAGCTCATTGAAGACAAATCATTATGTAGCTAAGTAAAACAAACATTCTCTTTATATCTATCGCTTAACACTGCATACACATCATCTGTCAATAAATTCACTTAAGTTTGTTGTTGTATTTTGTTTCTGTAAATAAATATTGTTAACCTTCAGTATGTCTTTCCCTACATTGGGGGGTAAGGAGGAATAGATTTTGATTAAATTCTTCCGGTATTTATATTGGCCAAATTTCTATCTTTTCTCTTTCTCATCATCCTGCAACAAGTGACATTATGAATAACATGTCACAAAAGGAAAAGCTAATTTTTAAACAACTACCTCTTTCTCTAATTTGTTACATTTGCAAATAGATTTAAAAACAAGATCTAACAATTTTTGTGGGACAAGCATTATAATTTTGAATTTAAAAAGGATATTTTATTTCTTAAAATATACAAACTAGTGTTGGGTTTTGGGTACAAAAACTTTAAGCTAAATCTCATCAAGGAATAGCTTTTTATTTATATATATATATATATATATATATATATATATATATATATATATATATAAAACTTGAACAACTTTTTTAAAAATATCAACAACTTTATATCTATTATAATTTGTATTAAGATACAGATCTTCAAATGTTGATTACATGTAACACCCCCTGACCCATAGGCTCAAAATGTAAAACACTCTGCCCTAAAAATATTCTACCTATTAATTCAACTTCTAAGATTTTACTTTAGTTTAAATTATTATTGAAAGATACTGTATATCTTATCAGTAAAGGAAATGCTGTATATTACTGTTTGAATCATGTGATGGACAGACTCGGCTCTTATCCTCTCTATTATAATAAAGGCCGTTGTCTCTCTCTCTCTCTATCTAATATATATAATGTGTGTGTGTGTCCCTTCTGTCACTCACATGGAGAGAGACAGTAGCAAGATAACATCAGCTCAGTTCATTAGAGATCGAGACAGCGTTGGCTCAATTCATTTTCTTTACTACCAATTATGAAAGCTATTGCCAGCTCTTTAATAGCGCCTTATTTTATTTTTTTGCAATAATTATGTTGAGTACTGAAGAATCTAATGAAGCCTAGAAAGGCAAAACATGTAAGCAAATCTATTTTCAATTGAACATTTTCTTTATATATAGTTATGTTACAAAAAATGTCTTAATATATACTCAATAGTAGGTACATCAATATATATGTTGCTGTCATTTTAGACAGCATATCGATATATTTTGACAGTATAGGTTCACTCGTTATAGAATATGAAAATCGGATAGAAGAACACAGCTCTTATTTTAGTGTAGATTATGAGTAATCTCTTCAAAAACCAATTGTTTCTTGAAGTGTTCAAAATGACAAATCTCACTTGATCTGAAATGTGAACCTTTTCAACAACAAGTTCACTCCTCAAAAATTGAACACAAACACAGCCTGTTAATCATTTGTTAAAAAATAACTTTACTGCTAATTACCAACAGAATTGCTTGCTGTCATATCCAACTTCAAACTCGTGTCTCAAAGTTATTAATAGAATTTCATTTTCTTTCCTTTAGACAAGTTGCCCAAATTCTTTTTCCTCCTTTTATTGTTTTTTTCAAGTATTAATATCCTGGGCTAGTTTCCGTGTACAAATATAATTATTTCATGTCTATTAAATTATCATACAAGGATGGGCAGAAAATTTCATAGGCTGACTATGAAGGAGTAATGCTAGTGCAGTGAAATCTTGTACAACTGCAAAAAGTAACAGAAAATTACTGCAGAAAAATCTTCTGTCCAGCCAATTATGTCTGTTTTGAGACATGATTGCCCAAGCGTGTATCACATATGGCACTTAACTGACTGGTATTATCAAATACCTGCAGGAAAAGTGTTTAGCTCTCAATGATATTCATACTGACATTAGGGGATGGCACCCCAGCTTTATCAACAGTGCTAAAATGAGCAGTGGAATTTAGGAGGGGATAGGAAAATCTTGAAGATGACTCAAGGTCTGGTCGTCTTACGACTGACACCACCGAGGAAAACAGTGGTCATGTTTACCACATGATAATGGATGACAGGCAATTAAGTAGAACTCAAATAGCCAATGCCATTAGTATATCCTGTGAGAGAGTTGAGAACAAACTTGGCATGACGAAGGTTTCTGCTCGGTAGGTTCCATGTATTCTGACTCCTGAACAAAAGCGTACCAGGCTGATTACATCACAGGAAAGCCTGACATTGTTTGAAGCAGACCCAGCTGCTGGTTTTCCTTGAATGTTTCATGACCCAAGATGAGTGTTGGGTTCTTTGCACCAAAGGGACAATCCATGTAGGGGAAACACCTCTCCTCACCTGCTTCAAAGAAGGCCAGTGTTCTTTCATTTGCAAGGTACATGATGGCTTCAGTTTTTTTTTTATGCAAATAGTGTTTCTGGAAAATCTTCAAAAGGGCCACACCATCAGTGGAGAGTACTATGACAACTTGCTGATGCAGTTACAGAAGGCCAACCAGACCAAAGAACCAGAAAAACTGACAAAAGGTGTCTTTTTTCATCAGAACAATGCTCCAGGACACAAGTGCTTAGGTTCAATGTCTTCTGTGTATGACTGTGGCTTTTAACTAGATGATCACCTCCCTATTCTACAGATTTAACAATTATCTGTTTTCCAACATGAAAAAACACTTGGGAATGATGACATATCTGCTGTTGAAAACTTTTTAGACCAACAGAATGAACAGGCAGATATCAGTTACCTAGAAAGAACTTGGGATACTACATTATTCCCCAGGCAATCACCAGCAATATCAGTACATTTCCATCAATAGTGATGTCTTCAGCCAGTGGTAAAACCAACAGCAGCATCAGAGACTAATTCTTAATTATATACTCATGTTGATTTTCTGAGTTTGTCTCACTCGACTACGTGTGTGTGCTGATTTCCTCCCATAAGTCTGTCTCTCTCAACTTCATATGCATGTTGGTTTTCTCCCACAGCTCCTGTTAGAATTTGAACTCTATCAAACGATCCCATTTCTGCTCTGATAACCATTAAGATCCTGCAAATTTACACACACACACGGGTAAATTATTGCCATTTTATATTTTTAATTTTGCACATGCATGTTGTTTTTGATTTTGTTGACTGCACAGAATAATATGGTCAGTTGGGCACCGCCTGTAAGAAAAAAGCATCATGACATAATTAACTCTTCCAGAAATTTGGAAACAGCATGCTGTACTGCTTGGCATTTGCATCAGTAGCTCCAATGCAAACATTTCAGAGTGTTTGGGTGTCAATTTGAGGAGAGTGTAAAGGATTTGGAAAGAGTTGGATGAGTCTAATGGTTATTATGAAGGTGTTTGGAGTGATCAATAGTGATGGAATTTTTATGCCTCCATTCATCTTCCCATAGGGCCTCTGACTCCACATGGATATCTACATCAAGTGCCTTGAGGAAGTAGTGCTGCCCTGTGTCAAGAGGGTGGCTGCTGGAAAAATTGCAGAAAATTCTGAAGTCGTCTAGAGTCCATGGTTGAAGCCAATGGCAATTTCATTGAATAAATCTACTCTTTAGCACTTCAAAATATTTTTGTGTAATTTTGGTAAATATCTGTTAAAATGAGATGCCAGTGTTATTTTCGTTTTTGCGAAATTTAGATGACAATTTATCCATCTTTTATAGATACATTAATATTTGTGTGTGTGAAGGTGATTATGATGGGATTGTCTTTTAATATTTAATGTAACCCTGAAGTTTGAGTTGTTTGAATAATTTTTCATCTTGGCTTGATTTTAAAAATGATTTAGTGTTTACTGATTGGTTACAGGCCCTCTTGAATTCATTGTGGAAGATTATGAATAGTCCTTAGGTATATGAATGTTAAATTTTGTAACAGAGAATTGGATCAACCTGACAAGAGATCCAAAGTTGGTTGTGTGGTACAGTATGCACCAGGAGTTATGTCCTTTTCTATAATTGGCTGTTGAGAAAGGACATTATACTTAATAGGTGGCGCTGACAAAATTTGTATACAAATGATACATGGGCCTGGAACTGAGAGAGTTTTATAACACCTGCTTTTTCTCAGTTGACAGAAAGCACTTTTGATATGCAGGCCATCTGATTTGCTTCAAAGTGTTGGAACTTTGCATTGGAGTTGGATTTTATATTTACATCATTTAGAAAACCAGACAAGACGAACACAGTTTTAAAGTGGAATATGGCATTCACATTACCAAATACTACTATTTACACCAGGGTTTATGAGATCTGTCAGTAAACCACTAAAGGTTATAGGTTTTCTTCCTAGACAGTTGGATAAACTGACTGCAAAGATTGTCTCTCCTTTTGAAAGTCTTTCAGAAAGCATGACTGGCCTGTTTAGATTTAATCACTGTTCTGGTCACACTGCAAAAATTTACTATTATTTTTTTCAAAGTTTGGTGTGTGAATATACAGGAAAGAATAATTATATATAGCTATCTCCAATAGTTTGCTGAAAAAACAGTATAACATGATGTAAAAGGTTCTAAACTTGATAGTCGTTTCAAATCAGATTAATTATATTTTAAAATAGCTAATATTTATCAAATAAAGTTTCAGGAAAGTATTTTGGTTTTTTTTTTGTTTCTAATCAAGAAAATTACAAAACAATGAAAGATGACTAAAAATGAGCACTAGTTAGCTATTTTAGCAAAAAAAAAAGAAAAAAAAGTTTTTGAAATTCATCAAAGTAGTTTGCTTATTGGAATTATTAAATTTATTTATTTTTTTAAAATCATCTCACCCCAAGCAAGGCATTCCACTGCCACTACTGCGCATGGGGCTACATAGGGGAAGGTAAAGAGAAGGAGTGGTTAGACATAGGGAATGTCAGGGAGGAATGAATGTTAGACATAGGGAATGTCAGGAGGAATGAATGTTAGACATAGGGAATGTCAGGAGGAATGAATGTTAGACATAGGGAATGTCAGGAGGAATGAATGTTAGACATAGGGAATGTCAGGAGGAATGAATGTTAGACATAGGGAATGTCAGGAGGAATGAATGTTAGACATAGGGAATGTCAGGAGGAATGAATGTTAGACATAGGGAATGTCAGGAGGAATGAATGTTAGACATAGGGAATGTCAGGAGGAATGAATGTTAGACATAGGGAATGTCAGGAGGAATGAATGTTAGACATAGGGAATGTCAGGAGGAATGAATGTTAGACATAGGGAATGTCAGGAGGAATGAATGTTAGACATAGGGAATGTCAGGAGGAATGAATGTTAGACATAGGGAATGTCAGGAGGAATGAATGTTAGACATAGGGAATGTCAGGAGGAATGAATGTTAGACATAGGGAATGTCAGGAGGAATGAATGTTAGACATAGGGAATGTCAGGAGGAATGAATGTTAGACATAGGGAATGTCAGGAGGAATGAATGTTAGACATAGGGAATGTCAGGAGGAATGAATGTTAGACATAGGGAATGTCAGGAGGAATGAATGTTAGACATAGGGAATGTCAGGAGGAATGAATGTTAGACATAGGGAATGTCAGGAAGAATGGGAGCAGGTTAGTGTGTTAGGTGTCTATTGACCTTACATTTAAACTTCTGGAGATTGTATCCGTCAGAGAAGCAATCGTGTGGAAGGGAATTCCACAGTCGGGAAGTGTGAGGAAAGAAACTGTTGGAGTAGAAGTTGTGGTTGCATTTTATCAGTTTCACTGTAAAAGGGTGGGATATAGTTGCTAATCTAGTATCTCGTGCAAATTCGTATTTAGGGGGGCACCAGTGATCTAAATTCATTGGAGCAGAAGCCGTGAAAGTATTTATAGAAGAGACACAGGGAAGCCACGTCGCGCCGGTGGGAGAGAGACTGCAGGTGGTCTGCCAAGTCGGTATCTATCACATTACAGACCCTCCTCTGAACCTTATCGAGAAGCCCGAGGAGAATAGCAGGGGCACCTGACCAGATATGGCAGCAGTATTCAATGCACGGGCGGATGGTAGGTTTATATATGTGCAGGATAGATTTAGACGAAAAAAACTTCCGGGCCCTACACAGAGAACCGACTTTCATAGCAGCGGATTTAGCAATGGATTCGATATAGTCATTCCATTTGAGGTCCGCTGAAAGTGTGAGACCAAGGAGGCGTAGTGTTTTACTCTCTGGGAGGCAAGCCTGGTCCATGCTAATGGGGAGGTAGGTGAGATTGTCGATGATGGTTAATTGATAGTAGCTTCGTTTTAGAAGCATTAAAATTTACTAGCCATTTCTTACCCCAGTCCAATAATTCAAGAAAGATTTCATTTTTAAAAATTCATTTAAACCTTAGATATTGCATTTTTGTGGAGGTTCAGAGTATAAATCCATCAAAGCAACAATATTGTTCTCCCTATATTTTTATTTTAATTCTTGAAATGTCCATTTTTAATTGTACAAGTTTTCCTGTTTGGCAATAATTTGATTTTTTTCTAAAATTATTTTTAGACCTTAGGTATCTTTTCTTTTTTGAAGTACCTAATTATATATGAATTTATTCTAGCTTTGTTAAGATATTTTTCTTCCTCATTACCATGTATCTTGTGACTATTATAGCAATATAACACTAGTTTTTATAGTAATTATTTCTGCAGTTTATAATACACAGAATTATTTGAAAAGTGGACACAATGCTTGTTTAGTCCAGGTAATGTTTCCTATATATTATAACAAAATTAGACTAAAGTAAATATAAGTAGAATTTTCATAATGTATTTAACTTTAAAAACTAAAAAGGTATTGTTACTGGAGATTGGCAATCTAAATATCAATGAAAGATTCTTCTATGTTGCGTGTCTTTTCAGGACTTTGGCAGTCATGGCTCTCTATGATTTCCTGTCCTGTGTAGTTCTTAATAACTTTGTATTTTTGTCATCTCTTCCAAACGCTGCTTTTTCATCAGTTTACTCAAGCTCACCATGTTGTTCATGTGTTACTTTTCTCTGTTTATTCTTCTGCTATCTTCAATATGTTCTGTTAGTATTAAGTTTTCCAAACCCTCTTTCCTCATTGTGTACCCCTCCAAATTTTCTCTCTTCTTGGTGTTAAGTATAAGTATCCTTTTTGTTGCCATTGACTCCAGGACATTGTGGACATGATCGATCCATGTTATTCTCAGCATCCTTCTGTAGAACCACATTTTTGTTACTTCAAGCATCATCTTCATCTGTGAGGAGATTGTCCAGCATTCACTTCTATATAGGCGTACTGATACTACATAACAGTTTAGTACTCTTTCCTTGGCGAATGTGTTGTGGTGCAGTGGATATCAGCTTGGAATGAGAAATTGGAAAGCTTAGTTTAATTTCCAGTTGAATTTGTTGCATTCACTTACACACAAATAGATATCCTTGGGAAAAGTATTATTCCCCTGCTTCTCCCTCTAGCTATAGGTTAAAGGTTAAATAGCAGGACAGATTGGGTTCTATAACCTTGCTTGGCAACCAGTCTACTACAAAAAGTAATAGCAACCTACTGCAGGAAAATCTTGTGCCCAGTCAGTTATGTCTCTTTTGAGACATGATCACCTACGCATGTATCACATATGGTATCAAACTGACTCTTTTTTTTTCTTTCTAACAACATTTTTTTTCTATTTCTTAACACTTTGCTCAGTTATTGGGAGGCATCTTTCACTTTCCCAATATGTCTTTGAATCTTTGTGTCACACTTTCCCTCCTCTGTTAATATGCTTTCCAGATATCTAAATTGTTGCACCTGTTTGAGTTTGGTATCACCAACCTGTAATTTGCATGTTGGGCTGTACCTTTTGCTAACACCTGTACAGTTAGTCTTCTTGCAATTGATGTTTAGTGCATTCTTCTTGCTTTCCTTCATATTCTTCTGTAAGAGTTCTTGAAAACCCTTTTCTGTGTTTAGTTATTAATACTGTGTTATCTACATATCTTGTGTTGTTAACATTGTGTACACAAATAATGAATCCTGATAAGCAAGTTTTCTAAAACTTTCAGATTTTAAGCTTAAATATTGGATTGGCCAAAATGTTTGGGTTTATCAAGTAAATTTTTTACTTAAGTGAACAATTTTTTTTGGTCAACTCAAAAGGTTTGTAGTTTTCTTGGCATCTTTTTTGTATACATTATTTGGTAATCCCAAAAATTAATTACCTTTATTAAATACAAGTTAAACAGTGTTTAATTTTCAGCATTGACTTTATTAAACAATATATTTACTTTTTTGTTCTGCCATTTTAATTTCAGGACTGTCTCTGCATACATTTGGTAATATAGACAATTCTGTTGGTGTGGAAACTTGGTTTGCGCATTTCCTTTCCAAAGATGGATTCTATTTCTACAAAGCAATCCAGCATCAGTCTTAACCAGAACTGACCTTAGTGAGATAGTTTTTCACAACGTTGGTTGGACTCGTTTTAGATGTCTTCAGTCAAACTGTCTGTCCTTGTGTAAGAGATGCTCGTTCTCTAGCTCTGACGTTTATCAAAATTAGTCTTTTGTTTCATTTTGAGCTGTGCATCTGTATCTTTGAAGTTTTAATTTTCAATTTTTTGAGGACGTGCTGGAATGCGAGTCCTGAGTTTCCTGTTCATCAACAATTCTGCCGGACTCTGGCCATTTTGTAGTGGAGTAGTGTGATAATTGAGTAAAGCGATGTAAGAATCACTTGACTTTATAAATAGGCTTTTAATTGTCTGGACAGTACATTCCGCTTCACCATTTCCTTGTGGATGATGGGGGCTGCTTGTGAGGTGCTAAAAGCCATAGATTTTAGCAAAATCCAAAAAGTCTTTGGATATGAATTCATGACCATTGTCACTGATTACAATCTCAGGTATACCATACTTAGAAAATATTGATTTTTGCAGTGGATTACAATACTACCTGCAATGGTATTTTGTAGATGAGATATTTCTATCCATCTTGAATTATAGTCTATGACTATCAAGTATTTGTGGCCCTTCAGTTCAAACAAATCTATCCCTACTTTTTGCCAAGAGTAGTCAGGTAATTGGGTTGGTTGTAATGGCTCTGGTGGATATTTTCATTCTTTTTCACAAATGCTGCATCCTCCTATTTTCTCTGCTGTTTGTTTTGAAAGGCCAAGCCACCAAACATTACTACTATACCTTGGTGTCCTTCATGAAGTTGATCCAAGATATCTTTTTGGAGTTCTGCGGGGATGATCAGTTGGCTCTGATATAGTAAGAGTCCCTGGTAGACTGTAATGTACTGCCTTACAAACCAGTAGGGTCTTAGTTCAGGGTCTTGTGTAGCTGTTTCTGGCCAGTTTATAAAAGTTCATGATTTGGCTGCAGATTTTATCAGAGTTTTGTTTTAATCTTATTTCCTCTAATCTTTTGTCACTAACGGAGATGTTGTCTATGATTGAATGGATGAACATGTCTGTCTCTGTCTCCTGCTGGGATTCATGTTTGGTTGGTAGGCTACTAAGAGCCCTAGATAGGGTGTCTGCTGTAATGAGTTTTTTTCCTGTGGTATGTCTAATGTTGTAGGGGAATGTCATGAGGCATATATGAAAATGTATTCTTGGGGTTCGTTTGTCAAGGCGTTAAGATTTTAATAGAGCCAATAATGGTTTGTGATCAGTTTCAATTATGAACTTATGTAGTCCAACCAAGAAATCAGCAAATTTCTCACAGCACCAAGTGAGAGCTTCTTTTTCAATCTGAGTATATCTTTGCTCAGTTTCAGTTATGGATCTGGAGGTATAAAATACAGGTCTCCAGTCATTTCCTTGCTTCTGGAGAAGTACTCCACTTAAACTGTAGGAAGATGCATCAGCTGCAACTTTTGTTGGCTTATCAGCACTGTAGTGAAGCAGTACTGGTACAGAAATTAGATTTTTCTTCGGTGTTTTGAATGCAGCTTCCTGGGGCTCATCCCAGATCCATGCAGTGGTTTTGTGGCCTCCGCTAAACTTTTGGCAAATTTACCCACATGATTTGCCATGTCTAAGACTCTTTGCAGCTCAGATACATTTTTTGGTCTGGCCAAGTTTATGATTGCCATAATCTTCTCTGGGTCTACCTGAATATCGTCTTCTGAAATTGTGTGACCAATAAATTTAATTTTGCTAGCAGAGAATACACATTTTTCATTTAATATTATTCCTGCTGCCTCCATTCTTTTTAATACCATTTTCAGGCACTGGTCATGCTCCTGCTGGTTTCCTTCACTGGTAAGAACATTGTCTATGTCGCAAATGACTCCTGGCATTCCTGACAAAATATGTCATTTCTCGATGAAAAATCTCAGGGCCTGAACTTATTCCAAATGGTAAACGCTTGTAGCAGTACCTCCCGCATGGTATAATGAACATGGTCAGCTTCTAAGAATCCTCATGTAACACAATTTGGCGGAATCCACTGTTGCAGTTCAGTTTGCTAAATATCTTTGCTCCATCAAGTTCAGCTAATAATTGGGCCGAAGAGGGTAGTGGGAAATTTTCACGTTTCACACTTTCATTAAGTTTAGTAAAGTCAACACAAAGTCTGACTCTATCATCTTTTTTTCAGAACTGCTACAATGGGAGCACACCAATCAGTAGGCATTTTCACTGGGCGGATGATGTCTTCTTTTTCTGACCTATTAAGCTCTTCCTAGAATTTTTGCTTCCCAGGGAGAGGCAGTCATCTGGGAGTGACAATAGAAAAAAGTTGGGCTGTCTCATCCAGATGTATTTTGTAAACATGCTCCAGTTTTCCAAATCCTGTGAATGCTTTTGGGAATTGCTCTTTATATTTGTGACCACTGCTTTTTATAGAATTGATTTTGCTTAACAAATTCAAAGCTTTAATTCCTGGTCCTCCCAATAATGGTTCTGTCAAATCTTTAATGATATATAACTCCTGTTGTAAAATTTTTTTTTCAGTAACACAGTATAGGATCTACCTTACCAATGAGATCTATTTTGTTTTGACCTGGTCCATATAATCTATTGTTTTTTTTTATGATAGAAGAATTCTTCCTAAAGAACTGGTCTGGTATTACAGTCATATCTGTGCCTGTGTCTAACCTGAAATTAGTTATTTTGCTGCAGTTTGCGGTAGTGACTTTGATATTAGCTTGCCAATCAGTCTTTCATTTTCTTCACTGTCTTTAATATTCCCTAATGAAATAGATCCTGAGAAGTGATCTTCTTCCTCTGCAACTCTCTTTATAGATTTATTTTTACATGCAGTTGTATAATGTCCTAGTTTATGACACTTCATGCATTTTGCATTAATCGCTGTGCAGTTATCTCTTCTGTGTGAAGTAAAATATCCACAGCACATGCACTTCTTTTCAGTTATTTTATTTTTATTTGAAAAATTTGTATTTTTTCTAGATACACAGTTTATCTGATGCATGAGCAGAGGATATAACCTACGATTGTTGCTTCGAAGTTTCATGTGCTCTACCAATCTGTAGATATTTATCTAAGGTTAGGGTTTTGTCTGCTAAAACTTTTTCCCTTAGAATGTCATCCTTCACCCCAACAATGACTTGATCCCTAATTAATCTGTCTGTCAATTGTCCAAAATTGCAATTTTTTGCAAGTTGGCATAGAACAGCTATGAAAGATTCTATATATTTTCTTCAGGTTCCTGCTTTTGAAGGTGGAATTTGTGCGATTCATACGCTTTGTGTATCTAACCAACAAAGAATTCCTCAAATTTTTTAATAACTTCTTTGAGATCATTTCTGTCGTCTTCTGAATTAAAATGTAGCCCTTCAAAAATATTTAAACACTCTTCGCCAATCAAAGAAAGAAAAACGGAAGTTTGATATTCCGAGTCAAGTTCGTTTGATAATTGACTCACCACAGCATAACTTAAAAAAATTATGTTTGAATTTCCTCCAATTGTTCACAACATTCCCTGACAGACATTTTTGAAGGTGGCTGTATATTGGCATTGAAACTTCTTTGATTCATGGTTTGAAAACAATATTTAAAAATATCTACTTACAAGTCTGTAAAGAAATTTTGTCCTTTTTTTTTTTTTTTTTAAATTACATGTGTGCAATGCGTTGATTTTTCTTTCGAATGTGGATAAAGTGCTTCTTTTTTTTTCTTTTTTTTAACAGATTTTTTTTTTGTAAATATCCCACTTCTGACACCATGTGTTGTTTTGAAGGGTTAGTAATGATAAAACAGAGAACAAAAGGGAATAACAAGTGAAGATATGTTGTTTACTAATTGACTACTATTACAAGAGTGCTGACGTGGCCTACAAAAAGGAGCTTTTTTTTTCTATTTTCATACCTGAAAAAGTATATATTTTAAGGGTCCAAGGGACGTAATTTAGATTACACAGAATTTTATATATATATATATATATGTGTGTGTGTGTGCGCGCTTGCATAAATGATGTACTGAAAGTACACCAGATATAGGGAGCACAATAACACCACTGAAAAGAGCAAGTTTTCAGCTACGAAACTCTGCTTTTCTGCAATCACTATCATTAGCTATGCATTTTCATCACATGCTTGTATAAAAAAATTTACGCTAGCAGAAGGAACCCACTTTTTCATGCACATCACTGTCACTACTCTCAAAATGCATTACCCACCGCTTGAATGTACTCCTATCTACTATCTGTCTGGTGTCTGTAAAGGTTCAGCAAGCATTGATAAATATCAATGGGTTTAATTTTTATCCACATGGACATAATTCTACTTATATGCATTTTTATATAACAGGCCATTTCTAATAAGGTGGAAAAGTGCTGGGTTATTGATGAGAAGGTTTAACCTTACAACCAACATTTGCTTCTGATGCTATAGGCCAGATATTAATAAAATAGTATATATTACTGTGTGTGCGTGTATATATATATATATATAAAGTGACAGAAGATGTAGATTTAAAACCACTGCTCAAGCATTTACTTTTATAAAGAGTGCTCGATACAGAGTAGAGCTTTATATTGTAATAGTTGTTACAATGGTTTATAAAAGCATAAACCAGTGTAACAACTATTACAATATGTACATATATATATATAAGCAAAAGCTCTGAGGAGTGAAGACCTCACAATAGTGTGTTCATAAAACTTTGAAGTTGGCATAACTGTATTCAGTTAAGTGATAAACTTCTCCAAATTAATTCTATTAACTCTGTCTCGATATATAGACTTTTCAGCAATCACAACCTGCTTGCCAAAATGCCATTCTACCAATAAATCACTGAAAGACAGCAATCTTGGCACTAAGCATCATCGCTACTTAACACACACACACACACACACACACACACACATATATATATATATATAAAAGAAATAAGAGGAAAATTATATTTTCTCATAGGTGATGCATTTTGTTCACTGACAGACTTTTTCTAGGCAAAAAAACCAAAATGAATTTATTTGCAACAAAGTAACTATAAACAAAAAAAAAAAGAAACAAGCTTATAAATATGTATAACATCAACTGAAAAATATTAAACATAAAAAACTCATCATTTTTCATACTCAATTTTTTTCATTTTATGTATATTATAAAATGTTGAAATAAAATATAGTTTTCCTTTTGTCTCTTTTTTAATCTTAGTGTTTCTATTTTCAGATTATAACTGAGAATATTTATGTACTCACACACACACACACACACATATATATATATATACTCAAGTTGGTATCCCATTCAAAAAATCTTTAGGACATTGTTTATGTATGTGTGTGTGTGTGTTCATGCACTAAAGCTTTTTTTTTTTTTTTTTTTTTAAATAGGATGCCAACTTGAATTCCTGCTCCATTCCTTTTGCATGGCTTGCAATAAATATTATCATGCACTATGCTTCACATAATTACATCTTAATAGACAACTTCACAACAAACCTCTTGAAAATGGCTAAAGAAGTGGCTGAAAGCACTTCTGACAATAGATACTGCATGCAATTTTTACAATCCCTAATTTTTTTCCCTAATTTTTTCCAAATGGAAAAAATTTAAGAATACTAGAAAAACTCAAAAAAATTTATGAACTTTTCTTTGTTATATTCAATGAAACATGACTGACTGGAAGGCTGCTGCCCACATCTATCTATCTATCTATCTATATATATATTACAATTTAGAAAATGTACAAATAAAATTTACTACAAAAGTGTACATTTTGTTTTGACATTGAAAGAACAATGTCTCATCAGGTAGTTAAAAATGATGTTAATAAACATTATTTTTGAAAAAGAAAATTCAAAATTCTCACTTCCCCTTTATTTTCGGAAAATTTTTCATACAAGGTAAAGAGGATAGATAAGATGGGAAAACAAAAAGAGGGAAATCAAAATTATTTAATCAGTTAATTTTAAACTGGGACATGAATTTCTTAAGCTCATAAACATTTATAGTATTAAACTTAGTACCATGATATTCACTTCTAACTATTACTTAATATTAACTAATTTTTAAATTAATTTTTAATTTATTATATTAACACTAATGAATTTATATTCTCGTGTTATATTTCTAAATGTCCTCAGATCTGCGTTTTTTAAATAATTCCTATGTTTCTATCTGTGATTTCATCTTTTTTTATAAAATAATGCCAAAAGTTTTAGATACATTTGTTGTTATAAAACTATCTGCAATTCATGTCTGACCAAATATTTAACATTTAATATTTCTTCTATTGTTATCTCCCCCACACTTTCTTCCCTCTGTACATTTTCTTACTTCCTCCTCTTTGTTAAGCCCAGACGTCGCTTGACCCTTATGTGTATCTATCTATCACCTCCTGCCTAGATTTGGGTCTGTTTCTCTCTGAGCTCTTATCATTGGCTCTCTCCTCTTCACTCTTTCTTTCTCTCTTGTTTTCCTCTTTGCTTTTTATTTCCTGTGTCTACTCTCTTATTTTTTTCTGTGTTCCTTTTATTTTCTGTATCTCGCTCTTTATTTCCTCTGTATCTCTCTTTTCTCTTTCTTTCCCCTTTTTTGCTTTCCCTCTTTTTGTTTTTCTATCATTTCTATCCTCTTTACCCCATACGAAAAATTTTCCAAATATAAAGGGTAAGTGAGATTTTTTTTAATTTTGTTTTTCAAAAATAACGTTTATTACTATCATTTTTAACTACCTGATGTGACATAGTTCTTTTGATGTGAAAACAAAATGTACACTTTTGTAGTAAATTGTAATTTGTACATATTTTAAACTATAATTTATAATAAATATTCATAGCTCTATTTTTATATTGAGCACTGTTTTAAATTAATGTTTTGAATGTTGTTAATAATTTCTTTGTTCCTTATTCATTTGGAGGTATATATATTGAGAGGAAAACTCAACACATAATTAAACAGTTATAAATCCAGAATTTATTTTGGCAGTGTAAAACATTTTGCAATTGCCTCATTCAAACCATTTAAAAATAAATGTTAATTTCATTCAGAATACTGTAAAAATGTCTTTTAACAGAGGAAGTAAGCATCGTATAATTTAAACCAGAAATAAATTAAGAATACATACATCAATGTTCACTTCTGTTAAAAGCTGTTCTTAGAATATTATTATAGTGAAATTACCATTTATTTATTATTATAGTGAAATTACCATTTATTTATTTTTCAACAGTATGAATGAGGTAGTTGTAAAATTTCTTTATGCTGCCAAAATATATTCTGGATTTATAACTGTTTAATTATGTGTTGAGTTTTCCTCTCAATATTTTATATTGCTCTTTATAATATCCACTGAGCTCTCTATTTTTTATCTAATTCTAATTTTATATTAGATAAAATCTTTTGGATTTTTATGGGTTTGCCATTCTCTTCTCTCTCTCTCTATATATATATATATATATATATATTTATTTCTTGCTTTTGGCCTATTCTGAAAATGAGATGAGTATTTAATTTTAATTCAATACAAAAAAGCTGGGAAAATATATTAACAACTTTTGACATGACCTAAGAATTACAAAGAAAAGATACGGAATAAATATCAATAGCTTTTTTAAAAAGTTTTAAAAAGTACTATGATTTATTATTTAAGCACAAACGCATTTCTTTTGTTTTTGAATCTGAAGCATAGAATGCCAAAACATGTAGCTGGAATCTATTTTCAATGTAACATTTTCCATTTGTCAAATTTTTTAAAAACTTTGTTGGGATTCTATCATATTTTAAAAACAAATATATTTGTAAAGACAATATTAATAAAATAGAAGAGGAATTTTTTTTTTTATTCCAAACATGTTAACATGTTTTATTCCTTGAGAAACTTTATCCAGGCAAGTGTAGAAATTTTATTTATTAACCTGTATTATGCCAAATAATAGTGCGGAGAAAAATGTTTACAAATTTTGAATCAGTTTGCTGTAAAATGTTCTTAAAACTTTCTGTGTAAAGGAAAGTTAAACTCTGCAGGACAATAATTGATATAATATTTCAGCCTTATAAACTTAAGTGAGTTGTTATTTTTATGTAGATATTTATTTTTATGTATTTTATTTTGTTTATTTTTAAAAACCATGGACTAACCATTGTTTTTTTTTAATTAAAACTGTTTATATTCATGCATAAGTATGTTGGATTAAGAAAGAATAATTTCTTTTATGAAATAAAATATTTGAAAAAAAATCTGGACATAAGTTAATATTTTGGCAAAAATGAATAATTACAATTTCAAGAATTTTTCATCTAAGTTATTTCCTCTTTTAATAAATACAACATTTTTGAGATTAAAATTATAGTTGAAATTATTTCAATGCATTGGATAAATTTCTTATGTTCGAAATATTGTTTTTTTTTTTTAAATTTCTACAAGTTTTACCAATATATTATAAGGAACAGCTGTTAGATTTTAGATTTTTAAAATGCCTATTAATATCCATAATAGTTTGGATTGTAGTAATTTAATATATTATTTTGAATAGTAGATAGTAAGGAGTTGATAAGTAATATTACATATCTATTTATATCTTATAATTTATTATCTCTTTTTTTTTTTTTTATAGATTTTGTATGCTTTTCTTTTAGCATTGTGAATGAAATGAACATTTAATAGTATTTTTAATATATATTTCTTAAGGTAAATATTGGGGGTTGCAGATTCTAAGTGTCTTTAAATAAAAACAGATAATTACAATGGATTTTATTCTGCTACAGTGGTGAGAATGATAGTTTATGAAATCATTCTTGTTGGTAGGTTTTCTGTAAACTTACAATTCTTACTATTTCATTTACAATGCCAAAAGATAAGCATACAAAATCTACAACAAAGATAATAATAATAAATGATATAAAAATAGATGTGTAATATTACCTACCAATGTCTTAATATCTACTATTCAAGATAATACACCCAATCTTAATATTAAATTATAACTACATTCAAAATTATATCATGGATTTTATTTTTATCCACTTCTGTGTATAAGTGCAGATTACTAAATATTATGTATGTACCTATGGACAGTAATGAGTATGTCCCAATCCTTATATAATACATTGGACTCTAAGGGGAGAATGATGTTTCCTTATTGTCTAGCAGTTCTCCACTAGCAGTGGTTATTTCATGCAGCTTATGAGTCTGGTATTTGATGTTGTTATAAACATTACTATTTATTTCCAACCTCCATTTTGGGTTATCATTCCTGTAGTAACCTTTTAGGTTACAACACTAAATAAAATTTCTATAATTGCTTTGATAAAGTTTTAGGAACAAAACTCATTTGCAGCAAAAGGTTTTCCTCTTGGTTTTTCTTATATATACACACACAAATTTTGTTAAAAATGACTGACAAAGTACTGTGGTTACTTTGTTTGTTGGCTACTAGGTTACGTAATTTAATAATTTTATTTAGGCAGCAATCCCTCTTTTATAAAAATTTAGTTAAAAATAACTGACAATTTTACCAAAACTTGTAAAAGGATTTATGCCTAAATACACACACACACACACACACATATATATATATATATAGGTATAGATGTCCAGTCCGTAAACAGCAAGGATAATCCAACAAGATCAACTTAATATAAATAAATACTAAGTGTTATATCTATATAGAGAGCTCAATGGACGTTATTCAGAGCAATATGATATTTATAAAGGAAAACTCAACACGTCATTTAAATATTTGGCAAAAATTTTTCTACCAAATGGAACGAATATTGTGTGGTCTGATGAAATGAGCTAATTTAGCTTATTGAAATGAATTATAATTTATAACCAATTTAAATGACATGTTGAGTTTTCCTTTATAAATAAAATAAAATATATAGTGTGTGTGATTAATAAACAAGTAGGAAAACGTTATAAATTTAATGCTTTTAGATCAGCTTCATTTGAATGCAGAATAACATGGAGTTTTCTTTATTTTTGAATGCTATCTTTTGTTTTCATTGGTTATATTTCATGTTCATTGTATGCAGTTAGTATTTATGTATCAATTTTTTGTGTCTGTACTATATATAATTATAATTGTTCCTTACTGTATGATGCTACTAATGTAGTTTCATGCATAAACTTCAGAATTTTATGGCTTATGATTGCCTTATGCATAAAATTTTGAGTAGCATTGTGTTGTAAGGAACAATAATATCATTCTTTTTAATATATATATATATATATATATATATATATATATATAATTCCAAGTGAAGAGGACTCAAGGTTTTTTGTTATATTTTGAGTGCTCTGGCATTTATTTTATTATAAACAGTGCTCAATATAATGAGTATTATAGAGCTTAATATAATATAATTATATGGTTATGTCAATTTTTCATTGCTACATGGAAATTTCTATGTTTCGAGATTAATTCTCATCATCAGGCAATGCTGGTGTGGTTATGCAGACGATTTACATTTAAATGACAAATACTTTTGGTTTACTGTGAATGTATGTGGGTGTCTTTTTTTTTGTGTGTGTGTGGCTAATCAGAATGGAGATTCACTTAAGGGTTTGACCTCGAGGAATTTCTGTGCTATATATATATATATATATATATATATATGTCTTAGCTGTTATTTTACATTGAGCTCTGTTTTTACTCCCATCTCTCACTCTGCACTTGTGTGTGTATATGTTTGGTTAAAGGCCAACAAAAATTCAAGGTTTAAAATAAAAAGACTTTGCTTCTATTTTGGCACATTTTGCTGGTTACCAGTGAAAATTTAAATATAAATTTTTCAAATGGGCTTTCCTAATCCAAAATGCTTTCATTTTGTGCTATGTCAGTGTTTGTTTTTTTTTTTTGTTTTTTTTCTTCAAAGAATGCAATTTCATGCATGAGCTTGTGTTGCCATTTATTTTCTTTGTTTATAAAAATAACTTTAGTACAACATGACAACACAAAATGATGCATGAATGTGTGGTATTTAAAAAATGAAACAAAAAACACACAAAAAAAAGTGTGACAGAAGTAGAAGTAATTACCCCAGGTATCACTTACCTTCCCCCACCAGGCTTTGCAAGTGAATCCCAGAATAAACAGCAAAATATATGATTATTTTTATTTCTTGCTGTAGTGTTTATTTCACCATTACTGGGTCTTTTCAAGGTTTTGGGCATACCAACACAAAGAATTGACATTATGTTAGGTGATTTGTCCAGTAATGAAACTGGGGAGTTTTTTTAGGATTATTTTATTTATTTTTTTAACACAATCCTGTGTTAAAGACAGGTAATAGACAAGCCACTGAGCTTGAATTTAAATTTGCTTTAAAATATGCTCCTTTAATTATGAAAGTAATCTAATTAAATAGCATCCTAGGTAGGACGATAAACTACATCCAGCAGCAAAGCCTCTACATGAGAGATTGGAATTTTGAGAAGCAGGGAATCAGCTCCAGGTTCAACCTGACCCAATGTGGTAACACCTGTTAGAGTTCCAGTTATGGTCAAATCTGGTGAACTCCAAAACTAAAATTAACAGGTCATTTTTATAATAAAATGACCAACAAAACCTTTTTATACTAAAATGACAATGTGACACTAAAAAAAAAAATATAAAAATACATTTTTATAGTAAAATTACCAACAATACATTTTATGATCTACAAATTATATACCTAAAAAATATGCCTTTATTCTGAGTGTAAAATTATGTACAAGGTATCTGTAGTAGAAAGTGTGAAATTGCGTGAAATATATTTTGATTTTTTTTTCAATAAATGACTCATAGAGGTTGATATGCTGCTAAATAAAATTAACCAACCCACAATACCTGTTTATAGTAAAATAATCAAAAATCAATGCAGTTGTAAATCATGCATGATTGATTATGGTTGATTCATAATCTGTGAATGAAATAAGAGAGAAAAACTAAACTTGAAGTTTGTGTTCCATTCAGTCAGTTAAGTGCCATACGTGAAACACGCTTGGGCGATCATGTCTCGAAAGAGGCATGACTGACTGGGCAGAAGATTATCCTGCAGTAGGTTGCCATTGCTTTCTGTGGTAGACTGGTTGCCAGCCAAGGCTATAGAACCTAATCTGTCATTATTTAACCCATAACTGGAAAGAAGAGACAGATTAATACTGTTTCCAAGGGTATTTGCGTGTAAGTGAATGCAATGAATTCAACTGGAATTCGAACTCTGCTCCCTGATTTCTCGTTTCAAGCCGATATCCACTGCACCACAATGCACATCCATTACCAGTTGTCAAAACAAAACTGTTTTTTTCTTCACAGCTACAAAAACCAAATGATGAAATTTATACCCATTTTAATGTAATTAACTGTGTTAAAATTTTCTGCATTTTGTCAAGTTATTCATTAGCCATGCCTATTTTTCTACTCGTATTGTTTTATCTGGTACTACAAATATCTCGTAAAGAATTGTAAATATTGTACTTGTACTATTTTTTTAATTTTTTTAAAGTGATGTTAGAAAAATAGAAACTATGAAGTTTTAGTGAAATAATTTGTAGCTTCATTACATGTAGTGCTGATAGCAAAAAAGAAAAAAAAATCCAAAGAACTTGACTTCCTTCTCTAATTAACTGAATTACATTCTCAGAATGCAGACAGTGACTAAGTATTTTATCACTGATGTAGGGGGCACCAATTTGTTGCGGTATATTAAATAGGCAATAGCTCTGTACCACAACTTTTTATTCTTGACCACTGACAATCCCTTTTTTTTTTTTCTTGATTTTTCAGACTTTAAATAATGGAACATGATAAAACCAGCTCTACTCTTTTTTTGCCATATTAAGAAATATTAAAAATTGATTAACATGGTGAATTTCTAAACACAGCTTAGATGTGGCACAAGGCCAAAATTATGAAGTACCCAGTGAGAATCAAACTCACTACTCAGTTGTAATTGTTCTAGCAAGAGAAGCTCACTAACCATTACACTACATAGAGGTGCTCCATCAAAAGATTGATTGATATGAATGAATTTTTAAAGTTCAAATTCTCAAAATCCTACTAATTTAAACTAAATGTAATGTTTTGACATTTAAAGATTTAATCTGCTTCACAAGAAGAAAAAAAAAAACCAGCCTCATGATTTTAAGGCTAATGATGGGTTTGAGTCTCAAAAAAAAAAAAAAATGACAAAAATTTACCTACCTCACCTTTTCAAGAGTTTCGGTGTTGTAAAAAAAAAAGAAATCAAGCTTTTTAGTGTTAGTTTTTAGTTGTAATGTTTTTATCACTAAAACTATTGATTTAGTTTATAATAGCAGAATTTAGAGTATTTGAACCATGAGAATTTGTTGTTATTAATCATTCAAGCAATACCCAGTTAAAACAGGTTGCAAAATTTTATGGTCAATCACCAATTTACTTTTCCTTCTATCATATATCATTTTTTAATGCAAAAATTACTAAGCCCCAAAGATTGAATAGCAGTCAAGTCAGTGGGCAGTGATAAAAACAGTCAAAAGCTTTGTTGCAATGTAGTTAATGATAAGCAATCATAATTATTCTTTCATTGTTTTCCTATAACCATGATTTTCTTGTACTGAGAGAATTAAAATCTTGACATATTTGGTTAATTAGCTGTACTCATTGTATCACAGGTTATATAGTTATAAATTCCATTCAATAATACTCAATAAATCTAAAAATTATTTACACTTTTGTAAAGACACCAAAGAGTATTTTTGAAGTATATTCATGGAGAAAAAAAAAATTATAGGACATAACCTGAGGCTAAATATTTGGAATAATGAATTGTTTCAGAGTATTTTTTTTTTACATATAGACAGTAGTATTGATTTTCATTTTAAAGAAAAAAACTGCTATTGAAATTTGAACATGGTCTACTCACAGGTGTGACATTAATCTATATACTCTTGACATTATTTTAATTTTTTTTTTTCTTCCATTTATCTTTAGAAATTGAAAATTTCACTGACATATGTTGGAAAATTTCAAATTTTCATCTGGAATACAAAAAAATACTAACTTCAAGCATAATAGTCATAATATATAGCAAAAAGAAGGCATCAGTTTAAGCCTTTCCTTCTGGGGAGAGTTTGAATTGATGTTTTTAGCTAAACTATAATTATAAACTATAAATATGGAAATTGAAAATTTCACTGAAATATATTAGAAAATTTCTAAGTTATTATTTGAAAAAAAAAAAAAGGACAACTTTAAACAGAATAGTTACAATGCATAGCAGAGAGGGAGAAACAATAACTGGAGAATATAGTTTACATCCTTCTGACATTAGTGGGATCTACAACTGGAAATAAAATAACATAAATATTTTGATTTTCTTTTTTTCTGTTTTGTTAGTAACAACTTAATTAAAGTAGGCTGCAAGTATTAATGATTTTGACTCCTAGCCATATGTCAGTAGATTTTATTCCATCTTGGATTATGGGACAGCAAAACATTTGAAGGTGGTGATTAATGCAGACTCACTCCAACAAAGGATATTTTAAGGAGGTAAAACCTTGTTCCTAAATTTTAAATTTGTTTTATATTTTGTATTTCATCAATATTTTAATTTTTACTAGCTATGAAAACCTGTACCATGAACAGGATTTAAAGCTAATTACTGTGTTAAACTTAAACTGGGGAAGCTTTCACCCTCATAAGAGACAAATTGGAGAAGGCTGTCATCCTCACAAGAGACTTAAATGGGGGAGGCTTTCACTGTCATGAGAGACAAGTGGGGTAGGAGCTTTCACCATCACAAGATACAAATGGGGGAGACTTTCACCTTCATAAGAGATCTGTATTTATTGAAGTTATTTTAAAATCATCACACTTGAATCACATTTAATTTAAATATATTTGTTAATGTAATCCCAACCTTTATTTTTTAAGTCTTTTTATGGTGACTCCAAAAAGTAATACAAAAAGAAAAACTAATTTAATTCTGGGTAGGAAACTTTTAGCCAGATGACTATTTTTAATATAAACTGATCTAAAGGACACAATGTAAAGGTTCATTTTTGTATTTTACTTACATTTTAAATTAATAAAGTTAGGTTGATTTTGAAGGTCCAGTTAAGTATTATATTTACATTGTAAACTGAAACCTTCATTAAAAAACTTAAGTTTTGTCTATTGTCCCTATTTTTGTTACAAAATTTCAGCTGTTCAGCTCTCCAGTCTTCATCAGGTGCTTGTCAATCCAGAGAAATTCTAGATTTCAAACTGAACTCGAGATAGTTTGTTCTCATTTCACTGCCCATGTCTAGGGATATTTTGTCTAGTTGCTAAATTTTTTTTTTGTTTATAGTACTGATCAGTTATTGAGAGATGATAGCCTAATGGATTAAAGCATTGGTTCATGAATTTGGTGATATAGTAATTGTGAGTTCAATCCCTAAGCTGGGCAGTATGTACTTAGTACTTGCTATGTACCTCAGGATTAATATTTAGTTTCTTCTTTATGTACAGTGTCCTTTCAGGACATAGATGATCATGGATTTCCACTTGTTGCTATGCTATCTCTTGTCACTCTTAATAATAATAGAGATGTCATACCTTAATACTTCTTATGGTGCCTCATGATTAATATTTGACTTAATCCAATTGTTAATAACAAATCCTATAATGAAGGTCCTGTTGAATGGACATGCTTCTAATTCTTTTCACATTAATGCAGATGCCCCCCCCCCCCCGGGCTCTATGCTTGAATCTATGTTGTTTCTTATCTTCAACAACCTTGCTAATGTCATCAGTTCTCACTTAGGTATTTATACTGATGTCAAAACTATTTACACCTGACTTAGCTCTATTTTATTTTAACCTACTTTTTTTTTCTTTTTTTTTTTTTTTTAGACAAGCTTCTTCAGAAATTTTTTTAAAAAGTGAAAACATGTTAGATTAAAGACACTTTTTCCTACCTGTTCTTCACTTATTCTATTCATCTTGTCAGGTTTTGATCCATATATTCAACTCGCATATATATATATATATATATATATATATATATATAAATAAATTTAAAATTTATAACATAAGTATGTTATAACACCACTACAAAGTAGCTATTTTGTTTCAACACTTCGGGTCTTGTCAAGTGATAGTACTAATTGCAAGATGAAGAGTTTAAAAATTAAAAAATTAACCAAACTCTCTCAATAGGGGAGATATTGTTACATAGTTTGTGATGGCCAATCAAAATACACGTAAATGCTAATTTGAAATGCATAACATGCCCTAAAAACAATTAATGGGTGCATTAATGTTTGATTTAAATAGAAATCAGTATTACTAATTGACTATTTACTTCACTTTGAAATAAAATTAGTATTCTTTTTTTAAAAAGTTATTACAAATGTTAGAAATTACAAGTTTCAAATTCTAAATTTAACTAAGCAGCATGTTTAAAGTATTCTAACGTTATTCAAAGATGAAACGATTAAGAGAGACATACATACACACACATACATATACATTCACATTTTTTTAACTATTGCTTTTAGAGGCATATAATTTATTGGTTAAATTCAATCCTGTTGTAGTAATAAGTGTCTATAGACACTACATATATTAGATACATGTAAGTCTGAATTCAGATAAGGTGAGCATGGGAGAGAGTTATATAGATTTTAAAATAAACACAGCTATATTCTAATGCATAAATGTAATATATAAACATATAAATTCATATGCCAAAAACAAAATATGTACACACACATACAAAAAACCCCACAAAGCAGCATATATCAAATAAAGTTACAGATAAGCATAAGTTTAAACCTTTTAATGCCAAAAGCTTCTAAAATGTGAGCAGAAGTACCTGAATGTGCCTGCAATTGACTAATACCATATTTTAATACACAGTGTTACCACCTGGCACATTATCAGCTAGAAGAGTGCAAAATGGTGCACCATGCCTCATAGGTGTGGCAGAAGAGGATGGCAGGTCAGGCAGAATGATTGAAAGACAATCAAAGATTTAGAAACAGTTTCAAAAATAAATGTGATTTCAAAATTTCAAATAATTTTTATGGATTACTTGTAATTGCTATTTATAAATAGTTATAAATAATTGACTGATTTTATCATTGCTATATTTTTGTGCTATATTGAGTATTAAAATATGTAATAACTAGAGTTTGCAAATTGAAGGAGAGTTATCAATTATAATGTTCTGACTTCAAATCCGTGGTTATCTCCTTTTAACCTTCTCTTTTCTTTTTAATTTTTAAATGTATTTTTTATCACATGAAATTTGGTGAGGCATGAGCAAATTTTCATTCTGAAAATGCGGCCCAGAGAAAATAGTTTTGGGAACCACTGAACTAGAAGCATTAGAAATCTAGAACTATTTGGACACCTATAATGTTATAAAAGTTCTAGATTTTCAAAATAGTATCTCAAGACCAGCAATACAATTGAGACTAAATTGGATATCATAAAACTTGTTATACTTGATTTTTTTATGGGTTTTGAGATATTAGTTTAATTGCACTAAGGTAACACATTCAGATTTCTTTACAATTCAGTTAGGACTCTAGGGATTTAACAGTTAAAACCTCTTAAGGATTGATAGGATTAATCAAAGCCTGCTGCTTTTATGTGCCATGTTCCTTCACAACTTCCTGTCTTAGCAGTGTTAGTCTTTATCTTTCCTAATCCCTGATCTGCAAACTTTTTACACAAGGTTGTTGAGTAGGTCATTTACTGCCTTCCTCTGTCCATCCTGCATTCAACATGTCCAGAGGTGGAGGTAGTTGTGTATAATGACTAGGAAACACTTGTGTATATTTTAACAACACAAACTCAACTCAAATCATCACTGGATTGTCTTGGTTAAATAGTAGCTGAAACGGCTCAAGTCACCTCTGTGTCTCAGGGAGAAATATTTTTGTGAAATAAATTAGGCAATAAGATTTTGAGTTTTAGAAAAATTAAAAATGCTGGCTTTCAAGAAAAGTGCACAAAATTTAACTAGTAACAGTCAGTTAAGTGCCATACATGATACACGCTTGGGCGATCATGTCTCGAAAGAGACATAACTGACTGGGCAGAAGATTATCCCACAGTAGGTTGCCATTGCTTTTTGCGGTAAACTAGTTGCTGACCAAGGCTATAGAACCCAATCTGTCCTGTTATTTAGCCCATAACTGGAAGGAAGAGATGGATTAATACCTTTCCCAAGGGTATTTGCACGTAAGTGAATGCAATGAAAAGCGATAAACAAATTGTCGCAAAGCTGCGTTTAGTAAATTGTCCTATGATAGTTAAGTAGTATTTTTTATCCAATGACATTGCAAGTTTGCAAATCATGAAAAGAAAGTTATTTTGTACTCACCACAAACACAATCCCTTTCCCTCCTTATGTGCCCTAGAAGTTTCAACTGTCTGATAAGTAGTGTCCATTTTGTTTCCATTTTTTCTAAATCTTTATGGAGAACCAAGTTACAATTCCAGTCAGGTTTGTTATATCCCTTATCCCTCCAACTATGGGTTAAATAGTATGACTTGTATCGAGAAATTATTCTCTCTAAAGATTTATTACAATTTAAACTATTTTATGACTTTAAATAAACAGCAAAAGGTTGGTAAACAGTGAAAACAAATCGTTCTCTAAAACTTTGTTGCCCACATGTTCAGTCTATGGTATTCTTAACATTTCTGTTGCCTGAAATCTCTTCATATGTGAAGAGATTGTCCAGCATTTACTGTCATATAGAAGGACTGATATTATATAACATTTAAGTATGCTTTTCTTTGTAAGTTTATGGTATCCTCAATATTCTTTTGTAGAATTACATATACAGTAAAAATATTAGATAAAAAGACTTGAGTGTGTCAATTTTTCCAGGCTGTCTTTTCTCATTATGCACCCTAGAAATTTCAACTGTCGCTTTCTGATGTTAAGTATAAGTGTATTTTGGTTTCTATTATTTCTAAAGCTTTGTCATTGCTCACACATTCAGTCCATAGTGTTCTCAACATCCTTCTGTAGAACGTCATTGATGTTGTCTGAAGTCTCTTCATCTTTGATGAGATTGTCCAACATCCACTGCCATATAAAAAGACTAATATTATATTGTAGTGTACTACTCTCTTCTTTTTTTTCTAATTAAAATAAATCAAAGTTTACAAAGATAGAAAATAATTAAAGTGCTGAACAGTCTAAGATCACATGAAAAAGAGGATATTTTGGCAAGTTATCTGCAGATCTGTTGTTGCCCGAGGCCTATCCCACTGTAAATGCCGGTAACAGGATGTTCAAAAGATATGTTGGGCGGAAGCTGTTAAATAATCAATCTGGCATGCTGTGAGTGTCAAACACCAGCTGGATGGTCAGTACGGACTTCATTTTAGAGTTTCAATTTGATGATTCAGTATGGGTGCTAGATGCATGAGCAAGTATTTTCTAAAAGGATGAAGTTGGCACCTCTGATCTTCTGATTAAATGTTTATTAGGCTCAGGATTTGATATTATAGCGATCTTTCTTTTTTTTTTTTTTTTTCCTTTTCTGAATAGTGTCTACAAAATATATCAACACTTTTATAGCCAGTATTTTTCTTATTCACACAATTAACATTGTTCAGACTATTGTCCTCATCTTTGTTACCATATTGATGATGTCTCTGCCATTGTACACTCTGAACTTCTTCAGGTGGTTGGAATTTCAAACTGAACCCTTTAGTTCATTCAAAAGGGTAGATTGTTTTAGTTCCAAAAGTCATGCCTCTTTCAGATATCTGTTATCTCCCTTTAACTCTCTAATGCAAATACTGTAAATAATTAAAATACCTCCTCTCTGAAATATAGACAAGTATTTTCTTTAATATATATAATCATCTGCAGACAAGCCTGTTTATCTATCTATATATATATATAAAGTTTTGACAAACTGATATCCTTGCTCTTGTATATAAACACACAACAATATCCTTCATTTACCTTGAAAAGTTCCTCAGAGGATGAAATGTGTTGGCAAAAATAGTTTTTCTTGTCATTGTATTCTTTTTGTTCCTTTATATACACTGTCTGTTAATAATTCACACACACACAAATATATATATATATAGTAGAGAATATAGCATGTGTCCAGTTCCATAAGGAGTGGTTTAAAATTGTACATTAAGCTGGTTCCAATAATCATTTAAATATTTTGGAATCAGTCTCTATATCATTATGGAAACCTTCTCTCTGCTAGCAGAAGGATTTGTAAAGTCTCTGAATTTGTTGGAGGATATTTTATTGTAATTGTCCCTTGCTAATTATTTATACATGATTTCCCCTTCCGTTGTTATAAATATGTATATTTATTTTATCATCTTTTCCTCTTTTTTGCTCTTCATTTTCGTTGTTGTTGTTCTTTTTGTTTAATTCATTTTCCAATGATTTTTCTCCGGATGAGATGTTGGACGAAAGGGCCTTTGAGACTAACAATAAATTCCTTGTTTTTAAAATAGTATACCAATTTTGTACTTCTAAACATTTGCTTATCTATATATATATATATATATATATATATATATATATGTGCAGTACTGTGCAAAAGTATTAGGACAGGAACTATTTATCTTTTATGAGGCATATTGACAGAAATAAACAATTTAATTAAAGTAATTTTATTTGATTTACTCAACAAATGTTTTAACAAGAAAAAAATACTTGTTACAAAATAAATTTAATATTTAGTATAATAGCCTTTTGCTTTGATCACAGCCTTCATTCTGTCAGGCATTGACATCACAAGCTTCTTCAATGTATCTAATGGTATTTCCTGCCAAACATCTTGTATTTGTTCTCAAAGTGTATCTTGTGAAGTAACATTAGATTTACCAATTTTTTATCCAAAATATCCCATAGATGTTCAATAGTGTAGTTTCAAAATAACTTCTTTAATAGAAGATAGGAAAAATTAAATATAACTTCTTTTTAATACATTTCTTTTATACCTAGTTTTAAATAATCAATATTCATTAGCAATTTACTTGGCTTTTCACCCTGTATTTGAATTTCAGTGAGGTTTTTAGGAAAATCACCCCTGTTCTACCAGTAGTGTGCAAAAGTGTGAGGACAGGGGTGATTTTAAACTTTATTTTGATGTCTCATAGAAGATAAAATAGTTCTTGTCCTAATACTTTTGCATATTTTGTATATATATATATATATATATATATAACAGTTATCTGTCAGATTTAAGCAGTTGTATTAGTAAGTGCTCAATACATGTTTGAAAGGAAATGAAGCTTTAACCTTTAGAACTTTTAGATATTAACTTTGGGAGATCAGCCAATTGCATTACCATGTTTTCAACCTTTGGTTTCATCAAGTGATTTGTATTGATTGATTGTTTAATGGTTAAAGTTTTTTTTCTTATCATTTTACCCCAAGCAAGGCATTCCACTGCCACTATTGTGCAGGGGGTTACATAGGGGAAAGTGATGAGAAAGAGTGGTTAGTTATAGGAAATGTCGGAAGGAGGGTAATATACGGATGAGGATACCGAGGATGGGGGTGGGCTAGATGGGAAGAGTGTGTGAGTGAATGGATGTGAGTTAGTGTGATAAGAGGTGTCTATTGACCTTACATTTAAATTCCTGGAGATTGTAGCTGTCGGAGAAGCAAGTATATGGAAGGGAATTCCACAGGCGGGAAGTGCGAGAAAAGAAGCTGTTTGAGTAGAAATTGTGGTCACATTTTATCTGTTTCACTGTAAAAGAGTGGGACTTAGTTGCTAATCTAGTATCTCGTGCAAATTCATACCTAGGGGGCACCAGTGACCTAAGTTCATCGGAGCAGAAGTTATGAAAGTATTTATAGAAGAGGCACAGGGAAGCCACATCACGTCGGTGAGAGAGTGACTGCAGCCGGGCTGTCAAGTCGGTATTGATCACATTACAGATTCTCCATTGTATTTTGTCAAGAAATTCGAGGAGAATAGCAGGGGCACCCGACCAGATGTCGCAGCAGTATTCAATACACAGGCGGATGGTAGATTTATATATGTGCAGGATGGTTTCAGACGGGAAAAACTTCTGGGTCCTGCATGGAGAACCGACTTTCATTTTATAAGTTTATAGCCAGAAGCTAAAATTAAGGGAGTGGTTTGAAATTTAGACTTCTTTTATCTGGGTTTATATGTGCCTAAAAAATATTTTCTAATATGTTGACATTCAGGCTCTCGACAAGAATGGTGAAGCTCGAACTGTCACCCTGGATATCTCTAAAGCATTCGACAGAGTATGGCATGCCGGCCTTCTACAGAAACTGCAAAGCTACGGCATTACTGGACTTTTGTTGGACTTAATCCAGTCATTCCTCTCCAACCACACTCTGAAGGTGGTTTTAAACGGACATGCCTCCCAGAACTACCCTACAAACACGAGTGTCCCCCAAGGCTCTATCCTAGGTCCTACACTCTTTCTAATCTACATCAATGATCTCCCTGATGCCATAAGATCACAAGTAGGCATGTACGCCGATGATGCCACAGTATACGCTCGCCTTGATCAAAAATCTGGTGTTGATGATAAGACAAACCTCGCGGCTGAGCTTGAAAAGGACCTCCAATCCGTGGTGGATTGGGGTAGAAAATGGCTCGTAAAATTCAATTCTTCCAAAACGAAGCTGCTGTCAATTAACCACCACAGACAACCGTACCTCCCTCCCATTAGCATGGAACAGGCATGCCTCCCAGGGAGTAAAACACTACGCCTGCTTGGCCTGACACTCTCAGCGGACCTCAAGTAGAATGACTACGTCAAATCCATTGCTAAATCCGCTGCTATGAAAGTTGGCTCTCTGTGCAGGGCCTGGAAATTCTTTCCGTCTGAATCTATCCTGCACCTATACAAATCTACCATCTGCCTGTGTTTTGAATACTGTTGCCACATCTGGTCAGGTGCCCCTACTATTCTCCTCGGGCTTCTTGACAAAATACAGCGAAGAATCTGTAATGTGATTGATACCGACTTAGCTGACCGCCTGCAGTCACTCTCCCACCGGCGTGACGTGGCTTCCCTGTGCCTCTTCTGTAAATACTTTCATGGCTTCTGCTTTGATGAACTTAAATCTCTGATGCCCCCTAGGTGTGAGTTTGCAAGAGATACTAGATTGGCAACTAGGTTCCACCCTTTTACTGTGAAACCGATGAAATGTAACCGCAATTTCTACTCCAACAGCTTCTTTTCTCGCACTTCCCGCCTATGGAATTCCCTTCTGCATGCTTGCTTTCCCGATGGCTATAACCTCCAGGAGTTTAAATGTAAGGTCAATAGACACCTCCTAACACACTAACCTTCCCATTCTCTCCAACTCTCCCCCTATGTACATCCTAACTCATCTATCGCCCTGTGTAACCCCCTGCGCTATAGTGGCAGTGGAATGCTTTGCTTGGGGTGACATGATTTAAAAAAAAAAAATCTGATGTTGTTTTGGATCTTTCATTTAGTAGCTTTTGTCATTCTGGAAATAATGCTATAGCCAATTTTTCTTCTTGGCATGATCTTTGCAAGGTTTAGCTTTTTTTTAAAATATTTTTCGCCTCATATATATATATATATATATATATAATTGAAAGTAATGTATATCTTCTGGACGATCTCTTTAATTTGATGAATGCTGCCATAGTCTTTGCTTTCAGTTCATCTTTGGTATTACTTGGAGTTTTGTTGGTCTCTCGCTCAACTGCACCCAACACATAATAAGAGGGTTGCAGTCTTGGGAGATAGGTGGCCAGAGGTGATATGGTTGCAAAAATTGTTTGACAGCCATGACTGGGTTCTTCTGTTTGTGTGGAATGGTGCAGAGTTCTGTTACCTGACATAGGGTCTCCCAGCAGCTACTTTCTTGACTCAGGGCAGAACTACCTTCTTAAGGCACTTGATGTGGGCCTTCTGTTGAGTCTGAAGTTCTGTAGGAAGATGAATGGAGACATAACATCACCATCACTAGTGATCACTCTAAACACTTTCGTAATCACCATTAGGCTTATCCATCTCTTTCCAAATCCTTTGCACTGTCTTCAAATTGACTCCCAAACACTCTGAAATGTTCGTATTGGAGTTTCTGGTGCAAATGCCAAGCAGAACAACCTGCCATTTCCAAGTTTCTGGCAGAGTGAATTGTCATGGTGCCCTGTTTTTTTCACAGACAGTGCCAAACTGACTGCTATATTGTGCACTGTCGACATAATCAGGGCCGTAGCTGATGCTAAAAAAACACCGGGCACAAAGAAAATTGCCTGGATTTATTAGTTGATAATGTAATGACATCATCAGTGTCATCCGTTTCCAGAAACTATGATTTTTGCTGATTTTTTGGGCTATTCCAATGGAAATTAGGCACAGAACGTGAACAAAAGCAGGAAATCGGGTTCAGACTTTCTGAGTATAACCAGTCTTTTCTCCTAAAATTAATAAATAAACAAACAGATTTTTACTGCATTCATTTGGATGTTTTCTTTGTTTTTCTTTCTTTCTTTCTTCGTGAATTGTTTAGTTTGATTTCTGATGAAGACATTTTTCCTTGCCCGGATTTTCACTATGATTGCACAGATCAGCCCAGACCCATGCCCGGTAGTCAGATACGGCCATGGACATAATCAAAAACAAACAACACATATGTGCAAAATGAAACACATAAAATGAGACAATTTACCCATCACATTAGCATTTCTTTCTCAAACATCCATAGTATATGTATCAACTTTTGCAACGTGGAATCATTTCGCCTTGAAAGGTCTCCAGACATCCTAGTTTTTTGTGAAACCAACCTTAACTTTTCAGTCCCTTATTACCTTCCCCTCTGTAGAAAGAACCCCATTGTCCATATGCATGTCCTGGAAAACATGTCAGCAAACATCTCCCTCTGGCTAAGGAGATTTTCTTAATCTCCAGACCATTCTTACATGTGTCTTTGTCTCTACCTACTAAACTCGGTTATCTTTTCTTTCTCTACTATTCTTATTTTTCTCTCTCTCTTGACTGCTACATGCTAGATTGTATTTCAGATAATATAGACAGGCCATTTCCTCTCATCTGTTTGCTAATATATTTGTGTTTAATGACTTCAATGCCCACCATGCCAAGTAGCTGGAAAACTCTGTCACTGATCTTGCTGGTGTTTATACCCTGAGCTTCTCAATCTCTCACACAAGTGGTGGATTTCCCCACGTTTCTCCAATAACCCTGAAGGACACGCTAGATCTCTGCTTCACTTCTATCCCTGACTCTTTCCATGCCATGCAGCTCTGCTCTCTTGGCAACTCTGATCATGCTGTAGTTTCTTTTAATATCTCCTTCCCCTCCCACTTCTTCCAGAATATCTTACTTCTATCAAAGAGCAAACTGGGAGTCGTTAAAAGTAAACCTTACTTTTGCTTTTGGAAAGGACCTCCAATCTGTGATCGATTGGGATAAAAAAAATGTCTTGTAAATTTTAATGCTCCCAAAATGAAACTGCTCTTCTTTAACCACCATAGAGAAGCATTCCTACCTTCCATCAACATGGATTACACTAGTCTTCCTGAAAGCAATACACTGCACCACCTCGGCCTCGCCCTTTCAACCGATCTCAAGTAGAATGAATACATTGAATCAATAGCTATATCTACTGTTAGGAAGTTTGGGTTGCTGTGCCAGGTCAGGAATTTTTTCTTGTCAGAATTCATTTTGCACATTTGGAAATCTATTTGTCTCTTCCATATCTGGTCAGGTGCTCTTGTTATTCATTTCAGGAGTTCTCAACAAAATCTGCATTGTAATTGATTCCGATTTAGCAGCTAGACTTCAGTCTCTTTCTCACTGACAGAATGTGGTTTCCTTCTGTCTTTTCTAAAAAATTTTTATGGCTTCTGCCACGACCTAACGAAGGTCGTGCTTCTGCTCTGATTAGATTTATTCTCTGGTGTCTTGTCCACATGACAACAAAATCCCACCCCTTTTACTGTCAAAATAGGCAAATGTAACCACCACTTCTACTTCTCAGTTTCTTTTCTCACACTTCCTGCCTGTGGAACTTCCTTTCGTATACTTGCTTCTCTGATAGCTACAATCTCCAAAAGTTTATAGTGCAATATCAATTGCCATCTTCTATCTCCTTGACTCCCATCTTTCTCTTATCCTTTCTTTAAGATTCCCTGTATCTCCCACCCCCCACCCAAATCTTCTCACTGTAAGCCCTTGTGCACCAGTTGCAGTACTTCCTTGCTTGGGGTGAAACATTTATATATAAAAAAATTATTACCATAGACGTTATGTCTATGGTAATAATTTTTTTATATAATTTTTATATAATTTTTTTATGAGGAACAAATCTGCAAAATAAAATCTTACACCACCAAATAAGTTACTATAAATATTACTAATAAAACTGATATTAGAAGCTTCAATTTGCATGGTATATTTATTATATAAGCATATCCTGAAATTTTATCAATATTCTTTCAGACTAATTTAATTGTGACTCAACTGAGTTAATAGGTCAACTATCAAATCATGAAATGAAGGTTGTTTTGAATAGAGAAGCTTCCAGATCTTTTCATACAAACACAGGCATCCTTCAATGCTCTATCCTATGTCCTACGCCTTTTCTAATCTTTATCAATGATCTTCCTGATGTAATCAGTTCCCAACTTGGCACCGCCTTTTACTCCCGTCGCAATAGGAAATCTGCCAAGTCTGACAAAGTAAACCTGGCTGCTGCCATTCAAAAGGAATTAGAATCTGTGACTGAATGGAGCAGGAAATGGCTCGTAAATTTTATTGCCTCCAAAACAAAACTGTTCTCCTTTAACCGCCATAGAGAAACTTACCTACCTACTATTAGAATGGATGATGCTTGTCTCCTAGTGAGCAACACACTGTCTCTTGCCTCACTCTCTCAAACGACTTCAAATGGAATGACTACATCAAATTTATAGCTGCATCTACTGCTAGGAAGGTTGGATCACTCTGATTGGGTGAGGAAGTTTTTCTTGTTAGAATTCATTTTATAAATCTACCATTTGTTCATGCATTGAATATTGTTGTCATATCTGGTTGTGTGCTCCTGCTATTCATCGTGAGGTTCTTGACAAAATCCAAAGGAGGATCTGCAATATAATTGATCCTGACTTGGTAGCCTGATTTCAGTCTCTTTCTCATGATGTGGCTTTTCTTTGTTTTTTCTACAAGTATTTTCATGGCAACTGCTCTGATTAGCATTTTTTCTGGTTCCTGACCACATGTATTTATACATGCTACTAGACTGTCGAAATAGTTGAATGTAATTGCCTCTTCTACTCAGTTTCTTTTTTTGCACCTCCCATTTGTGGAACTCTCTTCCATTTGCTTGCTTCCCTGGTAGCTACAATTTCCAAATGTTTAAGTGCAATGTTAATTGCCGTCTTCTATTTCTTTGATTCTCATCCTTGTCTTATCCTTTCTTTGACATCTCCTGTGTATTGTTTTTTTCTCTCACTGTAACCCTCTGTGCACCAGTGATATTCCTGCCTTGCTTAGGGTAAAATGATTATATAAAAAATAAACACCAGTGTTGAATGTGTATTTGTTAAAGAATTTTAAATATTTTTTTCAGAATGTTACATAATCATTAAGTTAGATAAGTTTTGCTGAATTCTATATTTTTACTGTGATGACTTTATCTTTTGGAAGATTTTAGATTACAATTTCAATGTGTCTGTCTTCAGACATTAATCATGGTGTAACAAGTTAATTTTGGATGACAAAACTTGACATTAAAATGGTTTAAAACTTACTTTAAGTATATAAAACTAAATTCTTTTTTACTATAATTTTTTTCCATTAAAATTTTAAAGAAAATATTTAAACTTTTGCAAAACATTAAAAATTATATATAAAAAAGTCTGTTATGAGCTATCTAACAAAAAAAAACCAAAAAAAAACTATTTTCACATTCCATGTACCTTAAATGTAGTTTGAAAACTAAGTCTGTGAATGTAATTCTTGTTTTGGTACTATGTTATTCAGTCATATTTTGATATTATAGATACAAAATATAAAAAGGATATCTGGACAGTACTATTAGTGATTTTATAAAGCAACCAACACTGGCTTACAGTAAAAGTTTAAAATGCACACACATTGTCACTTGTTTTACCAGTAATAATTAGATCTTTGAAACAAAGTTCCATTTATTTTTTGTTTTGATTGAAACAGTATTCTGTTTTTTTATTTTGATTAAAACAATGTTTTTTTTTTTTTATTGAAACTTAAATTTTGATTCTAAAAGCAGTTTAAAACCATAAACCCAGTTCAGCAATTGAGAAGCTGTACTCAACTTTAGTGATTATGTAAAATAGTTATAAAATTTACATTGTTCTTCTGAGAATACAAGCGCCCCTATTTTTTTTTTTATGACAATTCCTTATCTAAAAAGAAAAAAATCACCAGAACAATAAAAGATGCAGCTTGTTTTGCATTTAAATGGCTACATAAATGCACCACCTAATGTCTTTGAAGAGGATGAACGGTGGCTATTTGGTCATCAACTTATAACAAGTAAAACAAGTAAAAAAGAACAATAATTTGAATGAATCAAGTGTATACTTTGTCTTTTTCCTTTAAAATCAAAATATATGCAAAAAGGTATTTATAATTCTTTCTCTTCCTACCTCCCTCCATGGCCTTAACAGGGTGTGGAGGGACAGAGTAAATGTAATATTTTAAACTAAATCAAATTAAATCATACAATTAAAAAAATAGCATCCCAGCATTATAATATATAACTATCATGTGCAACATAAGGACCAAAAATTCAAGTCTCAGAACAATTAGTTCTTAAAAAGCACCTGGTGCATGAAGCTCAGTTGTGCTATAGACATAAGATGAAGTGTATATTTTTTAATATGTAATTTTAAAATGTTTAAACAAATAAATTAAAAAATATAAAAGACAGTGTAATATGGGAACTTTAATATGTCTCCTGATTTCTTTTCCTTGCAGTTATGAATATCGTTCGAGTGGTGCTGTATCTCCTGGTCAAACTCTACAGATGGACATTGCTGCCAGTTTCCGATCTTGTTTTGGTATGGCTGTACGAACGCGATTCCAGGGTTGTGCCTTCTGTGGACAATCCCCTCTTGCTGAAGAGTGCAACAACTCTGGCCAAGATGATCAGAAACCATGAGGTGACACTTTTTTTTCTTTGCTCATTTGAAGGGAAGGTGATCAATTTCTTGAACTGATTGTTAAAAAAAAAAAAAAGAAAAATCCCTCACTTTCTTTTTTATAATTATTTTCTATATTACATGTTGGTAAAGATGATTATGGAAGCTAATTTGACCTTAAGAACTGTCTCACAGTCTGTTATTAACTGAGGTAAGGATCACCATGTTAACTTTAATGCCTCCAAATCAAAACTTCTCTCTGTTAATCATCTTTGAGACCCTTTTCTGCTTCCCATCAGCATGGCTGATGCTAACCTCCAAGAGAGTGACTCATTGCCCCTTCTTGGGTTATTCTTGGCTGACATGAAATGGAAAGATGATATCAAATCCATTGCTAGATCTGCTAAGAAAGTTGGTTTACTGTAGCTTGCCTATTTGTAAGTCTACCATTTGTCCATGCTTTCAGTATTGCTACTACATGGTGCTCTTGCTATATATTTAGAGATTCTTGATAAAATCCGAAGAATCAGCAATATTATTGGTCCTGATCTGGCATCTCAGCTTCAGTCACTTTCCCACTGCCATAATGTTGCTTCCCTGTGCCTTTACTAATAAATAATTTTATGGTAATTGTTCGGTTAAACTTTTTGCTATTGTACCTAGATTTTGTGAATTTAAGAGCAGTGCTAGATTGGTAACAAGATTTCATTATTTCACAGTTGGATTAGTTAGATGTAACCATAAGTTCTATACTAACTTACTTTTTCCACGTGCTTCTCACATGTGGAATTCTCTTTCAGTTCCATGCTTTCTAGCTAACCTTGACCTTCAAAAATTCAAATGCACTGTCAGTCGTTATCTACTGTTTTCTTGATTACTCTTCTATTTTTTGCTCCCTATTAATGTTTTTCTTTTTTCTTATTCTTTCACACTCAGTAACCCCTTGTGTTCTAGCAGCTTTACTGCCTTGGATGGGGTGAAATAATAAAAAACAAAAACTTTTAACAAGATAAAGTGAGATATTATTGACTGCTTGCTATGATATGCATAATACTAATTCTGGATGTGAAATTAGTAAATACTTAACACTATAAATACCTCAGTGTATGGATCTGTTATAACAAATTTAATATAGGAGATAAAGAAATTAAACATAGAATAGGCTGTACAAAAATATTAGTTTCACTCAACACTGCAAGTTGCTACAGAACCAAAACATGAACCTAAAAACTATACTGTTTTCAATTTTGTTGGCATCAAAGAGATTATCCATTTATTGTTCGCCCTGTCAGCGGGGCTTCAGAATACGTCGACTGCACCTCTGCAGAGGGTAAAAGTCCCCCAAGGAGGCTACCTGTTGGCCATGGGTGACGACCCATAATGCCTGGGGATGGAATCCTGGTGGTTGAGAAGTTCATGACTCGGGTGCAAAGAGGTCATGTTCCTTCAACACACCACTTTGGCCCTTATCTAGGCGAGACAGGTGGTTGGAGAGGCCCGATCCGATCAATTGGCTGGTCCCGACATGCCCTAGCTCACATATGTCTCTTTCTATCTCAGAAGTATTATTGAAATATATTAGTGGAACATCTCACATCCCTTTACCTTACATGAGCTAGAAGGCGGGGGCTGAGGGTCAACTGTGTTGAGAGCAAAAGACTCTTTCATCACTGCTAAATTAAAGAGTTATACAACCAAAATTTTGCAGAGGCTTAAGACTCACTCTCAATATGAGTATACTGGTCGTGTATCCCCGTCTTAGCCAAGGCGAATGGGTTTCCCCCTTGGTTCATTCCCTTCTCAAGTTGGACTCCGTGGTGGGTGGTGGAGCACAGGGCCAGTGAAAATCAAAACATGGCATCTTTAAATAAAAAATCTAAAAGAAATTTATCGGAATCAGACTCTGAAGGGGAAATGGCACACTTCCCCAGATTCATTATCATTGAATCCCTGGAAGAGGTTTGCTTTGCTAAATTCTCCCCATTCTTGATCGAAAGAGTTATCTCTATACAAGCGACCTCAAAAATGTAAATAAATAGAGAAATGGAAATTTACAGGTTGAAGTGGATAGCAGGAGACAAGCAGAAAATCTCCTAAAAATGAAAAAAATTCATGATACCAAATGCAAAGCCTATCCACATGAGAAGCTAAACACTTCCAAAGGTGTAATCAGAAGCCAGGAGTTGGCTTTAGCTTCAGAAGAAGAAACAAGAGAGGCCCTAGGAAAACAGGGAGTAATAGATATAAAAAGAATAAACATAAAAAAGGGTGACAAGAAAATTGATACAAATACCTACATATTGACTTTTAATCAGTCCCAAATCCCTAGAACGGTCAAAATAGGATGCTATCTGGAGAAAGTGGATCAGTATATTCCAGCTCCCCTGAGGTGCTTCAAATGTCAGAAATTTGGATACCACAGGGATGCTTGCAGAGGACGACAGACATGTGCCAAATGTGGAGAGAAAGAACCAAAGCATAAAGAGGAGGAATGTTTGAAACCACCAAGATGTCCAAATTGTCAACAGGATCATCCAGCATATGCAAGATCTTGTGATGTCTACAGCAAAGAAAAAGAAATCATTACAGTAAAACATAAGAAAAATGTATCTTTCCTGGAGGCCAGGAAAATTGTAGAGGGCTATATGGGTGAGATTAGTTATGCTTTGGTTACACGGAGAGCTGACTCTAAAAGTAAAAAATATAGAACGCTAATTGAAAAACTCATAAAATTAGATTCAAGCGAGTGGACAAAATTCCAGGCAGAACTAAAAAAAGAATACACCAATAGTATTCAACAAACATTTCAATTGGAAGTTCTTGCTCAGAATAATAAAACCCATGATAAAATAAAGAATGAAAAAGAAATAGAAAAAAAAATGTCACAGACAGAGACCACTCCTACCAAAAAACAGAATTTGCAACAATCACCAATCTGTCCTTTAACTTCTAAAAGTAATAACAATGGGAAAAATAATACACAAAACCCTGAATCAAACAAGAACAAAGAAAAACGCCTATCACAATCCAAGAAATACCATACTCCATCTTCCTCACGGGAATGTTCAAAGGTCTCAAACTTAACAAGCCAACCTACAGAACCATCAACTTTGAAGATCGACACAGAAAACAGGTTTAGTTTTCTGAAAAGGATGGAAACCGATGAGCTGAGTATTAAAAACAAATCCGAAAAGAGTAATAACACCAATTCAGAGAAAGTTCACACCAAACAATGAAATTACAAAAGAATATAATCCTACAGTGGAATTACAGAGGAATTCGGACTAATTATGAGGAACTTCACCAACTACTGGTCAACCATAAACCCAAAATAGTTTTCCTACAAGAAACCTTAAAAGAAACAACCTCTATTAAATTCAAACAATACCATATGTATAACTATTTTAACAAAGATGGAAACAGAGCCTCTGGAGGAGTGTCGGTCCTAGTTAGGAAAGATATACCCCAAAGTTAAATTCAGATAGATACTGCAATTGTTATTAAAGCTACTCTGCATAAACCAATACACATCTGCTCCATCTACATCCCTCCACATGACCCCATCAGTGACTCTAAAATGAATAAACTACTTGAGCAAATATCAAAACCTTATTTATTGCTGGGTGACTTAAACAGCCACAGCACTGTCTGGGGGTGCCAGAAAACCAATAGAAAAGGTAAAGCCCTCGAAAAAAATCATTGAATCAAATAACCTTTGTCTACTAAACGATAAATCAAAAACATACCTCAACCCGTTCACAGGTTCTTACTCAGCCATTGACCTCACTCTATGCAATCCCATAAGCTATATGGACTATGGGTGGAAAGTTCATGATGATCTATGCGGTAGTAACCACTTCCCCATATTTCTTGAAACTCTACAACCATTTAAAGATGAAAAACTCCCTCATTGAAAACTTAACAAGGCAAACTGGGAAGTTTTTGAAACCCTCTGTGAACAAAAACTTTTTCCAGACTCTAAAATTATAGACCACACAAAATACTTTACCGAAACTCTAATCTCCATATCCAATGAATCCATTGGAAAAACCTCAAGCTCAGATAAACATAGAACTCCCTGGTTCAATGATGAATGCAAGACAGCTATCCTCCTTTGTAAGGCTGCCTTACGGAAATTTCATAAACAACCTACTACCATTAATCTCAACACTTTCAAACTGCTCAGGGCAAAAACCCAAAAAATCATTAAAGAAGCAAAAAAGGAAAGTTGGCAAAACTATGTCAATCAAATTGGCTTCTCTACTAAAACAAACAATATTTGGAGAATAATAAGGAAGATATCTGGAAAACCACAACCAATCACTTTCAGACATCTGAGAAAAGATCAGACAGAAGCAACTACAAAGGAAGACATCGCAGATATACTAGCCAAGACATTCTCACAAAATTCCTCACTTAACACCTCTAACCCACAATTCATTATAATTATATTTATTTGAAAAATAAAAACTTAATTTTAAGACAAATAATCTTGAAAAATATAATCTTCCGTTTACATTAGCAGAACTGAAAGTAGCAATCAAAGTATCACATGATACAGCAGTTGGCCCTGATGAAATTCATTATGAATTTCTAAAACATCTACCAAACAAATCACTGACCTACCTTCTCAAAATATTTAATGATATCTGGACACATGGGACAGTCCCAGAAACATGGAAAATAGCAACTGTCATTCCTATACTTAAATCTGGAAAAGACCGCACAAACCCATCCAACTACCGTCCAATAGCTCTCACGAGTTGCCTCTGTAAAACAATGGAATGCATGATTAACAAAAGACTGATCTGGTACCTTGAATCCAATAAACTTATCACCAGATCTCAATGTGGTTTTAGAAAACAGATCAACAATGGATCATTTGGTTAAATTACAAACCTCCATAAGAGAGGCCAATATCCAAAAACATCTTATAGCAATTTTCTTTGACCTGGAGAAGGCTTATGAAACCACCTGGAAGTTTGGAATAATGAAAGATCTCAATAAACTTGGACTGTGAGGTAGATTGCCAAATTTTATTAAGAGTTTTCTGTCGAATAGGGAGTTCCGAGTTCAAATTGGATCCACACTTTCAAACCTTCACAAGCAAGAAGAGGGAGTCCCACAAGGGAGTATCCTATCGGTGACATTTTTCAATATAAAAATTAACAGTATAACAAAGTGCCTCACTCCTGGAATTGATGACTATCTTTACGTTGATGACTTCTGCATCACTTCCGGATCAAAATATGAGGACTGCAAAATGCCCACTGCAACAATGCATCGATAAAATAATACATTGGATACATAGACACGGATACAAGATATCTAAAAGCAAAACAAAATGTGTACATTTTTGTCAACTGAGGAAAATGCACAATGACCCAGTCATAAAGCTGGAAGACACGAAAATACCGGTCATTAATTAGTATAAATTCTTGGGAGTTATATTCGAAAGGAAATTCTTTCATACCTCATATAAGACATTTAAAATCTAAAACGGCCTGTGCTCAACAACTCTTACAAGTAGTCGCCCATACAAAATGGGGAGCTGATCGTCAAGCCCTCATCAAGTTATACAGAGCCCTAATCCAATCCCAATTAGATTACGGTATATTTATTTACGGATCTGCCAGAAAATCTTACCTTGACCCAATTCACCATGAAGGACTAAGACAGGTCCAAGTAGCCTTCAGAACTTCTCCAGCTGAAAGTTTATACACTGAAACCCATGAAGCTCCTCTACAACTTAGATGTATAAAGCTGGTTCTCCAATATTACTTAAAATTGAAGTTGTGTCCAACCAACTCACCCAGCTTATGACTGCATTTTCAATTCTAAACATATGCAACAGTTTCAACCAAAAGAAAATGCAATCAAACCATTTGGTCTTCAAATGGAGACTATTCTCCATGAATCCAAAATTCCTATTAAAAGGATACATAAAAGTACACTCACACAAGTTCCACCTTGGACCATCAAAGAACCTCAAGTAGTCCTTCAATTAAACAAACTACCAAAAGCAAAAACACACCCAGCACCTTTCTGTAAAAATTTCATATTATCCTCTTAAACCATCCAGATCACCAATATATATTTACAGATGGATCCAAGGATGGCAATAGATCAGCATGTGCTTCTGTACTTAATAAAATTATATACCAAAAAGCCCTTCCTATGGAAAGTTCCATTTTTACAGCAGAAATCTTTGCAATTGATCTTGCTCTCAACATAATTTCCAATAACAAACACAACAAATTTATCATATTTTCAGATTCACTCTCGGTATTAACATCAGTGAAAAACAAACGTCTAGAAAACCCATTAATAGTTAAATTGCTGAGTTTTGTCTAGTCACAAAGATATAATTATGTGCTGGATACCAAGCCACATTGGAGTGCATGGAAATGAAAGCTGATTCGGCAGCAAAATTGGCCTTAGAGCTCAGCCCGGACAATATCAGTATTCCATATACGGACTTGAAACCTCAAATATATAAATTCTTTTTGACAAAATAGCAACAACGTTGGAATGGCAACACTAACAACAAACTCTACCAAATAAAGCCTACACTGGGAGAATGGAAGTCAGGCTTCAGAAAATCAAGGAAAGAACAAGTCATTATATCAGGCTTGCGTATTGACCACTCAAAACTCACTCCTTCTTTTATACTCACGCAGGAACAACCACCACAGTGTTTGACATGTCAAACACCTTATATGATCAAACATATTCTAATGGAATGTGGCGCACTAGCTAGAACCAGAGAGCGGTATTTTAAAACAGATAATATGAGAAATTTGTTTGAGAAGAAGGAAATGGGTAATGTTCTTCTTGAGAGAGACAGGGTTACATTCAAAAATATAATATCTCGTCATAACCCAGAATAATCAACCGATCAAGGTTGATATACCATAAAAAACTAAACAACCAAATCACTGTTGGATAAAACTACACTGGCCTTTTACCCACTGTAAATAAAACTGGTAGTGGAAAATTGCATCAATTGACTATAGAAACAAATCAAACTGCTTGATATAAATAATTAACGCATGCTAGATAGAAACATTTGAAATCACTTACAGAAGTAAGAATAAACATGCCGTGGCTCAAGGACATTATCCCTAAATTGTGTATACAAAGTGTATATATTTTTAATATATATGCGCAGCCTGGATTTGGCATTAAGTGACCCATAGTGGTTGATATGCAAACAACCAACCAACCAACCAACCAACCATTTATTGTATTGTCCTGGGTATGATGGTAAACTGCATCTGGCAGCAAGGCCTCTGATTTGGAGGTTGTGAGGAGCATGGAACCACCTCTTAATTGCTGTTGTTCCCAGGTCCACCCTGACCCAGAGTGGTAGCACTTGTTAGGGTCCCAGCTATGGGCAAATAGTTAATCCCCAAACTGGGATCAAAACATTATGAAAGTATAAAAATACACTTTTATAAAAATATATACATAAAAATATTTCTTTATAGAAATATATACATTTCTGAAAGAAAAATATTACCAACAATACTTTTTTGAAGAAAAAAGAATTTATTACCATAACACATTTTTGAAGGAAAAAAATTCTCAGCAAAACATTTTTGAATACAAAACTAGAAGACATTCTCAGTTTTCTAAAATAAAAAAAATTTTTTTTTAAATTTTCATTAAAATCTATCTAAATCAACCTTTTCACTATAATTGAACATTAAAAAAAATATCTTAAAACCCCGCCTTTTTGGCATTAAAATAACCCACAGAGGTTGATATGTCATTAAACAAAACTCAAACCATTTATTGTATATAAGACATTAGTTTGTGTATATTCATCAAATAAATTTGTACTACTGTTTCCAGGTATGAGTATGTCACTCTCACGTGTGTATATTAGGCAGCCAAGTAACTTATAGCAATTAAAAATTCTGATGATACTCTTGTTTATCAACAGGTCCATTGAAATCCAAAAGGGGTGAAACTAGAAAAAAACAAAAATACAAGAGGCTACTTTAATCTGCATAACAAAATAAATAAAAAGGTAAAAAGGAAGAAAAGAAGAAATATGATCAAGGGGCTAAAGGTTGAATATAATCGTGAGAGTTAAGGATCTAAATGGGTAAATGAGGTAGCAATTAGTTTGCTTACAGGAATAGGCTATAAAGTTTGCTTACAGGAATAGGCTATAAAGTTTGCTTACAGGAATAGGCTATAAAGTTTGCTTACAGGAATAGGCTATAAAGTTTGCTTACAGGAATAGGCTATAAAGTTTGCTTACAGGAATAGGCTATAAAGTTTGCTTACAGGAATAGGCTATAAAGTTTGCTTACAGGAATAGGCTATAAAGTTTGCTTACAGGAATAGGCTATAAAGTTTGCTTACAGGAATAGGCTATAAAGTTGGCAATAAGAAGTCTACAGAGTGGAAGAAAGTTACATGAAGTTACAGTAAGACAAACTGTGAGAACTTGTTACTTTTACAATTAGTGTTCTAATCATGTGACACAGATTTGAATCTCCCCATCATGATCAGTCAGTTAAGTGCCATACATGAAACACGCTTGGGCAATCATGTGTTGAAAGAGGCATGACTGACTGGGCAGAAGATTATCCCACAGTAGTTTGCCATAGTTTTCTGTGGTAGACTGGTTGCCAGCCAAGGCTATAGAACCCAATCTGTCCTGTTATTTAACCCATAACTGGAAGGAAGAGACGGATTAATACCTTTCTCAAGGGCATTTGCACGTATCCACATGTATGATACCATTAGGAAGTACTTGAAAACCATGCCATACATTGACTTCAGCCTTGTGTACTGTCTCTTGATATGGATCTGTATCCCAGACAGCCAGATGTGGCAATCAGAACTTTGAAGACAAAATCCTGTTCATCAGCAGGTTTATTAAAAGCCAAAAGAGTGAAACTAGAAAGAAAAATACAAACTTGAGACTAGTGTAAATAACAAAAAAAAAAATAAATAAATAAAAAGGAAAGGATGAATATTACAAAAGGTCCAAAGGCAGAACATAACTGAAAGTGAGGTTCTAAATGGATAAAGAAGGTAGAAAGTCGTTTACTTACAGGAATATATTATACAGCTTACAATAATCTAAACTTATTTATAAATTGAACTTTGTCTGTGTATGTGTGTGTCCGTTACCTATAGACTCCGAAACGGCTGAACCGATTTTCTTGAAAATTTACACAATTGTACTATAAGCGTCTGCGAGTGTTCTTAGCTAGGTTTTGTGTCGAGTTACCCAAAATAAATATCGATAATCGAAAAAATTGGGTTATAGAAGGAGTGGTTCGATTTTAATCAAATTTGATACACTGATAGACAGACATAAATGATATTCAGAAGTTTCAAGGTTGCAGTTCTTACAATAGTGCAGAAAATCGATTTTATATAAAAGGCAAGATGTTTGTGTGTGTGTCCGTTTATCTACCTGTATGTATGTATTATTTTATTTTCCAGCCCTTTTATTTTAGTTTTTGCTTCGGGTTTGGCTCTAAATAGGTATAATTGTAGTTCTTAGTCTCAGCCATGATACCATTTACTCAGAGGACTTATTTAGCTTTCAAAATTCAGTTTACGATGAAAAAAAATTATTTGATATCGATACCAGGAAATCAAAATTTGACTTACATCCATTCATTTTTCTCTGCCAAGAAAATCAGTATTCAATATTCTGGCTTTTACCTGGATTCGAAAACTGAATACTAGTATCTAAACTTATTTATAAATGGAACTTTGTCTGTGTGTGTGTGTGTGTGTGTCCGTTACCTATAGACTCCGAAACGGCTGAACCGATTTTCTTGAAAATTTTTTACACAGTTGTACTATAAGCGTCTGCGAGTGTTCTTATCTAGGTTTTGTGTCAAGGTACTCCCGATAAATATCGAAAATCGAAAAAATCGGGTTATAGAAGGAGTGGTTCGATTTTAATCAAATTTGATACACTCATAGACAAAGATATATGAAACGATTTTCAGAAGTTTCAAGGTTGCAGTTCTTACAATAGTGCAGAAAATCGTTTATATATAAAAGGCAAGATGTTTGTGTGTGTGTCTGTTTATCTGTCTGTATGTTTTTTATACAAATCCACAATTTTTATCCAATTCTCACCAAACTTCACACAAATATTCTTTAGGCTGAGTCTGAACTCCAGGACCATGGATTAGTTTTAAAGCTTTCATTACACCCAAGCAATGCCGGGCTATACTGCTAGTAAGTCTATAGAAAGGAAGTTACAGTAAGATACAGTGTGAGATAGTCAACGTATAGTGAAAGGAGTTCTCCAGTGTGCATTAGAAGAACTTCCTACATAATGGCAAGACATTAGTGGTAATGGTATCTTCATCTAGCTAATGTCTTGCCAGTATGTGGGATGTATTTCTGCCACACCCTGTACATGAAGTGCATCAGCAAGAATAAATGTATATGAAGTGGTTATCTTAAATGTTCAAATAAAAATAAGATATCAAAAGAAAACAACACTTAGAGAAAACGTTTATGAAGTTACATATTGGTGGTGTTATCATTTGGTGGGGTGTAGAATCTGGAGGATGAGAAAGTAGGGACTGCGTCATTTCATCCCATGGTTTATTGTGCCAGTTCCCACAATTATTAAGGGCTAAATAGGGGTCAAAATGATGACTAATCATAAAATGTATTTAAATTAAAAAAGAGGAAATAAAATAAATTCACTGTACTGTTATGATAACAGAACAAAATTAATGCGGGGAGAAACACATTTTATTTCAAATAATTTCTTTCTTTCAATGTTTTGTAGATTTGCTTGGATCAAATATAAACAAAATTATTAATTATTATTTTTTTTTAAGTAAACATAATTTTTCAAATGAATAGTTCGAAGATTTTTGCTAGTACGAAAATTGGTATTATTAATGTTTCTAGAATTTTAGCTTATATTCTCCTGGCATCAGTTTAAATTGGCATAAGTTATAACCATTTTTGCTTGTATTTTCTTGACTTGGGGTGAAAACTTGGAAATTTCCAAGATATTTCAGTGAAATTTTCTCTTTTAGAAATTATGGTTTATAATTATAGTTCAGATGATCCGTTAACAAAAGAAGGAATCAGTTTAAACCAATGTCAGTTTATCAGCCAACTGTTCTGGTTTGAAGTAAATCTCAGAATATCATTTAAAATTTATTTTCTTTTTCTGTCTAATTTTCTGGGAGCAGAGGGGATTATTATTCACACTATTTACATGCAGACTTTTGTCCTTGTCGTTATCATGTTTCATCCAGTTTACAGTTGTAGCGATTTACCTAGGCATGGACAGTGGAACAAGAACAATCTGTCCTCGTAGATTAAATAAAGAGTTCCATTCAGAATTCCCTGTAAGTTACCTAGATCTATATACACCTGATGAAGACTAGATGGTACAACAGTCGAAATGTTGTGATAACAACAACAAGGACAATAGAATGTTTAAAGATTCTTAATTTATTTTTCTTAATTTTATTTATTTTTACTAATAATGATGGCTAAACTAAAAATTTGCTCTGAAATCACTATTTTCCATTTTAAATTTGAAAACTAAAATAGTTCATTTTTTATATTTAATTATTATTAGTTTTTCTTTCTTAGTTTTCCTTTTATCTATTTTTTTATTTATTTATTTTATTTTATTTTTTTAGGATGATTCTCAGAATCACAAAAATCTCAATAAGTATATGATATATTTAAATTCAGACTATTTGGCAGCAATTTTATTTTAGGTGTTCATGATAATGATAATCACCAACTTAATGCTGGAAATAGGGTTAGACGTAACAGTTCTTTTCCCTATAGATTATCACAAATATAAGTAATAAGAAAAGAGGGTTTGGAGAATCTGGCACACAGAAGAAATTGAAGGCAAAAAAAGACAGACAGATAAGCGGCAAGTAATATACCTAACATTAACAAACTTGTGTAAATGAATGTCAGAAAATAAACTGGGAGAGATAATAATATTGCTGAGTGCTACAAGAAATAGGAATTTGTATAGACCCATGATTAAGCACATCCTGAAGAATTTTTAATAGGATTGGTTTTTCTTTGTTCTTTACAGATAAAAAGTGAGGAAGTTGTGCGGGCATTTATTGAACGGACCAAGATCGTAAATCCTATAGTGAATGCTATCTGCCAAAATCGTTATGATTTGGCATTGGAGGAAGCTCGAAAAGTAGATGACTTGCTGTCCCAATCTGAAATTGCTGATTCTTACTCTGTGAAAAATGCACCATTTCTTGGAGTGCCTCTTTCTGTCAAGGAAGCATTTGCATTGAAAGGTGGGCTAGCTATTTCTTTTTTTAATTTTATTTTTTAATGCAGTTATAAAATATAATACAGGTTGAGAATCGTTTATGTGAAATTCTTGGGACTGGAAGTTCTTCAGTTTTCAATTTTTTTTTTTTTACAGATTTTAAAATACAGGTTATTTAATTTGTATATAACATCTATAAAATGGGGCAGCTTGGAAATGGAGCCCATGTATAAACAAAATATTCCTTTACATTTCATTACACAGTTTATACATATGCCCTGAATGTAGTTTTATATAAAATTGAATAAATTTTGTGTACATACAGATATGAGTAATGATGCTAGTAATGTAATGCTTACATGGATTTTTAAGTGGTGAAACTAAGATTTCATGTAAAAATGTTTTATACTTTCTGTACATGTACAAAAAAAACATGATCGCTACTTACAAAAACTTTGAATAATATCTTTATTGAGCATGAAATATCTATTAAATAATCTATGAATAAAGGTATTGTTGTGACAATCACTAACAAAAAAAAAAAAAACTGGCACCAACTTAGGCGACATAATTGGGCTTTCTGAAATTTGTAATTTGTGGCAAGTCATATCAGCACCTTTCAGAGTTTGGAGGTTTTTGAAATTTAAAAGCAATGTCATTTCCCAAGGGTATTTCCGTGAAGTTAAGCAATGTGAAGCCTGGTCACTTTGATATACCAGGTGTTAGAGGAAGCTTAAATTTGGTGATCTTGTGAGAACTGGTCTTTCAACATTTTCGTTTTTGTTTTTTAATGCAAGGCTCACGAATCACTCAAAGTAGATGGTTATTAGCGAAGGAAAGAACAAGCATTAGGAATATAAAACTAGAGCAGACCTTAACAAGACATAGAAACCCAATCCTGAACAGGAAATATGGCCATAAGCTTTACACTTTATATAAAAATTAAAGTGAGTGAGACACTTAGAAGGATCCAGAGTCAAAGTTCTGTAGCACAAGGATATTTACCTCTCCACAAAATTATTGGGAATTTTATTAAAGAAAATGTGTTTCTTGGCAGGAATCCAAACTGCATTCCCTTTTTACTGTGAAATCAGAAATAAATGCAGAAAAATTTCATTGAGAGCCATACAGTTCATTAAAAGGCTAATTGAACATTACCTTTTAGTAAGGACCTCTATGATTGAAACAGTAATGCTATACCTAGTTGGGGTGGGAAGAAAAGACAGATTCTTTTTGCTTTTCCTAGGGTAATAGTGCAAAAAAGAAATGTGAACTTTGCTCACTCACTCCACTTTTCATATCATTTATCCATTATACTACCTGAAAATCTACCTTGTTGGCATTACGATAACGATCCCAAGACCTGTAAACCACTAGGGTTGTAGAAACACCACATGTACTGCAGGTGCATTATCACTGATGATACCTGGGCAAGATAACCAGCCTGGAGAGTGTTGGGCTCCATCAGCTTTTGAATTTAGAGTTTTTCTTTCTCCTAGACTAGTTGCCATCTAAAGCTATAAAATCCAGTCTGCTCTGCTATTTACCTACTGCTGTAGGTCAAGAGAAAAGAATATATATATATATATATATATACACACACACACCTTGCCTATTATCTCATCGCTATCACAAGACCCATAACCCATTAGAGTCATAGTAGCACCATGTGTACTGCAGCCACAATATCAGTGGTGTTTCCTGGGCAAGATAGTTTTGATAGAACCTGACACTCTCCAAACCAATTTTGAATTCAGTGCTTTGCTCTCTTACACTGGTTGCCACCCAAGGCTCATTAGACCAGGTCCATATTGCTATTTACCCATATCTGGGAGAGAGAAGAAATGGACTCCCACCCTTTCCAAGCTCACAAAAGGTAATAGTAATAAAAATAGTAAAAAAACAAAAAAAAACATTAAAAGTAAATAAAATCAGAATGGAAGCATCAGGTTTTACATATAGCGTTGACTCAAGTGCATGTATTTTGGTAGAAATGAAATTAGAATGACCAGTAGATCATATTCTAAAGTTTTGACTTACTACAAGTTGCACTGTCTCTTATCAAGAAAAATTGTGCTCAAAATTAACTGCCCTAATTACCACAGTGTTTACTTTTCTGAAAAATTACAAATAAGAAATGAAACATAAAGTTTTCAAACGAGCGCCCCCCCCCCTACTTTTCATTTTTCTGTTTTCAATTTTTAAAATCTCTTCTCTAGGTATGCCAAATTCTTCTGGATTGAAGAGTCGCAGAAACCTAATTGCAGAGGAAGATGCAGATGTTGTGCATAACCTGCGCAAAGCTGGTGCCATTCCATACGTAGTGACCAATATTAGTGAGCTCTGCATGTGGTATGAATCAGCAAACAAAGTCTATGGACGATCAAAGAACCCCTATCACACTGGCCGGATTGTTGGAGGCAGTTCTGGTAAATCTCTTTTACATTATTATTCCCCCCCCCCCCCCCCCCAAACCAAAGTAATTTTCTTAGTTTGGTAACAATTATATTACTTAGCTAGGATTTATTTATTTAAATGCCTGATGTTTTGTCTTTTTTTATCATATTTGTTCAAGTTATAATTTTGAAAAACTTGGAAAATAAAAAGAAAAAAATTAACTTTGTTTTTTAAATTTGAAAACTAAAATAGTTCAGTATTTATATTATTCAGACTATTGTCCTCATCTTTGTTGCCATCTGTACAACGTTTCGCACAAATGGCAGCAAAGATGAGAACAATAGTCCAAATAACGTAAAAAATAGACAAATACTAAAATAGTTCATTTCAGAATCACAAAAACAAACCAATAAGTATTAATATATTTAAACTCAACATATTTTTGCAGCAATTGTTCTTCCAAACCAGTTTTATTAGAAAGAATAGTTATTTTATGTCTATTAAATTTATTGATCATCTTTTCTAATATGTGAATAACATTGTCATGGATGTGAGAAAATAAAAAGAGAATAAAAGAAAACCAAATGTATTTTAAGTGGTGCATTATTGTAAAAAAACTAACAGTTTTCATTTTTCACTTTGTACTTATTTTATGATGTAAGATAAGAAAAGCATTTTTATCCGCTATAAGTATGGTTGATGATAACCTCCAGGAAAGCCACTCATTTTGCTTCTTTGGTCTTATGTTTTCTACTGACATGAAGTTGACTGGTTATATTGAATCAATTGCTAGGTCTGCTGCTGAGAAGATTGGTTAACTGTGTTGTGCGAGACAATTTTGGTGATCTGGCTATATATCTCAAGATTCTCCACAAAATCCAAAGAAGAATCAGTAATGTTAACAGTCCTAACCTGGCAACTTGGCTTCAATCACTTTCCCTTTTCCGTGACATGGTTTCCCCACCTCTGTTTTTACTGTATGAATCTTAGCACACTACTAGATTGGCAAACTAGGTCTCTTCATTTTGCTGTTGAAATAACCAGATGTAACCATAAGTTCTATTTCAATAATTTCTTTTTATGCATCTCTTGACTGTGGAAGTTTCTTCCAGTTTCTTGTTTCCCTGCCACTTATGATCTTCAAACATTTAAAAGAAACTTTAATCACCATCGTCTGTTTTGCTGAAACAGTGTTCTTTTATTGGTCTTCTCACAAATGTCCTCTCATTATATTTCCATCCCAATAACCCCTTGTGTCTTAGGGGCATTATTGCCTTACTTGGAGTGAAATGATTAAAAAAATATATACAATAATGATTTTGAGGATAATTTTAAAAGCTATTTTTTAAACATGGCTATACTAAAAGAAACTAGAACATTAAAATCACCTATTATGAAAGAAAATGTTTTTTATCATACAGTTCTCATTAAGAGAAAGAAAATTTCTTTGTGTGTGTGTATATATATATATATATATATATATACACACACACACACACACACACACATGATTTTTTTCATGCACATACATTCATACATGATTCTTTCATTTTATTAAAAGAAAAAGAAAATCATTACATCGCTTGTCATGTGTATACAATATTTGCTAAATATTTTAACGGGAAATGTATTTTTTTGCTGTCATTCACACATACTAACATTACCAATATATACACACACTTAATTTGTCTATAGTTTAAATATGCTTGACACGCATTATTTTTGCTTCCATATACTTAGATTCATCATAAACATCTAATGTGTTTTACACATGGCACGCACACACACACACACTTAAACAGGCACAAGTTTTTTCTCTACATTTAATATTCATCCATTGCTTTATTACACGTGACACATATCTGACCAATGAAATCATATCTCAATCAACATACTATCCCTGGGATTTTTAAAAAGATTTAAAAATCATTTGTCTTTAAAAAATATCTCTGAAGAAGCTTGTTAAATTGAAACTTTTTCTACCTGTTCTTTAGTTATTCTATTCATATATATATATATATATATATATATTTTCTAAACATATACTGTTAAATATAAGAGACAATGAATGTCTATTATGTTTAATCATGAGCCGTTCTAAACATTGTATTTTGGCTTTAATTTCAGTTGAAAATAAAGACAAAATTTTCTCCAACATTTGGATAATTTTTTATTAATTTGCTTCTAAGCTTTCGGCTCACATGAGTCATCTTCAGAGAGGTTATTTAGACAGTAATACAATAACATCCACCATCACCGACGATTTTATTTTGTGTTGACATAAAACTCCGCTAGGCAACAGCAATAGTTACCAAAAATAACAAATGCAGTTCTCAAATTTGCAATGTGGTTCTATGACGTCACACCGCGTGATAGCGTGAAATGACAACAAAACCATGTATTCAAATGCAATGTCACGTGTCATGTCCGGATTTAAAGGTGATTTTATTAAGCGTTGGTTGTTTTGATTTGATGTACATGGCCTCCAATATCTGAAGGTTCCTCTTACTTTGTGTATGAGTAAGGATCACCGTATTTTTTACCAAAATCTGTCTGATATTACCTACATGTTTATGCTCAACAATTGTTCTTTCAATGTTGAAACAAATTGTACTACATTGTACATATAATATATATATATATATATATATATATATATATATATAAAACAAAGGATAGTCCAAGTTCATTCATGCTCTTGTGGTATTCAGACAGCTAGAACATTCTTGTTGTCATAAGGGTGTGAAATTCAAGTAATATTTCGGTCTGTCCTTTGTTTAGTGTCGATATTGTGAAGCATTTTTGGTCTGTTTAGATAATCTGAGTGTTGAACACTTTACTGAGTTGGTAGGAGTTTTTGCCTCTTGAACTTTTTGCTTTCCCTATTCGAAGTTTTTTCTTGTCTAACGTGTTAGGTCTTCTGGCAACTTGTCTGTTGATGACACCAACATATTTGGGTAGTGTGTGTGTGTGTTTTCATATTTTACTAATATTTTCAATTTTGCTATTTTGTTTTCTATCCATTTTTATTTTTATGATAGATTTTTTTCTTATGACCATATCAATCTTATATAATCCTATGTCTAGAATGACTCAGTTTCATGCACTATGCAATCATCAGGTGCATATTATAAACTGACCATTTGTAGATTTTAATTTTTAGTTTTGGTTCTTGTGTTGTTTATGGTTGTAATAAATTATAAATCAGGGATGCCATTTTTTAATTTATTAAATGTATAATTTAATTTGGTTTAGACTGAAATTTAAACATGAAATAGTAAAACATAGTTAAATATTAAAAGGTAAAAATTTGTTATGGGCAGAGGTTGTATGTGTAGTTCAAGGGGGACCACTTGTAGTGTATTTTTAGAGAATGAAAAACATTATAATCAGTCTTGCTTAGGCTACTCACCAAGATGTCTGTTACAAATACTCTAAACTGACTCCAACAATTGGAAGAAAAAAGTTCATTCCAAGCCTTTCAAAAACAACACAAAGATAAATTACTACATAACAGTCAAAATATGAAGAAAAATAACAATAACAGAAACAAAAACACTCTTGAAAATGACTATAAAAGTAGCTAAAAGTGCTTGGGATAATAAAAATTATGGACAGTTTTTATATTCTTTAACTCCTACATAAAATGTTAAGATGTTGGTGAAACTTCATTCAGAATATTAAAAAAAAACTGTTTATAACAGAGGGATTTTAAAACTGGAAATCGATTGAGAATAGATATATCAAATCACACATAACACAATACAGAATTAGGAATTAAATCACATATGCATAAAACGATTATATACATGGAAAAAGGAGGAAATGATATACATGTCCAAAACAACACCCAGACAGAACTGTGTACCACACACATTATTTAGAAAAGAATATATGCATACACAAAAAAAGGGCGAATAGGAAAAGAGTAACAAGAAAGGGGACAGAAACTCATACAGTCACAAGTTTTAGCTAATACAATACATTTTTTTTCTTTTTAATTTTTCAAAAATTTTCATTATAAAATTTTTATTAAAAATTATTTTTCTTATTTGAACCATAGAAAAGTGAAAGTTAAATTCACTTAGACTATGCTAAAGATAGATTCTAACAAGAGAAGTGAACATTATATCATTTGAACAAGACATAAAAAGATAGACATATACAATATGAACACACTGACATAATCTTCATAAAAGATATAGAGGGGAAGAAAGAAAGAAAAATAGATTTAAAAAGAACAATTGGGGACAGATTTTACACTTATGTTAACATTAGCCAAGAGATAAATTTTAAGCATAGATTTTTATTTTTTCTAAACATTTCTCTGTCTTTAAAAATCTTTTCCAAAAAAATCCTTTACAAAAGAAAAGAGGTTTACAAGAGAAAATATTATGCGGAAAATTAAATATAATAATCCAGATAATGATGGAGCCAATGTAGTAAAAACCACGATATACAGTCACAAGTGTTTTACATTACAAAAACAAAATCAATCTTCAACTGATTTAAATAAAATATTCTGAATGAAATTAATATTTATTCATCGGCAGTCTGAACGAGGCAGTTGTAAAAAAAATTATTTTTTTTTTTACATTGCTGAAATAATTCTGAATTTATAACCATTATGTGCTGAGTTTTCCTCTCAATATATTTGCTCTGGATAATATTCATTAAGCTCTTTTTTTTTTTTTTTTTTTTTTTTTTTTAATTGATATTTTATATTAATTAGATAAAATCTTTTGGATTAACTTCTCCATCTTTACAGGTTGCCATTCTCTCTTAGTGTTGAGTTCTGATAATGTTTGTTGTTTTTCAGTGGTTTTACTGAGAAAATGTATTTTGGTAAGAAGGTTTTCTTCTCATAAAGTGCTTGATATTGGGGTGAAGATATCGGTATCCTCATGAAACTTCGAAGTCAGCATGAATCTGCTTTGACAGACACTTATATACTCACACACGCGTTGGCTCCTATAGGAATCTCATCCACCCTTTGTAGTCTTGTTTTTGTCCTGTGGTATGACATACCAACCACCTCACCAGCAGAAAAGATGGTGGGATCGGGGGGGTTAGATGCCAACTGCCCATCGGTGTTGCAGTTTGTACTGGGTTACATGTTACCAGTAGCAGGTCTAAACTGATCTCAAAGATTTCAAATTTTAGAGGCTCTTTTTCTTTTTATGAGGGGCTTCAGTCAGGGAGAAAATCCTAATCTCTATATTTTTTTTCTGTAAGAAGATCAATGTCCTGTTTTGTTACTGCTACAGCCAACTCCTTCATGACCTCTTGGAAATTTTTTCTCTGCAGACTGCTCTCTCCAAACACTGAGTGATTTTGAAACCACTAGTTACTAGTTACCTAAGCTAAGTTTTTTTTTTTTTCCTACCAATTTTTTGTACTGCATTGATGCTAGACTCAGAAATAAAACTAAAAAATAAAACAAGGTAGAAAAGGGAAATAAAAGGATTAGTTATTAATTGTAAAAAGACAAAATGCATTTTTTTCTTTTTAGTTAAGTTTTTTATCTGTTCACCTGAGTAATTTAGTAATAGACAACAGAAAATGTAACAGCTTTCAAACAGTGCATTATGAAAGATGTCTTTCTAAAACTGAGAAAAGTATTAAGAAACAGAAAAATGTGTTTACAAACAAAAATAAGTGATGAACTTTTATGTAATATCTAATTTCCTATATGGCAGTGAATGCTGAACAATTTCTTTATAGAAATGACTTGATAGGGTAGAAATGTGGTTCTTTTAACAGATGCTAAGAATATCATGGCTAGAATATCTGAACAAACAAGGAAGTCTTAAGAAAAATTGGAACTACAAGGAAACTTATACTTACAATCAGAAAGAGACACTTGAAGTTTCTGGGACACATGAGGAAAGAGGCCTAGAAAATTTAATGTTCACAAGGCATATTAAAGGCAAGAGAAAAAAAAAGCAGGTTATCTTCTTAATGTGTTTGAATGAACGGCAGATAGGGATAACACTGAATGGTAAAACATCAAAGTTACTTAGAGCAGCAAAAAAAAATGTTGTAGAGAACCATGATTCCCTATGCCCCGAAGGGACATACCATATGAAAGAAGACTTAAATAAGAATATTCAACAGGTAAGAGATATTGTTAATTATGTATATAGCAACAGAATTAAAAGAAACTTAGCTTCTGTATTTGCTTGAAACATAAACCAAAGAATTGTTTCTTCATGTGTGTTGTATGTTTTTTTTCTTCTTTTTTTTACAGGTGGTGAAGGTTGCCTTCTTGGTGCTGGAAGTTCTGTGATAGGAATTGGTTCTGACATTGGTGGCAGCATCAGAATGCCATCCTTTTTCAATGGAGTTTTTGGTCACCGCACTTCAAAAGGTTAGCAAAATTCTGTTGAATGATTGATATTATTATTTCCTTGGGTTTCTGTTGTATACACATTTCTTTCCGGGTCCCAACCAGAAACCTAAAGTCATAAATGGATTCATGGCATTTTCCACTGATCGTTTTTTTTTTTTATTAATATAAAAAAAAAACAAAAAAAAACCTACTAAGAACACACATTTTACATGGATAAAGCTCTTCATAATGTATGAACTGAACTTTTGAGTATAATTTTTTAAATATTTCTTTAAGGTATGGTCTACTGGGAATGGATGTTCATTGTGGTGCAGTAGATATTGGCTGGGAACAAGAAATCAGGGAGCCAAGTTTGAATTCCATTTGAATTTCTTGCATTCACTTCTGCACAAATACCCTTGGGAAAGGTATTACTCACTCTTCCCTCCAGTTATGGGTTAAATAATAGAACAGATTGGGTTCTATAGCCTTGGCTAGCAACCAGTCTACCACAGAAAGTAATAGCAACCTACTGCAGGATAATCATCTGCCCAGTCAGTCATGTCTCTTTCGAGACCTGATCGTCCAAAGCATGTATCACGTATGGCTCTTAACTGACTACTAGGAATCCCTTCAATGAGTCTACTGAAGCTTTTTTCAATCAATCCAAGGACTCCAATTACAACTGGAATTATTGATATTCTCTTATGCCATGTTGCTGACATTTCTATTTTAAGATTCTTGTACTTCGGTAGTTTTTTTTTTTAAGCTCTTCAAATATACATTACAATCTGCAGAGACTGCCATGTCAGTAAGAAAGCACATTCTGTTCTTGGTGTCTTTGATCATGATGTCTAGATGTTTAACTTTGATTGCTCTGTCTGTGTTTATTTTAAAGTCCCATGAAATTGTTACAGATCCTATGTCTGTAACTGGGTCTGGGTGATGTTTATACCAGTTTCTTGTAGTTTCCTTCCTATAAAAGTTGCATAATTTCCAGTGCAGGCATTGGCCCACTCTGTCATGCTGAATTCTATATTCAGTTGGTGCTAACACTGTACAACCTGATACAAAATGATCTATTGTTTCTGGATTTTTATCACAGAATCTCTATTTGGAGTCAACACAATTTTTCATGCAGAGCAGCATGTCAACAAAGTAAAACTGGGGAACAAATACACAAAACCCAATATATCCATCATAACAACCATACTGATAAGTGTATATTGGGCACATGTTACACAGCATAGTCACAACAAATGATAATGTTATTACATTAAAAAGTTCTGACCTTATTGTTATACATAAGTAGAATAGCAAGTGTAAAATTATGTATTTTGTTGTTCCATACAATACAAGAGTGGATTCCAAAGAAACTGAAAAGATAGAAAAATACAATAATCTTATTATCCTTGGTATGATGATAAACTACATCCAGCAGCAGGACCTCTGATCAGAAGGTTTTGAGGAGTGTGGAACCACCTCTTAATTGCTGTTGTTCTCAGATCCAGTAGCACCCTTTTTAGGGTTTCAGTCTATGGGCAGATAGTAAACCCCCAAACACTATGAAAGTATAAAATTACATTTCTCTAGTAAAAAAATACTAGCAATACATTTTTATATCAAAACATTACCAACAATACATATTTATAGTGAAATTACTAACAATATATTTTTAAGGTAGAATTATCAACAATAAATTTTACAGTAAAATGACCAATAATGCATTTAATCTTTAGTTGACGCCATAAAACTATGTTTTAAATATTTAGATTTTGTCATTAAATAACTCACAGAGGTTGATATGCCACTAAACAAAATCAACCAGCCAACCAATATGAAAGAACTCTTTCATAACATTAATCTACATAATATCTTTCAATTTCTTGGATAAATCAATCTGTATTTCAAAATATGACTTCAACAAAACAACATAAAAAGCACATATCACCGTCTCTAGTAATTAGGTCCATACAAAAATAGTGAACCCCTAAACAAAAATCAACATTACACTTTTATAATAAAATGACCAACAAAACATTTTTATAGTAAAATGAAAATCAATGCAACACTTAAAAAAAATATAAAAATAAATTTTTATAGTAGAAATATCAACAATACATTTTATGATCTACAAACTATATATCTAAAATAACATATCTTTTTGTTAAAATATGAAATTATGTACAAAATATGTGGTTGAAGCCATAAGATTGTTCAAAATACTTATATTTCGACATAAAATAACCTATAAAGGTTGGTATGCCAATAAACAAAATCCACCAACCTGTTAACCAACCACAATCTCACCAGGGAGTTGAAGTAGCTATGGAACATGAATGTAGAACTAATTTCTGTAGTAATGTGTGTGCTTGTGTGATACCTTCATTATCTGCCTATGGTTCACAGGAACCACAGATAGTTTCCTTCTCTGTTCTGCCCCCATGTTGATTTTTTTTTTTTTTTTTTAAGAGATCCTCTTACCCACTATCATTTTGATTTTGAAAAATATACCTATTTCTAAAGTCAATGGGATGAATGACACCTTTTTTTTTTTTTTTTTTTTTTCAAAATACAAGTCTCTTTGAAAACGAGTTTAATAGTAGACAGCAAACTTCATGTATCTATTTCATTCATTTAATTAAAGTGTTTTTGTTTTAAGTTTGATGAACGAGACAGCCAAGGCAACTTGAGAATCACATCTAGGTACTTGGGAAGAGCACTGTCAATCAGAAAACATTTGAGCAAACTGGATTACCTGACTTGAAAGTATTTCTAACTGAGCCACATGTGCAAGGTTATGCACAGCTTTTATCAAAACCTATTACCATATCATGTACATTTGGCTGTGTTGCATGTGCCTGGTATACCTGTTGTGAAGCTGATATCAGGTGAACAAATTGACCCTGCAAACTTTTGTATGAGTGAAAACAGTAAATACAATGAGGAGACATAGGCAAAGATGTTCAGTTTCAGTCAATTTTATTGTGATAAAATCAATGAGCAAACAGCATGAAATAAATCAGAATAAGGCTGGAATGTGATTAGCGGTTGGCAGGATCAGCTTGGGCTGGAACATTGTCGTCGGGAACATTGTCAGCATCTGGCAGGATTGATACAGGCTGGAATGTCATCATCAATTGGCAGGAAACATCAGCGTCTGGTATAAAAGGCACAGGCTGTGAAGTCATTAGTGTCTGGTGGAATCGACACAGCCTGGAATATCATCAACCAACAGAAATGGCACAAGCCAGAAGCCATCACCAGTCAGCAGGAACGTCATAGGCTGGAATGTTGAGGTTGATTCTCAGCTGCAGTTGAACGTTGTCCAAGGAAGACGGGTTCGGTTGCGGCCTAGCACACGTACATACCCCGGTAGGTGAGCAAGCTAGCATGTGTTAAACAGGATCCCTGCAAGATAGCACATGCAAAAGCCATGTAATTGGACTTGAACAGTCGTCATCTCCTTTGCCGGATCAGCCATGAGTAATGGGATCTCAAGCAAATTAGACTATTCCACCTCCAAAGCAGAGTTAAACCTAAAGTGGGACCAGCTGCTCACTAAAACACAATGCACTCCAGGAATTAACCGCAAGAAGCAGATTTGCAAACAAAGCTTATGCCTAGCTGGAGGTGGCCAGAGAGCAGAAAGTGAGTTTATCTGAGAAATAGGTATATTTTTCAAAATCAAAATAACAAGTGAGGGGATCTCTTAAAAAAAAAAAAAAGAAAAAAAAAGTCAGTTGTATATCCCACAGCTGATGGCTATTCAAAACTAATTGAATCCTCAGAAATTGAGAGATTCTTTAACAATTTGAGCCTTTTACAAATGACTGAATCTGGAAGATCACTTGAACAACAAATAATGCAACTATGAAATGACTCGCTACCAAAATAGCACGCTGGGTATGACGATAGACTACATCTGACAGCAAGGCCTCTGATTGGGAAATTGGAGGTTTTGAGGAGTGTGGAGCCACCTCTCAGCTGTTGCTGCTGTTCCCTGCTACACCCTAACCTGGGGTGGTAGCACCTGTTAGTCTCAGCTATGGACAAATAGTGAACCATCGAACAAAAATCAACAGTACATTTTTATAATAAAATAACCAACAATGTTTTTATAGCAAAAAGAAAATCAATGCAAAATTAAAAAATGATATAAAAATACATTTTATAGTAAAATTTCCAACAATGCATTTTTTCCTCTACAAACGATATATCAAAATACATGTTTGCCCTGAAAATATGAAATTATGTACAAAATATTTAGATTCTGGCATTAAATAATTCACAGAGGTAATTTTGCCACTAAAACAAAAACCAACAACCAAAATACAAAAAAAAAAATTTTAAATGCCTGCTTTGGCATGAAATGATCCCAAAGTGTTGATACACCATTTAAGAAAGATCTTACTTTATCTTTTCAAAATAAATATAATTTCTGGAAATTTGCAGTGACTTGGAGAATGTGATACTAACAGGCCAGATAGAGGGAAAAAGAGACAGGGGAAAGCAGTGGATAACATATTTGAAGGACCTGATCAGATGGATGACAGAACAACGGTTGCATGGTGCAACATGAGAAAGAGTGCTAAGAGCCACCAGGGATAGGGAGATGTGGGAAGCCATGATCGCCTACGTCCTGAAAGGACATGGCACATAAAAAAAAATCTTGACACAATGGATGCCAGAAATTTAAAGTTAATTGCCCTTGCATAATTAACATTTCTCTTGATGTATAATTATTTTTAATTTTCATTAACATTTTTCCTGATGACATCATCTCTTAACACAACCATTTACTCTTGCCTCAATTCTACAAGGTTAAAATGGCAACCGATGTCATTAACTGGGGTAAAAGATGGCTTGTCACTTTTAACACCTTCAAAACTAAACCAGTCTCCAATAATCATCTGAGCGACTTTCATTAGCATGGCTGATGCTAACCTGCTATTTGCCTTAAACTCCTTGATAAGATTCAAAGTATCAGTTATATCATTGGTCCTGATCTGGCAGCTTGGCTTCAGTCTCTTACCCACTGCCATAAGGTTGTTTTCTCAGCTTTTTTATAAATAACTTCATGGTAATTATTCGGATGAGCTCTTCCCTTTGGTACCTAAACTGTTTAAAAAAATTTAACTGCAATGCTAGACTGGCATCAAGATCTCATCAATTTACAGCTGAGCTGGCTAGATGTTTCTTTTCTTGCAATTCTTGCTTGTGGAGCACTCTTCTGGCTCCATATTATAATCTGAAAAAGTTTAAATGCAATGTCTATTGATGTCTACTGTCCTGATTACTTTTTTCTCTTCCTGCTCATTATTAATGCTTCTGTTCCTAATTCTTTCATACCAAGTAACACCTTGTGTTTTAGTGGTTTTACTGCCTTATTAAAAAAAGACAAAAACTAAAAAAAAAACATTATATTGTATTTCTTTCCCTCTACCTCAGTGATTCTCAACCAGGGTTCATATGGACCATTACTGCAGTTCACACAAAAGAAAAAAAAATTGCTAATTGAGGTTAATTACTTACATATTTTAAAATGGTTTATTATGAGTTATTTTGCTAGTGTACATAAATGTTCCATAGAATTTAGTTGTTAAATTTAAGTTTATTTTCATTAAATTAATTTTTATTCCCCTACTAAGGGGAAACCATCATTTGATTCAATATGCTCTAAACTGCTCAGTTATAGAGAGCATCAAACCCCATCAAGGTTTATTTAGCCTTTTAAAGAATGCTCATCTCATTTAGATCTGCTTGAAAGTCTGTATCTGCTGGTACATACAACATATTGCCTTAAGAAAACTAATGCTATTACAATATAGAAAATTTAAAGACTGATAAAAAACAACAAAAGTTGTAGAATGCTGAACAAGGTTGGCTAAGTTACGCACATCAGACACCAGAAATTTAAAATCTAAATTTAGAAGATAGGTTGATCTGTAGCCAGGTTCACACTCTCTTCACAGCTTTTGAACAGGAGTTGAGGTCTATCTCTTGTTTCCAGTTCATTCTCTTTTACTCCCAGTAACCGCTTGCATCTTGCATCTTAGTGGCATTATTGTTTTGCTTGAGGTGAAATAAAAAAAAAAATTATCCATGCATTTTCAGCAATGTTTGTTTGTATTTCATATCCTCCCTCAACACACACATGGTTCTATCAATAAAAACATTATTTAGTCTGAGGAAGACCTTTTGAAGAACAAAATGCATCATGTTGATCTTTTCATCAGAATCCATTTTGCACATTTATAAATCTACCATTCGTTTGTGCATTGAATATTGTTGCCATATCTGGTCATGTGTTCCTGCTATTCATCTTGGAGTTCTTGACAAAAACCCAAAGAGGATCTGCAATATAATTGATCCTGACTTAACAACTTGACTTCAGTCACTTTCTCACTGACGTGATGTGGCTTCTCTGTGTCTTTTTTACAAATATATTCATGGCAAATGCTCTGACAAGCTTTTACCCATATTTCCCCGACCACATATATTTATTTATGCTACTAGATTGGCATCAAGGTCCCACCCTTTTACCATCAAAATAGTTAAATATAACTCTCTTCTACTCTGTTTCTTTTCTCACCCTTCTCATTTGTGAAATTACCTTCTGTTTGCCAACTACAATTACCAAAACTTTAAATGCAACATAAATTGCTGTCTTCTATCTCCTTGATTCCCATTCATCTCTTATTCTTTATTTGAAATCACTTGTAACTTTTCTTTCGTTGTAACCTCCTGTGCTTTGGGTGAAATGATTATAAAAAAAAATAAAAAAAATTGAATTTTTTTCATTTTTGTTATTCAAAATAACATGCCATATATTCTATGATAACAGCTGAAATAAAGCGTAGCCTAGATCAGCGTAGAAAATCTAGCTGTAATTTCAAAGAGTATTACAGACCATTTTATTATATTTTGTTTTTGCTGTGTTTATATTTCGAGAAACTATCATGCAAAGCAATTTTTTTTTTGTTTACTTCTTAATCATTGTAGGTATTGTGAGTAATGTTGGACAGTATCCATGTGCATATGGTCCAAGAGCAGATTTCCTGTCTACAGGTCCCATGTGTCGTTATGCTGAGGATCTGTTACCTATGTTAGAGGTGATGGCTGGTGCAAACGCATACAAGTTAGAACTTCACACACCGGTAAGTGGATTCTGGATTTCCTTTTTGCCGAGTTGGGTTTAAGAAAGTTCCAAGAAAGATATCCGTAATCTCTATAATCTCTTCTTCCTTTTTTTTTTATTCCTTCCAATAATATGAAACATACATACATAATTTTTTTTATCATTTCACCCCAAGTAAGGCCCTGAAGTCACTAAAATGCAAGGGGTTACTGAATGTGAGAGAATTATTAAAAAAAGGAAATATTAAAGAGGGAGAACAATAAAAGAACAGGAATTAAGAATTCCACAAGCAAGATGTGCGAGAGAAGAAACTGTTGGCATAGAACTTATGCTTATATCTAGCCATTTCAATTGTAAAACGATAAGACCATTATTTATTTTAAAACTAGATCTGACTTGCATTTGATTTGTTAATGAAGAATAATTTATTAATTGAAAAATTTTGGGACTAGAGATGAAAGTTACTTATTAAAAACATGATTTATTAGATTAGCAAAAGTTTGTTGGAATTTTGATGTTTTATTCATGTGCATATTTATAAAAAGATTTTTGGTCTACAAGATAAAAGTTAGTGTCAGAAAATAAAATGTACATTTTTTTTTAAATACCTTTTATTAGGCTGAGTTGTAGATAATTTCAATTTCTGCTTATTAACTTTATTCTTCCCCAAAAAAGTACAATTAGATTCTATGCAATAATGTGTTCGTTTTTATTTTTAATGAACTGTTGCCACTTATCAGGCAGTTCTTTGATACCTTTTAAGCCAAATTGCACAGGTTTTGATGCAAAAAAAAAAAAAAACTGTCTTGGGGACCACTTGAATCATCTTTTTGTTATAGTAAGTTTTCCCTATCAAATCATTGTACAGCAATCAAAAATGTTAATAATTGGCTAGTGGAGGTCAGGTGAATAAATATAATAGATATATAATATATATATATATATATATATATATATACACACACACACACACACACACACACACACACACAGCATGCTAAAATTTCCTCCTCTCACTATGTGCCGATTGCTTAGTGGGTAAGCACTTCAACTGACACCAAATCGGTCGAATTTCAATCCTGGCTGGAAGCAAGTGGATGTCTAGCCACACTGATAAGCTGTGATACACTGATACAAGCTTGTATGTGGATGACTAATATCCATACTAAAAAAAATACCTATTAGGTTCATACAACAATGGATGAAAATGTTATAATTTCCTGTAATTTTAAAAATTGCGCATTCTAAAAAAAACCACTATTACGTGAGTGTTCTTAAAAAAAAATGGTAAATGGTAATATCAGTTATTGCAAATTGCCTGAAGGCACCACATGGTAGAAACCTAGGTCGCATAGTAACTCGTTTACAAATGTAAAATATATATATATATATATATATACACAAGCAGTATAGCCCGGCGCTGCTCGGATGTGATGAAAGCTTTAAAACTAATCCATGGTCCTGGAGCTCAGACTCTTTGGACGTTGACACGAAAGACTAAAAAGCAATAGTTGTTTCCAGTTAAAGTGAAACCAGAGACTGAAAGCAAAATGAATGAATGTAAGTCAAATTTTGATTTCCTGGTATCGATATCAAATAAGTTTTTTTCGTCGTAAACTGAATTTTGAAGGCTAAATAAGTCCTCTGAGTAAATGGTATCATGGCTGAGGCTAAGAACTACAATTATACCTACTTAGAGCCAAACCCGAAGCAAAATCTAAAATGAAAGGGCTGAAAAAAATACGGACATACAGACAGATAAACAGGCACACACACAAACATCTTGCCTTTTATATATATATATGTGTGTATATATATATATATATATATAATCGATTTTCTGCACTATTGTAAGAACTGCAACCTTGAAAATTCTGAATATTGTTTATGTCTTTGTCTATGAGCGTATCAAATTTGATTAAAATCGGACCACTCTTTCTATAACCCGATTTTTTCGATTATCAATTTTCAATATTTATTGGGGGTACCTTGACACAAAACCTAGCTAAGAACACTCGCAGACGCTTATAGTGCAACTGTGTAAATTTTCAAGAAAATCGGTTCAGCCGTTTCGGAGTCTATAGGTAATGGACACACACACACGCACAAAGTTCCATTTATAGATAAGTTTCTCGCATCTACCTAAAAGGTTTAATTAAATAAACTTAAATAAAAAATTTTTAACATCTTATATTGAAACCCATTCCTTCCCTACTGAATATACCTCTTCAAACAGCTCAAAATCTTAACCTTAAAAAAGTAATTTAACTCCTTTAGTTGTCCATCTTTATAAAATATGGACTCCTTTACCAAACCCCTCTTTTCCTTTGTTAACACACACACACACACACACACATATTTCTTTAATAACTTCAAATTCACGACTTCCTGTAATGGATAAACTTAATTAAAAATTTTTAAGATCTTACATTTAAATCTATTCCTTCCCCTCCTAAATATACCGTTTCAAACCCCTGTAAACATTCACTAGCCTCTACCATTTGATATTTGATACCCCGTCTCTCTTGTCTCTATACACCTTGTAATCTCTGCCACTACCAGCTCTGTCCTGTTCTGTTTTGCTTAAAAAAATCCCACTTCCCTGACCTTAAGGGAACCCTTAATTCTTGGCCGTAGTTAACCTTGCCCCTTCCCCCTTTACCCCAGGGCCTTCGCCATTTGGAACAAAACAATGTCGCTGACATGATGTGGAATCTCTGTTAGAGGTCCCATGTCGAAATGTGCATCCAACACCTTTGAATTTTGAAAATTTTCTCTAATTTATATATATATATATATATATATATATATATATATATATATACACACACACACACACACTTTCATTCTTTCTTCTGATGATCTTTGCTCTATGGTACCTAGACTTTATCAATTTAAGTGCAGTACTACGTTAGCAGAAAGATCTCATCATTTTAACGCTAGAGATAACTGTAACTTTGATGCTAACAGTTTCTTCCCTTACACTTTTTGGTTTAGGGAACTGTCTTCTGGCTTCTTGCTTTCCAGTCAACTTTGATCTTCAAAAATTTAAATCCAACATCAAACAATTTACTGTTTTGTTAATTTTTGTTCTTTTATTTTTCTTTCTTTCTTAATAACATTTTTAATTTTTTTTCATATTCTCTTACACTTAGTTATCCTTTGTGTCTTAATGACTTTGTTGCCTTGCTTAGGGTGAAATGATTTTTTTATAAAAAGCAGAAGCATTAATAAAATAAAAAATCAAGCTTTCCTGTGAATGCACCATACTACAGTATTTCTGGATGATTGTTTCATTTAATCCAATCGTTCCTGTTGAATCATAAAAGGAAGGTTGTTTGAACAGGCAAGCTTCCAGATCCTTTCACATGAATGCTGTTTCTGATCTCCATCAACAATCTTGATGTCATCAGTTCCCAAGTAGGCATCTAGGCAGATGACACCACCATTTCCTCCAGTCTCAGAAATCTGTCAAAGTAAACCTGACTGCTGCTTTTGAAAAAGTCCTGATCAGTGGTTAACTGGGGCAGAAAATAGCTTGTAAATTTTAATGCCTTCAAAATAAAACTGTTCTTCTTTAACCACCATAAAGAAACTTTCCTGCCAGCCATCAGCATATCTGATGCAGGTTTTCTTGAGAGCAAGACATTGCACCTCTTTGGCTTCACATTTTCAACCAACCTGAAGTGGAACAAATATTTTGGATCTATAACTGCATCTACTGCTAGGAAAGTTGGATCTCTCTGCATTAAATACTGTTGCCATGTATGGTCAGGTGCTCCAATTCTATTCATTTTGAGGTTCTCTCCAAGGAAGGATCTTCCATGTAATCAGTCCTGGCTTGGCATTTTGACTTCAGTCACTTTCTCACCAGTGTGATGGGTCTTTTCTGTATCTTTTCTACAAATATTTTTATGGCAACTGCTCTGACAAGCTTTTTTCCACAAGAATTTAAACATATTACTAGATTGGCATTTGGGTTCAACCCTTTTACCATTAAAATAGTTAAATGTAGCTGCCACTTCTAATGGAACAGTTTCTTTTCTCACACTTTTTGGCTGTGGAACTCCCTTCTGTTTACTTGCTTCCCTGATAGTTACAATGACCAAAAATTTAAATGCAATGTCAATTGCCATCTTTTATCTTCTTGAATCCTGTTCATTTTTATCCTTTCTTCAATACCTTCTGCACCCAGCCTTTTCTCTCACTGTAACCCCCTGCTCACTAGTGGGTGATCCCACCATTTTTGGTAGCTGTTGCTGTTGCTTAGCAGAGTTTTATGTCAACACAAGATAAAATTGTCGCTGATGGTGGATGTTTTTGTGTTAACATCCTTGTAACTTCTCTGAAGATGGCTCATGTAAGCCGAAAGCTTAGAATCAACTTAATAAAAAATCATCCAAATGTTAGAGAATTTTTGTCTTTATTTTCAACTGAAATTAAAGCCGAAATACAATGTTTAGAACAGCTCATGATTAAACATAATAGACATTCATTGTCTCTTATATTTAACGGTATATGTTTAGAAAATGTATAGTAGCAGCTATAATATAAGGAACGAAAACAACAAAGACATAGTAATGTGTATTACTTAAAAAGTAATGCATGATTAGCAATGAAATTTTTACCGAATAAAGATTACAGTGTAATGCATAAATATTATACAAAGTTACAAAAATTTACATAATGGTATTTTTTTAAATAAAGATTAAATGGAACAAAGGAAATAAACTACTGGACAAAAGTTTAGGAACGATGTTAATAATTTGCATAAACTTTTAATTTACATTGTTAAAAAACTGGAGCTTTTCAACAATAAATAAAAGTTAATTTATCATTAGGCCTTTATTTTTAAGCAATATGGCAAATTCTACATGCAAAATGCTCTCTTTTGAAGAAAAAAAACATCGCTATCAAGAAAGTCAATTTCAGAAATTTCTGAAATTGTTCATCGGTCTAAAAGTGTCATTTATTGTGTAATTAGCAGGTATAAAACTGATAAAATGTTAGATGCAAAACCAAAAGTTGGCAGACTTCCAAAAACATTACAAAGAGAAGATCGAAGAATTGTTAGAATATCTACAAATAACCGTTTTGAAACTGATACATCAATTGCCCGTAAATTTAATCAAGGCACAAAAAATGAGATTTCAAGGAAAATGGTTGCTCGCAGGTTAAAAAATGCAGGATTGCATGCCCGTATTCCAGCTTCGAAGCCTCTCATTTCAAAGCGAAACCAAATCGCATACCTGGAGTATGCAAGAGAACATGTTTGGACTGATGCACAATGAGATACAGTTCATTTCAGTGACGAGTCCAAGTTTGCTATATTTGGTTCTGAGGGCAAAACTTACATACGCCGTAGAACAGGTAAAATACTGTATTCTTAATGTGTCAAGAAAACCATTAAGTTTGGTGGCGGCAGTGTGATGGTGTGGGGATTGATTTCATCTGCAGGAGTTGGCCCTATCATCTGCGTACATGGCAATATCATTGATGAGATTTATAAAAGGCTCCTTCAGCAACATGTGGTACCAAGATTACACCATGATCTTTATGAATCTCCTATTTTCATGCAGGACAAGGCACCTTGCCACAAGGCGCCTTGCCACAAGGCACAGAAGGTTATGGCTTTATTTGCAGAATGAATTGCCCTGATGAAGTGGCCAGCCCAGAGCCCCGACCTGAATTCAATAGAAAATGTTTAGAAGATAATTGGAGAAAGGGCTCAGAAAAGAAACCCGAAAAGCCAGGATCACCTATAAGAGTTACTGAAAAATGAATGGGAAGGAATTATTGCTGATTTTTGCAAGAAATTAATTAGATCATGTGGTCAACGATGCAGAGAAGTCATCCAAAATAAGGGGATGTTTACCAAATATTAAATTTTGTTGATATTTTGTCCACAATCAATTATTAACAAGATCATTCCTTAACTTTTGTCCAATGGCTTATTTTCTTTGTTCCATTTAATATTTATTTTAAAAAAAACTATGTAAATTTTTGTAACTTTGTGTAATATTTATGCATTACAGCGTAATCTTTATTCGGTCGAAATTTAATTGCTAATCATACATTACTTTTTAAGTAATACACATATTTATGTCTTTGTTGTTTCCGTTCCTTATATTATGCCCACTACCGTATATATATATATATATATATATATATATATATATATATATATATGACACTAGTGATTATATATTCAAAACCAATCAACACAAAACTAAATTTTTTATGAGTGTATTAGCAATGTTGTAATCTCTGGTTAGCTCCTTTATATTTGGAGGCATACAAAAAACTCTATAGCTACAACAGATAAATTTTTAAATAATTATAGCAGACCACATTTATGTGTTTTTACAAAAATCATAATCGATGTTTCAATAACTTTGTTTTTGCAATTTATCCCTGATGAACGATCTCAGAGGAGATCGAAAAAAAACTATGGCACCTTCCACGATTAATTTCATCTTGACATCAAGAGTTAAAGAAATAGAAAGGATTATAATAAAAGAAATGTCATATGTCATTATTCTTCAAGGTAACATGCTTGAATGAACATAGGCACTCTAAATTATATATTTATAACCAACTATAGGGTAGGTATTGATGGAATAAAATTCCCTATCCAAAAAACACTATTCTTAAAGTGCTCAATATAATGGAGAGTGAATAATGTATTTATAAATATGTTACAATATCATGACAAAAGTAGCCATTTAGCCACTGTGTCTTAACAATTGATGATGTTGATTTTTAAGTTGAAGAGTTTTAAAAGGTTCAAAATCAACCAAACCCCCTTAAACAGGGAAACCTTGTTACATAGTGATGACCAATCAAAATACAAGTAGTTTCTTATTTGAAGAACATAAAAACAGACTCCAAAAATAATTTATTGAGGCATTAATGTTAATATTTGATTAAAAAAGAGATCAGCATAATTGATTGACTATTAGCTTTACAAGTAAACATAAAATTTACTTAAAAATATATATATATATTATAAATTAATATTAGAAACTACGAATTTTAACTTCTAAGTTTAACAAAGCATTAGACTTAGATTATTGTAATGTTATTCATATATGAAACAAGGAAAAGAGATAGACAAACACATATACAAATAGGCACATAATACATTTACAGATTTTTTAACTTTTGATTTTATGTTATGTCAATTTATCTGTTAAAGTTTAAAGCCAGGTTTGGAAGACAGATGCGACTAAAACTCCACAAAACATCTACAGAATAAAAACACATACATGGATCTACTTATATACAACTTTTATTAGTTGTCTCCTAATTTTTTTTTTTTCTTTCCTGGAATCTTTATTACGCAGACACAAAATAATGGCAACCATGTTCTGTGTAAACTCTTTTGCTTCAAGGTTAGCATGTATTTTTACTTATTTGGTGATTAGGTTGTCAGAATTTTCCTGTTTTCCACTTTGAAAAAAAAAAAAATAACATTTCTTTGACTCTGGTTTAATTTTGGTGATCACTTTGACCTGAAAGTGTAGGTTTAATTTTTTTTCTTAATTTTTTTTCCATTGTCACAATACTTACTTCACTAATATTTGCATGATGTTAGACTTACATCATTTGATCATTCATCTCTGTATGATTGCATGAATAGTCATTTGAGTAATGCATATCTTATTATGTCCTATCCGTTGACTATGCTCACAAAGAAGATCAAACTGTTAAGTCTCCACCCAAAGATTAAACTGATCATCATTGGTTCATGTGATGATGCATTTCTGTGTGCCACTGCATAAGCTGTGTTGACATCCAAATTTAATGGTATGTGAATACTCACCATTGCCCTCCATGTTCATAGGTTTGTTTCAATAATAGTGCTGTGATTGACATCAACAAAAAATGATTACAAATGCTTTTCAAGACATTAGTTGGGAAGCAGAAAAAAAACTCACCACTTCTATCCATCTACTTGTGTTCTACCAACCAGAAAAAAAAAACCAGTCAGAATGGTCAGTTTTTCAAAGGACTCTAATTTTACAGCTATAATTGGAGTAGATAGACTAAACTATCGCCCGGTTCACACTCCACCCTCGTCTATTGAACAGGTGAAGAGGCTCATCCCTTGTTCCCTGGTTCGGATGTGGTTTCCGGCTTTCTCTTTCCCAATCTTTTCACTCTTACTGCACATCAGTGATGTTACCGCCTTGCTCAGGGTAATATGATTAAAAAAAAAAAAAAATCTAAAATGACTAACAAAATTTTATTTTTGCCAATTCAAAGGCAGGCTGGAGACCGGATTCCTGAAAAATCCTGATCATTAAATTGACTTAAAAGGGAAAAAAAAATCAATCTATTTATCTCCTAAGTATCTGTGAGACATCATATTGCTACATTAACAAATATTAAAAATGAGCATATCTTTTTCTGTAAGAATTTCTAACAATTTGTTCAGTATGTGGAAGATTAATTTGCAATGTCAAATAAGAAAAGAATAGCAAATCCTTGACAAAATGTGTTCTATTTATTAAAAGCAATACTGGAAATATAAATGAACAGTTAAAATAACATATTATTTACTTTGCATGAAAAAACAGTTAAGAGTAATTTAGTTATTGAAAGGCTGTTGTACTATACAACATCCTTTCAGTAACTAAATTATTGCATTACAGAACCCCAATAACCTGTTAATTGTATTTTATTCCATCTACATGAACTGATTTAAATAACCTAATAGAAGATTGTATATGCTATTCTTGCATGTTCTTAATTTTAACCTTATGATTTGCCCAGAATGATTAGCATCCTTTTGTAGAACTACATCTGTTGCTTCAAGTCTATTCTTCATCTGTAAGGAAATTGTCTCACATTCATTGTTAGAAAGTTTAAGTTCTTGCATAATAGTGTTTTCATGATCCAAAGCACTTTAGAGCTAACATGCAAAAAAAAACCAAAAAAAACTTCTCTAATGGGATACCAGTACAGATTCTTCAAACTTGGACATATGGTAATCCTTCAAGGATGTTAAGAATACCATGGACAAAACATTTGAGTAATGAGGATGTCAAAGAAAATGGGAACTAAAAAGACACTTATATTTGAAATTAAAAAAAGACAGTTGAAATTTCTGGTACATGTAATGAGGAAAGAAGGCTTGGAAAATTTAAGACACAGAAGACACACAGAAGGAAGAAGATGCAAAGGAAATCAGTGCATAACCTATCTAAAAACTACAAGAGACAGGAAGTTGTGGAGAGTTATTATCACCCACATCATAAAGGGATATAGCATATAAAAAGAAAGTTAAAAACTGGAAACTGTAAAGAAAACAGACAAACTTAAGCTTGTAATGAAAACTCAATTCAACCATCGTCTTTTATAGTGGAATAGTTTGATTTCAAAAGTAATTTTTTAGTAACTTTTTAAGCTATGTATACATAAAATTGGATGTGCATTGTGGTGCAGTGTATCTCAACTTAGAACAAGAAATCAGAGAGCCGAGTTCAAATCACAGTTGAATTTGTTGCATTCACCTACACACATATATACCCTTGGCAAAGGTATGAATTCATCTCTTTTTCCCTCCAGGGCAGACTAGATTCTGTGGCCTTGGTTGGTAACCATTCTATCGCAGAAAGTAATAGCAATCTGCAAAATGGAAATCTACAGCGGGGAAATTTTCTGTCCAGTCAGTCATGTCTCTTTGGAGACATGATTGCCCAAGCATGTATCACGTATGGCACTTTAACTGACTGACACACAAAATTGACTAAAAAAATAATTTGTAAAATATTCATTTGGGTGTAATGAAATCTCATTTGTTTGTGTGTGTTGTTTGTTTCTTTTTCACTTTTTTTTTTTCTTTTTGCGTGAGGAGCCAGCGTCAAATGCAAAATAAGGCAAACAATACAAGGGAAGTCAGAATCTGTTTTGATAGTTCATGTTTTACATGGTAAGGGAGATAATGTCATCGGTTACTTCCCTTATACTCTTCAACTAAACGGAAACTTCAAATTGAATAGAAAATAATATTCAAACTTTAATAACAATAATTCAGATACAAATACAAAATTTAATCCAGTGACTCCTACCAAAATGTTTTGAACAGAATTGCATATTTCCAATTAAGTATCTCAACAATTACAGATTTTTTTCCTCAAATTTATCTTACTTAAATTTGTCTGTCTGTCTCTCTTGAGCTATAAGATAAAGAAAAAAAGAATAAGAGTATAAGGAGACAAGAAAATTACAAAAAAACAAATAAGCACAACATCTTAAATGTGCACATATGCATATGTATAAGTGTACACACACATGCATGAACACAAAAATCAATAAAAAAGTGCATAAATTATGTTTTCTAAACTTAATATAAAAATAATGAAAACAATAAAATTGACATTTTCTGATACCCCCTGATGAGTGGAACAAACAATTGCACTAAGGTTCCTTTATGAAACTCTGGAGTAAAGGTTATGAATATAACATCAATCAGCTAAGTGACAAATTTTATATTTGTATTAATCATATATATATATATATATATTCACAAAGCTTAGCATGTAAAATGGTGTAATGAAAGCAACTATAGTTATTTCCCCTTTGAACTCGGTGCCATACATGATACATGTTTGGGTGATCATGTCTCTAAAGAAACATGACTGACTGGGCAGAAGATTTTCCGGCAGTAGGTTCCTTTTGCTTTCTGCAGTAGACTAGTTGCCAACCAAGGCTATAGACTCTAATCTATCCTGCCATTTAACCATAGAGGTAGAAGAGATGAATTGATACCTTTTCCTTGGATGTTTGCAGATAAGTGAATTCAACTGAGATTTGAGCTCGGCTCTCATTTCTTGTTTTGAACCAATTATTCACCATACCACAACTCACATTCAATGTACCCCAATACACCTGCTCACAGAAATGACCAAATAATGGATATTTTGAAGAATTTTAGGCTTTATTTCAACAACCATCCACCTTACTCACCAACTCTTGCTCCATCCGATGATTACCTGTTTTCAGATCTTAAAAGAAGTTTGAAAGGGTGAAAATATTTGTATGATTTAGGGTGGATAGCAGCAGCAAAGATGTATTTCAATGACCAGATATTGTAATTTTATTTATTAGATTTATCTACTATTACTTAGTTCTAGCAGAGGTCAAGATAACAAACAGCAACTCATATAATTGTGATCCTTGCATTCTTCTCAGCTGAAGAAATTCAAAAATTAATACAAAATATTATAGCTACATTTTATATAAAATAACAGTTTTTGGGGGTTTCTTTTTCCTACCAGAAGTGGCATCGCCTATGGAATGAGTGATATACCCCAGTGATCATAATAAAGATTCAGTTTGAAATTCCTAGCACCTGAAGAAGGCCAGAACATACAATAGTCAAAACATTAAACATGGCATTAACGATGAGGATAATAGTCCAAACAATGTAAATAATGTAGAACAAAGTTTTTGTTTTTATATTTTTTTTATGATGGAATATTTTCAGCTGGAAAAAATATTACTCTAATTTGCTCTGCCTTTTAAATAGAAATTGGTAAGGGAATGTATTCTTATTTTTCAAGGCAATAAATGTATTTTTTAGTTTTTAATTGGATTTTATATATTATCCACCTTACTCACCAGTTCTTGCTCTATCTGATATTTTTTTGTTTACAAACTGTAAAAAGAGTTTGTAAAGGAAAAAACTTTTTAATGGTTCAGATGAAGTAGCAGCAGAACAGTATTTCATTGACTGAACATATGAAGTTTTATTTATTTCTAAGGATTAAAGAAACTTGGGAAATGGTGTGTTGAACTGCAGGTAAATTATGTGGCATGAAATGTATGTTTCATGGTTTTAGGTCATTCTTCTTGATTGGGCTGAGAACTTTTCAGGTTGTTTTAAGCAATATCACTTGTTAGAGAATGATTAGATTTTACTGTAACAGGAGAGAGCTAGAGAAGAAAGATTTATTCTCAAATTTATGTTTCCCTCATTATTTCAAGGAACTCTTGACCAGTTTCTTATTAAAAAGTGTATCAAACAAACAGCCAAAATTAGTTGCTGAGACTGAAAATCAACTGCATTCTAACCCTGTGGTGTAAAATAAACAAATAAAATGTAAATATTGGTAAATTTAACATAAATCAGTTTTTCTATTGTCATAAAATAATTTGAGTAACTGTGTTTGTTATTTAAACTTACAAAATCATTTTATTTTATGTCTTAGAGCAAACCACAATCACAAATAAAGAGTTTGCTATTTACTGTAAATATTGCCAAATTGTAAACATATACATTTACAAGTATATATGTATATATATTCATAAATTTAGATTGCTTTCTTTCTATACTATATTAAAAACTAAAATTTATTTGTTTGTAAGCTTAAAGTAATTTTTTATTAACTATATATTAAAAATGTATTTATAAATAAAATACAGAACTGAGAATGGTTATTTGTGGTTTAGCTTAGTAACAAGTAAGTCACCTCTTCTGGAACAAATTACTGATGTAAGGTGAGATATACCTGTATATACTCCTGTCCCATGCAGAGAATAATGTATCATATATATCTATTAGAACAAAGCATAGTGTAAGGAGAAATAAAAAGAAGGGTCTTAGATATAATATGCAGATACTTCTATGTCTGGAGAAACCATCTTTAGGACTCCAGATTCAAATGTGTTCCAAGAGAGAATATATAGCACAAACAGTAAACAGTAAGTGTTGGGTTTGCCCAAATTGAGGCCTGCAAGCTGGGAAAGATATATTCCCCTAGAGAAACAGCACCATGTGCTTGTAAGCTGCTGGAGGAGACAGATTTCGATTCAGCTTGGCAAAGGGTCTCTGGCAAAAAGAAACATACTGAATTTGACTGCTGTTTTTGTCATTGTATGGGGTGATATCACTAAGTGACTGCCCTGTAACCCATGTGACTTGACTTAAGGGAGATAAGCACTTTCTTTATCACTACATTACCAAAGCCCTGAGCTTCATTAAGCAAGTGGTCATATTATTAGTCTAAACTAACATTAATCATCAGTAACTTTATATAATTCAGGTATCACTGGATGATGCACGGCTCTTATGTTTTGTTTAGGTTTGACAAATATCTATGAAAGAGAAATCATTACAGGAAACATAGACAATTCTTCTTCACTGAATTTCTGGGATGAAAAGTTATCATTATTTACATTTGAACTATTGTCATTGTCCTTCTTGTTATTATCACAAAGTTTCAACCATTTTGTCCTTTGGCCTTCATCAGGTTCTTACCTAACAATCTACCCCTTTAAAGTAAATAAGTTTCAGTTTCAAATTCCCTGAAGATTACCCAGATTGACAAGCACATGATGAAGGTCAGAGGGCAAAATGACTGAAACATTGTGATTATAACAATAAGGATGAGAGAAATAGTTCAAATGTAAATTATGACAATAATAATATGAGTTTTAAACTGAAAATTTCAGTTTTCCTATTTTAATATTCTGATGAATTTTAATTCTTAAGTTAATGATAACAGCCACCAAAAACAAATAACCATGAGAGAGAGAGAGTTTTTTTTATGATACTTGAGTGCTGGCTACAAATTCACTCAGCAGGATAAAGATTCTTCTCACAAAATTCGAAGTATCCACTATTGTGAAAAGTTATTGTGAATATTCATCAACCATTGATAAAATGACAGCTGTCTAAGATTTGATTTGAAATAGAATCTTTCTTTGCATGAAAACTGTTGGAAGAATTTTATGACCCTTATGGACAAGTCACCCCCTGGTCAGAAAGAGAGGTGGTATTCTCAGAAATAAAGTTGTCTTTGTTTTCTAGGGAATTTTGTGGTGCTGATAATTAAAGAGAAACATGATTTTTCTTTTGACCAAAGCTAGACAATTTCTTTCGATGGTTGTATACAAAACAAGAAAATCTAAATAATTAAAAATGTCTCAGGTCGAGAGATTGAAATAATAAAACTCATGTGAAAGGCAACCACACATCAAAGGTTTAACAGGAAAGAAATTTTAGAGCAATAGTTAGATTTAGCCGTTTGGGTTGAATCACACATATACCAAGCATATGGTTGTGAAGGAAAGAACAAACAAGGATTTGAGTTTCAACAATATGTATTGGTCAAGTGTGAAGAATGTGTACATAATTGTGTGAAAAGGTGGGAAAATTGTTAATATGTGGTTCTTTAGTTGCCCTTGGTAAGGGAAGCAATTAGGTGTAGGTAGCAGGTTGTTTGTATAAGGTGATGGTTCGAATCTGAAGAGTGTCCTGGTGAAGCTGTGTAGTAGCCCAAGTGGGGTGTCATTGGTGGGGTTAATCCATTTATCTTCAGTGTTTAAGTCAACACCCGCAAGGTGTGTGGATGGCCAGCAGTCGAGTGATGAGGTTGAGGAGTTGAGCCAAACTGCCTGTTGTCATTTTTATATCTGTGTTTAAACAGGTGCTGACTGTCAGCCAGTCTCACCTTTTTTTTTTTTTTTTTTCAACAACATTTGGCTATTTTAGATTTTTGCAGGAATTTGTTTTGTGGATCTGAAGTGATGCTCGGAGCCCTTGTGCGGAAGATGACTTTTTGTATTTTAGGTTTTGCTTTCTTAACACGGTTAGTGAAATGTGTTTGTGAATCAGAAAAATATCCTGATTAAAGTAGTATAACAGAAATTTACATGTCATACAAGAATCTGTCCCTGATTTTTGTAAGCCATTGTCATGATTGCAGTACCATTCCTACATAATCTCCTATAATAATTGAATACAAATAAATAGCATGAAGCCTATTGGTAGACTTACTCAACAAGCTGGTTATGAATGAATATTAGTTGTATGTTTACTGATGTTGACTAATATTCTGCTGTCCAGAAAGTTCATGACAATTTTTAAAGGAGATGAAAGTAACAAAATTATGCCATTAAATATTTATTCAACTAAACATGAACCAATTTCTTGGCAAAGAACTCATTAAGGTGATTTTTTATGACATCCAAAAAATTAAAATTTTTACCATTTGAGATTATTTTATAAGGACCTGAATAAATGAAAATCTGAAGAAACAATGTCTGGTGAATATGGTGGGTGAGGTAACACATCCCAGCCAGCCTGCAACAATTTTTGTCAGGTTGCTTTATCCTGATGGAAACAGCACCTTTTCTGTTTGCTAATTATGAGCATTTTCTTGAATTGCTGCCTTTTAATTCATCCATTTGTGAGCAGTACTTTTCAGAATCAATTGACTAGTAACTTGACAAAAGCTCATAGTACAGGATTCCTTTCCAATCCCACCAGATGCACAGCATGACTTTCTTAGGACAAAAACCTACTTATAGGGTGGGTGGCTAAAATTAGCTCATATTGCTTACCTCAGGATTTTTTTCGCTGAACATTGTTGTAAACAATCTATTTCTCATCACCTGTCACAATTTGCTTAAAAAAAGATGCATTTTTATTGCATTTATATAGCAAATCACTGATAGAAATGTGATGCAAAAGTTTCTTTTCACTCAAATCATGTGGTAATCAAACATTGTAGCAGTTTCAATACCCAAGCTTCATTAAATATTCTTGGATAGTAGATTTTGATAAATTTAGTGTTTCTGCCAATTCCCACATTGTGTAATGCAGATTATTTTCAACCAATATCTTCATTTGGTCATCATCTCTAATGGTGATGGTGAGGGTGTCTGCCTTTGTGTTCTTCATCAATAAGTCTACAATCTCCAACTCTAAATTTAGCAAACCTCTTCTATCATCTAAAGTCCATTCACAGTACACAGCACATATATTTTTTGTTGTTTATAAGACATTTTTGTTTTAATGGTAATAAAATAGTATCAAGTGTCTAAAATTCACTTTATAATCTTCCATTTTCATAGAGATGCAAAATTGACACAAATTACATAATTCTTAACTTCCTTTCTCAAGAGATAGTTTGACATATGCTCGAATTGGAAATGTAAGTATGTTATATCCATCAATAAATTTGACTTATTCTAATGTGTTCGAATATAAATGACTAAAAATCGGCATGAACTTTCTGGACAATACCATCTCACCCATTGTGATAACCTTGAGTAATAAAGCTTTTGATACAGTGGATGAAAAAATGCATTTTTATCTGAGTTGAATAAGCTGATTACTACTGTATGTTCAGAATTGTCGAAGCATGTCAGGATTTTGTGTTATTTGTATGATTGGGGAAAGCTTGTCTTAAATTAATTGCTACTCATACAAATGATGATGTACTCAAATCAAATATGGTCATTCTAAATGCATTTGCAGAATTTCTCTAGCAATTTAGAATTTTAGAATATACATATAACATATTTATGTTCAAAGTAAATATTATATTAATGGTATATTAGTATTTATTTGGATTCATTTGTGTTAGTTGTGCAGAATTTTTTTTTTTTTATAATGCTGAAAACTATTTTAAAACTGGTTTAATAAGAAACCTGCTAAGAGCATATCAAAAAATAGGATGTTGAATGTCTATTAAAATGGACTTCTTGTATTCCCACTTTTATTTTTGTTTCCCCAACGACTCTGGGTGCTCTATGGAAGCGGTTCTATAAAAACATATCTAATAAGAAATTCCCAAACATGTTGTACTGCTGGTTCCTATGATTGGATACCAGGGCAGTTTTATTGTCTACAATTGTTCAAGTTCATAAAGTAAACCATTTTCAAAATTTGTTAGATTTCTATGTACACTTTTTTCTTTTTAAACATATTTCCTTTTTCATTATAGGTTGACCTGAAAACCTTAAAAATCTTTTATATGTTGGATGATGGAGGAAGCCTTATGGCCAGTCCAGTGAAGCAGGATATTAAAAATGCCATTTTGAAGGTATACAATACCATTATTTACTGGTGGTTTAGGGTTATGATGAAGTTTAATGCTTTGGAGTTAGGATAATAGATTGAGTAGTTTACACGCACAATAAAAATATAGTTTTAAGTAGGGACCTCCGCAAGCACGATACCTAAGGTTTAAAATGAAGTTTGTACATACTTTTCACTTAATAATTTCATCTGATACAGAATTTTAAAAGATTTAAAACTTAATAAAGGTTTCTAATGAAAATTTAAAAAAATGAAAACAGTTCTTCTAAAAATTCATTCAGTCAGTTAAGAGTGCAATACATGATAAGCACTTGCGTGATCATGTCTCAAAAGAGGCATGACTGATTAGGCAGGAGATTTTCCTGAAGTAGGTTGCCATTTCTTTCTGCGGTAGACTGGATGCCAATCAAGGTTTTAGAACCCAATCTGTCTTGCTATTTAATTTATAGTTGGAGGGGGAAGTGACAGATTAATCCCTTTCCCAAGAGCATTTGCACATATGTGAATGCAAAGAATTCAACAGGAATTCAAATTTTTCAAAAATTCATTATTCATCAAAAAAATTCTTTCAAAGCAATAATGTTCTAAATATATCTTCCTTATAAAAGCAATTAAAAGCTTTTCTAATTAAATATTAGACATTCACTTTCATATGTTTAAGTTTTACTACAATTCTAATCATTGCTTTCTAAAACAATAAACATTGCTGAAGTGTGAATATAGTTAAAATAATAGTGGTGTCAAGAGAAAAACTGTTCTTTTGACACTCCAATCTTATTGCAGGCATATTTATTCATGTAAATTTTGAAAACCTTGCTGGACACATGTTAAATAGTAATTTGATACCATAATTTATTTTACAGGTGAAGGACTATTTCAAGGATACTTATGAAATTGAAGTGAAACCGGTTAGTCTGTCAAAGTTGAAATACAGCCTGGAGATTTGGATGGCTGGGCTGTCTGCCGACTCATCACCTGGCCAGGAATTTTGCACCTACATGTCGGATGATGGAAATCATTCCATTAATCCTCTGGTTGAACTTGTCAAATGGTTGTTCTTCTTATCTGACCACACTCTGCCAGCAATTGCCCTTGGCGTCAGTGAGTATATTCTCAAACGCGTTGATACCACCGCATCTGACCAGAAACTGAAGATGATGGGTGAGAGTCTACGGGAAGATTTCTGTACACTTCTTGGAGACAAGGGTATATTGCTTTATCCGCCCCACCCACGTGTGGCTCCTTATCACAATCAGCCGATTTTTACTGGCTTTGATTTTTCCTATACTGCCATCTTCAACTTCCTTGGGTTACCAGTTACCCAATGTCCTCTTGGTTTGAATAAAGAGGGTTTGCCACTGGGTGTACAAGTCATTGGGCCCCTCTTATCTGATAGAATAACTATAGCTGTTGCTAGGGAAATTGAGAAAGCCTTTGGAGGCTGGGTGAACCCTAGCAAATAATCTGTTTATTGATTTCTGGCTAAAATGTTGTAAGAAGAATTTTTGCAAAAAATATTGAAGTAAGTAAAAAATATATTTTTGTTTATAAGGGGGGAAAAAATGTTTTTTCTCCAACAGTTTGTAAAAGTGACAGGTATTTTGACAACCAGAAAATAATGATTTGTTTTTGTTTTATTTTTATTTTTTTTTAACTTTAAAGATGTGCAATTTTATTTTATGGTTACTTGATTGACTTTTGGACCAACATACAGATTTATACAATACTGTAACTTTATTTATTTGAGATAAAGTCATATATTTAATATAAGAAAACATAATGTGTAAACAGCTGGACCAAATCACCCAATTGACATTTAAAAGATTGATATCAGATATATAAGTTTACAAATAAATGAAGCTGTAATTTAAAAAAAAATCATGATTACATGTGACACATTCATTTTTTTATAACTTTCATTTTATCTAAATTAATCCTCAGTTTTAAAATATTATTTATGTTTTTTTATCAAGTTAAATTGATAATTATTATTTCTCAACAATTTTTATATAGTTTTTTTTTGTCTTTTAACACATTTTGTTCTTTATTCCTGTTGCTAAATGCCAAATAAGCTCTAGTGGCACTTCAATGCCCATTGCTTATTGCTATTGTTTAAAATCTTCGTCCCTATTCAATATTTACATTGCTTATCCCTTATTTTCTTTTTAGTATTATTATATTAGTGAGTTTATGTGACCTTCAATAAGCATGGTTCTTTAGATCCAGTTTTTAAACTGTATTTTTAGTGATGGGATGAAAGCTACTGGGATTATTTAAAGAAATTTACAAAATTAATATTATTAACGGATATCCTACAGGGTGTTTCGAAAGTAGGTGGACAGTTAATGATAACATTTATTTTGATATTACATATATAATTATATTTTTGAGATTTTGAGATTATATTTACAAATAAATGTCAATATGGCTAGGTCATACAGCAGATGATATAATTATATTCTATTCTGTTTAAAAATTTTATAATTAGGGAGTTTATCCTTTTTGTTTTGTTTTAGAGTGCTGTGAGGTAGGTGGACAGTAAATGATAACATTTATTTTGTGATTACATATACAATTATATTTAATAATGCAATTATTACATTGACAATTAAATCTTATTTTGTACAATAATACAGAAGTGCTTTTCTAAACTGTTGTCTATCACAATTTACACAGCTTACCCCTCACGTTTTGACAAACATTTTTGTACAAGTCACTTTGTGTATTAATTTCTTGAGATGCATCTCTTATGTAATTTTTCAAATCCCCAACACTTCTTGAGTTTTTACTATAAACAAACACTATTGTAATAATATAACTGATACACAAACCTATTCCACCTACTTTTAGACCACCCTGTATATACAGGACATCTCAAAATAATATATACATGTTTTGAAGCTACAAGAAACAACTATATCTAATTTAAATAAAGCATATCAAGACAGTATTTATTATAAATGCATGCTCTTAAGATTTTGTCATCGCATGTTTTCAAATTGATGTCTGTTATGATCCAGATATTGCTGACAACATGACACCATGGAATCACAAGCTGCAATCAACATTTTCATAGGTATTTGGCTGCATTCTTTGTAAAAACATTTATTTCAGCCATTGTTACTGGCTTCATAACTTTTAAGTATATCCAAAAAAAAGTCTAAAGGGATGAGATCCAGTGAACGAGGAAGATATTCTACAGAACCTCGTCTTCCGATCCATCTGTTTGGCAAGAGTTCATTCTGTTACAATCGTACATTACGATGGTAGTGTGTGGTGCTCCATCTTGCTGAAAATGAAATTCCTAATCTACCAAAATTTCTCTAATTCTTGGCATGATAGACTGTTGTAACATACTCAAAAAGGGTAAAATGTGTATACATTTTTTTTAGGCAGCCTGGATATTGATTTAGAAGCTTATAAAAACTTTTATGAAATTATCTGAAAATTGGATTTTGATAAATATCTTTGGCTCATGATATTTCAGTCTATCAGTACCAGCATCCCAAAAAGATTAATTGGATCACAGTGCCTATAAGGTCAACTAAACAAGAAAAACAGTAGATACAAAACTTATTAATAATATTAAATCAGTAATATGACATTTCATTGCAAAATTATTAAAAATGTTTATATTTTTAACAGTAAAAAAAAAAATGGATAAAGATACTTGATTTTCTCATTACTTTATATATATATATATATATATATATATATATATATATATATATATTAAAAACAAAATATCACTTACTTGCTATCTAGGTTTCAATCATATCAGTCTCCTGAGACTGATATGGATGAAACCTGGGTAGCAAGTAAGTGGTGAACATTTCATTCTTTAAGATATTGTTGGCTCTGCATATTCAGTTTGTGTATTGAGCATTTTTTTTTAATAACTGTCTACTGATCTAACCAGTATCTCTTTTACTGTTCTGTGTGTGTGTGTGTGTATATATATATATATATATAATATTAATTTAAAAAGCTTAAATAAAAGCTTGTTTGTTTTTTATCTAATGCAGTTATCGTTAAAAAGCTTTTAGGATACTATACAGCAAAAAAAATGCTTTATGATGGCTATGTGTTTGTTTGTGAGTATGCTTATTGATACTTTAAATCTGAAATGCCTGGCAGATAAAAGTAAAAAAAACGAACGGTTGCCAAGTCCAACATAATTGTGAATTAACATCTATTAGCATGGTGCGGTTACTTCCCTTTCGACTGCATGTCGATGCAATCATTTTTGTGCAGTGTCAGCTTCAATTAACAAACTATTAAAATAAAGGTTTAGTTTTATTTTACTTCTAATAGCCATTAGTCATGTCCTTTGTTTCTAAGTTCGGTAGATAATTTCTTCAAGTATTTTTTGTATATTATTGCAGCACTTCGTAATTTTCAGAAAGCGATCTTTTAGTAATTGTTTTATTTGGCATTTAAGTATAATTCTTGATTATCAGTATACAATTAATTAGTTTCAAGTTGAGCTCTTCGATAGGGAGAAGGAATAATGAACTTCAGTTGACTGTGTCTATTTTTGAAGCTGAGTTTTGTTGCTGTTAAATCCTCTCTCTCTCTCTCTTTCCACATGTCCTTTTAAGTTATCCTGTGTCTCAGAATTATAAGGAACAAAAAAAAAAAATGTATGCATATAAGGTGGTTCACCTTAACATGACTAAGCTAAATTTTATTTGAATCTCTTTCAAGCATAATAAAAATAACAATCGTTGTTTTAAGGTGAGCTCTAGAACAGAGCTTTCAAAATATTTTGCATTGGTGACACTTTTTAAAAATAGTTTTTTTTTTTTTCCAACAACACATTTACTAAAGTTTTGTTAGCCAAACCAAATGATGGATAGCTGGCCACTTGTATCCAAGGATGGCCATCTATTAAAGTGGCTAGCTAATACCTGTTGCAGATGCCTGCTCAGGAACATTTGTTTGTTCAACACTCATAGAACCCAACTTTGATTTATATTGCAACTATGCCGAGTGGATCTCAGAGTTTCTGGGAGAGAGCACATTATCTGGCGTGATCAGCAATCTGAACAAGACTAGCACGCTCAAACCCTTGGTTACAATGACTTGACAAAGGATTCAGTGTACCCCATTTTACTCACAAGGCTTGGGTCAACCTCAAGCACTTTGCAAAAGAGCTACGTGCTGAGATCCCCTCCTCCAGACTAATAACATCAAGAAGTCACCTTCCTGATAAATTGACCATGGTGAGATTTGAACCCGGGTTTCATAGTCAGAAAGCAAGCATTCTAACCACTTGGCCAAATATATAATTAAAAATGTATGTAGAAAATAATTTACTGAAAAATTTACATGATTATTAAAGAATGGGTAATTAATTACACTAATGTGTGGAGACATGCAAGTTTGAAAAGCTCTGATCTATAAATACTTGCTTATAAGATATGACTCTTATGAGCAATGGTTAAATGGTAATGTTAGCCATTTCCAAACTGCTAGTGGTATCATCAGTTGAAATATCTGAAAGAAAAAAAAATATATAATTTGTATTAGTTTCATGGACTATGTTGTGATTTACATCTAAATAAGCTGAAAATTAAATAAAGCATATTTTTTTTTTTTTGTTAGGTATACCTACTTAAATAGAAGTATTTGAAGTAACATAAAACAAATCTTAGTCACCACTGGCATACACAAATAATATTTATGATGTTACTAATAATTAGGGAACTTTATAATAAAACATGAAATATATAATATAGATACCATTAATGAACTATAGTGAAATCTTAGTTATACTAGCAGAAGACTGGTAAACTTGAACAAAAACCTATTTTAACCATGTCATTTTAAAAATAGTATGTATATATTTTTATCTATTTAATGTGTTGGAGGGTTGTGTGTATTTTTGTAGACTCAATTTTTACTGTAAAACTTGTTTGTATTTAGATCAAGATGGCTTTCTATGTATAGAATGTAACTTGTAAGAACAAAGGTTCATTTTTTTCCCTTAAAGTTGTCAACATTTGAATTAAAACTTGTGTTATTTTAAAAGGTTTTCGATGCAAAATCCAAGTTATATCAGAAGGAATAATTCTGTACATATTTTTTGTTATTCTGCCACTTAGGTTATTTTTTCTTTGTAATATTCATGAATTACTTTTTTTATCTTCAGTGAAAATATTTATTGTACTTTACAAACACCAACATTTAAAGCTCTGTATCTTGTGTGTGTTTTTCTTTCCATTTAAAATAGCCAAGGATTTTAGCATAAAAGCATCTTTTTATTTACTTTTAAAAATATAATAATAATACAAAAACAGACTTAACAGAAGCCTTTAATAATGATTGTATGAAAATAATTAAAATAAAAAACGTTTTTAAATTTCCTGAAAGCCATCAAGGTTTGAGTCAAAGTTCTATTGTAATTATTAAACATTTAATGATGTTTTGAAATGTAATTGTTTTTATGTGAATTTTAAACTATCAATTTCAGATCATGAAAAAATGTTAATTCGATTAGTTTAAAAGAAGTTACTTCAGTTTTTCTACCAAAATGTAGTAATGCTCCTGTACAAATCAATACCCTTTACTTATATTATCCACACTAGGTAAAAATTAAAGGCTAATTATAGTAAACTGATTCCTTTAGTACTGATAATGAGTTGGTCTGCTTGATGAAACAAAACATAGCTAAATTTGCAGCCCATAACTTCTAATATCAAGAAGAAAGAAAATTTATGACTTAGAAATTTATATTATACAAATATTTTTGTAAATGAAAATTTCATTGTAATTGCTATGAAGTTTCATTTATATTGACACAAGTTATGAATATTTACACTGACACCCCATTGCCTGTTTTCATATATACTACTAGGAAATAATGTCTGATTGAAAATTTTATTAACTGCTTAAAAAATCACTTGAGAATGAAAATAACATGAGCAGATATAGACTTCAAAAGGTCCTAACAAGAGATATGTAACTGAGTTTTGCTTTACTGTGATAGCTTCCTGTGCCTTAATGGTAGAACACATGACATGAAAGCATTTTGTCTTCATTAAAAACGGGAATACAGGCTTCCTGTTGGAAGGCACATTTTCTTTATTAAAGCTGCAGTAGATATTATTTTCAATATTTATTATTATTGCCTTAATGTCGCCTTAGTATTTCTTAAATCTGCCATCATAATAATAATCATCAAGGTAAGTAGATATTAATTTCAAATATTTATTTAAAAAAGAAACTTGGGGTGTCTAATCATACATCTGCACCAACTAAATCTGACATAAGAATAGAAAATGACATAGGATTGAGAAATCCATTATTTGCTTATATAATTAGTATCTTAAAAAACAAGGGCTTACAGCTACATCATGTTGAAACCAAAGTTAAGCAATGTTGAACCTGGTCAGTACCTATATGGGTGACTGCTTTGGATTTCGACGTGCTATAACTTTTGATGTGCAGGTGGTGTAATGGATAATAGCTTGGAATTGTTAATCAGAGAGCTGAGTTCCAATTCTTACTGGGTTTGTTATATACACTTACATAAAATACCTTTAGGAAAGGTATGAATCCACCTTTTCTCTCCCCAAATATGGGTTAATTAGTAAGACTTGTATCACTAAAACCATTATCTCCAAAAAAAAAAAAAATGCATACAAAATATTTATTTTCTGGCATTAAATAACCCATAGAAGTTGATATTCTGCTTAGCAAAAACAACTGACCAACCAGCTTAAAGATTTGATTTGTTACTTTAAAATATGTTTAAATATTAAAGAGGTATTGTTTCTTTTTCTCATGCAGAGAATTTTTTTAATATTTTACTTATTTATTTTTTAATTAAAATCTTCCCCTGGGTCCATTAAATATGAATACCAAATTTGTGGGTTCTATATAAAATCATTTTATTGTGTATAGCAGACAGACCAACAAACTATCTCTAATTATATAAATATGAGTTTACTCCTGGCATCAAAAATGACGCCAAAACTTTTGAGAGGATTATTAGCTGCTTTCTCACAGGTTACCCTCCTCCCCGCAAGCATGGCAGGAGTATATATATATATATATATATATATATATATATATATATATTACATACAAATAAATACTCAATGGTCTTTATTATAATAGAGTGGAGATATATATATATATATATCCTCTCTATTATATATATAGTATTCTTATTCAGGTGTTAATAAAAACAGTGCTCAATGTATGAATAGAGCTGTATTATATATTAAATATACATATTATCCTTCATATATGGCATGACTCGGAGATTCCTGCTTTATGCAATCATCAGGTGCATATTTCAAACTCTTTGAAATATGCACCTGATGATTGCATAGTGTATGAAACTCTGAGTCATGCCATAGACATAGGATTTTATATATATATATATATATATATATATATATATATATATATATTCTTCACTACTCTGACATAATTATTGCAAAAAAATAAATTAATAAGGCACTGTTAATGAGCAAACACATGACAAGAGCATTCATTACTGGTAGTAAAGTTTAATAATTAGTAATGAAGAGAATGAACTGACCTGACGCTGCCTCACTATTGTCTCTCTCTCACCATGAGTGTGACAGGAAGGATATACACACATACACATAAATAAATACACAACAGTCTTTATTATAATAGAGAAGATAAAACTGACTATTTTTGATGTCTGAAGTTTTTGTGATTTTTATATATTCAGGATGAAAAACTTATTTTCTTTTATGAACCAACTTGGTTTAACCCTTTCCAGTCATTGCTTGTAAAAAGATAAAAAATGCCTTACATTGTATTCCCCTTACATTTCTTATGTACATCCATCCAAATGGTAACCTAATTTTCTGAATGGTTGCCTTGTCTTCATTTCAGTTGTTCAAAGGAATATTCTAGAAAATTTGTTTAATTATTTGCATTAATAACCCCCTCTCATTGCCATGAACAAATTTACTGTTGTGTTCCGTTGAGGCCTTCAGTACAAGAAGGTACTTTCTGCCATGTACATGGAAAATTAATTAAGTATGTTAAAGTAAATGCTATTAGCTTCCTTTAAAAAAACATTGAGTGATTTCTCTCGAATAGATAAAAAATTATGGCATTTTGAAATGTCAACAAACTTTAAACACAATTTTCTCATTTTTTTATTTTGTAATGGAAAGTATTTTCTAATTCTAAACGCCTCAATTTATCTTGTTATGATCAAACTCTTATAAAATGAGGACTGTCAATAATAAATTTGAAATTTCAATATATTTCAATATCACAGTGATTAGAAATTGCCTTATTTCTGTTTTTTTACTATGATTCTTGATTTTTAAAAAAAAAGACAAAACTTAGAATAAAGGAATAGTTTGGCTGTTAATGTAACATTCTAAATTTTAGTTAATAGTATTGGTGAGACCTGTCAAGCATAACTACTAATATACTACTATTGTTTACAGTTTGTCTTTTTTTTTTTTTTTTTTTTTTTTTTTTTTCAAATATACATATATCCATTTGAAAACGTGGTTGTTTTATATGAATAAATTGGCCAAATTTCATGTGTTTTCTCAGGCTTTCTACTCATAGGAGTCGTCATCATCATCACGTGAGGAGTCAGAAAAGGAAATTATGTTATAAGGAGATTGTATTATTTTTATTTATTATTTGAAAGTGTCTTTATTTTTTTGAAAACTAAATCAAATACAGATTAACACAGCAAGTCATGTGACACAAATGAGTTTGGGATAATTTTTTATTTATTTATTTAATTTATTATTTTTTAAATTTTTGTTGTTAATTCATTTATTTATTTGCATTCAAGAATGAAAGTAGAGGTCTCGGACAATAGTTACTTTTATTTATGGATTGTTCCTTCTGTATAAACTTCAGTCAATTTTTACACTTTTATACTTTTTTGATCTGCTACCCCACACCAGTGATGAGTCATGAGTTAAAAGCTTGGAACAATACAACATGAATTTTCATCAGTTTATTCATATTTGTGAAAGGATATTTGTACATTAGAAAGAAAAATTTTTAACAAGGTATGTTTATAACAATTACTGCCAAAATATACCTAACTATTTTAGTTTGCTATTTGTGATAAGTATTATTTACAGTGTACACTTACTTAAAAGTAAGTTATATATATTTGTAAAAAGGTTGTAAATTTTCATCAAGTGACAGTATATAAGTATAATGGAAATTACCAAAGATAAAAAGGTTATTTTTTGTCAAAACAAAAATTGATGAAAAATGATTCCATTTCATTCTGACATTAAGTGTAGAATTGTGAAGAGAAACGAACAGAAAATGGAAATCTGAAAACTCAACTCATTAAATACCTACAAATCACAAGATTTGATTTTTTTTAAGTAGAAAAATATTGCTTTTTAACTTTATAAAAATGTTTGAACACTTTCCCCATATTGCAGTAATTATAGTCATAAACCAATGAGTTTTAATATATCTAGTATGTCTGAATTGGCATTTGTGTCTAAATATATTTTAGACTCATGAAATAACCCAGGTGGGTAATAATTTTGTTATATGAAATCTTTCAACTATAAACTTTTGTGAAGTCATAAACTTGGAAATACTGATTTCTTAATATTATTTCTAGTTAAAGAATCAAAAAGCTTTTAAGTTTTTTTTATTTATATATTAATTTATGAATATAGTTTTTCATAATTTAATATTTTTTAAATTATTAATACTATTTTGACTATTGTAAATAGTGTAAATTTGTTCTTTTTTGGGTTTTTTTCTTTTTTAGTATTTCATTTAAACCTTCTAAATTTATCAGTATGCACATCCAAAATTAAAATATTACAAAAACTACCATCATTTCTTGTATCCATTATTAGTGAATTTATTTTTTCATGTTAAAAACTAAAATAAAGTAATAGAAACTAACAAAATGGCAATTCATATAAAAGAAATAATGATTATAATAAAGTTAAACATAACTGCAACTATTTTGAGAATTCCAAGTTGTGCAAATAAAAATTAAAGGTATATGCCAGCTTTTAGGGGTACTTTTCAAGAATTATTATTACCAAATAAATTATGAAAAAAAAAAAAGAATTTATAGCCATTAATGTTATAATTATACAACAAAGAAACACGTTTTTTATTGTGTACTTAAAACTGTTTTGAAGCTACTTTTTTTTAAATTTCAGAATCTTGTTATAAGCTGGTATAAGTTAAGCAACATTGTCTGATCAGTAATGAATAAGTGACCAAAAGATATATCAAGTGCTTAAAGTTCAAAATAGTTCTCATCCATTTTAAGGGATTCAAATTGTGAAGTGTCACCATAGATTTGGTTGGCAATTTTGTATATCATTTTACCCCCACTCCCCTCAAAAAATAAAAAGCTATTTGCTTTTACAGGCAAGTTTATATGAATTGGCAGCTTTTAGCATTGAAAAATGAGATTTCTAAAACAAAAAAAGAAAACTAACTTCGTAATTTAATGTGGCCAGTTTGAATGTCACTTGCAAACTAAACTTAACCATGCTTTCACTAACCATGTCTTTCTTTACATAATTGTATTTTTCTGTGATTAACGGTTCTCAGCATAAATATATTGTGATAAAGGTACCTACTTTTTTCTTAAAGTTGATAAGCATCCAGGTCTAAAAATTCACAAGTGATTTATATATAAAACAAAAAAAAAAAAAACCAAGGCAAAAAAATAAACTCTTTTTGATATCAAGAAATAAGATATTTTCTCAGCTATTTTAAATTCTATATACAACAGCCTTTAAATTGGCCTCATCTATTCTTTTATAAGCATTTATTTTCTTTTACTTAATCAGACAAAATGTACATAAATATTTTGTTAAAAACAATATAAGGTTTTGATAAAAATGTAGCATTTCTACAGAAATGTATTTCTTCAAGAAATAATCATACTTATATAAGGATGGTTCTAGTCGTGACTCAAGTTGCACACTCTTGTGATCTTCAGAGGACTTAAATGGCTCAAGTCATCTGAAGATTACAGTCCATGCAATCTGGGCTTTAAGCACTTTGCTGAGTAGGTATGTTTGCTTTTAGGCATTTTTCCCCTTTTTTCCCCCCATTATTGTCAGTTTTATTCATAGTTGTATCTGGATAAGAGTTTTAGGTTTTGTCAAGTTATCCATTGATTTCACCAAACAGATTTTTTCTTTTACATCTATGTAAAAGAAAACAAAATCCGTTTGGTGAAACCAATGGACAGAAAATTATCTGCTGCCTCAATACACTAAAAAAAAAAATATATTTAGTGTATTGAGGCAGCAGATAATTTTCTAAGCATATATTGTTAAATATGAGACACAATGAATGTCTGTTTAATCATGAGCCGTTCTAAACATCGCAGTGTGACGTCATAGAACCGCATTACAAATTTACAAACTGCATTTGCTATTTGGTAACTGTTATCATTGCTTAGTAAAGTTTTATATCAACACAAGATAAAATCATCTTTGATGGTGGATGTTTTTATGTTAACGTCTCTGTAATCTCTCTGAAGATGGCTCATGTGAGCCGAAAGCTTAGAACCAACATAATAAAAAAGAATATCCAAATGTTGGAGAACTTTTGTCTTTATTTTCACCTGAAAGCCAAAATACGATGTTTAGAACAGCTCATGATTAAACATAATAGACATTCTTTGTCTCTTATACTTAACAATATATGCTTAGGAAAAAAAAAAGTATATATATATATATCTCAGTTAAGCTTTCCAGACCATGAATATATTAAGTTGGGCAAAAAGTTTGTTCAATTATTAAGTAGAAAAATTATTTAATATACCAAAATTTTTGACTAATCCAATATCTAAAATTTTCTAAATTTTAAAAGTGGGATTTCAATCTGCTATGTAAATTTGTTTTAAATTAATCCCCTCTACCTATGTAAACCAGAAAAAGGTAAAGGAAATAATAATAATAAAGAGAAAAACGGACATAATGAATCTACTTTAAATTCATCTCTGCTTTAAAATTACTTGAAATTTTTTATGTAAATGATTTATTTTACTACTGGACAGTAAAAAGATAAGGATATGCTTTAAATCAGGACTTTTCAAACTGTGGGTCTCCATCCTTCAGTGGGTCGAAAGATAAAGAAAATGGGTCGCAACAAAAATACACAATTTAGAGCAAAGTGCAGAATATAAACGGCTCTAAATGTTGCACAGCACTCATAAATCATTGCTACTTTTTCACTGAGGTAAACTCGTATTATGTTTTATTTTTCAAAATATAGATAGTCTGCTCTCATTGAGTTTGTGTCTTGTTTTGGGTTAATAACACAGAATCTCAACTATTGAGTAAAAAGGCTTTTTTATTACTATTGCCTTTTATAACTACTTATTTGAGGAGACTGGGATTTTTCACATTAACTCAATTTTAAGACAACAGAAACAGGCTCAACACTGAACCTGATACTCATGCAGCACTGTCTTCCTGTGTTCCAAATTTGAATCAGCTTCTTATGAACAAACAAACAAATGCATCCATCTCCTTAACATTTTTTTTTCTAGTATTTACTTTTCCTTTGTGTCGGAACTTCTTTTAAATTTGTTTTTCTAAAAGTAATAATTTTGTATTCATACAAATAGATGCAATTCCAATATGTGTGAATCATAATAAATATACATATAGATTGTCAATGCTAAATAAATAAATAAACCCAGCAAAAAGAGTTTCTTTGATTTATTACACGTAGATATAATGGGTTGCAATGCATAATGTAGTTCTTGCTGTGAAAGGCAGTAAAAAAGTTTGGAAAACACTGCTTTACATAATATAAATATTAACAATTTTTAAAAATTTTAACTTGAATTTATTTGAAATTTTTTTAAGGTTAGAACATGCATTATCTTTTTTTAAAATTGTTTAGGTGGATCAGTTTACAAACTGAATCCCCTCTTTAAATTTAGAAAATTAAAAAAATATTTTTATGATATACATGATCTAGTGTACTTAATAAGAAAAAAAAATACAATGATTATTTCTTGAAGAGGTGCATTTCTGTAGAAATGGCAAAAATCCTGATAAATTCTAGCATTATATTTATTGTATACTGCATATTATATACAGTTCATATACAAGAGGTTAATTTACTAAAATAAAGCCATTAATCATTAAATTAACAATTTAACAAAGATATATTCTGTTTCTCTGGTATTTTCTCTCAAAGACAATATATTTTCATTAGTAGAATCTATAATTGCACTCACTGATGCACCACTGAGAAATGAAAAGAATACTTGTTAAATTATAAAGAATAGTTTCTTTAGCAATTTGTTTCATTTTAAATCCTGTATCAAATTTATTGACCATACCTTCTCAACTGTTTTTCTTGTCTCTAGTGTTATGTAATACTCCAAGTACATTTGTATACTTCTTGTGTGTAATTGTTTTTTTTTAATCACTTCACTTTACCCAAGCAAGGTAATAAAGCCATGAAGGCGCAAGGGAGGGGAGTATTAAGGAGTGTGAGAGAATACTAGAAAAATACTAGATTATTAAGGAGAAAGTACAATAAAAAAAAAAAACAGGAGTTAAGACAGAAGACATTGCATTTAAATTTTTGAAGATCAAAATTGACTAAAATGCAAGCAAGATACCAGAAGAGATTTTCACTAACAAGAAGTGCAACAGACAAGATTGTTAGCATAGAATTTATGGTATTACAGTTGCATTGGCTCATCTAGCCATTTCAATTGCAAATCGATGAAACCTTACCTCCAATCTAGTATGCTTAAATTTATAAAGGCCTGGTACCAAATAGAAATGTATTTATTTTGAAAATACAAAAATATGGTGCAAAACCAAAAGTTGGGGGGTTTGATTAAGGCTGGTCTTCAATCTGTCTTGTCTCAAACTTTGCTAGCCACAATTACTGACCCAAACATATCACAGTATTACTTACATCAAAACAACACATTCTTACCAAAAGAGGAAATCTCATCAGAACAATTACCATGAAAATATTTATAGAAAATTTTTGTGTTGCCAGATCAAGAGAGATAATTTTGGTTATGTTCCTTGTACTGATGATGCCAGGTGACAGTGTCTTTATGATTATAGCATACTGCTTGAAGATGCCTTTGATACCAAAAAGAGAAAAGACCAGCTCTGAAAGAAGATTATAACACTGGGTTAAAAAAAACATTAAAGTGATTAAAATTATATATATATATATATATATATATATATATATATATATATATATATAGTATAATCTGTGTTTTTAAATAAGTGAATTATGATCCTATTTGCAATTTACCAAATATATAGAATGTATATTTAATAATAGGCAATAATTAGATAACCATATTAATACTTAAAACAAAGGTAGTTATAACACACAAACCAAATTCTTATAAGCTGAAGTGCTTAAAGATTGTATCGCTATAGAATTAAATTGATAACTTTATGTAGTCATTGGTACAACATTCTTAGAAGACCAGTGATCAAAAGTCAATCTCATGCAGTGTCTCATATGTGAAGAACAGACATGGTCACAGATGTTGCATGTACAGGCCTGTTCAGTAATGTTGATAAAGTGGCCGTGTTTTTCCACAGCTTACACTTCCTCCTTGCTCTCTTGTCCATTCACTGGAAATTGCTGCCATTGAAGGTAGTTTTGAATTCTGTTTTTACCAGATAGCTTGGTTGATATTGTTTAAACAATATAAGGTCTTGTTTAAACAATTGTTTACAAATGTCCTTAAATCAAAGTTGTGGGTACCCAGTTTTTCTTCTCCTGTTTGAAAGTTCTGCATCATTATCAATTTAAAACTGAAATTTCTAAGCAAGCTTGTGGCTGCATCATGTTGAAACTTTGGTTCCTATATAATCACCAAAGTTAAGCAACATTAAGTCTGGTCAGTACCTAGATGGGTAACCACTTGGGAATAAATACCATGTGCTGTGAGCTTGGACGTGTGGGTGGAGTAATAGATCATGTTGAATTTCTGTTGTTTTTGTTCTATTTGCTTATGTGCAAATACCCTTGGAAGAGGTATGAATCCACCTCTTCTCCCCTTCCAGCTATGGGTTAATTAGTAAGATTTGTATGACTAAAAGCATTATCCCCCTCAAAATTTTTACAATTTAGAAATATTTTCTGGCTTTAAATAATCAGCAAAGTGTTGATAAGCCATAAAAAAGTGAGTAAAATTCCTCAACAATTATAAAATACAAACTTTAATAATGAAACCTTTGTCAGTGATCTTTTATCAAAATTACTGTTGAAGTGAAGTTGCATTTAAACTCATTGCCGAAGTGATTAATATGATAATTGATATTTTGTACCTTGATTAATACTTTAATTCTTATTTAATCCTTCTTTTTTGTATTGTCTATTTACATACTATTTTAACAAAATCTTATAAATGTAATTGTTTGTTTGGATCATAGGTAAATGTTTAATAAACAAATTTCAACTCTACCTCAGTGCATCTATCCAAAGTCACGTCTGAACCTACCTCTGGACATTCCTCTATTCCAAGCTTGAAAAAAAAAAGCTTTCATTTTTGCCGATTGATTTTATTCTGTTAAAACTTTCTCTTTGTTATCATATCCAATTTTATAGCATATATTAGATTTGAATTATGACACATTTGAGCTTTTATCCTTGCTTCTTTTTCGGTGAGACTTTTAAAGAGAAAATTCCGACTTTAGTATCATGGCAAAAAAGAAGTTCTTGCTTGAATTCAATTTTGTATTTGTAAAATCCATGCCTATGAACAATTAAGGTTAATAAAGTTGAATTCTGATTCCAAGTGACCTTGCTTGTGTGATTATCTAAACCAGTGTTTCTCAATCTTTTTAAACAATGGCACACCTTGGAGCAAATGAAAATATCATGGTACACTTAGTGAAATTTTTAAAGGGTATCCATTTAAATGTTATGAAATAAAGCCACAGCTTTTGAAAAAAATACCCACACAAATATGAACTAACTTTATTTAAGTATTTCTATTAAACTTTTTGTGCAACTTATTTAGTGGGAAATGTGTACCTGGTGTTTTTTTCTCGTGATTTCTTCAATATGCTGTGACAATATTTTGTGACACACTAATATGCCACGACACAGCAGTTGGGGATCATTGGTCGAGTCTATTTCCCGTTCTATGAAAACTGTCTTCATAATGAGAAACTAGAGCACCTTGACATGGTATAATTGTTAGCAAACTTGTCTCACTATATCAGTTATGACTGAAAAGTGAGTTTGATCCTCATTGGGTGCCCCCATACTTTCGGCCTTGTGCCACATCTATGCTGCGCTTAGAAAATCACCATAAGATATCCTAAGGGAGCCCGTCGATGTGATGTAATGATTAGCAAGCTTGTATTGCTAGATCAGTTATGACTGAAAAGGGAGCTTGATCCTCACTGGGTGCCCCAGACATTTGGCCTTGAGCCACAGCTAAGCTTAGAAAATCACCTTAATGAAAGACTGGATAAAAAGAAAAGAAACAATTTTTAAAGCTAAACAGACATACGAAAGAATAAACAAAAATATGCTTCTATTAACGAATGTAATTTTAGTGTGAAATCGATGCCTTTTTTTTTCTTTTTTTTTTTTTCAATTTCTTCAATGTGCTGTGACAGTATTTCAGGCATACTTAAGAGGATCACATGGCACACAAGTGTGCCAGTTCATAATAGATGAGCTGATCTAAATTAACTTGTTGATGTTGTAACAATAAATGTATTGATAGAAAAATGAATGTGCAAGTATGTAATCAATCCCTCAAAAATTCAGATATGAATTAAGAGGTAATATATTTAACCTGGAATTAATACTTGCTGAACAAAATTCCACCATTTTAAAAGATCTACAGGAAATTGCTAAATTATTGACAGTAATTGTTTAAAAATTGAATTTAAATTCCTTATTTCCTTTATGCCACCTGGAACTCAACTTAAAATTTTTATTTCAATTAGAGACATGTAATTAATCAAATCTATCACTGTCTTATTAGTTTTGTTTTGTTTAATGTAGGAACTCTGACCTGAAATAGTTGGTAGAATTGTAAATAAAAACAATAAAAGATGATGATAAAAATGAAATTATTTATTAATTCAATGTTTGAAAGTATTTTAAAAAAATAATTTAGTTTACATTTAAACACCATTTTATTTAAAATAGCCTCATTTGATGCTATTTAGAAATCAATTTTCACGTCAACGTTTATCACATGCTTACTTTTATAGGAATTTATATCTCATTTGTTACTATGCGTTTTACTTGTAAATTCCCACCTATCACTGATATTATCTGCTAAAATATAGAAAAAACATGTATGTAATCGATCTATCAAAAATTCAATTGTAATAATTAATGAAGATATAAAATTTACACCTTGTATTACCAAAGGTGGGACTTTTTGAACAAAATCACCTCATTTGAAACTTTGACTGGCAATTGTTAAATTATTAATTGACAGAAATTGTTTAAAAAATTGTATTTACTTCATGGCATGTGAAATATATTCATGCCTTTTCCAAGAACATTAATGCAGAATGAATGCAACAGATGCAGTTGGAATTTGAACTGTTTGTCGATGTCACTTTCTGTGCCAATAGTCATTACACTAACTGAACATCCACAAAATAATTTAAAATCTCTTAAATATAATATAGACTTCTAATAAAAATAATGGACTTAGAAACATTATGTAAAAACTGGGGGGAAGTAAACTAAGATAAAAGTTTGCTTTCTTGTTTCTGAATTCCAGGAAAGCTCACTTGTAAACTTTTACAAATTTCTGGACATAAAGTGACTTTAAATCCTGATTTATAAAAATATACTGAATAGAAAAAATTCTTTAAAGTCTTGGTTAAAAAAGAAAATAAAACATTTGAGTTTATTTTATTCAACATTTAAACAGAAAAAAATGGTTTATGGTAATAATGAAATTATCTGTTTCCATAAAAGGAAACATACAGCATTCATTGGCTAAAAATGTTAGAGTAGTTGGTTCTCATATCTTTTTTCTTTGGGTTGCATTTTCAGAATAAAACTTTCCTTGTGCCTCATCAAATTTTATGTGATAAAAAGTACATTTAAAAATAAAAAACAGAGAGGGTTAAAGGGAGATAATTGTGGATTCAAAGTCAGAACATTTGCCTTGATAACTCTTTTCTCCAATTTGCAGACCCTAGTTACTGTATTCTTAATATAATGCAAAAATATCAGTGATAAAATTTGTCAATAATTATTTATAACTATTTATATTGGGACTTATGCAGGCAATTATAAAGTAATTCATAACAATATTTTAAATTTTGAAATTATATTTTTTGAAACTGTTTCTAAATTTTTGATTCTTTCAATCATTCCGCCTCACCTGCTATCCTCTTCTGCCACATCTGTGAGATGCGCTACACTGTTTAGGAACCACTGGAAAATTTATAAAATCTTTTTATTAAAGCAATTATTTAGGAAATTAAATTTCTCAGGTCACTAAATGTTATAGCTCTTACTAATATTGATAGCAGTTTCCTTCCATATTTTTTATTTTTGATCATGTGGAAAGTCATAATCTTGACTATATCTTCATTCTTCTTTTCAGTCACATGTGCTACTCATTTTAGTTGTTACTGCTGTTGGTAGTCTTCCAGTATTAATTTTAAGAAGTCTTTATCATTGCAAGAATTATTTGGAAAACTAAACCCATTAATAACACAAAGAATGAGTTCTATTGTCTGAATCACTCTTAGAATTTAAACAGCAACTTAAAATTATTCTAGATGATGTGAGAAATATAGATGATTGGAATTAAAACAAAGCCAAAATATTAACCTAAGAATTCTAGTTGTTTTTAAATAGCCTCATCAGTTTATGGATGTCCCGCAGACCATCCAACATGTTCAAAAATGTTTAAGCTATCAGCTATATTAAATCGTTTTCTCAGATCAATGATTAAAAGTGGCTTCAAGTGAATAAAACCTGTAGGTCTTGAAGAGGACTATCCTTCGTGAAATCTCATAGATTGGCACTACAAAGTTTTACTAAATAACAAAAAAACCACATCAATTAAGACTTCCTATAGTGGTAACCACTAAAATAGATAGCACATTTAACTTGAAGAGAAAATGATATAATCAAGATGTTCACTTTCTACACTACTTTAAACAAAAGGTTAGGAACTCCTGAATAATTGATTAATAACAATGAACTTGAGAAAATTATTTACCTGAAAAAACTAATTTAAGGGAAAACTTTTATAAATTTCAACCGGCAGTAATGCTGACTGCTTTTTCAATGAATGTCAAAAGTTTCCTATATGGAAATGGCTATCTTCTGATTACCAAGAAACTTATTGGTTAACAAAAAACAAATATTGCTCTAAACAGCAGTAGACTGGGTTTAAAAATATTGATTGCCAGGAGACAAAGGGAGCTCATCCACAACTACAATGCTACCATTTAATTTTCACAAATAAAATTTTCAAAAATACATATATAAAAAAAAAAGAGTACAATTAAAATTTTTGTTGAAAAATGTGTATTTCTTTGTAATTACAGAGTATATGTACTGTGTATATTACAGGTAGTAATATAGAATGTTATAATTTAATTTTTAATTTTATGCATATTTTTAAATACTTTTCTGTACAATTTACACATTAACAGATAGTTCAAAAGCACAATAGAGCATTGCATGCAGTCTATTATATTAAGAGCTATCGTTTGTGTTCATTAGATGATTGCTTGAATCTGCCAATAATTGCTTCTGCATGACATTCTTCTAACAATTCCTTATCTTTATGATCCTTTAGATTTTAAAATGTTCTCTTACATTGGACTTGAAAAATACATAGTATGCAGATGACTTTATAAAATTCTTATTCCTTTTTATTACTAAAATAGTTGTTTCTTTATTGTATTTTTATTCAATATGTAGGGGAGGGAGCACTTCATCACGGCTCTACTTGCCATCAGGCAAATAAGACACCTTGGCCAGTCCATCACTGGCTGTAAACAAGAAATTGACTGAAAGTCCTAGAAATTTAAAACTTTTGAATTAAGAAATTTAAGAATTTTTGAATTAAGAAATTTAAACTTTTGAGCTAAAATTTTCTTTTTTGCTTGATTTCTTTATTTCATTTTTATGACATTGTCAATTGGGCCAACTTTTTTAAAAATAGTTTTAGTCAAAATTAGTCAGTTTCTTTTTAAATATGAAGATGACATGTTAGTAAATGAATAGTGTATGCAATGATTTTTATTTTTACAAATACATGTTATGTCACTTGTGTCTTCTTTTTTATTTTATAAAATTTCATTTTGAATATGTTTGAAAACTCATTTTTTTCTTCCTTTATTGTCCACATTTAAAAAGAATTCTGATAAATGATTATGTATCTTTTTGAATGACTGATTATTTTTTCATCATTTCTTTTAATTTTAAATGTTTTACATGAACAATTGTAAAATTAACACATTGTACTCCCACCCTCAGATATTATACTGTTCACACAGATTACAATAACTAAATAGTGATATTAACAAAAATAGTACTATGAAGAGATTGAAGAATCAGCCAAGTGTCCTGTGTTATTGATTACAAAATAAAAAAAATTTTAATATTAACCCCAGGAAGCTTTCATGTATGTAACAGCAAAAAGTTAGAATTGGCATACAACATTTAGACAAATTATGGAAATGGCAGATCGACTTCAGTTTTCTGTACTGTTTTTCTTAAGTGTGGCATCGATCTAAAATTCCCTACATAAAGAGAAAATTGTAGAAAAAAATTAGCTGAAGATAACCATTATAAGTTTTTTTTCAAACAAACCTGTAGAGGAAGAACTGATCTCCCAGATTTTTGGAGGAACTGAATCTGTCAGTTACTGATGCTTGTACATTAAAAGTGAAAATGAAGCAAATGAGTCATATTTTTGTTGTTTCACGCTCCTCTCACCAGAAAGGAACCATCACTGTACAAACAGCAAAAAAACATATGTGCCATTTATGAGAGTACTGTTTATAAGTGGTTTGCTAGATACAGAAATGGCAATTTTCATCTGCAAGATTAAAAATGTTCCAGCAGGCCTGTCATTGTTGACAATGGCCAAAGCAAAATGTTCACTAAAAATAATCCAGATTGCATATGGGACATTGCATAAATGCTCCACATGTTTCACATGAGTGTTGTAAGGCAACAATTAGATAAACAAATCACTACAATTTAACAGAAAAATATTGGCTGACATTTCAAACTCTGATTCTCTGTTCAGTTACAACAAAAATGAGCCCTTTTTTTTTGCTTTTTTTTAAAAGAACAATTGCAGGCAATGAAAAATGAGTTGTTTTTAACAATGTGGAATGAAAAAGGTTCTGGGGAAAACAAAATGAGCCACCATTAAGCACACCAAAAACCAACCTGTACCCAATGAAGGTGATGCTGTATATTGTGGAGTTGGAAAAGCATTGTGTATTATAAGCTCTTCCTACGAAATCAGATGATGAGTTCAGACACGTATTGTTCCCAATCAAGCAGTAATTGATGAAAAGTGGCAAAAATTGGCCAAACAAACAATGTCAAATTGCATTCCTTGACAGACTCAGCAGAAATCTGTTCAGTTTGGCTGAAATGCCAGACTTTAACCTGACTTTATACCTTTGAATTAGTACTTATTTCAATCACTACAAAATTCTCTTATTGAGAAGAATTTCAATTTTCTGAAAGTCTGTAAAAATCAATTAGACCAGTTCACCACCCAGAAAGATGCCAAATTCTGGGAGGTTGGAATCATGAAACTTTGGTCCCAACCTATTTAAGTTTTTATTACACTAATTAATAACCTGTCATGCAATAATTAATATTATTGTACGTGTAATGGCATGGAGCGAGAAAGATAAAAAGAAAACTTATCTTTACCAACATGTTTTGTCCTCTAATGGGTCTTATCTAGGCAAATATAAGGATTTTATTTTGCAACAAGTATTTATAAACCTGAGTTGTGCATTGTGGTGCAGTGGATATTGGCTCAGAATGAGAAATCAGAGAGTTCAAATTCCAGTTGATTTGTTGCATTCACTTATGTGCAAATAACCTTGGGAAAGGTATTAATCTGTCACTTTCCTCCATCTATGGGTTAAATAACAGGACAGATTGCATTCTACAGTCTTGATTGCCAACCAGTCTACCACAGAAAGTAATGACACCCTACTGCAAGAAAATCTTCTGTCTCAAAAGATACATGATCCCCCAATTGTGTATCCCATATGGTACCTGACTGACTGATTTAGAAACAGAAGCAACAATAGTTACGTTTTCAGAACTTAAATTCAAGTATGCTCATGAATATTCTTCAAGCTTACTGTGAAAATCAAGGTAAATTATGAAGGATGCAAAGTGATGTAATTTAATAATAATTTAATACCTAATAAAAAAAAAATGAGCTAATGTTGTTATCCTCCATAGTTTATCTTAACTTTGAGTTTGTCTGAAGAATAATTATGAGTGTTCTTAAATTAAGAAATTGTCAAAACCTAACAATATTTTTGCTTCAGTTTATAAATACTTGTTGCAAAATTAAATCCTTACATTTGCCATGAAAAAGTTCATTAGAGGACAAAATGAGGTTTATTGTGTTTATATTCAAATCAAATGCCTAGATTCTTAGCTTGTATCAAAGTCTATCTCTGAAACAATTTTTGTTACTGTGAATAATTCTTCAATCAGTACTAGATTAAAAATTGAGTCAGTTTGCTATTTGAAAAAAATTTTTTTTTTTTATAACTTTTTCAACTATTTAATAAAAATAAGAAGAAATTGACCAAATTGTCTGGTTTGTGTTTAAGTTGATAATATTCTTCTTTCTTTTGGCTCTAATCAACTAATAAGAAACTTTATTCACTGCAGACTGCATATATATTTCACTCTGTAATGAATTTGCATTCAAATGATTTAAGAAGCAGTTTATTATAAACAGGGAAAAGACTGAAGTTCTGGATTATCTTTCTGTCTTTTTAATAAGTGAAACAAATGGAAAAATATTTCCCTGAAGAATTTGTTTTTTTCTGTAAGTAACTTGGGATATTGGTGGATAATTTTCAAACAAATGTTATAATTGTAGTACTCGTAGAACATAGATAATACACAAACACCTTTCTTTTTTTTCTTTTTTTTTCTCCAGCATAAATATATCCTGAAATGATAAAGAAAATTAGCTTTTCAATTAATGATTAAGCAGGAAACAAAACTGATAATTTTTGTTATAAACACTTTCAGTGCTGTGAACGTACTTGGATCTCTTTACAAAACTTATATTGCCTGCTATTGAAATTTTGTCTTTTTGTTATCTCTTGTAATCTGTGTTTTGCCATTGATTTACTCAAGTTTGCTAGATAGTTTATGTATTGTTTTCCTCTCGTCTTTAATTTGCCATGTGAGTATCAAATTTTCCAAGCCATTTAAAACTTTGTTATTGCTCACATGTTTGGTCCATGGTATTTTCATAAAAAATGTCCCTTCAGATCCCAGTCTGACCCTATTTATCCATATCTGGGGACAGTGAAGAAGAGATGGATTCATACCTTTCATAAGGGGATTAGTGTAAAGTGAAAATCAACTGTTCTTACTGGAATTTGAACTCTGTTTGCTGATTTCTATTTTCAACACTGGTAACCACCAATAATAAATACTAAAATTTTGTTCATCTTACTGATGGTCCCTTTCTTTTTATCCATAAATTGTGGGACTGCTTATTTAAAGAAGTTATTGATTACGCATCTATGTGTTTTAGTAAAAATAAACAAAGCTCAACCTTTAAGTGACCTCTCGTGTCAATATTAGCCTTGCCAACACAGCTATGAGCTAAAATAAATAATTCCGCAGCATCCACATCTCAAGGCTCATGGATAACAAAATGAAAGTTCTTCACATTTCACTTAAGATTACTCTCTTGCTTCTTGCAGTTCACCCCCTTGTGTTAGGGGTAGGGGTGAGGGCAGGATTTCAACCACCCCCCACACCCACTCCTGATCATTTAAAAGGGAGAGTGTATCCTATTCAAGCCAAACAGGGAATGTTGATTCTTTATCAACTTACTCAACAATCCAGACAGTGTGTGTATTTATGCAATACAAGGCTCAAGAGCAACTCAAGGTAGGGGTTTAAGTTGTTGTAAGGATGTAGTGGAAAGGCTTTTACAAAATTCTCTTCACTAAACAATTTTTTTAAGTAATTTCTGATTAATTTTTTGTTCATCCAATACAAAGTTCAAGAGCCACTCAAGATAGAAGTTATTGAATGAAATTACTTTGAGGTGGGAGTGAGAGGTGTAGATTAGGAGGATATATAGGAAAGATAGCAGTTAACTGTAGACTTCAAGAAGTTAAGAGTGTAGCAACCAAAGCAGTATCCTCTTGGCAATCTGATCCACAAAAAGTGGTTCTTGGGAATAAAATCTTTTTAATTAAATTTTCAATACCACTTCATTTCAGAAATGCCTGGGTTAAATTTTAGTGCAAAGTGATACATTGCACTTCAGATTAATTCTACAGATTAAAGGAATAGATCAAAACAGTAATGATAATCCTTCAGATCTACTCTTGATTGATTTTTGTTTTTATCATTGCACCCCAAGCAAGGCGATAATGCCACTAAGATGCAACGGGTTACTGGGGAAAAAAAGACTTTAGGAGAAGGAACCAGAAACCTAATCATAAACAAAGGATAAATCTCTATTTTTCTCTTACTTCTGTTCAAAAGATAGAGGAGGAGTGTGAACCGGGCAATAGGTGAGTGTATCTACTCCTATTGAAAATTATGTTAAAAAATTGTTTAAATAGAAAAATCACCACTTTATTTTGTTCCTTAAATTCCTGATGTTTTTAATATAGAAAAAACTCTAAAAAAAAAAACAGAACTTCAGTAAAGACCATGAAGAAACTGAATCTTTGCAGTGAAAGAGTCAGTCAAAGACAATTCAGAATTTATGATTTCAATTTTTAATCTTTCATAGAAAAAAGAAATAAAATAAAATCAAACAGTTATGAAATTTAAAAAAATAAAAAATGAAATTCTTTTAAAAATGTTCTCATTATACTTCTTTCTAATAGACTAGTATGACTAATGATATTTAAAGCACAAATAAACTGTCCAACTTACCAATTTTTAACTCACATGACTTGCAAGAGTATTTAGGGGACAACTGGTTGCTGCAACTCATCCCAGCTGAATAGCTATCCATTTCAGGTCTTGGTAAACAGCCTCTTTGTCATACCAGTGCATTGTTGCAGTGTAATATTTGTATTTTTTCAAATCAATTTAAATGATTTAAATGCTAGCAAATACAATGCATGATATATTGGAATAAACCAAAAAATAAACATCTGATTTTGCACTAATAGTTTACTAGATACTGAGGTTGGGATAGATGTGAATATAATTATCAAGAATTGAAATTATTGTATGCAAATATGTTTTGTATTCATTTTCTGTTAAACATTTTGTTATTTTCAATTTTGAAATTAGATCAAATTCTTTTTATTTTCAATAATTTCTTGTTTATAATTAATCTACAGGATTTTTTATTTTATGTTGTGCTTTTGAATCATTAAATTGTCATGATTTGCATTTGTTCTAAATATTTACATCCATTGATTTGAATGTAACAGTTCATTCATATTTAACTGTATATGATTGAGCCATTTGTATAAATGTTTATTCTATTCATATCATCATAAAAGTATGGAATGTTTTTTTCTTCCATCAGATATCATTTGTATTTAATTTTATTGCTTTGTATAACCTGTTAAATATCAGCCAAAAATTTAAATTTAAAAATATTTTTATTTTATAGCTTGCTTGAAAAACATTGTGCATAAGCCAATCCATCCATATTCCATTTAAAATGTTTGTTAAATCAAAGCTTGCCTAATCTATCAAACTATTTAATTTAGACTTAAAAAAAATTATTGTACTAATGCAAATAAATATATACGTATAGTCAACAGCTTTTAATTCCTGAAAAGTTATCAATGTAGAAACTAAAAATGAAATGTATACACTGACTTAGATTTCTCAATATATATATATATATATATATATATATATATATATATATTTATATATATATATATAAATGGGTTTAATTTATTATTTTGAATTTTGCAAGTTGAACACTTGAATACAAGCAGGGATTTATTTACAAAAATAGCACTTATGACAAGCACTAAAATTGCACTGCTTTCCAAAGATCTGATATAATGAGGCCTTGACATTCAACTTTTATAACTTTAATATGTTAGCTGAAAAATTTAAAGTCAAGTTTGTTAATCTTATAACAAATTATGGTATGACAATTAAGATTATGCCATTGTTTTCACTGATGTAAATTGGTCTAAGATGTGCTCAAAGTCAGTTCCTTCACTTTCTACACTAAGCAGAACAAGATCCCAGAATCTGTTTTGATCAATCTATTTTTACCTAATATTATTTAGTAACCTGGCAGCCATTTTAGTATTTTTCATCTATGATAATCAGACAGTTCACATATTCTGCTTTGATCCATGTCTTTTTACCTAATAATTTATATTAATGGTTTAACAAATGGACAGCCATTTTAGTGATTTTACCCATTATAATCAAAAACAGATTTGAGAATTTACCTTGATCCCCATATCTTTAGATAAGTTGTTTAAAAAAAGATGGCCCTTTTAGTGATTATTACCAATTACAATCAAAGACAGATTAGAGAATGTTTTGACTTATATAATTTTACCTAATAATTTATATCAGTGGTTTAACAACCTCACATCCATTTTAGTGCTTTTTAGAACCAAAGAATGAGAAAAAAAAAACACTGTTTGCAGATGACTTGTCTAATCTTACCATAACAAAAACTGCCTAGTGGTACCCAGCATGTAAATTTATCTTATTTGAATTTAAAGCTTTCATTAACAGATTGGTATATCACAGAATGCACATCTCCTTACATAAATATTAGTTGAATGTAGCAGACTTTTAAGTTTTAACAGTTTCCTCTTAGTTTTACAATAAAATATCTGCAGTATTAAAAAAAATTGTGACAATATCTATATATGATCTTTAATATAAATAAAAATGAAAAGGTTTTATTTGAGATGAACTATTGTGTTCTTTTTTTTTTCTTTTTGTACAGATTTTCTTGAATGGGTTTGATATAAGTAATTTCTTTAAAAATGTCTTTGTAGATATTTTTCCTTGATCTGTTCAGTTGATACATCAAATGTTTCTATTTGACAAGCATTTACTTGTTAATTAGTAATTAAAAAATGGTATAATGACACAGCTACTGTGGATATTCTTATGTGTTTATGAAACCTACGCTGCCTGCTGTTGTCACATATGTACATCTTCGTGAAACCTACGCTGCCTGCTGTTGTCACATATGTACATCATCGTGAAACCTACGCTGCCTGCTGTTGTCACATATGTACATCTTCGTGAAACCTACGCTGCCTGCTGTTGTCACATATGTACATCTTCGTGAAACCTACGCTGCCTGCTGTTGTCACATATGTACATCTTCGTGAAACCTACGCTGCCTGCTGTTGTCACATATGTACATCTTCGTGAAACCTACGCTGCCTGCTGTTGTCACATATGTACATCTTCGTGAAACCTACGCTGCCTGCTGTTGTCACATATGTACATCTTCGTGAAACCTACGCTGCCTGCTGTTGTCACATATGTACATCTTCGTGAAACCTACGCTGCCTGCTGTTGTCACATATGTACATCTTCGTGAAACCTACGCTGCCTGCTGTTGTCACATATGCACATCTTCGTGAAACCTACGCTGCCTGCTGCTGTCACATATGCACATCTTCGTAGAAACCTACGCTGCCTGCTGCTGTCACATATGCACATCTTCGTGAAACCTACGCTGCCTGCTGCTGTCACATATGCACATCTTCGTGAAACCTACGCCACCTGCTGCTGTCACATATGCACATCTTCGTGAAACCTACGCTGCCTGCTGTTGTCACATATGCATCTTCGTGAAACCTACGCTGCCTGCTGTTGTCACATATGCACATCTTCGTGAAACCTACGCTGCCTGCTGTTGTCACATATGCACATCTTCGTGAAACCTACGCTGCCTGCTGTTGTCACATATGCACATCTTCGTGAAACCTACGCTGCCTGCTGTTGTCACATATGCACATCTTCGTGAAACCTACGCTGCCTGCTGTTGTCACATATGCACATCTTCGTGAAACCTACGCTGCCTGCTGTTGTCACCTTAATGCACATCTTCGTGAAACCTACGCTGCCTGCTGTTGTCACATATGCACATCTTCGTGAAACCTACGCTGCCTGCTGTTGTCACATATGCACATCTTCGTGAAACCTACGCTGCCTGCTGTTGTCACATATGCACATCTTCGTGAAACCTACGCTGCCTGCTGTTGTCACATATGCACATCTTCGTGAAACCTACGCTGCCTGCTGTTGTCACATATGCACATCTTCGTGAAACCTACGCTGCCTGCTGTTGTCACATATGCACATCTTCGTGAAACCTACGCTGCCTGCTGTTGTCACATATGCACATCTTCGTGAAACCTACGCTGCCTGCTGTTGTCACATATGCACATCTTCGTGAAACCTACGCTGCCTGCTGCTGTCACATATGCATCTTCGGTAGAGCCTACGCTGCCTGCTGCTGTCACATATGCACATCTTCGTGAAACCTACGCTGCCTGCTGCTGTCACATATGCACATCTTCGTGAAACCTACGCTGCCTGCTGCTGTCACATATGTACATCTTCGTGAAACCTACGCTGCCTGCTGCTGTCACATATGTACATCTTCGTGAAACCTACGCTGCCTGCTGTTGTCACATATGTACATCTTCGTGAAACATACGCTGCCTGCTGTTGTCACATATGTACATCTTCGTGAAACCTATGTTGCCTGCTGTTGTCACATATGTACATCTTCGTGAAACCTATGTTGCCTGCTGTTGTCACATATGTACATCTTCGTGAAACGTACGCTGCGTGCTGTTGTCACATATGTACATCTTCGTGAAAGTACGCTGCGTACTGTTGTCACATATGTACATCTTCGTGAAACGTACGCTGCGTGCTGTTGTCACATATGTACATCTTCGTGAAACCTACGCTGCCTGCTGACATTGTCACATATGTACATCTTCGTGAAACCCTACGCTGCCTGCTGTTGTCACATATGTACATCTTCGTGAGCCCTACGCTGCCTGCTGTTGTCACATATGTACATCTTCGTGAAGCCTACGCTGCCTGCTGTTGTCACATATGTACACATCTTCGTGAACCTACGCTGCCTGCTGTTGTCACATATGTACATCTTCGTGAGCCTACGCTGCCTGCTGTTGTCACATATGTACATCTTCGTAGAAACCTCGCTGCCTGCTGTTGTCACATATGTACATCTTCGTAGAAACCTACGCTGCCTGCTGTTGTCACATATGTACATCCTTCGTGAAACCTACGCTGCCTGCTGTTGTCACATATGTACATCTTAGACGACTTCGCTGCCTGCTGTTGTCACATATGTACATCTTCGTGAAACCCACGCTGCCTGCTGTTGTCACATATGTACATCTTCGTAGAAACCCACGCTGCCTGCTGTTGTCACATATGTACATCTTCGTGAAACCCACGCTGCCTGCTGTTGTCACATATGTACATCTTCGTGAAACCTACGCTGCCTGCTGTTGTCACATATGTACATCTTCGTGCAAACCTACGCTGCCTGCTGTTGTCACATATGTACATCTTCGTGAAACCTACGCTGCCTGCTGTTGTCACATATGCACATCTTCGTGAAACCTACGCTGCCTGCTGTTGTCACATATGCACATCTTCGTGAAACCTACGCTGCCTGCTGTTGTCACATATGTACATCTTCGTGAAACCTACGCTGCCTGCTGTTGTCACATATGTACATCTTCGTGAAACCTACGCTGCCTGCTGCTGTCACATATGTACATCTTCGTGAATCCTACGTTGCCTGCTGCTGTCACATATGTACATCTTTGTGAAACCTACGCTGCCTGCTGTTTTCACATATGTACATCTTCGTGAAACCTACGCTGCCTGCTGCTGTCACATATGTACATCTTCGTGAAACCTACGCTGCCTGCTGCTGTCACATATGTACATCTTCGTGAAACCACGCTGCCTGCTGCTGTCACATATGTACATCTTCGTGAAACCTACGCTGCCTGCTGCTGTCACATATGTACATCTTCGTGAAACCTACGCTGCCTGCTGTTGTCACATATGTACATCTTCGTGAAACCTACGCTGCCTGCTGTTGTCACATATGTACATCTTCGTGAAACCTACGCTGCCTGCTGCTGTCACATATGTACATCTGCGTGAAACCTACGCTGCCTGTTGTTGTCACATATGTACATCTTCGAGAAACCTACGCTGCCTGCTGTTGTCACATATGTACATCTTCGTGAAACCTACGCTGCCTGCTGTTGTCACATATGTACATCTTCGTGAAACCTACGCTGCCTGCTGTTGTCACATATGTACATCTTCGTGAAACCTACGCTGCCTGCTGTTGTCACATATGTACATCTCGTGAAACCTACGCTGCCTGCTGTTGTCACATATGTACATCTTCGTGAAACCTACGCTGCCTGCTGTTGTCACATATGTACATCTTCGTGAAACCTACGCTGCCTGCTGTTGTCACATATGTACATCTTCGTGAAACCTACGCTGCTCGTTGCTGTCACATATGTACATCTTCGTGAAACCTACGCTGCCTGCTGTTGTCACATATGTACACTTTCGTGAAACCTACGCTGCCTGCTGTTGTCACATATGTACATCTTCGTGAAACCTACGCTGCCTGCTGTTGTCACATATGTACATCTTCGTGAAACCTACGCTGCCTGCTGTTGTCACATATGTACATTCGTGAAACCTACGCTGCCTGCTGTTGTCACATATGTACATCTTCGTGAAACCTACGCTGCCTGCTGTTGTCACATATGTACATCTTCGTGAAACCTACGCTGCTCGCTGTTGTCACATATGTACATCTTCGTGAAACCTACGCTGCCTGCTGTTGTCACATATGTACATCTTCGTGAAACCTACGCTGCCTGCTGTTGTCACATATGTACATCTTCGTGAAACCTACGCTGCCTGCTGCTGCTGTCACATATGTACATCTTCGTGAAACCTACGCTGCCTGCTGCTGTCACATATGTACATCTTCGTGAAACCTACGCTGCCTGCTGCTGTCACGGTATGTACATCTTCGTGAAACCTACGCTGCCTGCTGCTGTCACGCATGTACATCTTCGTGAAACCTACGCTGCTCGTTTCGCGGTCACGTATGTACATCTTCGTGGAAACTCCACGCTGCCTGCTGTTGTCACGTATGTACATCTTCGTGAAACCTACGCTGCCTGCTGTTGTCACGTATGTACATCTTCGTGAAACCTACGCTGCCTGCTGTTGTCACGCGCATGTACATTCGTGAAACCTACGCTGCCTGCTGTTGTCACGTATGTACATCTTCGTGAAACCTACGCGTCTGCTGTTGTCACGTATGTACATCTTCGTGAAACCTACGCTGCCTGCTGTTGTCACGTATGTACATCTTCGTGAAACCTACGCTGCCTGCTGTTGTCACGTATGTACATCTTCGTGAAACCTACGCTGCCTGCTGTTGTCACGTATGTACATCTTCGTGAAACCTACGCTGCCTGCTGTTGTCACGTATGTACATCTTCGTGAAACCTACGCTGCCTGCTGTTGTCACGTATGTACATCTTCGTGAAACCTACGCTGCCTGCTGTTGTCACGTATGTACATCTTCGTGAAACTCACGCTGCCTGCTGTTGTCACGTATGTACATCTTCGTGAAACCTACGCTGCCTGCTGTTGTCACGTATGTACATTCGTGAAACCTACGCTGCCTGCTGCTGTCACGTATGTACATCTTCGTGAAACCTACGCTGCCTGCTGCTGTCACGTATGTACATCTTCGTGAAACCTACGCTGCCTGCTGTTGTCACGTATGTACAATCTTCGTGAAACCTACGCTGCCTGCTGCTGTCACGTATGTACATCTTCGTGAAACCTACGCTGCCTGTTGCTGTCACGTATGTACATCTTCGTGAAACCTACGCTGCCTGCTGCTGTCACGTATGTACATCTTCGTGAAAAACCTACGCTGCCTGCTGCTGTCACGTATGTACATCTTCGTGAAACCTACGCTGCCTGCTGTTGTCACGTATGTACATCTTCGTGAAACCTACGCTGCCTGCTGTTGTCACGTATGTACATCTTCGTGAAACCTACGCTGCCTGCTGTTGTCACGTATGTACATCTTCGTGAAACCTACGCTGCCTGTTGTTGTCACGTATGTACATCTTCGTGAAACCTACGCTGCCTGCTGTTGTCACGTATGTACATCTTCGTGAAACCTACGCTGCCTGCTGTTGTCACATATGTACATCTTCGTGAAACCTACGCTGCCTGCTGTTGTCACATATGCACATCTTCGTGAAACCTACGCTGCCTGCTGTTGTCACATATGCACATCTTCGTGAAACCTACGCTGCCTGCTGTTGTCACATATGCACATCTTCGTGAAACCTACGCTGCCTGCTGTTGTCACATATGCACATCTTCGTGAAACCTACGCTGCCTGCTGCTGTCACATATGTACATCTTCGTGAAACCTACGCTGCCTGCTGCTGTCACATATGTACATCTTCGTGAAACCTACGCTGCCTGCTGCTGTCACATATGTACATCTTCGTGAAACCTACGCTGCCTGCTGTTGTCACATATGTACATCTTCGTGAAACCTACGCTGCCTGCTGCTGTCACATATGTACATCTTCGTGAAACCTACGCTGCCTGCTGCTGTCACATATGTACATTCTTCGTGAAACCTACGCTGCCTGCTGTTGTCACATATGTACATCTTCGTGAAACCTATGTTGCCTGCTGTTGTCACATATGTACATCTTCGTGAAACCTACGCTGCCTGCTGCTGCTCAAGCATATGTACATTCGTGAAACCTACGCTGCCTGCTGTTGTCACATATGTACATCTTCGTGAAACGTACGCTGCGTGCTGTTGTCACATATGTACATCTTCGTGAAACCTACGCTGCCTGCTGTTGTCACATATGTACATCTTCGTGAAACCTACGCTGCCTGCTGTTGTCACATATGTACATCTTCGTGAAACCTACGTTGCCTGCTGTTGTCACATATGTACATCTTCGTGAAACCTACGCTGCCTGCTGTTGTCACATATGTACATCTTCGTGAAACCTACGCTGCCTGCTGTTGTCACATATGTACATCTTCGTGAAACCTACGCTGCCTGCTGTTGTCACATATGTACATCTTCGTGAAACCTACGCTGCCTGCTGTTGTCACATATGTACATCTTCGTGAAACCTACGCTGCCTGCTGTTGTCACATATGTACATCTTCGTGAAACCTACGCTGCCTGCTGTTGTCACATATGTACATCTTCGTGAAACCTACGCTGCCTGCTGTTGTCACATATGTACATCTTCGTGAAACCTACGCTGCCTGCTGTTGTCACATATGTACATCTTCGTGAAACCTACGCTGCCTGCTGTTGTCACATATGTACATCTTCGTGAAACCTACGCTGCCTGCTGTTGTCACATATGTACATCTTCGTGAAACCTATGTTGCCTGCTGTTGTCACATGTGTTTTCAAGACACTGTGAAGTGTCAATGCTAATGCAAAAGCTAAGTCAAATTTAATTTATATTTTCAAGCCAATGTAGACATATGACAGCATCCAATATGCCCGGGGGGGGGGTAGCCAAACTGTTGTTCATGAACCACATGCAACTCTTTGACCTTTATTATGCAACTCATGGAAATATGTTGGTTGAGCTCTTTTTTTCCATTACAGTTAATTTAAAAGGTAAATAAGAAAATAAATTCAATCTTTATATTTATTTACTGGGTATGAATTGGGATTCCATTGGATTAAAATAAGTTTAATGTTAGTGTGTATGTAACAAAAATGTAAATTTTGTTCACGTCTTGCAGCTCTCAAATATCTGTCATTTATCATATCTGGCTTGTACATGAAGCAAGTTTGGCCACCTCTGCAATATGACTTGCTTTGGAATATATTTCTGATATATTGTATATTGGAGGTGTCATTTAGCAGAATTTGTACCACAGCGTATCCTATCAAAACCAAAATGGCAGTGACTGTGATAAATTTTTGTCAGTATCTTTATAGCAATTTATTTCCAATAAATAGCAATTTGCTATTCTTTGCAAAATGGGCCAATGCACTCATGCAACAATACTATAACAACACAGCAATAAAAGTGTTAGTAAAAATTATCTTATAGAAGAAAGTTCAAATTCTTGCTGATATTGTGCATATTCATTTTAAACTAATGCCCTTAGAAAAGATATAATTTCAGTTTCTTTACTTTGCCCTCTTGCCAAATATCTCAAAAGAATATATTTTGACCGTCATGTTACAATAGTTAACAACACTATGCTAAACCACTTCCTCATATCTACTTTATGTACCCAGCCAGATGCAGCAACAAAGCTGCTGCTCTTTGTAGCCAACCTTCACAAACAAATTACTGTTATGCATATCTTGTAGATATAAGAAAGGAAAACACTATTAAGGAGGTAGAAGATAATGATTGACATTGCATTTAAATTTTTGAAGTTCAAATTGACTGGGAAGCAAGAAGCTGGAAAAGTTCTACAAACAAGAAGTACAAGAAAAGAAATAGTTAATATAGAACTTACAGTTACATTTCACCAGTTCAACTGTAAAATGATGAAACCTTGCCTCCAATCTAGTCTTCTTTTATGTACCATGTTCCTTCAGGACATAGACGATCATGGTCCTTCACACTTTTGTATCTCTTACTAAGTTCAATCTTTCTGTTATTTCCCAAACATTTTGACCCACTGTCTATTTGCTCAAGCTTATTAAGTGTGTCTCACATTGCTTTCCCCTGTCCCTCTTTCCTGCTATCTTTCCTGTGAGTATCAGATTTTCCAAGCCCTCCTTCTACATTGCATCCCAGAAATTTCAACTGTCTCTTCCTGATGTTAAGTATAAGTTTCTTTTGTTTTTTGGTTCATTCTCTCCAAAATCTCATCATTGCTCACATGTTTGACCCACAGTATCCTCAGCATCCTTCAGTAGAACCACGTTTCTGCTGCTTCAAGTCTCTTCTTCATCTTTGAAGATAGTGTCCAGCATTTGCTGCCATACAGGAAGACAGATATCTTGTAAAAGTTAAGTACACTTTTCTTTGTTTCCAATTGAATCTGTCACTCATTATTCTGCTTAGCTTTTGGAATGCATCTTTGGTCATCTCAGTACATCTTTAGATCTCAGTGTCAAACTTTTCGTCCTCTGTCAAAACACTTCCTAGATATTTACATTTACACTGGTGAATTTTAGCATCCCAATCTGTAATTAGCATTTTGGGCTCTTCTTTTTGCTGATGACATGCAGTCTTCTTGTAGTTTATATTTAGTTTATCTCACTTTTCTTTTCGATGATCAATCTTGGCAGAATTTGTAGTTCTCTCAAAATTGCCTCACTGTATATGTTAATTAAATCTGGTGATAAGACACATCCTTGTCTTAAGTCACTTTCTATTTTTGCATATCTGCTGAACACATTTCCTGTCTATATGCAGGCAGTTTACTGCCAGTATAGATTCTTGATTATTCTAATGTCTTTCCTGAATATGTCAAGATTTGAATAAGTCTGTTTGACAAAAGACATCCTTGTTTTATACCCCTTTCTATTTTTGTATATCTGCTGAACACATTTCCTGTCTATATGCAGGCAGTTTACAGCCAGTATAGATTCTTGATTATTCTAATGTCTTTCCTGAATATGTCAAGATTTGAATAAGTCTGTTTGACAAAACACATCCTTGTTTTATACTCCTTTCTATTTTTGTATATCTGCTGAACTCATTTCCTGTCTATATGCAGGCAGTTTACTGCTATTATAGATTCTTGGCCTTTTTTTGGTTTTTAACAAGCATTTCACCCAAGGCAATGCAGTATTGCCACTGGTGCACAGGGGGTTACAGTGAGAGAAGAGGAACAGGTTATAGAGGGTGTCGAGAATGGATAAGAGAAGGATGGGAATACTGGTCTGAAGAATTACATGTGAGTAGAGCAAAAAGGAAAAACAGCAAGATATGGGGGTGTTTGGGAAAGGATAAGAGACGGATGAGAGTCAAGGAGATAAGAGATGGCAATTGATGTTGCATTTAAACTCTTAGAGTGTAGCTGTCATGGAAGCAAGTATGCAGAAAGGCAGAAAGTGTGAGAAAAGAAGTAGCGTAGAAGTGGCAACTACATTTGACTGTAAAAGGGGTGGGACCTAGTTACCAGTCTAGTAGCTTGAGTAAATACATGTAGAGGCGGCATCAGAGAGCAGAAGTTGTGAAAATATTTATAGAAGGGACAGAGAGAAGCTAAATCTTGTCAGTGAGAAAGTGACTGGAGTTGACCTGCTAGGTCAGGACAATTACATTGCAGATTCTCCTTTGGATTTTGTCGAGACCTCGAGATGAATAGCAGGAGCACCCGACCAGATATGACAACAGTATCCAATACGTGAACAGTTGGTAGACTTGTATACGTGCAAGATGGATTCAGACGTGAAAAACTTCCTAGCCTGACACAGTGACCCAACCTTCCTAACAGTAGATTTTCTGTTACTTCAATGTAGTCATTCCACTTGAGGTTAGCAGAGAGAGAGAGAGAGAGAGTGAGGCCGAGGAGATGCAGTGTATTACTTTTAAGAAGACTTGTGTGATCCATGCTGATGGGGTGTAGGAGAGACTATCTATGGTGGTTAAAGGATAGCAGCTTATTTTGGAAGCATTAAAATTTACAAGCTATTTTTTAACCCAGTCCACCACAGATTGGAGGTCCTTTTTAAAATTGGCAATGAGGATTGCTTTGTCAGCTTTGGCAGATTTCTTATTGAGGCAGGAGTAAATTATGTTGTTGGTGGTGTAGATGCCAACTTGAGATCTGATTACATCAGGAAGATTGTTGATGAAGATCAGAAAAAATGTAGGACCTAGGATAAAGCCTTAAAAGATACTCATGTTTTTATGATAGGATCTGGAAGCATGCCCATTCAATATGACCTTCATTACATTACGATTGGAATGATTGGATTAAATCCAACAAGTGTCCAGTTATATCATAGCCCTGTAGCTTGCACAAAAGGCCAGCATGCCAAACTCTCTCAAATGCTTTGGAGATATCCAGGGCAACAGCTCTAGCTTTACCGTTCTTATTGAGAGCCTGGTATATGTATTCAGTAATGGCCAATAGCATATCAACAGTAGACCTGGTGAAGCAGAAGCCATACTGTTTGTCGGAGAATAGTCTGTGGGCTTTAAGATTTTGAGCCACTTCAGCATTGATAATAGCCCCGAACACTTTGCCAAAAATTGGTAGGAGGCTGATAGGATGATAATTGGAGGGGTCTGAGGGTTTGCCAGAGTTCTTAAAAACAGGAACCACAGAGGAGGACTTTCAGCAAGCAGGAAAGCAAGACGCAGTTGTTACAGAGTTTGGAGAGGACAGAAGAGAATTCGGGGACACATTTCTTCATGACAATGAATGTCTTTCCCAAATATGTCAAGGTTGCTGAGCAACTCTGATCTTTGTGGTGTACTTTATCAAATGCCTTTGCAAATGTCTATAAAATTTATCAAATGGCTATAAAACACAGGTGCACATTCTTCTGTATTTGTATTGCTCTTTCCGATAACATTCTAAGCATAAATATTGTGTTCCTTGTTCTGGTGACTTTGATGAACCCACACTGTTCTTATTCTGTCTCTGGCCTGATTCCGCTGCGTGCATTATTCATTATAATTTGGATGAGTTTTATTATGTGGCTCATTAAACTGATTGTTTGATGCAGTTCACATTCATTTGCCCCTGGTTTCTTAGACAATACTATGAAAACAGATCTGCTTAGGACTTCCAGTATATCAGCACTATTGTAGATTTCATTTATTATTTCTGTAATCTTGTCTATGATGAGATCATCTCAGGCTGTCAGCATCTCTATTACAATTTTGTCTGGTTTTACCAATTTGTTTCTTTACAATTTAGCCAGTGCAGCTTCCACTTCGGTTTTTAATATTTCTGGCCTATCAGTATTTCTGTGTGTTGCCAGTTGTTCTTTTTCACTATGGAAGTGATCTGTAATATATTCATGCCATCACTGAAGTATTTTTTCTTTCTCTAATATCAGTATCTGTCCTTGGATTTTATGCATCCTGTCTTTTGTCCTGTTCTGTTTTTTTTTAATTTTTTTTTTTTTTATTATGCCTTTATTTGTAAGATGTGCATTGTGGTGAAGTGGATATTGACTCGGAGTGACAAATCTGGTGCCAAGTTCAAATTCCAGTTGAATTCTTTGCATTCACTTACGCACAAATACCCTTGGGAAAGGTATTAATCCGTCTCTTCCCTCCAGTTATGGGTTAAATAATAGGACAGATTGGGTTCTATAGCCTTGGCTGGCAACAAGTTTACTGCAGAAAGCAATGGCAACCTACTGCAGGATAATCTTCTGCCCAGTCAGTCATGTCTCTTTCAAGACATGATTGCCCAAAGCGTGTATCACGTATGGCACTTAACTGACTGACTTTATTTGTGATATTCAGTCTGCACTTTTTTCATTGAGTCATTCTTCTTTAGCCTGTCTCCATTTGTTCCTTATTTCCTTGTGTAGTTTTCTGTATTCTGTTCCATATCTTGGCCTTGTTTTCTGTCTCCTTTGCATCATGTCGAGAATCTCATTTGTAATCCACTTGTTTTTCCTTTGGGATGATGTCATTTGCTGATGTCACTAAAGCTTTTCTTATTTCAAGTCTCCATTTCCAATTTTGTCCCTTGTATCTTCTCATACAGTCCATATATTTTTTCCCTTCAGGTTTGGGTCATTCAGGAGTTTGTTGGATTGCAATTTGGGTGCTGCATTAGGTTTCTTCAGTTTCCATAGTTTCATTCTTAGTTTATGTATAACAGGAAGGTGGTCGCTTCTGCAGTCAGCACTTAGATAGGTTTTGCAGTGAACAACTGTATTCCTGAATCCCTTGTTAATAGTACTGTACTTAGATTCATAAAGTATAGGCACCATACAGGAGAGTAGTATTTATTTTGAAAATACAAAAATGTGTCACAAGGCCAAAAGGGGGGATATCTTATCTCGAACGTAGCTAGTCACAACTACTGACCCAAACATTCCCCAGTATTTCCTTACACCAAAACAATACATTCTTATTACAGCCACCATAATACTTTAAAATCTTTATGAAGTTTTAACTATTTCCCATGTGTACAATTTGTCTGTTGGAGTGGTGGGGGGTAAAAATAACAATATTTAAAAATTAAATCTCATAGAGGAAAGGTCACAGAACAATTACCATGAAAGTATTTATAGAAAAGGTACAGGGAAGTTATATTAGGGTGGCGAGAAAGTCACTGATGTCAAGATGCCAGATCAAGATAAATATCATTGCAGATTCTTTTTTGGATTTTATCAAGAATATATAGTAGGATCACCAGACCAGACCAGACAGCAATATTCAAAGCAAGGATGAATGGTAAACTTATGAATATGCAAGACAGTTTCTGGTTAGAAAAATTGTCTAGCATAACATAGGGAACCAACTTTCCTTGCAGCAGACATAGCAATTGATTCAAATGAATATTTTCATGTTATCTGAAAGTGTTACTCCAAGAAGATATAATAAGTCACTCTCCTGGAGGTTAGCATCAGCCATTCTGATGAAAAGCAAAAAGATTTTTGTGAAGATTAAATGTTTTAGACATGTTTTCTGAACTGTGCAAGTAAACAAGTTTCTTTAGAGAATATTTTCCTCTTGGTATATCATTCTTTTCCATTATTAGATTTCTGTGGATTTCAAAGCAAACCTGGATTTTATTTCCTCTTGTTTCTAGTTTGCAGGTAGCATAATTGTTATCAGCTTTAAAAATAGAACTATTGAGACGAGTTCAAATTCCAGCTGCGTCCCTTGCATTCACTTTGCACTAATACCCTTGGGGAAGGCACAAATCAATTTCTTCTTCCACCAGCTAAAGGTTAACTAGCAGGGTAGACTGAGCTATCTAGCCTTGAGTAGCAACAAGTTTAAGAAGAGACCATCGAAAGAAATGGGAAATACTCCACTATCTTTTTCAGTCAGCTATAGCAGTACATAGATCAGGCATGGGCAACCTTTTTTGAAAAGCAGGTTGCATAAGACATGGCTCATCATTAGGGGGTCACACTACCAAAACAATTCAAGGTCATTTTCTTTTGTTAAAGTTACCTCAGCCATTTTCACTAAAAATAGGGAAAAGACTTTTTTTTTTCTTCGATAAAAAGATCTTGGTATAGTTACTGATATCAATCTGATTAGCACAATCTACTGCCGATTTACATTGTAGAATTATTTTTAAAAAAATAGATACTTGAAAAATCAATGTATTTGGTATGAATATGGTGATTTTGTAAGTGTGGTTTAGATGTGGCACAAAGCTGGAAGTATGGGGCACCCAGTGAGGATCAAATTAACTACTCATTCTAGTGAGACAACCTTGCTAAACATTTCACTGCATTGAAGTGCCCATATTTAATATGTAGATGATCCATTTATTGAAGAAAATAATTCCATATGAATTGAGCATGTAATAATTATTCCCAGTTGTCACATTCTGCAGCTTCGTGTGAACCAATTCTTAAAATTATAAAAGCTTAGCTAACTGGTTTTTGGATTATCCAAAAATAATATTATATATAAACAGCCAATGGTTTAGGTAGAATGTTAGTTATGCTATACTTGTGCACATGCCTAGTTAAAAAAAAAAAAACAGTGGCCAATCTTCTAGCCATAAATTTAATAGGTCTTCCACTAGATTTTTGGGACTTTGCAGTGATGACACTAGAGTCAAAAAACATCATACTTCTGAACAGAAATATGATGAGAATAGAATTTCAATCTGGAAATATCTTAATAAAAAAATTTCTATTAATTATCTATTAAATTATCAAAATGGTTCAATTCTTTTTGATACTATAAAGCGACTTGTCTCTATTCTCAGATTGAAAAGAAAATAAGCAGAATAGTTTCCTAAAGATTACCTCCCTTTATAGAACCTGTTCTTGGAAATTTGGGATGCCATCATTGGTTATTCCCCTTTGATACTAGCTTCAAAACTTTTTGAGAGAGAGATCGGTAACAAACAAACGAGAATGAAATAAAACAAAATTTTAACAAACATTATTTTCCTCATGTTATTAAGCAGGCCATTCAGAAAGCACTAGGGGGCTGCAGTTTCCTACGACAGACATAGATCGTAAAAGAAAATCTGTGAAAGACCCATGATGATCATCCTACGTGGAAAGGACATGGCATTTAAAACAAAAAAAAAAAAAATGTAAGTATTTGAATTTGTGCCTATTTTACACATCTATTAATAAACTGATAAATTTAAAAAAAGATTCCTGTATAAGGAATGTATTTAAGGTGAGGACTAGGAGTTTTACCAGGAAATAATGGTACAGTTTGACATATTTTGTTTTCTACTTTGCATATTTTCAGGATTTTTCTTTTTAAATAAATCTGAAAAAATATAAATTCAAATGAATTATAATCAGAGAACTAAACTGTTACATAATATCTATCTTCATATATAGCAATGAATGCTGAGCAATTTCCTCATAAATGAAGAAGAGACTTGAAGCAACAGAAACAAAAAAAAAAAGAGCACTGAACTCTTGCACAATATCTATCTTTCTATATGGCAATGAATACTGGACAATCTTCTTACATATGAAAATGAAACTAGAAGCAACAGAAATAAAGAAAAGAGCACTGAACTGTTACATAATATTCGTCTTATATAGCAGTGAATGCTGGAGAGATAAAGAGACTTGATGCAACAGAAATATAGTTCTACAGAAGGATGTTGACCAAATATTTGCACATTTTAGAGAAACTGGAATCAAAAAAGACACTTAACTCGTACAGAAGGTAGCTGAAGAGTGTGACAAAAAAAGATTACAAATAAACTGCAAGAAAGCCGAATGCATGGTCATCAGCAAAAAGAGCAGCCAGAATGTCAAATACAGGTGGGGTATACTAAAATCAAGCAGGTACAAAAATTTAAATACCTGGAAACTGTTCTAGCAGAAGATGGGAAAATGTGATACAGAGATCCAAAGTCAAATTGGTATGGTCAGAAGTTGAGTAGAGTATTAAGAAATAGGACAACTTTGCTAAAAACAAGAAAAGAATACGGGATTGCTATGTGATGGCAGTGAATGCTGGACAATATCATCAAATATGAAGGAAAAATTAAAACAAAATGTGGTTCTACAGAAGAATGCTGTGAATATCATGAACTGAGCATGTGAGCAATGAGGAGGTTTTGGAAAGGATGGAAACGAAAAGGAAATTAGTACTGAGCATCAGGAAGAGACAGCTAAAGTTCCGGGGACGTGCAATGAGGAAGAAGGGCTTGGAGAATTTGATACTAACAGGCCAGATAGAGGGGGGAAAAGAGACAGAGGAAAGCAGCAGATAACGTATTTGAAGACAGAACAAGAGTGCTGTGGTGTTTATTTATAATGGAAAGCGTGTTAAGAGCCACCAGTGATAGAGAGACATCGAAAGCCATGATCGCCTGTGTCTGAAAGGATTGGGCACATAGAAGAAGAAGATACTTAACATAAGAAAGAGTAATTAGCATGCAGAGGAAAGAGTATGAGAGTGTGACTGTCATGGGCATCCATATTGGGAGGACATCCAATCAAAGAATGAAATAAAAATTTAGTTTATATTTAATTTGAATAAAGTGTTAGTTTCATGTGTTTTCAGTTTTTACATATTTAAAATGGCTTTCATTCTCACATTTCTCAGTACTAGGCCCTATAGGGCCCCACTACTAGAGTCTTAGAGCATACACTCAAGGAGATGGTCCTGAGTATCATCAAACCCCTGCATGTCATTGGAAAGTGAAGGTTAAAATCTCTAAGACTCATAATAAATAAAGATAGCTTGGAAAATGTGATACTCACAGGACAAATTGAAAGCAAGAGGTACAGAGGAGAGCTATGATCGCCAACGTCTTGAAGGAAAATGGCAAATAGAGGATCTTTTCTCAGGCTAAATGTTCGACATGTAAATTTTCTCAAAAAGTAAAAGTCTTTTAAATTAAAATGTCTATAGGCCATCAGAATCAAATTTATTGGAAAGATTGTTCTAATTTGAAACTATTTTTCACTATTTTAAGAAATATCACAATGAGCTTCTTCATACTTGAATGCAACTTAGGACCATTTTTCTGTTCTACAATCAATATATTACTGAAATAAATGTGGTAAATTAAATGAGAACTCTCCCCACTCTTCACTAATTGAATAAAAATAGCCACATTCATTCTGAATGAGGAAATGTTGGACACAAGGGGAATAACTAGGTTTGAATTGTTAAAACCTAATTGTCTCCCTTACACTTCTGAAGCCATTTTGTTTTAACAAAAACAACATTCTCCTTTGATCATTCAGTGGTTCTAATTTTGTCTCTAATCTTTACCTTGTGCCAGATTGTACTTTAACAAATTTAGATAAACTTAGAAAAATAATCCGTTCTAGTTGCATAATCAAGAAACTATAATTACTTGATATTGTTTATTTATAATGGAAAAAAAATTATCAAAATTTTCTTTATTAAGTTAATTTTTTCAAAGTAATTTCTGATGTTTTATTTTTTTACTAATTGTTCACTCAATACACGACCCAAAAGCCACTCATGATAGAGGCTTACTAAATGAGATTGTTATAAGAATGTACAAGGATGGGGTAAGAAGTGAATATTATGAGGTTATGTAGGATAGATAATGTTTGACTGAGATTGGAAGTGTTTAAGATTGTAGTGATCTAGGAGGCATCTTTTGGGGAGTCTGTTCCACAACGTGACATTTCTAGGAAAGAAGCTGAGCAGAACTTCCTCCTTACTTTGAAATATGAAGAATGTATTAACTCTCTGTATATGGCATGATGGATCCTAGCTCTACAATTCTATAATAGAAATGGATCATTAAATTTAATTTTAATTAGAATGGATCATTATAATTTCCAAAGTGTATTCAAACAGTAATGGCTTGCTTACTTGTTTCTGATTATGCTCATTTCCAAGAATGGCTACCTGATATTTATTGCAGACACCTGCTCAGGCACATTTATTTCTTCAACTCTCACAGAGCCAAATTTACAAACTTAGTTACAGTTTCTAGAAAGGGGCACAAAATCTGACAGCCTTCATAGTAGGATAAGGCTAGTACACTCAAACCCTCAGTCATGATGTCTTGTGACTTCATGATAGCACAAGAACATCAACTGAAGAAGAAGAAAAATGCTTGTGTGGATGGTGTAATGGATAGTGGCTCAGACTGAGAAATTAGAGAGTTGAGTTCAAATTCAAGTCAAGTTTGTTGCATTCTTTTACGTGCAAATACCCTTGGGAAAGGTATGAATCCATCTCTTCTCCCCCTTACCAATTATGGATAAATAGCAGGACAGATTGGGTTCTATAACTTTTGAAAAGTTCTACAATGCATTTTTAAAGAAAAAGTTGATTACAAGTCATTTTTACACAGTTTGTACCAGGAAAAAAATCGTTATTATATGATTTACATTTAACCCAAAAATAATTAATAAAATACAGGTTGCGATGGATAAATTGTCGTCTAAATTATGCAAAAAAAAAAAAATGAAAATAACACGGACATCTCATTTTGACAAATATATTTACCAAAATTACACAAAAATATCTTAAAATACTAAAGAGTAAATTTATTCAATAAAATGGCCATTGACTTCAACCATGGCCCCCAGACAACTTTAGAATCTTCTGCATCTCTTCTGGGTCATCTCCCTGTTTAAGTTCATAAATGCTGCCATAATCCTTGCCTTCTATTCATCTTTGGTGCTACAAGGAGTTTTGTTGGTCACTTGCTCAACTGTGCCCCACACATAATAATCAAGGGAGTTGCAGTCTGGGTGTTGGGTGGCCAGATGTAAGGGGGAATGTGGTCACAGACATAGTCTGACAGCCATGAATGTGTTCTCTTGTTTGTGTGGCATGGTGCAGAGTTCTGTTGTCAGACATAGGTTCTTCCAGCGGCCACCCTCTTGACTATTTCCTTATCTAGGCTTCTGTGTTGAGTCTGAGGCCCTTGCCAACAAATTCAGAAGTTCTTTTTTTATCAGAACCATCAGAATGAGTATTCCAAACTGCCTTACCTTCGTAATCGCCATTAGATTCAACTAACTCTTTCTGAATCCTCTGCACTTTCCTAAGATTGACATGCAAAAACTCGGAAATGCTCGTATTGGGTCTTCCTGTGTGAAGGTCAAGCATGCCTTTTCTAGATTTCTGGTGGAGTGAATTGTATCATAGTGCTCTTTCTATCACAGAGGGTGCCCAGCTGACCCTACTATACTGTGTAGTTGATAAAATAAAAAACAAGAAACGTACATGCATGAAATTAAAAATATAAAAATGTTGACAATTTATCTATTGCACACTGTATTCATTTGAAAAAAAAAAAATTCTTACACAGTGTATAGCAGAAATACCTCTCACATAATAGTAAGATATTTGTTAGATTAAGACACTATTGTCACTAATGTCATGCCATTATGTGGAAACTATTTTTGCCACACCCTGTACAATTGCAAAAATATGCTTCGGCTTTAACACAAAGAGTTGATAAGCCCTCCTACTCCAGCTAAATAATTTGTCTTTTTGCTATCTCTCCCAAATCTTGTTCTGCTATCAATTTGCACAAGTCTGTTAGGTAGCATACTTGTTCCTTTCCTCTGTTCCTCTTGCCTTCACTATGTCCTGTGAGTATCAAATTCTCCAAACTCTCTTTCCTCATTGTTTTCTAGAAATTTCAACTACCTCTTTCTGATTATAAACAGTATAAGTATCACTTTTTTCCCCATTTTCCTTAATATTTCCTCATTATTCACATGTTCAGTTCATATCATTCTCAACATCCTTCTGTAGAACTACATTTCTGCTGCATTATGTTGTGTTATAACATACATTATTTTTTCAAAATAGATCTCCATTCTTGTTCCACCAGTTCAGACCTTTTAAGTCTTGGTCATACACATCCATGGTCTTTTGAACAGGAGTAGTGGTTTGTTCCTTATTTTCTGTTTAAGGTTGGGTTTCCAGTTGCTTCTAAAGTCTACTTCAACTCTTTAACCCTAACATCTCCGACTGGACTCTAAAATCTCATTCAATAATTTTGTATTTTCTTCTCTTCCAACAGGAATAAATAGTTTTGCTTGTCCTCTGGTTCACAATCCTCCCTGGTCTTTTGAACAAGAGTAGAGCTTTATCTCTTGTTTCTTGTTTAGGATTGGGTTTCCAGTTCCTTCTAAAGTCTACTTCAACTCTATAACCTTAAAAGTCTCCAACTGAACTCTGTCTAATTATTTTTCTTTTCTCTCACAATAGGTTTGCCTATCCTCCGGTTCACACTCCTCCCCAGTCTTTTAAACAAGAGTAGAGCTTTATTTATAGTTTAGGATTGGATTTCTGGTTCCTTCTAAATTCTACTTCAACTCTATATTTCTAGCATCTCTGTCTAAACTCTAAAATTTATACTATTATTGGGTTTCCCGGTTCCTTCTAAAGTCTTTTTCTTCTCTTTCACTTCTAATAGTCTCTTGTACCTTAGTCACATTATCGCTTTGCTTGGGGTGAATTGAATAATTTAAAAGAAAAAACAACAAATATTTTCCAACACATGAACATTTTTATTTTCATAAATTTCACTTTTTAATTATTTAAATTTTTTTTTCTTCTCAATTTGTTGAACTTCCCACATTCTTTTTTGTGGAAAATATAACCCGGATATAAGAGACCCGGATATAAGATAATTTTCTCTGGTCCCAGATTAGAGTCTGTGGTAATGTATATAAAATAGACCAAACCCGGATATAAGAGAACATTTATCCTGTCCTGACAACTCTCTTATATCAGGGTTACACTGTATTATTCAACACAAGACAACAATTATCAAAGCCTGTCATAATTGGCTGATAAGACACTGCAATTATAAAATCTTAGCAGTTGATAATTTAAAATAGATCTTTTTTTTTTTTTTTTTTTTTTTTTTTGGCATCTTTAGGAGAACAATCTTTGAATGTTGTCATTGCATAAAAGATATTTTTTCCTTTTAGTTTGAAAAATGTTATGTTCCATATTGAAGTGAAAGTCCTTATAAAACCTTTGATATTGTGGCAATTCCATTTTTATAGAACACAAGTCAAATTTTAAAATTCAAAACCTTATAATTTTGCTTCTTGAATAAACAAGAGTACCTTGAAAAGAGAAATTGGCAAGCCAAGTTCAAATTCTGGTCATGTTTGTTTCACATTTCTTTTGCACTAATACCCTTGGGAAAGGTATGAATCTATCTCTTCTCTCCCCACTCACCAGCTAAAGTTTTTTAAAACTAGGCAGACTGGGCTTCCTAGTCTTGGTTGGCAACCAGTCTATGAGAAGGAAAACTCTGAATTAAAAAACAAAAACAGAAAAACAGGAGTAAACCTAAAAATCTCACTTTATTATAGGTATCATAAAATGAAACATGGGACAGGCAATACTTATTTCTGACCCACTTCCCTCCTATATAACATGTTTAAATCTTAATAAAAAGACTTAAAGTTTTGTTTGATGTGTTTTTTATGATTTCTCAACCTTTTTTAGTTTGTTTAAAACCAGAAAATATTTTTGGATTGTAAGAATTTTTTTTTTTTTTTTTTGCAAGTGAATATTGTATCAGCAATTTCTTTGAGATAATAGTGATTTATTGATGCAAGTCCTACTACTAAACACAGAGAAAAAGGTGGATCATACTTTTTCCAAGGGTATTTGCACATTAGTAAATATAATGAATTTGACTGGAATTAGAACTTGACTTTTCAACTTCTTATTCAAAGAAAGCCCTTATTCATTTCTTCACTCATATATCCAAGTGACCCAAGTGGTCACCCATCTAGGTACTGATCAGGCTTTTGCTTAACTTTGGTGATTGGATGAGAACCGGTGTTTGGAAGACTAAGACTGTGGTAAAGATATAATTCTCTAGACTGCAGAGAGCTGCCCTACCTGGGTATATTGGGTATGTCACTCTGGTGAGGTGCTTTTTTATACATCCATTGAAAAGAATATGGCACATGATTATCCTCTTTAACTGTGGTTAGATAAAAAAAGAAAAATGCTTATTAAAAGTTTAAAAATTAAGAGACTATGTTTTATTAAAATTCCATGACAGCAAAAAATGTTCATTGACATTGATTTTTGCATCCGGTTCTCACTCTTTTTTGCTTTTCTTTTTTTTAAAGATTTTTCTATTAAAAAAAAAAAAAAAAAAAATTTGGATCTGCCATCCCATTGTTTGAAACCCCATTTCCTATTTATTAATTTTTGGGAAGCTGAAAGCTTATTTGATACTCCTTCTGTTTATTTGAGAGTCAAAAGTATAAAGTCAACTGTTTTCTTATTACTAAGCACAGAAATGAATGAGTGGGGAATGACTGATTAGTTTTTTCATGGTTTATCACCCCTTGGTGGGTTATTTAAACTTAAACTTATTTTCAATTGTAAAGTCAATTCTTTTTTTAAAGTGAATATTGCATTAATAATTTGTTTTTTGAGATAATGATTTTTTTCTTGGCGCAATCTGTACTATTTAACCCATAATTGTAGATAGGAAATTTATACTATACTTCATAGAGAATTTATGCATAATTGAAGTAGGCGACGGGTAGTTGTAGGACAGAACTGTTTGAAAATTTATCTGAGAAATATGCACTTTCATTCATGAAACAGACCAAGCTAATCATTCTTTACATAGAAATCCTTTGCTGACAATTTTTGTAAGGTATCAAAGGATTTTTATAGATGTTATTTAAGTTATAATTTTCTAATTGTGGCTATTTGTTAAAAAAACATGAACAATTTGGAAAGGATTTTTTTTTAAATGCTGAAAGATTTTTATAAACAAGAAAAATTCAAGAAACAGAATATGGAATTTTAGGATTTCCTTTGTAATATTTTTTTTCTTTTATACATAGTTTACCAAGGCCATGGATGCTACTTAAATGAAAGTAGATTTAACTGTTATTTTTTTTTAAATGAAAAATTTGAATTCTAGTAAATACTGTTAAAAGGTTACAAAAAGTCTTTTTGTAATGTTAACATTCAAACATTATTCCTCCTTTCATCTTGAAGCATTAAAATATATTTTAAGAGCAAAACACGCATAAAAATAAGAAACAAACTTTATAAGATAAAAGGTTAAAAAAAAATATCTAACCCGGATGGCCATAGAAACACAATTTCACCTGGAAGCAGAAGAAGCAATATTCTTTACTTACTGCTTAATTAAAAAAAAATCTTTAAAATTCTATTCATTTCCACTGACATGTTTATACAAATTGTGTGTTACCAAACCTCATATTTTCCGTATTATGAAAAAAAAATAAACATGAAAACATTTTTTGTAAGATTAGAAATAGCTAAATATTTTGCAGAAATTCATGAAACCTTTGTCCCATAATGTTAGTACATTTAGTGTATGAAATGTACTAATTTTTATGAGACACAGTTTGTATAATATTATAATGTATTATCTATGTCCCATAATAGTTGGTACATTTAGTGTGTAAAATGTGTGTGCAAATGTAAAAATTATTATGGGCCAGAAGTATTTCCTTCAAAACACTGATATGTCTAAAAAATATGAAAAAATTCGAAAGCGTTTGAACTTCATAAGAACGGAAAAGTTATATGACTTAAATATACTTCTTCCAATTTCTATTTTTATTCATTTCTAAAGGTTTCAAAATATTTGTTCCAACCTAATAGAGAAATATAAAACAAAGACTTCCAAATGTGTCAACTCAGAATATGAGGTCAGGTATATAAAATATCTTTTGCATATTTATTTCTTCAGAGATCATGCATACAGTGTTCGCCCGTTTGGCACTGGCACCAGTCATCATTTTTTTATTTTATTAATAATTTCACCCCCAAGCAAGGCACAACCGCCACTAGTGTGCAGGGAGTTACAATGAAAGAAAAGTAAGAAAAGGATCAAAGAAGGAGATTCAAGAAGATGGCAATTGATGTTGCATTTAAATTTTGGAACTCCCTTCCATTTACTTGCTTCCCTGATAACTACATATCAGGGAAGCAAGTAAATAGAAGGGAATTCCTCAGGCAGGAAATGCAAGAATAGAAACTATTCAAGTAGAAGAATCAGTTACATTTAACTATTTTGACGGTAAAAGAGTTGGACCTAGATTCCAATCTAGCAGCACACTTAAATTCTTGTGAACAGGGCACCAGGGGGTAAAAAAAAAAGCTCATCAAAGCTGTTGCCTTAAAAATATTTGTAGAAAAGACAGAGATTTTCTTTATTGGGTAAGGGCTGGGAATATTAAAAGCACTGATTTTCGTTAAGAGACCAAACCTCAAAAATTAACATTAATTTTTCTATTTATAATTTAAACATCCAAACTTACAGCACCTGGTATTCCCAAGCACTCACCTATCTGGGTACTGACCAGTTTCAATGTTGCTTAAATTGGTGATCATATGGGGAACCATTTTATTTATTGATAATCAAAATAATAATTGATTTATCTATTGAGCATTAATATTGCCAAAATTCTACTCACTTTGACTTGTGTTAATTTACTTAATTTTACCTATATCAATAATTATCATTATTATTATCTTCTAAAATAGTTGAATTCTATGTTAGTTTATTTTAACTAAAAAGGACTTTAAGGAAAGGCATGTATCTAACTTTCCCTTCACTATCTTATCAGTCATTTTGATTGTAGTAATTGAATCATTGCATTTTCCTTCTAACATCTGCCAAGGTTGTTATATCCATTATTAGTATTAATGGAGGCTATTGTAGAATAATTTTAACACTGGATTACTCCTTATGAACTTTTCAAATGAATTTATAAAGTTGATATTTAGAAGATAGGTGAAATTTGCAAGCCTGGGAAGGCAATTCATCATTTCAAACCTCTGTAGCATTGGAGCAAAACGATAGGGTAGATGGATCTCTTTAGCAGTAGTCAAAGTAGCCTCTGTTTTGTCTGTGATGTTCACCCTGTGACAAGGTTCATAGGCCAGAGTAAGAGGCACAGTTTATACAGATATGACATAAAATAACATGTTTAAGTTTAGGATTAACTTTTAAGATTGTAGTTGGTCCCACAGTCTAGGACAAGCATGGGTAACTTTTCAATCAGTCAGTCGCATGATCTATAGCTTATCACAAGGTGGGCTGTTTGACTAAAAAGATTCAATGTGATTTTTTTTCTAGTGGGTATCTCAGCTATTTTTACTACAGAAGACCATATGCATAAACATAACTTAGAAATGGTAGGAAAATCATATCTTTTAGAAAAGATTTTTTATAAATAAAAAATTAAAATCTTACTATAATATTATCACTGATGACAGTGTGATTATCCATGGGATTTATTTCTGATTTATTCATTTGAAAATTGAAATATTCCTTCTTTAGAGAAAAAATTCTTAATGAATGTTTTCTGTTTCAAAAGCAAAAAATATTCACACTTTTGATCTTCCTTAGTGAAAATTACCAATAGTTTAAAACACTGACAATGTTACTTTCCAAAAATTTTACAAAATTTAAGAAACATTATACTTAATCATTGCTTATGTATATGGTTGTGTATGAGAGAGTGTGTGAGTGAACAAGTGAGAATGAAACTGAATTTTAAGAAACATTATTTTAATTATGAAATTAAGCTTGCCATTGAGAAAGATCAAACAGACCACATGAATAAAAACTCCATCTTATTGAGGAAAGCATTCATTAAATTTGCTTGTGTATAACTCTTGCCAAATTACTCTAAGCCAATTCAAAAGAGATTTCTATGTCCATTCAGGATGTAGGCAATCATGACCCTCCACAATTTCCTGCCACTCTTAATAGATTTTCTCTTTTAGTTATCGCTTCTAAACCTCATTCCACCATACATTTATTCAAGCTCGCTAAGTAGGTTATGCATTGTTTTTCTATGTTCTTCTTGCCTTCAGTTTGTCCTGTGAGTATCAGATTTTCCAAGCTCTCTCTCTTCTTTATGTGCCCCAGAAATTTCAACTGTCATTTCCTTTTTGTTTATATTTTTTCTAAAATTTCATTGTTGCTCACATGTCCAGTTCATGGTATTATCATCCTTCTGCAGAACCACATTTCTGTTGCTTCCAGTCTCTTCTTCATTTGTGAGGAAATTGTCCAGCATTTGCTGCCACTGGTATCATGCAACTGTTCAGTACTCTTTTCTTTGTTTCTAATGAGGTTTTCCTGTTTCTTAATACTCTGCTTGACTTTTGGAATGCATCTTTGGCTGTCCTAATGTGTCTTAGGATTTCACACTTTCTGTCTTCTGTTTAAACACTTCCCAGAGACTGATGAAACTAACAAGAAAATATCAAATGCTTTCAGTCCAAAGTGGTGTGGTAGCCTCCAAATTCTCACCATGCAATCAGGAGAGTGGATCAGCACTCCCTGGTTGGTGTGTCACATGTGACAGGAAGAAAATAAATATGACCACTCAAAGGTGGTCCCTTTGGAGAGAACACATGCAAATGTGAAATCTGCTATAGGTGAAGATAATGAAAAGATAGCATTTTAAACAGTGCTGCATTATATTTTAGTCTAGAATAGATTGCAACCCAGGACTGGATTATCTTTTAGTATAGTATTTAAAGAAAATGTGAACAAAAAAAACATTGGTACAGGAACAGGCAGTTGCATTTGCTAAAAATGCATAATGAGGAATGAGAGCTTGAAGAATTTGGTACTCACAGAATATACTAAAGGCAAGAAGAGCAGAGAGAAACAGCAAATTATATATTTAATAAGTTAGCATAAACAGAGCAGGGAGTGACTAGAATAATATGGGAACAAATATTGTTCAAAATGACAAAAAATAGGAAGTTGTGGAGAGCCATGATCGCCTACATTTTAGCATAGGCTGCAGCCTAGGGTACCTAAAAATTTTATAAAGCAATGATTTAAATTTTCTAGATGTTATAAAATCTAAATAGTTTCGTAAAATGAAATTATATCAATATGACAAACTTGAATTTGTTTTGTTTTGTTTTGTTATAATGCTGTTTATAGAATTTTTTTTTTTTACTACAGTTATGTTGAAATACACCTTTGTGCACATTAATTGAAACAAAACGAATAACGTCTTAGGATCTTTCACACTTTCCCTAATCACATATACGTCATCTCTTGGCATTGTTTTTCTCCTCCAACCACACTTTTCTTTGCTTTGGACTTATGGACCCAGTTTGTTTCTTTGCCTTAATGAAATGAACAGTATTCATGTTATAATTTTTTATGCTTCCTTGGAGTAACTTCCATCACAGACAATGGCTGGAGGACAACTAATCAACAGTCAAAACAATAGTGTCTGAGTATGATAAAAAAAATATTATGCAGTCACAGAAGATACAATATTTCAAGATTTCAAGGCCAAACTTCATCATACAGTGCAAATGATTACACTCTGCAACTCCAGTGGGTCCAAAACTGACTGTATGGTGAAAGAAAGGAAACTAAAGCAGTTGTTTCAATTAATTTGCACAAGGGTGTATGTGCTCATTTGGTTTGCAATAAATAGAAAAATAGTGGTAATACTTAAAGAATATTTTTATTGACAAAGGATAGCTATTATTTACAATGTTCAGACTATTGTCCTCATCTTTATTGTCATATTCACAATGTTTTGGCAGTTGTATGCTTCAACCTTCTTAAGGTGATTGGAATTTTGAACTGAACCCTTTATTTCAATCATTGGGGTAGATTGTTCCCATTCCATGAGTCATGCTACCTCTGGACGTTTTAGTTATCTCCATTTAACTCATCATTCTAATTTTTTTTGTTTGCCACTGCTGTCACCAGGTGTTGAGCCCACAACTCTTGAGGTCAAGTCACTGGGCCATGTGTTCTTGAGCAAGGCCATAATACAAGGAGAAATAGAAAAATCATGCATAGCTAACAATATAATAGAGAACTCCACTGGAAAATATGAAAACTTAAGGAATCACCATATATGCTTGGTCACAAAAATCTCCTAAGGCAGCCAATCATAGAAATGAATGCAATATAGGAACCAGTAATATGGAATGCTTGAGAAAATGCAATTATAAACATCAAGAATATGAGCTCTGGTAAAAACAATGGTTACTGAGACATTAAGTTTATAATTCCCAAAATTTCATATACTCATGTTCTCAAGGACACATGGCCCAGTAGATAAGAATGTTGTGATCCAGTGACTTAACCAAAACAGGTGTGAGTTCAATACCTACTGACAGTACTAGTACTCAGAGTTGAGCTAAATGGTGATAACTAAATATCCATGTCCTTCAGGATGTAGGTGATCATGGCCTTCCAGGGGTCTCAGCATGCTTTATCCTGCCCCCCCCCCCCCAAAAAAAAAAAGATTGCTCAAGTATGTTACACATTGCCCCCCCCCCCCAATATAACATGTGAGTATCAGAAACTCACCCCCACCCCAAGTCAGGTCTGTAAAGATTTAATCTTTGAAAGATTATTTGTAGGTGGGGGATGTGATGACTGGGACCAACACTTATAATTCAAATATAACATGGTGTGATAGTTAATAAGTTCTTTTTTTTTTTTTACAAACCACTTAATTATTGACAGTTCACTATTGTGGACTTGGGATAAACTTTATAAATATCTGAACAACTAAGTTGCATGATTCAAAACATAAAATCTTACTTTACCCACTCGTGCTTTTATCTATCGCTGTTGTTTTTAAACAATGTGCACTGTGACAACAGAGGTAAAATGTATAAATCTGGATTCAAATTTACTAGCAATAAATCATAAATTTCCTTTACGTAAAGCAGCATTATTTAAGTCAGATTTGTTATTAAAAATTAATATTGCAAAGAATATTATCATGATTTCAATTTAGAAAAAAAAAAAAAAATGATGCATATTAAAGGAGAAAATAATACTAGAGCAAATAGAAAGTACACTGATTTTTCAAATCTTCCATAGTAAATTTGGATCTCTGTTTTATATATATATATATATATAAACCTTAAATTTCCTATTAATGCAAGGTGGAGATTAAAAAAAAAAAAAACAGCAATAGAAAAAAGTTCAAAAATTTTCTAAGAATTAAGCTTATTAGTTATCACAAGTAATTTTTTTTTTTTATTAAAACTTATTTTCGAAGATAAAATTAAAATGAATCTGCCATTGTAATGGCTTTAGTGAAAAAAGAAAAATTCTCTGTTCCAACAGTGAATGTAGGTGTTGAAAGAGCCATCTATATCTAAAATATCACACAAAAAGCAAAAGAAATAAGTGAAAAAGAAAAACAAACAAACAAATAAATAAATAAATAGATACTGGGGGAAAAAGAAACAAAGAACAAAAAAAAAAAAACAGAAATGAAAAAAAAAAAAAATGAAAAACACTATCTGGATGATATCCACAACCAACAGTAAACAAATTCTCTAATTTTGAGAAGAGTCATTAACATTCAAATAAACTTTCATACATATGATTAGTACACATGAAGAAGGCCATAGACTGAAATGTTGTGGGAATAACAAAAATCACCTCCCCTCCCAACACCACAAAAAAAAAACAAAGTTGTGCACAAATCCCTTTGAATAAACAAATTCATTGCTTTGAAAATGCTTAACATATTTTCTTTGACACAAACAAAACATAGTTGAAAATAAATGGATAAATTAAACCAGAAATGTCGAGAAAAGAATATATTTTAAGCACACACACTACAGTTCAAACGTTTGAGAACACCCCTGGTAATTTTATAAATTGGCCCCAAAAGCCAAAAATGAGTTGTTTTGTTCTTTAAATAAGAGAAAGTTATTATAAATGGCTTAAAAAAAAAAAAAAAAATGAAGTGAAACATTGTTTTTTATTATGACAAAAAGGAAAAAAAATGCATTTCATGATTAAATTTTGCTCTCATCAAAATATTTACTTTTAGCTTTGATCATTAGAGCACAATATTTTAGCATTTGTTGCAAAAGTTCCTCAAAGTTAATTTGTTCCATTCTTTTTACAATGACTTTAAGAGCTCTTTTCCATTTTTTTTTTTTTTTTTTTCATTCTTCTGTAAAAATTATCTCATGCTAATTCTGGGGGTGGCTTCAAACTTGAGCTCTGTATGTATATATATATATATATATATATATATATATATATATATATATATATATGAAAAAAAAAATGATGCATATGTTTCTGAGCAAGTCTTTTAGATATAATTAAGAAAAAGGAAAAAAATTGTGGGGATAAATAGCTGACAGAAATACCTGAATTGTATATGAGATTTTCTTCCTACTTTTCCTTCCCTAAATTTTATCCTAAATGCATCCCCATTTTTCGAAATAATTAAATATTTTAAAAGTATTAATAACTAATTTGTCAGTTTGCCATTCTACATGCTTCCCATATTCACACACATTTTATTTATATATATATATATATATATATATATAAATTAAATGTTTAAAAAGTTAACCAGTTATTCTAGGCAAAAAGCATGAAAATTAAATTATACTAAAATTAACTACAATGTGTTTCCAACTCTTGATTGGTTTCGGGACTGAAAATTGAGATCAGAAATTGAAAAATCCCAAGTTAAATATTCATAAAATCATTACTTAGAGATAGAGACGTAAAGTTCTCATTTATTTATTTATATATATATACAGAGTATCTTCCTGCCAAAAAAAATGTATGCACATTTTGAAACTTTCTCAAAACATAATTCAAGCAACTAGAACTGATTATATCTAATTTAAATGATGCAAATGAAGACAGTGTTTATATTAAATGCAAGGTCTTAAGATTTTGTCATTACATGTTTTCAAATTGATGTCTGCCTGCTGACAATGTGATGCAATAGAACCACAATCAGCAATACACATTTTGATAGGCATTTAGCTGCCTTTTTACTCAATGAGGCCCTTTCATTTTGGCAATTGCTGCTGGCCTTGTAGGATAACATTGATTTTTTAAGTATCTCCACAGCAAAAGTTTAAAGGGCTGAGGTCCGGGGAACTCCATTTTCCAATCTATCTGTTTGGCAAGATTTCATTCAGATAAGATTATAAATTATGATGGTAGTATGGTAGGGCTCTATCTTGCTGAAAATAAAATTCCTCATCTCCCAAAACATCTGTAATGCTTGCTAAGATAAACAGTTGCAGGGTTAGGATGTATACATATTTTTTTGAGATACCCTGTATATATGCATTTTGAAATATAAATATTTATTCTTGAATATATAAGATAAAACAAAAACTTATCTTAGCTGGCATGTTTCATCCGCTAATGAACTTTATCAAGTCAAACAAAGATTTTTTTGCGCTAATATTTATAAATAAAAGTAAAAAATTTATAAATATTTGTTGCAAAAGAAAATCCTTATTTTTGCCTTGATAAAGTCCATCAGATAACCAAACACGTCAGCTAAAATAAGTTTACCTTTTGTCTTTATACATACTGTCCTTTCACAGCTATATTTGTAGTCATATTTGAAATTTTATACAAACACACACAATGTGTGTGTGTGTGTGCATGCATATATTTCATTAAATAAAGCTGATAAGTATGATTTAATTTTTTATTATTATTTAAAAACGGCTCTCAGTATGTAAAGTCAGAAATTTATTCGCCTAAAGAGTCAACTTTGGACTCAAAACACATGTAGCGACATAAATATAATTATGGATACTTAATGTATTATACAGAAGTTAATGATGATAATAAATCTAAACAAACAAAATGTTCACAACTTCTCACACTTTTTTCACACACACACACACACACACATATATATATATATATATATATATATATATATACACACACACACGAGAAAGAGAACCTTCATTTTCTGAACCATATCAAAATCGGCTACTTTGAGTTTCATGTAATCACATTCATTGGGCAGATATAATATGGAACCAATAGCTATAATTTTTTTATTTAATTTTTTTTGCAGTAATTATGTATCCTCTCTATTTTATATATATATATATATATATATATATATATATTATATATATATATATATATTCCCTCCTGTCCCACTCAGTGGGGATAACCCGTGAGGAAACAGCTCAAATATTTTGACAGCAGGGGTACACTCATAATTGAATGATACCTAAGATTATTTTTTTATTCTTAAAAGCTAATCAGACAATAAATAATAAAGTATCATCATTTATGCTCATCAGTTAATATTTTCTTAATTATGAGGTCAGAAAAGAAAAATTAATTTTTTTGTCTTGGCATCTGGTTACCAAAACGAAGAAAAGAAATTTTTTACCACTTTTTAAAAATATTTGTTATAAATAAATGTAACATTATTTGTCCACCAAGGGCTCTCTATTAAACACTTATAATGATATGATATGTTTATTTCAAAGAAAGGTTTGAAATGAGAGCTTACATCCCAATCATCTAGCATGCTGTCAAGTATTTTTAAAATACTAAATAACCATGCGATATAGATATTAACCATCTTACATCTAAATGTTGAAAGAAGTATCTAGACAAAATCTTGATTTGATTTTTGCTAAAAATTAATAAAAATGCTGAGTATATTTTAACATCAAATTAAGAACTAAGATTCCTTAAGCTTTATTATGAGTGTACTCGTGCCATCAAAAATTATGGCAAAATATTTATATCAATATGCTGACTAAAATGATGACAACATATATATTGATGTTTACATTAAAACATAAAAAAAAATCCAAACCCCTGAGTATGACAGGAGGGAAATACATATCTTTCTTTTTTTTTTTTTCACTATTAGATGACATAATTATTGCAAAAAAATAAAATAAGGCATTGTTAAAGAGCAAATATGTGGCAAGAGCTTTCACGACTGGTAATAAAGTTTAAAAGCTGATAGTAAAGAGAATGAACTGAGCAGAGCAGATGCTGTATCACTATTGTTTCTCTCTCCATGAGCATGACAGGAGGGATATATATATATATATATATATATACATACATACACACACACACACACAAATCTTTATTTTAATAGGGAGGATCATCAGATTCTAATTCTGCTTAGTTAACATTACCTCAGATAAACAATGGACCATTCCTGTTTGGTTGCAAGGGTAGATGGAAGAAAAGATATGTCAAAGGCTCTATTTGGTTTTAGGAAGAGGAAAGATAAAGATAGCAGTAACACTTTCATGTGTATAATGTCTGCTTTAGTGAAATAGAAAACCTTGTCGGTTTTTAATCTTTTCTTTTGTACGCTTTTAAATAATAATCTGCATTCCTATTTGATTGTTGTAATATTTTAAGTAAATTATTTTTCAAAATTTCTTAATCTCAAATATTTGACAATGCAACAGGGAATTTGATAATCTTGGAACTTGCAAGAAGCTTATTCAGTCATTGACTTAAGAAATATGGCTCGACAGAAAATTCACATAGGTAATTTGAATGGCTCCCTCTTGTTGATTATAATTATTTACCTTGAATAACTCTCCTGCAGAGGAGTAAAAATGAATGATGCTAAAGAGCTTGGACATTAGTGACTGTGATTATGTCACTTGGAATAACTCACTTTCAGTATAAATGATATCTAAAAAAAAAAAAAAAAAAAAACAACCCCTACATGCATGAATTTCCTCTATTAATAGAAGATGAATCATACACTTAATAGAAAAATAACATTGATATTTTTAATTAGAATAAATAAATAGTAAAGGTATAGTCATAAAGCAACGTTGTTAAATTGTATCCACCTTGGAAATGTTTTTACTAATATCATTCTCTCTTTGTGTGTGTGTGTGTGTGTGGTGATTGGTAGCAGAGTGAGGGTGCAATGGGTAAATTGTTGACATTTTATATTTTTTCAAATTTCATGTATGTGCATTGTTTGTTTTTGTTGACTGCACAGTATAGTAGGGTCAGTTGGATTGGGCATTGTCCATGAGAAAATAAGCACCATGACACAATTCACTCTGCCAGAAATTTGAAAAAAAGCATGCTCTACTGCTTGGCATTTGTGCCAGAAACTTCAATATGAACATCTTAATGCATTTGGGTGTCAATCTGTGGACAGTGCAAAGGATTTGGAAAGAGTTGGATGAGTCTAAGAGTGGTTACAAAGGTGTTTGGAGTGGTCAATAGTGATGGCGACATTCATCTTTCCACAGTGTCTCAGATTCAACATAGAAGCCTACATTAAAATTCCTTGAGAAGATAGGGTCTTCCAGCAGCCATCCTCTGGACCCAGGGCAGCACTATGTTTGGCAATAGGACTCCGCACAATGCCACATAAGCAAGAGAACCCGGTCAGACAATTTCTGTGACCACATCACGCCTTACATCTGGCCACCTAACTCCCCAGACAGCAATCAAACTTAATTGGAAAAAAATGTATAATTGTTACAAAGTATCAGTCGCCTTGCTCGGGGTGATATGATTAAAAAAAAAAAATTATCATGGGGAAATTTAAATTTTGTTGTTGCATGTTCAAATTACACAACTATAAGTAGTTTCTTTTCTTTTTATTTTATGAACAAATTCTTTCTCTGTCACTTGTTTTCACATAAAGTTGCATGTTAATTTTTAAAATTACATCACCAAGAATAACAAGAGGAAGAGAGAGAGAGAGAAAACCAACTAAAAAAAAAGTCTTTTTTTTTTTTTTAGTTTATTAGTGAGGATAAATTAAAAAAAAAAACCTTCACTGCATGTTAATGTTGGGTGGAGATGAGGGGGTAAAGACTTTCACTTCCCTTTTCAATAGAAAATAGCAACCATGACCATCTACCAGCCTTTGTATCTGGCTAAGCATCACTTTTCCAAGCCATTGTTCAGGTCAATGTCTTGGACTAGATCACCATCACTTTCCCCTTCATCCTCCTCTTCATAACTTCCTTCTCCCTCATCTTCATCACTGAGGGATGAGCCTTCATTCTCCAAAAGGACAATTAATTCTTGCGTGACCCTGGCTATGGAAAGGTTAAGCTGTTTCCATCTTTCAGGGTCTTCTTCCTTGAGACTCATATCATTGTTATTACTTATTTCATTAATATCATTGTTGTTTTCTGTACTATTGTTGTTTGAAGTGTGTATGGCTAGCAGGGCATTATCGTTCTCTGAAGTGAGCAGAGCTCTTTCCGAGGATCTGTCAGCTGCAGACTCAGAAGACGACGAGGGAGACTGTGCTGGTCTGACAATAATATCTGAAGTCACTGGTAATTCTAACTGTAGCTCATGTTTTTTAGAGCTGTCATTGTCCATTCTCTGAGATTCTCCATCTGCTATGCTTCTTTCACTACCAACACCAGTTACTCTGGCTTCAAGCAGACTCAATTCCTTATGAGATAAGGTGTCAACAAAACTCTGATGACTATGGAGGAGGGAGTTTTGTGTTGGAGGCTGCAAACATGACTGAACACGTTGATGATGAGAATGATGATGGTGGTGGTGGTTGTTTCGCTGATGCGGGTGATGTCTATGACGTCTGTGAAGAGGATGCCGATGACACAAGTGTCTCCGATGACTAACACACTGCTCTCTTACACTATTGCTGCCACCCCCACCATCATCACCAGAGTCTTCTCTGCTACAATAGCTGTCAGTGCCATTGCTGACTTCACTACTGACCGAGACATTACCCTCAGAGTTAGCACTACAGTTAGTGTCGTCTTTGTCAAGGACATCACTGAGGAGTGTTTGAATATCCATCCGAAGCCAATGCTGCTCCAAGTGCTGCTGCAGTCCGAGGACAAGGGGATCATCTTCAGACATATTTTCCACTTCTACCATATAGCGATGGGTCTCATAACTGCAATCCCTGTAACCAAGCAGCATGAGAGCCTTGCTACCCCTCAGGTCACGGGAAGTAACTAGTGTTGGAATTTCAGGCAGACGAAGGTAGGTTTTCGGCTTGGGCATAGCACCAGCTGTAAAAGACAAAAAAATGAAATAGTTTGTTAATACAATTTTGTAATTATGACAGAGGAGTAACTATGCTTAAAAGTTTAGTGTTTTTATAGCAATACAAACTTCAATTATTTCTACTTGAATTTTTGGGAGGAGAAATTAACATTAGTTACTCTCAGACAATTATGCTCAACTTTGTTATTTTTTTTTTTTAATCATATCACCCCAAGCAAGGCGGTAACGCCACTGATGTGCAGGGGGCTACGTAAGAGTGAAAAGATTGGGAAAGAGAAAGCTGGAAACCACATCCTAAACAGGAAACAAGGGATGAGCCTCTTCACCTGTTCAATAGACATGGGTGGAGTGTGAATCGGGCGATAGTTTAGTCTATCTACTCCAGTTGAAGGGAGGGGGAGAAAAAAAAAAAGAAGTGTTGGTGACCTGCTACGTTTTAACTTAGTTATAGTCCACTTAAAGGAATTTCTGCTAAGAAACAAAGCCAATCCTTCAATTAAAGTTTTAAGTTAAGCAATAATTAGGCAGAAAACAAACAAAATTTTTTACTTCAAACAATATCCATGTTAGTTGAATCCAGCCCCATAAAAACACACTTCTGCCAGTGAGTTGGGGGAAAAATAATAGTTTTTAACTTTTGGTCAAAGAATTCTGGGACATGTGGCCTGACCCAAATGCTGAGAGAGAGAGACTGACTGAGACTAGGGAAAAATAAATAAAGACAAAGAATCCAACACTTAAAGGAATTTCTGCTTATCACAATGTTTCAGCTGTTGTGCCCTCATCAGGTGCTTATAGATTCAGATGACCTCTAGGGATATCATGTTTAGACATGGATAGCAAAAAAAAAGAACAATCTACCTCAATAGATTAAAACTGAGCAGATATGTGCTTCTGAATAAATCTGAACAAGGATGTGTGCATTCCTAAAAAGCAAATAAGAACCTTACTGAGCTGTGATGCTGTTTGTGGCTGAGCAGTCTTGAGCATGCAGGATTAAATGGTGGTTTCTCCTAGAAAAGGGGATGCAGGTATGAACATATTCATTAAGATTTCTTGAGGGCACAAACTGATAGACCTACAAACATACACACACACACACATATATGTATATATGGAAACTTTAAAAACTGTAGCTACTTATGCATTTAAACATCGTTCATTCAGTAATTCAAATACTCTTGGCTACTAGCATTGTATGTAACCTGCTAAAGTCTGCCTTCCTCTACTGAGTGTCAATAGCTCAGAGGTAGAATTGCTGACTGATGTCAATTTTGGTTGGGTTTCAATCCTGGCTGGAAGCAATCGGATGTCTAACCATACCGATGAGCTGTGATACAGCGAAACAGGACTGTCTGCTGATGACACTCTCTCTCTCATATATATATATATATATATACACACACACATACATACATAAGTAAGTAAAGACATAAACATCCACATCAGTGGAAAGAACTGCTAAAGTGTGTGGATGTGTGTAACTATCACAAGTGAAGTAAGTTTTGTGTTCAGGCAAAAAGCTTCAGTCCATGTGTGACATGGCATACAACACCAGTTAGGGAGCAAAGTGTGTTGATCCTGATAGAAGCACTTGCACAGCAGAACAACACCTGCTCGATCCCCAAGAGAGAGAACAACATTAAATGACCTGTATACAGAGAAACGAGTTAGTGGAAGAGGCGGATCCACATGGACTTGATACTGGGGTTATCAAATTTATCAACCTGTGCCAAGTTGGCCCCGTCTTGTGGCCTTGCTTGCCTGCTAATGACATGAGAATGAAGTAGACCACACAGCAGTAAAAGAAGAAAAAAGAAGTATAACAGAAATTTTGGTTTTAATGAAGAAATTTAGAAATTGTTGGAGGAATAGGTGGAAAAGAAGAGAGAATAATTTGTTGGAAGAATGGGTTCAAGTCTTTAAGCACACACACATGTTAATCGAGCATGTTTGGTTGAATAATCTAGACATTTTATATCTATTGTTATTTTAATCCTCTTGAATAATTCACAGATTAATTTCCGAGTGTTGTAATTAAACTCATTAAGAAAACATCATAGTTTTTCTCATTCCTCTCATTTTCTCAGCGTCTTTCTTAATGAGTTTTGTGTTGTATTATACGTCTGTTGCCATGGACTCTTGGAAAAGATAGTGGAAGAAGCACACTACTATCTCTCTCTTGGTTTGAGATTTTGAATTTTCTTTCTTTTTAGACTGCTTGCCACCAAGGCTAGAGAGTCCAGTCTATCCTGCTATTTAATCATAGATGGATATATGCCTTGATTACTTAGGGAATTTGTATAAAATGAAAGCAACAGACAAGTTCAGAATTTGAACTTGGTTCCCCAATCCACATGCTGATGACCATTACACTAACCACATGTTTTCTGCTTTAGATATAAAAGATAAAACTATATCACATTTTGGATATAAGTTTTTTTCATTTTATTTCTGAGGAGAGACTTTGTATGCAAAAGTGGTATGTCCAACTGCTGATATTTTAATTCTAACTATTAGTTCTAGAAGCTAAATTATATTATGGAACTTTTTTTGGCCTCTTTTTTTCTAGTTAATTTTAATCTTAAAAATTTAAATTCAGTGACAATCATTATCTTGGCTTAATTCTTTTTTTCCTTTTCCTTAATAATGTTCTCTTTTTCACATATACACTGTGTGTATCTGTGTGCATATGTATACTTTATGAATTTATTTGCATTGTGGTGCAGTGGAAATGAGCTCAGAACAAGAAACTGGTGAGCCAAGTTCGAATTCCAGTTGAATTTGTTGCATTCACTTATGTGCAAATACCCTTTGGAAATGTATTAATCCAGCTTCTCCCTCCAGATATACATTAAATAACAGGACAGATTGAATTCTATAGCCTTGGTTGGCAACCAGTCTACCACAGAAAGTAATGGCAACCTAATGTGGGAAAATTTTCTGTCAGTCATATCTTTTGAGATATGATCGTCCAGGTGTGTATCACATATGGCACTTAACTTACTGACTAGATTGGCAGGTAGGTCTCATCACTTTACAGTTGAAATTGCTAGGAGTAACCATAAATTCTATGCTAGCAGTTTTTTTTTTTCCCCTCATACTTCTTGCTTTTGGAAACCTTCTCAATTCCTGTTTTTGAAATAGCATTTTAAAAATATTGGAAGATCCATTGCTGTCTTCTGTTTTAATTTCTGTTTTTTCTTATTGTTCTCAGTCCTTAATGTTTTTCTTTTTCCCATAACTTTTCACACTCAGTAACCTCCTTAGTGGATGTATTGCCTTGCTTGGGGGGTGAAAAGATTATTAAAAAAAAATGATTATAGAAAAGAAAAAGGTATGTTTGGAATATAAAGCTTAAGGGAGGTAATTCAGTATTTGGTGTGTGAAGAACTGTTTTGGACACTTCAATAGAAAACATTGAAGTAATATCTAAAATAATCAGGTGATGTTTGAACCAACAGACAGAAATTTATAGCCTTTCTGTTTTGTTAAAAAAGGAATCACACCCACCCACTTATTCTTCTGCATAATAAAATAAAAAATAAAAAAGTATTCAGCATAGTAGATCTTGAATAGTTTGCCTCACCCAACTAACCAACCATATGTTGCTCAGCTTTTATAAAATTATATATGGCAACAGCTTGTTGGATCTTCTTAACAGACAAAAACTGAAATCTAGATCCTTTTGCAAGACCTGATAGATATCAATAGTTTTCTTTAATTTCTCTTTAGGTTTTATCAATCTATGAAATACTCAGCAGGATAGATCATAAACTTACTTAGAATTACAGAGATTCATGTTTGTCTTTTTATTTAGTAAGTTCAGAGTTGTCAGTTGAAACATCAAGATCATTATATGCTCAACTCTATTTGTAGATAACATATCTACAAAGAATGTATATCATATATTTAGAAAAAGATTGATACTCTTTTAAGGTCATATCTATTCTGTCAGTTATTTAATGCTGAAAAGATTTTTCTTTGCTAAATATGTTTTTAAACAATCTCTTGGGTTGTTAGTACCATCACTCTCCAGTTATGCTTCTAGAACGAAGTTGTTTAGTACAATAATTTGTGATATAGACCAACCTCTTTCAAGTTGGCTAGGATAGTCCCTACTTTTATCTTCTTAAAGAGGCCCTCCACACTAGTCATGTGATAAAATCGTTGACATATAGGGGGCAAAGTCACTACAGTAGGTTAGAATATGTTTTACAGTATACACTTCCTGACATCCACAAGGATGTTCATTTTATTTTAGGAGAAATGTGTGAGTGATATAGGCGATTTAATTGAATAAATTTACGCTTTAGTATTTCAAGATATTTTTGTGTAATTTTAGTAAATATCTCTGTCAAAATGAAATCTAACTTGTTTTCATTTTTGCGTAATTTAGACGACAAGGGTTCTATTTTCTGTTGTTATTATGTAATAATTTGATCCCCTACCTGAATAATCACATAAGTGGAAAAAATATATATTTAAAGAATCACAAGTGAAAATTTAGTAATGTCAGTCAGTCAGTTAAGTGCTATACACGCTTGGGCGATCATATCTTGAAAGAGACATGACTGACTGGGCAGGAGATTATCCCACAGTAGGTTCCCATTGCTTCTTCTGGTAGACTGGTTAATGACCAAGGTCACAGAACCCAATCTGTCCTAATATGTAACTAATAACTAGAGGGAAGAGACAGATTAATACCTTTCCCAAGTGTATTTGTGCACATGTGAATGCAAGGAATTTAACTAGAATTTGAACTCAGTTCCTCAATTTCTGAGTTGATATCCACTGCAACACAACATACATCCTAGTAATTACTTGACAAAATATACTGATTTTTTTTTTTTTTTGAATTGTTAACATTCTACTGGACATAAAAAGGAGAGATCTGTTTTCTATTGGCATTGAGTAATGTACAGATCCCCCCGCTCTGATCCCAAATTATTATATATTACGACTGGACAAATATCCTCTCTATTATAATAAAGACCGTTGTGTATTTATTTGTATATATTTCTCTCTTGTCATGCTCATGGAGAGAGGGAGAGACAATACCAAGGCAGCCTCAGCTCAGTTCATTAGGGAGACAATAGTGTGGCATCATCAACTCAGTTCATTCTCTTTACTACCAGTTATGAAAGCTCTTACTGCATGTTTGCTCTTTGACAATGCCTTATTATTTCTTTTTGCAATATTTACATTGTCAAGTTGTGAAAGATATATATATATAGCACACCACCTGATGAGACATTGTAGTTTCAATATTGAAACAAATGTACAATTGTAGTGGATATATAAAAAAAAATTCTGTACATGTTCTAAAATATAATTTATAATATATATCCTCTCTATTATAATAAAGGGAATTGTGTATATATATTTCCCTCCTGTCAGTTAGGAGTTAAGATTATTTGGTTTTTGTTTTTCTTATGTCTTAATGTAAAAAATTCAATATACATGTTGCTGTCATTCTAGATTGCATATTGATATAAATATTTTGCCATAATTTTTGACAGCATGGGCCCACTCGTTATTATGTATTATGATTAGACAAATACATTTAAATATTTACACTTGAAATCTTAATTGTAAAACTTCACAAAATTTTTGCAAAATGTGTGTGTGTGTGTGTGTGTGTGTGTGTAGACACATTAAATCCCTTCAATGAAGAGAAAAAAATATCAATAAACAAATTAGCCCAATTTTATTACCAAGTTTACAATTTAAATATTTATCTTTACCCTCTTCATTGCAAGTGTCAATGTGTTTCCTGCCACACCCTCACACACAGAATAAAACTTTTCAGAAAGTATTTTGGAGTTAGGAACAAAATGTCTTTGGCACTATCAGCTTACACTATTTTAGATTTTGTAAGTATAATAAATAAATATATCCATCACAGTTTATTTTTTTCAAATGAGAAACCCAACTAGTGATACAGTTTCATGCAGTAATGTTTTTGGTTTATCACTTAAAGAGTGGATTATTGGCTTGATCTAAGAAGTTATTTCAGTTTTGCTCTTTAGATGGCATTAGGAGTGTTTAGTTTTAATTAAGAGAGATCATTTTTATTGTATTTGTCATATGAAACACGTATTAAGAAAAAAGATTTTCAAAATTGGCATGTTTTTGGAGATCGATTCTAATATTGAAGATAAAAAAGTTTTGGGGAAAGGTTGAAAAGCAACAGAAATGTAAAAAAATTTGTGCTCTATATAATTTTTTTTTTCACTTCAAGCAAGGCAATAAAACCATTAAGACACAGGAGGTTACTGAGTGTGAAAAATCATAATAAAAAAAGAAAAGCATTACCAACTGTATACCTGCCAATCTAGTCAGTCAATTAAGTGCAATATATGATACATGCTTGGGCAATCATGTCTCTTTCAAGTCATGACTGACTAGGCAGAAGATTTTCTCATAATAGGTTTCCATTTCTTTCTTTGGTAGACTGGTTCCTATAGCCTTATTTCTTTCTTTGGTAGACTGGTTCCTATAGCCTTGGTTGGCAATCAATGTGCTCTGCTATTCAACCCATAGCTGAAGGGAAAAGAGTTGGATTCATACCTTTCCCAAGGAATTCAAACTCAGCTCTCTGATTTCTCATTCCAAGCCAATATCTATTACACCACAATGCACATCTAGTAAGTCAGTTAAGTGCTATACATGATATATGCTTGGGTGATAAGGTCTCTTTTGAGACATGACTGACTGGGCAGAATATTTTCCTGCAGTAGGTTGCTATTACTTTCTGTAGTAGACTGGTTGTCAAATCTGTCCTGCTATTCAACCCATAGCTGGAGGGAGATGAGATGGATTAATACCTTTGCTGAAAGTATTTGTAAATGCATGCAAGCAATTCAACTGGAATTTGAACTTAGCTCTCCGATTACTCGTTCCGAGCCAATATCCACTACACCACACCACAGCACACACACACACACACACACACATATATATCTCATAAAAACCCAGCTTGGAGGTAAATCCCAAAGGATCCTATTGATATTAAATATTAACACTGATCTAGCAAGAGGGCTCAATGTAATTAAATTTATTTATTTACAGAAACAATATTTATTACATCTAAAAAATCTTAAAGAGGAGGAACTTAACCCAAGCAGGTTCTGCCTTCACCCTCATTAACCTTTGATAGATTGAATCTATGTTTAGTTGAAAAAATTAAAATATGAAAATATCCTAAGCATAATTTGCTTTTGAACTTAAGAAAAGAATTTATAAGCAAATGATGCCATCATAGATTTAAATTTAAGTTCAAACTTCCAAATAAAATAATTAATCTAAAATTAAAATTCCTTACCATAGTTGTTTCATTTCTTCTTATTAACTGTATAGTTAAATTATTATATAATAACTTTCCTTTCTTAATTCTATATTCCTTCTCCTTTTATTGTTTTAATTTTTAACTTAAGTTATGTTTAACCAGTTTATTTTGATATTAACATTATTCATGGCTAATGGCCTTGAAAAGTCATAATTTTGTTTCTTTTAGTTTTATTTTATTGTATCTCTTCATTACTGTCACAGATTTAACATGTTCCAGTAGCAATGATATGTCCTTTTTCTCTACTCTTACTTCTGTTTTTTTTTTTTTTTACCCACACACACAAAATTTATTTTCCCATAATGTTTTGGTCTCACTGATGAGATGGGTGTTAAATTTATCCTTTGAAATGGTCATCTGATTTAAGAAAATTTGAATGTTTTTATATATAATAAGGAAGTGAAAGAACAGATAGATTAAAACCCACTATTCATGCATTTACTTTACTCGATAAATATTGAAAATAGATAATCGAAAAAATCAGGTTATAGAAGGAGTGGTCCGATTTTAATCAAATTTGATACACTCATAGTCAAAGACATAAGAAATGATATTCAGAAGCTTCAAGGTTGCAGTTCTTACAATAGTGCAGAAAATCGATAATATATATATATATATATATAAATAAAAGGCAAGATGTTTGTGTGTGTGTCTGTTTATCTGCCTGTATTTCTGTATTTTTTTCAGCCCTTTTATTTTAGTTTTTGCTTCAGGTTTGGCTCTAAGTAGGTATAATTGTAGTTCTTAGTCTCAGCCATGATGCCATTTACTCAGAGGACTTATTTAGTCTTCAAAATTCAGTTTACAACGAAAAAAACTTATTTCATATCGATACCAGGAAATCAAAATTTGACTTACATCTATTCATTTTTCTTTCAGTCTACGGTTTCGCTTTAACTGGAAACAACTATTGCTTTTTAGTCTTTCATGCCAACATTCAAAGAGTCTGAGCTCCAGGACCATGGATTAGTTTTAAAGCTTTCATTATGTCCAAGCAATGCCAGGCTATACTGCTAGTGCTTTTATAAACCATTTTATTACCAAAATTACTATATATATATATATATAAAAAGACCAGTCATAACACTATACATAAGTTTAGTCCCAAAACTATCTAAGTAGATGAATGATTGGATGTGTCAAAAGTGGGTTGCACATTTTTGTGATTTTTAAAGAAGTGATATATCATCAGCAGTTGCAAGGTAGGACTGCCCAAACCCAAACCCAAACCCCAACCCTGAAATTATTTATTCCCCACTTCTCATGAAGATGACATGAATTAATTTTAGTGAGTAAATTCTTATTCAGTTCCCCTCCATCTTAAAGCAATGTGTCAAGAGGCTTTAATCAGGATAAAAATAGACTTCATGTATGTTGACTAGAGGATGATATAGACACTAGCTGACAGAAATAAAAATGCTTAATACACGAGACACACACACATTTTCAAACAAATCCTGCAGAGACCAACTAGAATTAGGATAAACAAACACACAAGAATGCTACTTGACAAGACAAATACACAAGAAGTCTGCTTAACCAATGAAAAGCAAACACAAAAATAAAAAATATCAGACTTTTCTTTTCCCCTCCATATTTCATTTCTGATAAAGTTTAAATAAAAGCAAAACATTAAATTTGTAAAAGTTTCTTATTTGTTCCTTATCCTATTATTCTGTTAGATTGTAATCCTAAACAGGAAACAAGTCATAAGCCCCTACTCGTGTTAAAAAGGACAAAACAGAGTGAATATTTTAAAAAAATCTTAATTGGAGTAGATAGTTTCTATCTACTCTTATTGAGAGAAAAAATATTAATTGAAATTTCAGAGTTTAGGTAAGGAGACATTAAAAGTAAAGAGTTAAAGTAGAATTTGGAGGGAACAGGAAACAAGAGATATCTCTAGGAAGGAGTGTGAATCAAACAATAGTCAAACTTTCTACTCATATTTAACATAAACAAATAGACTTGTTGTCTGGAGTTTTGTTTAAAAAGTGAGTAAAACTTCTTTCTCTTAGAAAGTGATGCACACCTTACACAGGTAAGTAGATACAACAAAAGTATTAATATATAGATTTTATAAAGCAAGGTTGTCTGGTAGATCAGATTTCCAGATGTCATCCATTTTATTCAAGGTGGCTCAGGCTTTTGCTATGCAAATTTTCACATCATTTTCAATAGAATTTATTTCGCTTCCTAGGTATATAAAAGATTCAACAGATTTTATTGTTTCACTCGAGAGAGTTCTTGCTGGTTGAAGCTTGTGAATTCAGTTTTAGAGACAATGACAGAGTCCAACAACATTGGCAGCATTTTACTGATGATGTAGGAGAACTATGACATTGATAATGGTGTCTGCAGTGATAAGTCATCTTCAAAGTCAATATACATCAGTTTTTTGCAGGATACTGACTTGAGAGTCTTGGTGATAAAGTAAAACCTCGATGATGATGTTTGTAGAGGGACGTTCTCAATAAGTTGTCAAGGGTGACAACAAAAGAGAAAAGGTGCAAAGGTGTCACCTTGTGTAATATAACAATCTGGCCCCACCCGAGGAAGTGATGCAAGCGATGGTGTTTCCCGTCGGTGGAGGGGTCGGCGAGCGGCAGGGCGGGTGTTTGTGAAATACATCCTGTCAAGGCCGGAGCGGATGTCGTTTGACCTTATTTCCGACAGCGGCGGAAATGACTACGGAGGCAAACAGAACAGGTGTCTCTGGGAATTACGTGGGCGTTGCGTGGGCGAGGCAGGACCGGAAGGAAAGTCCAGGTTCTAGAAGACTATATAAAGACCTCGACACATGGATTCGCCAGCAGAGAACGGCCAGTGGAAGCAGAGAAACACCACAGGCAAGACTACACTCCCGTCAACCCATTCTATGTGCGCTCTCACTCTCCTGTTCTCTATTCCACACGGTTCGTCGTCATTAATAAAAATATAACCTTATATTTTTATATATGCGTGTTTGTTGTTTTGTCGTCGTACGGCGATATATAACATACGCAAATTGGTGCCTAGTGACTTGCTGTTTTGAGACAACAACAACAACAAAACAGATAGATACGAGCTTGGTTACCACGGCGACAATTGAAATTCGACGGAATTAAAAACAACTAGATAGAAGACGAAAATAGAAAGCAGCCGGACGACCATAGACATCAACGAAAGGTAGGTGACTTTTGATTCGATCTTGTGTGTGTTCTGCTCTTGTTCATAAGTTATATTTAAAAAAAAAAAAAAAAAAAAAAAAAAAAAGAATGGAACAGCATACTTTTGCCGATTTTGTTCAAGGTCTGACCCTGGAATTGAGAAATGTGGCTTGTTCGGTGTCGAACACTTTAAGGGGAGAATCTTTTTTAAAAAAATATACAGCCATTAGCATGCAAAGAAGATGGTGGTTATAGTGCTTGGTTGGAGGATATGGAGAGGTATTTTAAAGTTGTGCGCGTGGCAGAAGAAGACAAGTGTCAGGCAGCTCTTCTCACAACAAGGGGAGCTGTTGGACACTATGTATATAGACTAATCTCTAATAACCCACAACTCACATGGAAGGAGTTAAAAACTTCTTTAAAGGAATATTACGGATTGGTTTTAGACCCCGACGCACGGTTAGTTGAATTAGTGAACATTAAGCAGGGTAGAACGGAGGGGGTGCAGGACTACATGCAGAGAGTAGTACGCCTAGCGGAGGGCGCATATGTTGGGGTTGACGGGAGGAATGAAGTTGTGATAAAACAAGTTCTAGGATTTTTCATAAAAGGTCTAAGGGATCGGGAAATAAAGATGGCAGTTATGAAGGATGAGCCACAAACACTAGAGGCTGCCTATCAGAAAGCGTTATCTGAGTTGAGATGGAAAATTCGACTCGATGCAAACTCTGAATACGAAGAGGAGCCTATGGAAATTTGTCACTCTCGGAGACGGGTACCGATAGAAGCCGTAAGCCCCGCTAAATCTAATAATAATAATGATAATAATAGGAATAAGAACAATAGAAAAGTTGGGACTCGTGAGCGGGAGAGGAACGGGAGCGTTGTTAGGTGTTGGAATTGTGGGAAAGAAGGCCACATAGCGAAATTTTGTAGACGCGCCCCGGGAAACGGCAGAGGTCCGTTCGTGCGACGCCCAACGAACGGAACAAGATGGTACCAACGCACATAGTTGGTAATATGGGCGCGCCAAATTCCATCTTTATTAGAATAGAACGTAGACCTTATAGGGCATTGGTAGATACGGGAGCAGAGGTATCGGTTATAAGCTGTAGGGTATTTAAAAAATTGCGACTGGGACTTGAACTGCAAAAGAGGGACATTAAACTTCGAACTGCGAATGGATCCCCGTTATACGTTGAAGGCCTTTGTCGTCTACAGGTCCAGATAGGAAGTAAGTCCATACCCCATGATTTTTTAGTCGTGAAAAATCTCAATAGAAACGTTATACTTGGCCGAGATTGGCTGATGCAGAACGGGGTGAGAATGTATTTCGATTTGGGGGCATTGAAGATTGGTGAAGAATACGTGGCATTAGAGGAGGATGTTCATATTTCCTCTATTGTTAGGTTAGCTCAAAAAGTAACATTAAGACCTCAACACCTGCATGCTTGTCTGGGATTAACCAGGCTGAGAAATGGACGTGGCAAAGAATATGAAATCGAACAGCTGAGTAGTGGATATGTTAGCAACTTATGTGGTATATCAGTAGCCAACGCAGTTGTAAAAATGCCAAAGTCTCGTAAGTTTCAGTTGCTGATAATGAATAACACTAACCAGACAATCACTTTGAGACGGGGGTGTCCGCTGGCTAAATTGGAAAGGGCGGGTAATATTACTGAAATTACTATGCCCGATAAACAAAATAATAAAAGTCCTGATGTAGATTTGGAACAGGTACATGTACCGGAGGAATTCAAGCCTGAAATTAACAAATTGCTAAAAAGAAATAGGGACATGTTCGTTAGTGACGACAAGAACCTGGGCAGAACCGATACTGTGGAGATGCGTATCGATACTGGAACGCATGAGCCCATAAGAAAACGCCCATATCGCACACCCCTCAAACAAAGAAAGACAATGGATTCAGCAATCGACGAAATGATGCAGGCAGGTGTAATTGAGAGATCCAATAGCCCGTGGGGTTTTCCAGTAGTTTTAGTAGAGAAGAAAGACGGTGGTAAGAGATTTTGTGTAGACTTTAGAGCACTTAATAAGATTACAAAGAAATATGCTCGACCTCTTCCTGTCATCGATGATATACTGGCATCACTTGGTTCGGCAAGGTACTTTTCGAAGCTTGATTTAAAATCAGGGTACTGGCAAGTTAAGCTTCATGATGATGACAAAGAAAAAAGTGCATTCACCTGCCACAAGGGTCTGTTTCATTTTAATGTTATGCCATTTGGACTTGCAAACGCACCCGGCATCTTCCAGGAATTAATGTCAGTTGTTTTACAGGGACAGGAAGATTTTGCTCTGGCATATTTAGATGATATTCTGATATTTTCAAATACGGTGGAAGATCATTTAAAACATATAGACACAGTCTTGAGTAGTCTACGTAAGCACAACCTTAAACTGAAGCCAGCTAAGTGTGAGTTCTTTAAGAAAGAGACCCAATACCTGGGGTTCAAGATAAGTGAAGAGGGAATACAACCAGACCTCAATAAAGTCAAGGCTATAAAGTCAGTTTCTACTCCAACCACTGTTAGGCAAGTAAGAGCTTTTATCGGGATGACCTCATACTATCGCCGCTTTATTAGAACTTTCTCTGATATAGCCGAATCGCTGGTCAATTTGACAAGGAAATATGCACGATTCCAATGGGACGATGCTTGCCAAACCGCTTTCGATACACTAAAAACGAAGCTCGCGGAGATGATAACACTAGCCTATCCCAACCCAAATAAGGCGTATAGGTTATATACTGACGCACCCGATCAATCGATTGGCGCATGTCTATCCCAGGTGGTGTACGATAAGGAAAATAGGAAGGATGTAGAAAAACCAATTTATTTATTGTCCCATAAATTAAGTGACACACAAACGAGGTGGTCAACTATAGAGAAAGAGGCTTATGCCATACACTATGCTCTTCAAAAACTGAATCACTACCTGCATGGCGCAACATTCACAATATACACTGATCATAGGCCCCTGGAGCACTTACTTAACTCGCCCATACAAAATAAGAAGATACAGACTTGGGCTCTGAGCATGTCTGGCTACAATTGCAGCATACAGTATCTTAAGGGTAAGGATAATGTTTGCGCGGATCTCTTATCACGCGCTGTTGATGTGAACGAAGACCATATTGCTTCTCCAGTAGATATAGATGATAGAAATTACTTGGTTAGTGTTATAAACTCCAACCTAATGGAGCCGGAAGAATTAGCAGCCCATAAAAATGTCGGAAATTCATCAGAGGCACCCGAATGGCCCACATTGAAAGGAATAGACATAATCAGGGAGCAAGAATCAGACAAAAACATCTTAGACCTGAAGATTAGATTACGAAATGGTAGGGCTACCAAAGCAGAACAGAAGAGATATATAGTAATGGATGAGGTGGTGTACTATTTGTCTCAACCTGATGATGAACCCCTCATCAGGCTGTATGTACCATCTCACCTTAGAAAAAGGGTGCTAGTTCAATATCATGATGACAGTGGCCATATGGGGGTGGATAAGACATTCCACTCAATAAAACAAAAGTATTTCTGGCCTTGTTTACTTAGAGAAATAAATGATTTCGTAGGTAAATGTATCCCGTGTCAGACAAGAAACCTAAAGAAGCAGCAACCCCCCATACAGGAATGTGACTTCCCTCCTTTTCCTTTCGCAAAGGTTGCTTTAGATGTCTCAGGACCCTACCCAAAGACCCATTCAGGTAACCAATACATAGTTACATTCATAGATATGTACAGTGGTTGGCCGGAGGCATTTGCGGTTCCTAACAAGAAGGCAGAAACAGTGGTGCATCTCTTAGTTGACGAAATTTTCCCCAGATTTGGGACACCACTTCAGCTTTTAACTGATAATGGGCCAGAAAATGTCAACAGGGTAATGAAAAAGACATTAGAAGACCTAAATATACACCATGTAACAACTTCTTTTTATCACCCCCAGAGCAACGGTAAGGTTGAGAGGTTTCACAGAACAATGCATGATGTTCTAGCAAAAAAAAAATCGGCAACAACGAACAGTCGTGGGATATTTACATTAACCAAATGTTGGCGGCTATCCGGTTTCATGTGAGCGAGACCACTAAGTTTTCACCGTATTACTTGCTCTACAACAGGGATGTTATTTTGCCCTTGGATAATATACTGAGGCCTCGTCGCATATATTATGGTGATGAGCATCACCAAATTGCACTACAGGAAATGCATCGTAGCTTCACTTTAGTTAGGAATAATATAAGAAAAGCGAGGAGAGCCGCGATAGATAAGTCGTGTGGTAAGACGAAAAATACAACTTTTGAGGTTGGTGATTTGGTGTACTATAAGAATCACCAAAAGAAAGGGAAGTTAGATGTGCGCTGGCGGCCATATTATGTGATCGTTGAAAAGACTGGCCCGGTCTCTTATAGAATTAGAGATCAGTTAACCGGCTCAGTCATTAAGACGCATGCTGAGCATCTTCGGGCAGCGTCCATTGATGAATGGAAAATCCCTACTTCCGATAGGCCGTTACGAAAGATTGTATTGGCTGCTCCAGTAGAATCCAGTGATTCGGATGACGAATCCGGAGCGGAACAGACCGACTTTCCAGTGCACAAATATCGACACCAACGTGTGGAATCAGACGATGAGTCTGATGTTCCATTAATGGAGCGTCGCATCATGACGCGACGTAAAATGGCGAATAAAAACGTGTCAACTATTGATAGTGATGATAGAATCGGTGGTATAAATAATGTTTCATCCACGTTCGAGGATGATTGCTCAAAGTGCGAAACGTCTGGATCTACTCATGTAGATCAGGGTTTTTCTAGGGAATCACCTAGCAGCGAAGATGTCCAAATGAGGCAAACGTCTGTTGGGGCAAAAAGCACGGATAGACCTGCAGATTCCACAGTTGATCGGAACAAAAAGAAAGAACAACTGAAAAGTCTTGTAGACTTATTGGCTGATATGCTATAGGATTGGGAAAGAAAGCAGTGGGAGGATTAACGATAGTTTAAGTGAAATAATTAGGTCACCTTCCTTATAGCAAAACATGCGGAAGATACAAACTAAGGAACTACGAGTTACGGGTCCATTTTTTAGACTAAATTAAGATAGATGAAACCTCTAATCCTCCACAAGTAAATTGCATGCGGATTAACGTTGGAATCAGGGTAATTTTCTTCGTTTTCTATTGAACATTTCTCGGTCAGACTATGAATGATATGTACTGCAGATAATGGCAGTTTTTCTGTGTTCAAACATAGTATGTTTGAAATTAAATTAAATTAAATGAAGTTACATGTGTAACAATAAACTCGAGCGGAAACACGCATGGGGTTGGTCAAAGGTCATTTACTCGATGTCAGTTTAGAAACTGGGGCGCGGTTACCGCCTATGATCATATGGTCGTGCATCGAGGCGTCTACGCGTATGGACAGAGTCGAGAAAGGAAACGAACATTGAAAGTTACAGAAACTAAAAAAAAAAAAAAAAAAAAAAAAAAAAAAAAAAAAAAAAAAAAAGAACAATGAAACATCGAGCTGGGAGAACATTATCCTCTGTATAAGTCCCAAGTAATTCTATCATCACTTTTGTGGCAGTCTCACTCATTTTGGCTTCCAACACTGCATCATGAAGCATACGCAAGAGATTCTGTGTTTTTTGTACAGGAAAATTCCACAATGGACACGAACATTGTTGGGTTGCCGATGTAGGCTCCCCTATATATATATATATTTTTTTTTGTTGTTTTGTTTGTTTCGGCGTGCACATGTTTTGTACAATTGTCGGGCTTGTGTGGCATGGGGGGTGTGAGGGTGTTGCGCTTAAAATGTTCTTAGGTGAACATTTTGGAAAATGGGAGGGCGAGGAGTGTAATATAACAATCTGGCCCCACCCGAGGAAGTGATGCAAGCGATGGTGTTTCCCGTCGGTGGAGGGATCGGCGAGCGGCAGGGCGGGTGTTTGTGAAATACATCCTGTCGAGGCCGGAGCGGATGTCGTTTGACCTTATTTCCGACAGCGGCGGAAATGACTACGGAGGCAAACAGAACAGGTGTCTCTGGGAATTACGTGGGCGTTGCGTGGGCGAGGCAGGACCGGAAGGAAAGTCCAGGTTCTAGAAGACTATATAAAGACCTCGACACATGGATTCGCCAGCAGAGAACGGCCAGTGGAAGCAGAGAAACACCACAGGCAAGACTACACTCCCGTCAACCCATTCTATGTGCACTCTCACTCTCCTGTTCTCTATTCCACACGGTTTGTCGTCATTAATAAAAAATATAACCTTATATTTTTATATATGCGTGTTTGTTGTTTTGTCGTTGTACGGCGATATATAACACTTGAAGGACTTCTGCTTTTGAGATAAAAAAAAATAACAAATTAATAGTGTCTCCATCTGGGGATCTAGCCAAAGATTTAGTATTTTTGAATGCCATATGCCAGAATGATTGACCCCATTTTTCCCTATGTACAGAATCAAAGGCTTTTAGAGAAATCTACAAAAAGTAAGGCAGCTTGTAGATTTTTTGCTCTGATGCCCTCAATAATCCACTGAACAATTAGGATTTGTCCAACAGTTGAGCAATTTTGTAGTGATAGTGTTAATGTATAGTGCCCCTGCTTGGACATTAACTAAAACCCTAGAGTCTAAGCTTAATGGAACCTACACTCAGATGCTGAGAGCTATACTTAATATCTGGAGATAGCATCCAACTAAATCACAGCTCTATGGACCCAACCCTGATATTTCTACAATCTTACTCAAATGCACTTTGCAGGACAGTGCTGGTGAGCAAAACAAGAAACTGAAGGGATTTATTGCTCTGGACACTTAGACATGAATCAAGATGAGTTGGTTGCCTAGTAACTATCTTCATTGACTAGCTATATTATGATACAGAATGCTACCCAAATGATCTTTCAACCTTCATGAGTTTATGATACCAACCATGATGGTTGGTATCAGACTCATCAATGTCTGAGCTAACTCAACCAAATAGAATCTATCTAAACAAATGGCAAATTCTGCCTGGCCGTCTGTCCATCCATGTGTCTGAAACCACTAACTCAGGCCATACTTGCTCTACATAGACACATTTTGGAATCAGGATGATCCTGGGATTTTAAAATCTGCTCTTCATCTGGTACTTAAACATCCAGCATTAGGATTTGTGTCCACATGAGGAGGGAAAATTTAAAATTCTAATTATAAAATAACTGAAAAATATTAGTGATTTTAAAATTTTATATTGAGTTTAAAGTAACAAAAAAAAAACTTTGAGAATTTAACATTTTTTGTTTTAAATTCAGTTTAAAATATCTGCAAAAAATTGTGAATTAAGGAAATCAACAGAATTTATGATTTGAAGAACTCAGTTCCCAGCCTGAATTGGAATTTCAGCTCAAATTGGTCTTTTGGTTAAAATTGAACTTATAGCCGAAATCAGAGTTAAAGTGAGGTTTTAAAATTCCTTAGAGTAAATTGAGAAATTCAACATTATTTTTTCAACATTATCATTGCTGTTTTCTAAACTGGACCAAAGGTCTCTTTAGTTTTGGTCTGGAGGCCCAATTAGCCTCTACAGGAACTAGCTTAAAAGTCTGCAAGAGTGCAGCTTTTAAGTTAATTGGAAATAAAGCAGTTTTGATTTCCAAGCATGAAAAACCAGTACTACTTGTCCCATAATATTTGTTACAGTTCTGGGCATGACGGTAAACTGCATCTGGCAGAAAGACCTCTAATTATGAGGCTGTGAGGAGCATAGAACCACCTCTTAATTGCTGTTGTTCCCAAGTTCACTCTGACCTTGAGTGGTAGCACCTGTTAGGGTCCCAGATATGGGTAAATAGTTAATCCACAAACTGGGGTCAAAACACTATGAAAGTATAAAAATACAGTTTTATAGAAATATATATATAAAAATAAACTTTTATAGAAAAATATACATTTTTGAAGAAAAAAAATTATTACCAGCAATACATTTTTGAATACAAAACTAGAAGACATTTTCAGTTTTCTAAAATAAAGAAAAATAAAAAAATAAATTTTTCATCAAAATCTGACTAAATCAACCTTCTCACTATAACATTAAAACATTAAAAAAAAAAAAACTTAAAACCCCACCTTTTTGGCATTAAATAACTTCAGAGATTAAACAAACCTCAAAGTCAAACATTTGTTATATTTAGTGTAAGAAATGTGTATTCAAATTAAAAAACTTACGGGAGAAAGGTAGTCAAATTTTATTAGTGATATGTATTAATTAGTTTTATAAATTGTTGATGTCATTGCTTTTTTGGAAATCTCAGACATGTGCAGTTGAGTAATGGCAGTTTTAAAGGCATCAAGAGAGATAAGAGCACTTAGCAGAAACTGGGAGATGAACAGGAAATTATACTTTTCCTTGGGTTATTGGGTTCAAAATCTTATTTATTTTGTTATTTTGCTTTTGAGATTAAAAGAAAGGTAAAAGAAAAAATGTAAACAGGAAAAGAGAACTAAAGAAAGAAAGAAAAGAGAAGTTGAAAATACAAAAAAAAAAAAAAAGAAGGAAAAAATTATAAATAAAAGAAAGATTTAAGAACAGGAGGAGAAAAAGAATTAAAAAGAGAAAAAAACACAGCATAAAAAGAAAAAATATTTAGAAAAAAAAGGACAAAATGCAGTGAAAGAAAAGAAAGAAGAAAAAAGTGGGGGTGTAAAGTGAACTGAACATATGCTTAGGAAAAGCAGTTTGACCTCTGTGGCCTCAACTGTAGTGTTTATAGTCACTTGTAGAAGGGGGAATAAAGAGATGAGGATGTCCGTTCCCAAATCTATATATCCGGCAGGCAGGGAGCTTTCAAATTCAGGCAAGTACCTCTAGTTTTTATCTCCTCTTTTTCCTTTGATAGATTTGTTCATGTGTTTACTGCAGATAAGAACCAAATATAAAATACCAAGCTCATAGTATAGCTGACTGACACTGACAAAAGGCCCGTGGATCATGTTATGTGATATTGCAAGAAACATAAGATGAGACATGAAGCAGGATACATAAGATACAAGACATGAGCCAATTGCAGAGATGTTTACATAAGATTATTATTGGTTGCTTTTAGTGGTCTCCTATACAATCTAAAGTTGAAATTTCCAGAAGCACAAATAAAGAGAATTTTACTGACAGACATTGGGATTGGAGAAAGACAAACTTGGCTTTGTCTCAGATTTTGAGTTAAATAAATTAACCAAAGGTTGAATATGAAATTATTTCACTTTTATGGAAAAAAAAAATGAATGACTATTTAACCCAGTGAGTTGTGACAGTCTCTTTTTAAGGTGATGAACCTAAGCATGTATACCTACGGCTGCTGGTTATAATTTACCCAGCCTTCACATACGCAATGACCTTTTTATCTTTTTTTTTTTTGTTTTTTAAATAATTAATCATTTCACCCCCAACCAAGGTAGTACCAGCACCAGTGCACAGGGGGTTACAGTGAGAGAAAAGGAAAAAAAAAGACAAAGGAACAATGTACAGATGATGTCAAAGAATAAGAGAAGAATGGGAGTCAAAGATACAGAAGATGGCAATTGACATTGCAGTTAAACTTTTAGAGAATGTAGCTACCAGAGAAGCAAGTAAATGAAAGGGAGTGGGTACTAAGCTTGTCATAGATGGCCTTAATTGGTCATAACCACTAGCTTGTGGCAGGTGAGTATAAGAACAAAAGAATGAAGTTATATATTTTTTCTTATTTTATTTAAGGACATGTAAGCCTTTGATAGCGTAATGAATATCAGCACTGAAAGTGATTTCAACATGCAAGAGGGACAGAGGGGAAATGGTGAGTAACCTAGCTAACAAACTTGTGTAAATAGAGGGCAGAACAAGGACTGGTAGGGATGGGGAAATGACAAGCCTTGCTGAGGATAGCCATGATCATCCACGTTCTGAAGGAACATGGCACATAGAAGTGTCTTCATTATTTAATTTGATCCACAAAATTGCTATCACCAATGTATAATAAATTTCTATTTTGCAAAAATCTTTTTTCATTGACAAAAAAAGATTTATCATCATTATTCACATACATCAAGTGTTATTTTTCATGGGAAGTAAATTTCTAATGACAGCAATTAATGGCATAAAAGAAAAAAATGAAGCATTTTCTGTCTGAATTTCTGTAAATGTCTGCATCTTTGTTGTTATGATCACAACATTTTGGCCATTATGTCCTCTGACTTTCAGGTGTCTATCAATCAAAATAACTTTGAAGGAATTTCAGACTCAATTCTTTATTTAATCTACAAAAGTAGATTGTTGTTCTTGTTTTGGGATATCTGTTCAGGTATTGCTTATCCTGTTTCCACTGAGTAAGTCTGTACTGTCTGGTCTAAAGATTGACCTAACAGGCAGGATGTGGCGAGTCTATCACTGCCCTGTTGTAACGATAGAGCATTAAGAGACTTGCTCCATGGAAAGTGCCTGTATGAATTACAGTCCTTGGTTCCATCAGGTCTGACCTTCATAGCTAAGACCTGCCATGCCACTTAAATTGTAACAAGTCACCCACATTCTCTCCATATTCCATTGGCAAGAAGTAAGTTTCATTCAAACAGTTTCTTCCTGCAAACCACTGCCCTGTGGAACTGACTCCCAAGAGGATGTTTCCCCAATCACTACAATCTTAACCTGTTCAAATCTAGAGTTAACATGTAACCTTGTAGATTGAGTAGCCCCCAGGTCGTGTACAGAATGAACCTTACTGTAAAAGAAAATAAAAAGTTTTGTAAAACAAAAACTATGTCAAATATACAGACCAATGCTTTAGTCCCCTATGCTAATGGATATACACATAGTAATTGCGAGACTGAGTAGTACAGACTTAGACTCAGTGAAAACAGGATTAACAATAACTGAGCAGTAATAAATAAGAACAAGATATCCCTAGACATGGACAACAGAATGAAAACAATCTACCCCTATATATAAAAAAAGGTTCAGTTTGAAACTTCTTGAAGGGTATATGGATCAACAAACCTGAAGAAGACCAGAGGGCACAATGGATGAAATTTTGCAATGCTAACAAGTATAAGTGATAATGTAAAAGAATTATATTTATTCCTGCTAAATTTAAAAAAAAAAATACTGAAATATAGAAAATATACTTTTGGTGGAAAATTGTATGTAAAATTGATTTTTCAAAGCACAGAAATATCTTGTCTGAACATTAAAAATAAAAAAATATTATTGTCTTATACCAAATGGTTAAAAATGATAATTGTTACTAAGATATTTGACTAAAACAAAGAGGAAGACAACCTTTTTCATCAATGAAGAATAACTGTTTGTTTTTTTTTAAATGTTAAAAGAAGTTGATGTCTTGATAATATTGGCCTAAGGAGATGATCCTAGAACGAGGTTTTCTTTGGAATTTTTTTTTAATCATTTTACCCCAAGTAAAGCAATAAAGCTACTAAGATGCAAGGGGTTACTGAGTGTAAAAGAATATGAGAAAAAGAAAAACATTATTAAGAAGAGAGAACAATAAAAAACCATGAATTAAGAAGACAAAAGATAACGATTGACATTGCATTTATATTTTTGAAGATCAAAGTTGACTGGGAAGCAAGAAGCCAGAACGGAGTTCCACAAACGCGATGTATGAGAGAAGAAACTGTTAGCATAGAGCTAATTTCAATTGTAACATGATGAGACTTTGCCGTGAAATTTAGTCTTCTCTTCCTCCTTCATCAGTTCTTTTTGATTACCATGCAGTTGTGAAAGGATCATCCACATAAATGGACTCTTCTAGGTAGCTGAATAGCTGCACGCATGGCAGATCTCTCTCCAGATCTCCAAGTGTATCTGTCATGAGGGTCAGCTGCAGAGAGCTTCTTATGATCATGTTCTTTCAGCTCCTTTCATGTCATCACCATAGCTGGTTGATATCTCAACTCAGACTTTAATGGCATCTGAGGGTTCTGCCATTTCTGCACTCGGGCAGCATGTCTCACCATTGTCCTCATGAAAGGATCATCCACTGAACCATGACAGTTTGACAAACCAGGCCATCAGTCTGTTGATAACTGTTGCATAGCTCTGTCACCCAGGCTTTAGCAGCTTGTAACTCTAATAAGTGTATGTGAATTCTCTCCATGATTCTTAACTGTTATATACTGACCAATTATCACTTCTAACAAGTTCTCTCTTTATATTCATCTTCATACTGAAGTTATAAACCATCAAACTATTATGATGTCAGAGACAGAACTACCTTATGAATAGATTTCAACAGTTTGAGAAATGAAAATTAATTGAGGATTAGCAATGCCATCTGTTTGTATCTCACACTGCTGATTATCTCCGATAATTCTTTCCCCAATTATATTTTAATTATTGTGCAGAAAATTATCAATTGAGCTCTGAAATGTGAGGAATGATAACTGAACTGATTGGCTTTTATTTTAATACTTTTTCAATTTAATATTTTATAACTGTCTATATTTCTAAATTAGGTATTACTAGCAGTATAGCTCGGCGTTGCTTGGGGGTAATGAAAGCTTTAAAACTAATCCATGGTCCTGGAGCTCAGACTCAGCCTAAAGAATATTTGTGTGAAGTTTGGTGAGAATCAAATAAAAATTGTGGATTTGTATAAAGGACATACAGACAGATAAACAGACACACACACAAACATCTTGCCTTTATATATATATATATATATATATATATATATATATATATATAAAAATAATCGATTTTCTGCACTATTTTAAGAAGTGCAACCTTGAAACTTATGAATATCGCTTCTTATGTCTTTGTCTATGAGTGTATCAAATTTGATTAAAATCGGTCCACTCCTTCTATAACTCAATTTTTTTCGATTATCAATATTTACTGGGGGTACCTTGACACAAAACTTAGCTAAGACCACTTGCAGACGCTTATAGTACAACTGTGTAAGTTTTCGAGAAAGTTGGTTCAGTCATTTTGGAGTCTATAGGTAATGGACACACACACACACACACACACACACACACACACAAAGTTCCATTTATAAATAAGTTTAGATTTAGATTAGATTTAGATATCTATATTGTTCAGACTATTTGGAGAGTCAAATTACTAAAAGGAAATAACTGAAATTAAGATATCCAGAAATACATGGCATGTAGAACTAGAACAATCTACCCTAGTGTACTAAATAAAGGGTTCAATTTGAAATTCCAACATATATCAGCTGAAGAAGGATGGAGCATACAATAGTTGAAACACTGTGAAAATGACAAAGAGGAGGATAACAGTCTGAACAATATAAATTGTTAATATTTTATGGTAATTTTTTCTTTGCTCTGCCTCTTGTAATATATTTGTATATAAAATACATCTGTTTTTAATATGATAGTAACTATAAAATCACATTAAAAACAAACTATAAAGATACCTTAAAAAATCAACTATGAAACAATATTTGAAAAGAAAAAAAATAGATAATAAAAAATAAACAACTATAAAACAACATTTTGGAAAAAAAAATATACCACACTAAAAAAACAAAACTATTAGGCCAGATTTTAATTTTTATTAGACCAGATTTTTTATATATATATATTGCCAAAAGTAGTATATACAAATCAGTTATTTTTATTTTACTTATTTCAAGATTTTTCTTACTACACAAAGCTTCCCTTTTTAGAAAATAAAGAAAAGGTTTCAGGTTCACAGAAATTCATGTTCTGGGCGTTTGCACAAAGTTTTCATGTTTAAAACTGGACACTAAAAGTTTCACAAAATCTACAAAATTTGTTACCAGTTTATTTTGAAAATAAACAGTCTTGCCAATGTAACATGTGAAAACAGAATAAGTTTATCTTAAACTTACAAGAAATTCTGATTCTATGTTGGGATGAGTGCACTATTTTTACATGAACGGAGCCAAAATCAATTTCAGATTATATTTCTTCTTGTAGTTTAAGTATAGTTGTCCCAAAAATAGGAAAAAGATTTCCATCTACAAGTGTATAATATATATGCACTAGCATAATACTAGCTTGTCACAAGGTCCTGGTCTGTAGGATGCCAGCTGTTGCAATATAGTAACATCTGCAAATGTGACCTGAAGTCCACTGATGTCAAAGTGAACATTTGGGAAAAGACAGCTGTGTATTGTTGTACTTGGCAACAGTTTGTACAGGGGATGGACAAAATAATGAAATAACCTAATACCATAATAGCATAAGTTGGAAAATTGGATTAAACTGTTGAAAAGTTTGTCTATTTTTATGTTGATTTAATATTAGCAGTACTTCATTTTTTTTTCTTCTCTAAAATCATTGTATTTTTACAGATATTATTTAAATAAGTTTATTAAAATCAACAGTTAGGATTATTTAAGAATTTTAAGTGATCAACTTCATCCTATGGCACATGAACTATTTCTGGAGGAAAATTCCATCTTTCAAGATGATAATGCACATATTCATACTGCTAAAGTTGTAGTTGAATGGCACAAGGAACATTTCAGTGAGGTAGAACATTTTATCTGGCCACCACAGTCCCCAGGTCTCAACATCATTGAACATTTATGGTTCATTTTAGAAAATAACAAGTGAGGAGCCAATATCCTCCACCATCATCATTGAAAAAATTGGAGATCGAATAGGCTCAACATTGCTTAACTTCAGTGATCATACAGGGAACTAGTGTTCCAATGTGATGTGGTTGTAAATCATACTACTAGGAATTCAGTCTCATGTGCAGATTTAGCCTACATCCAGTTGAAACTTGCTGCAGTTACATTCTCTTGGCTCAACTCCTTTCTGGTGAGAACCTCTAGACCACTACACGTGCTGTTGCCTGCATGATTCAGTGCTGGAGATGATGAATTAAGAAATTTTATTTTTAGCTATAAACCTAAAATTAAAATTCAACTTTCACATTTTGAATAAAAACAAATAAAAATAGGTTTTTAGGTCTAGAAATCCTGGTTTGCAGTGAAGAATCAAAAATTCTGAACAGAGCTTAAATTTTACATTTAATCTATTTAGACATTTATCTGAGATTTTCAGTCTCAACAATGGCTTCAGCACCCAGAAAAACATCAGGATAGAGGTATAGATCATAGCTTTCTGATAAATACAAGGAATGTTTCATCAAAAAAATGATATTTGGTGCCCAGCAATTTAATGTATGAAAGGAACTGAGTAGGTTTTAAAAATATTCCTGAGAATAGTTTTCTTATATAATTATCATTCTTGTTATTTTATAATAAGAATTAATATTGGATTAAAAACAAAAACATTTAAAATTATATATATTTCTTATTACAATTATTTTTTTTTCATGTTGAAGTTGCTATTCCTGATTTTTTTTTTTAACAGTGAAATTAATTTCAACTGTTTAGATCAAAAACACCTAATAAAGAAAAATGTATCTTCCAACAGGAATTGGACCTGTATCTCCTTTTTCCATCAGGGAAACAACTCTTATAGCAAAAAAGCATGCCATTACCAATTTGATCATGGGAGACTATCTTTGTAAAGCAAAACTCAATTAGTTATTTAATGAGAGATATGCATACCTCATTAGCAGATATACATTTGAAGAATTTCTAGATTCATTTTTGTGCCTGAGACATAAACAATACTGTAATTGTTAAATGGATTAAAATAAATGTGTGTGTGTGTGTGTGTGTGTGTGCCTGCGTGCAAGAATAATGAAATAGCTTGCACTTCTACATTACATTTCCACAACTGAGTTTTATGGGACAAGATTTTCACCTAACAATAACTAGTCACATGGAACTCAGTCATGGTATTTAGTATATAGAAACATAAGTTATTTCATTATTTGCATGTAGACATGAACTGTGCCTTTGGTATTGAATATATGACCTTTGTATATTTTTTGTTTATATTATACAGGGTACCCACCCACCCACCAAAAAAAAAATAATGTTGACATCATTTTGTAGTCTAATAACATAACTAATTCTTGCTTGCTCAAATGATTTCAAATTTTAACAAAATGTATAAAAATTAAGTCGACTGTGTGGACTTATTGCAATGAGAATCTACTGGGAAAAGTAACCGTGTGTGCCAATAATAATGATAATGTGCTATTGAAATGGCCACCATGTCCACCTGACTTGGCACTTTGTAATTTTTTTTTCTTTCTATGGGGCTATGTGAAAGGACAGGTCTATATCCCCCTCTCTTCTTCCTACAAGCCTAGAGAAACTTAAGCAGAAAATTACAGGAGTGCTGGAGAATGTTATGCACGACATGCTACAGTGTGCTCAGCAGGAGCTGGACTATCGATTTGATGTGTGTTGTGTTACATGTGGTGTGCATATTCAACATTTGTGAAGCTTTTTGAAATCTGTTATAAAATCTACACCCCCTTTGAATATCTTGTTCAACTTCTGGTAAATAAATCTTTTAATACATGAAGCCTATTTTAATTTTGCTTGCTTGAGTCATGTGGTTACTCAGACATTCCCATTTTAAATTATGTAAGTTTTGGTGGGATAACCGTGTGTGTGTATGTGTGTGTGTACTTTTTTTTTTCTCAATAGAGTAGATAAGTTTGCATAACACCCAGTTCACACTCCTCCTTCGTATTTGGAACAGAAGTAGAGGTTTACCTCTTGTTTAGGGTAGGGTCTCTGGTTCCTTCTAAACACTTTTCATTCTCTTTCACTCCCAGTAGACCCTTGCATTTTAGTGGCATTGTTGCCTTGTTTAGGGTGAATTGATAAAAACAAAAAAATATGTAAATAATCAGTTTATTACTAAATAACAATGGACAACTAATTCTCGACTAAGTCCACTCAAATATTATAACAGGTTTGCCCATACCATTCAAAATGATAGCATATTTTGTTAAGTCCTTATTGTTAGCTTTTAATGTGTGAGTACATACATACATACATACATACATACATAGCCTTGTATTTTTTTTGTTGTTGTGGGAGAACTGGAATAAATCTTTCATGAAGCAAAGTGAGCCCTGCCTGACAAAGGATTTGTCTATCATAGTGACCTGAGATTATATATATAGATATATATATATATAGGGCTTGGCAGAAAAATTTCCCATATAATGATAAGATATTAGCTAGATAAAGACCCCATTGTCATCAATGCCTTATTATGTGGGAAGTATTTCTACTGCATTCTGTATTTATGGGTAGCATGGTTGAGCTCAGATTGAAGAACCAGAGAGCCAAGTTCAAATTCCAGTAGAGTTCATTACATTCACTGATGTACTAATATCCTTGAGAAGAGGAATAGATAAATAGTAGGACAGACTGTGTTCTATAACCTTGGTTGGTAACTAGTCAAGGAAGAGGAAATTTCTGAATTAAAACCAGCCTAGAGAGGTTTGTGCTCTATCAGGCTATCTTATCCAAGAAACCACTGCTACTGCAGTACTTGTGGGTTATAGGTCTATGTTTATGTGAAATTCTTATAAGAGTCAAAGGTCAATGTGTGTGTGTGTGTGTGTGTGTGTGTGCACGTATATATATATATATAAATTTTGTTCACTAATTTTGACTGGGTTGACAGAACAAAATAGCAATACATGAAAAGCACACTTTTCATTCCTGTAGCTTATTTTCAACATACTGTTAAAGAAAAAGTAAAGGTTTTCTTTTGTTTATAAAAAATAAATCAAATTAAAAAACAAAACTAATAAAAAAAAATGTGCTTTTCACCCATTACTCTCTCTCTCTCTCTCTATATATATATATATATATATATATATATGAGTACTGTACAGAAGTATTAGTACAAGAAATATTTTATCTTTCATGAGGCATCAAAATAAAGTTTAAAATCACTCTTAACACTTTTGCACACTACCTTGTTGGTTCTTGAATTAATTATAAAGTTTGAATTAGATTTTAGCATTAAATAACCCATATGGGCTGATATGCCACTAAACAAAAACAACCAACCAACTTGAGGAAGACGTGGGGGGGGGGGGGGGGGCGAAATAAATCTGTCCTCTGCAGTTTTTTTTTTTTTTAACTCACAACAATAATAATGGCTACAGTTTTGAGAGAAACAGTAATTACAATAACACTAATGAAAGTGTTGGTAATGACAACTTGTATTCTTATGGTTCATTTACTTCTACATCCAATTGCCACATAATTCTTTATGTACCAAACCTTTTTTTTTAACATTTCAAACTCATTAATTTCTAATTAAAAGTTATCTATTTCCCTCCATGTTTTTTGCGTTAGTTTTTTTTTTTATTATTTTGTTATGTTCTTTTTATGCTGATTTTGTTCAACATCTCTTTGCAAGAATTTTAAGAATTTTCTCACAAATACATTTCTGTTGAAAACAGAAAAATATAAAACAACTGTTTACAGTTCCCAAGATGTTTGCTTTCTTCATTTTGTACAGTAATGAAGTGTTACTATCTAAAAATACATTTCTCAAGGCTTCATGGGATATTATAGCATAATATCTTTTAATCTAATATATCATGAAGTGTTAAAAGCAAGCCAAACCAACAAAGAAATTGTGAAAGATGAAATACAATGCTTTGTTTTGACCATTGTATGATTAACTAACTACTCCTCTTTGTTTTGTGGCGTATCCTCTCAGTAACACATTTTCTCTTGGGACAATTGTTTAACAAAGCCAGCAAAATGCATTTTCCCCCCACCATTTCATAAATATGCAGCTACAAGTGTTTTAAAAATTAAAGTGATCCCTGATATATTTTTTATATTATTGCTGTATATTTCAGAGGTTTACATCACAGCTTTATTTAGAGTATTTTGTTACCATCTTGCCATTTAATCTTTATCTGGATTCCTGTTTATGTGCTCAAGAGATGTTATTTCAAAAATTTTAAGAAATTCTTTCAAGTCGATGAGAACAGATACATTTTTTATAGAAAAAACAGTGATGAAATAATCATGTACAATTACCAAAATGATCTTCATTTTGTGCAACAAGTGACAATAACTTTAAAAAAATGTTACTGAGACATTAGGTTTATAAGACCTCTAAATTCATAAATTGATGGGACACATGGCTCAGTAGATAACAGTATTTGTTGGATCTAGTCACTAATCCAGTGACATGACCCAATTGTGAGTAGCTGCAGGTATTGTACTCACAAAGGTGACCAAAAAAAACTTAGAGAGTTAAGTTAAATGGAGATAAATAAGACATCTGGAAGTAGCATGACTTGTGGAATGAGAAGATTCTACACCAATAAACAAAATAAAGGGTTCAGTTGAAGATTTCAATCACCTGAAGAAGGTCAGAGTATACAATGGCCAAAATGGCAACAAAGATGAGTACAAGAGTCCAAACAATGTAAATAATTACAATACCTCATCTCAAAAATATAGACAGAAATTGAAGGTGAATATGACAACAAAGATGAGGACAACAGCCCAAACAATGTAAATAATTACAATACCTCATCTCAGAAATATGTTCCAAGGAATAAATTAATAATAAAATATTTCTTAATAAGAAATCATTAGAAGATATGCAAGAGGTTATCGATCACAAAATCACAGGAGCCTTATCAGGGTATAAAATACACATAAAAGTTAAAGAGTTCTCAGGATAGTCCACTTCCCAAAAATCAGTATTCTGATGTTTGGTCAAACACTATCAAATAACCATTTGGAAGTGTACCTCCAAATAATCATGCAATATTCCTATTTTTTATTTTTAGTTACTGATAGAGTGGGGAGCAAAATTACAAGATTTTGAAGAAGGAACCAGAAATCCAATCCTAAACAAGATAAACCTTTACTCGTATTCAAAAGAGCAGGTGTGTGAAACCAGATAATAATCAAATTTTTCTACCCCTATTAAAAGTTGTCCGCAGTTCAGAAATTTAACATTGTCCTTAAATTTTGCCTTTACATTGAGTAAATATATGTAAAAGGTTTATAAATTGAAAAAAAAAAAACATTATTAAAAAAATCAAAAATAATTTTAAAAATAAATAAAATGATAATTATAGATTTAAAATTTTATTTCTAATGAAATCTGAATAAAAACCAAACATAAAAACAAATACTAAAAAGAAAAAAGTAAAAGAAAAAGTACAAAAAAAAAGAAACAAGTAAAAAAAAAGTTTTCTAAAAACTTCTCATTACTCAGTTTATATCCTCAATTTTATAATTAATGTTTTGTTATGACTAAAGACATTTAACCTTGTTTAATTTGATGGTGACTTCATTCTGGCTGGGAACTTCTATGTGTTGTGTCCCTTCAGGACATAGGTAATAATGCTCTTCCACATCTTGTAGCTATTAACACCCATTCTCTTGTTACCCTTCTCCAATCCTGCTCTGCCATCTATTTGCTTAAGCCCATCAAGTATGTCATGCATTGCTTTTCTGCATTCCTTCCTTCTATCCACCGAGTGACTATCAGATTCTCCAAGCTCTCCTTCCTCATTACATGCCCCCATAAACTTCAGCTCTCTCTTCCTGATGTTAAGTATCAGGCAGTCAATTAAGTGCCATATGTAATACATGCTTGGGTGATCATGTCTTGAAAGATACATGACTGACTGGGCAGAAGATTATTTTCAATGGTAAACTGGTTGCCAGCCAAGGCTATAGAACCCAATCTATCCTGTTATTTAACCCATATCTGGAGGGAAGAGACTGATTAATAACTTTCCCAAAGGTATTTGCACATAAGTGAATGCAAAGAACTCAACTGGAATTCAAACTCAGCTTCAATGTTAAGTATAAGCTTCCTTTTTGTTTCCATCCTTTCCAAAACCTGGTTGTTCACATGTTCAGTTCATGGTATCCTCAGCATCCTTCTGTAGAACTGCATTTCGGTTGCTTTGAGTCTTCTCTTCACCTTTGATGAGATTACCCAACATTTGCCACCACATTGAAGTGATAGATATCACATAAAAATCCAGTACTCTCTTCTTTGTTTCCAGTCTTTGAAGACTGTACTCAGCTTCTGGAATGCTTCCTTGGCCATGCCAATACACCTTCAGAGCTCAATGTAACATTTTCCATCCTCTGTTACAACATGACTGGAATCACCTAAATTTAAAATCTGATTATTTAAAAAAACATTGCTTGCAGATAAAGCTGAAAATTATTTATATTTACAATAATTTAAAGAGATTGAGGGGCAGGGCAGGTAGTTATTGATTTTGCTTAGTTTGGTTTTTGATGGTGGTGTATGATTATGAATACCAAGTGTGAACTCATTATTTAGACATAATAATAATTGATACCGGCATGTTAATCATTATACCATAATGAGATACTCACATGTATATGTATACTAGCAGTATAACCTGGCGTTGCTCAGGTGTAATGAAAGTTTTAAAACTAATCCATAGTCCTGGAGCTCAGACTCTTTTGACGTTGGCACAAAAGACTAAAAAGCAATAGTTGTTTCCAGTTAAATTGAAACCGTAGACTGAAAGAAAAATGAATGGATGTAAATCAAATTTTGATTTCCTGGTATCGATATGAAAATTTCTGCACTATTGTAAGAACTGCAACCTTGAAATTTCTGAATATCATTTCTTATGTCTTTGTCTATAAGTGTATCAAATTTGATTAAAATCGGACCACTCCTTCTATAACCTGATTTTTTCGATTATCGATTTGATATTTATCGGGGTACCTCGACACAAAACCTAGCTAAGAACACTCACAGACACTTATAGTACAAATGTGTAAATTTTCAAGAAAATCGGTTCAGCTGTTTTGGAGTCTATAGGTAATGGATACACACACAAAGTTCCATTTATAAATAAGTTTAGATTAGATAAGGATGATTTTTTTTTTTTACTATTTAAACAATTTGAATCTTATTCTCTTGATATTTTTGTTCAGCAAGGGTTAAATATTTGCTCATCAAAAGAAATATTACTTAAAATGCCAGGTTTCTTTGTGACATAGGTGATTCTGACTTTTCAGACATATTTTTTTTTAATTATCTATGAATTCTTAAGATAGTAGTGTGATCTCCTTTTGCTTGCTCTATAGTTTGGAATTCAGAATTTTTCTTCCCCTAGACTAGTTACCAACCACTAAAGTTTGGTATTCTCCGTTCAGTCATAACTAGAAGGAAGGAGAAAAGGATTCATGCCTTTCCCAAGGGCATTAGTGATTCCTCATTAATTTCTTCATTTGGGATTCAGAGTTTTGCTAGACTAGTTACCAACCACTAAAGTCTGGTATCCTCTGCTTAGTCATAACTAGAAGGGAGAATAGACTGATTCATGCCTTTCTCAAGGGTATTAATGCAAAGTGAACATAACAGTCTAGGCCAGAATTTGAACCTGGCTTGCCAATTCTATTTTCTGTGCTGATAACCATTACACTACCTTTAAAGTTGAAATGAATAAATCCTTCTTACATCAGTTCATGATTATGGCTCAGCTTAAACATTCCTGTTTTTTTGTAGTTTATTAGCAATGTTTGTCACTTTACTATCTTTCCTAATCCTTGTTCTACCAACCATATACACAACCAACCATATACACAACCATATAACCAACCATATACACAACCATATACATAACCAACCATATACACAACCATATACATAACCAACCATATACATAACCAACCATATACATAACCATATACACAAGCACATTAGGTAGGTTATGCACTGCTTTCCTATGTCCCGCTTGCTTTTAATATGTCCTGTAAGTGTGAAATTATCTAAGCCTGCTTTTCTCATTTTCTTTTATTTTTTAATCATATCACTCCGAGCAAGGCGGTAGCGCCACTGATGCGCAGGGGGCTACATAAGAAAAAAAAGATTGGAAAAGAGAAAGCCGGAAACCACATCCTAAACAGGGAACAAGGGATGAGCCTCTACACCTGTTCAATAGACGTGGGTGGAGTGTGAACCTAGAAACTTCAAATCTATCTTTCGGGTTTTATGTATCTTTCAGCAGTCAGTCGAGTGCCATACGTGATACACACTTGGGTGATCATGTCTCGAGACATGACTGACTGGGCAGAAGATTTTCTTGCAGTAGGTTGCCATTACTTTCCACAGTAGATTGGTTATGAACCAAGACTATAGAACTCAATCTGTCCTGTTATTTAACCCATAACTGGAGGGAGAAGCAGCAGATTAATACTTTTCCCAAAAGTATTTGCGTGTAAATGAATGCAACAAAGTCAACATTCTGAAGAATAATTGTGCTTTTTGCTTTCATTTTCCCTAAAATTTTGTTATTGCTCATGTGTTCAAGTCCATGCTATTCTCAGCATCCTTCTGTAGAAACATTTCTGTTACCTCATGTCTCTTCTTCATCTGTAAGAAAAGTTTTGAGCATTCATTGCCATATAGGAAGGCTGCTATTACATAATACTCCCGTACTTTTTTCTTTGTAACAAAATTTTACTATTTCTCAATACTTTGCTTTGTTTTTAGAAGGCATATTTTGCTATCTCAATGTGACTTTTGAATTTTGGTGTTGCATTTTCCATTCAAGATATATGCACCAATAATCAATATATCATCATTTCTACTGCAACAACAGTTGCAAATGTGTGTCTTGTTATGGGACAATGGTTAGCAAGTATAGTCTGGTTGACCATGACTAATTTGATCCTCACAGGGTGCCTCATACAAAACCCTTGACATTGAATAACTCAAAGTTTGGCATGTTGTAAAATTGACCATCCGAACTTGTCATGAGATAATAAGGAGAATCTGGTTTACCATTACTAAGTTTGATCCTCACTGGGTGCCCCATAGAAAATTTGATATTAAATAATCTAACAAGAAATCGTCCATTCTAACGATCGCTGAAAAAAAAAAGAAAAGAAAAGATTTTAAAATTTTATAAGTCTTAGTGGGGACTATCATTTGTTGAAACTTGTGCACTGGTACTACAAAATCACAAAGAACTGTACCAAACAAAAGAAATCACTTCATTTGGAGGACTTCCAATAACAGCAACGACTAAAAAGTAACCATAACAGGAAATAACTACGATGTCAAGATGGTGAAATTCTGCATTACTTCAAACAAAAGTTTAAAAAGGAAGCTCCCATCAATACTGAAAAGGGTGATAGCGGTAATTGGACATGAGAAACATGTTCTAGAATAAATGTTTGAACAGAAACATTTCATAAAATATTAACTGACAGTATTTCTTGTAGTTTGGTCAATGAATGCCAAATGTTTTTATCTAAGGAAATAGCTAATATTAGACATTGTACAAACCTGTTCTACTGTCATTCATGCAAAAGGAAGACATTCTTCTGTTCCAGCAAGATAATGCCTGCTCATATGATTGTCATGTAACTCAACATGCTCTAATAGGTACTCAACAACTTGTTTGGCATATTCCCTATTAAACATGTATGAGACATGATGGGACTACGCCTAACTTATTTAGTTAGCCCACCTATAACTTTTGCTGTATTGCATTAATAGACGTAGAATAATGTATCAGAGGTTGGTATTCGCCATCTGCATGATTGTATGCTTGCAAGAATACAAACCAGATTTAACGGCCAAAGGAGGACATCATTTATTAAAGCTATGAAAAAAGGCTGGTTCCAAAAATTCAAACTGTTAGAGCGCCGCCATAGTGACAGTGGTCGCGGTGACTGAGCGATCTTTGTCCATGACCTCTATACACAAAATCTCATATATAAAAACAGAAAAATATGACCTTGTGTCATACCCTAGCTTCGTGAGGAGGTCGGTAAATACAGACAGTATACAGCTGTAGCTCATTCTATGTTTCAAGGGGGTAGATTTGGTGTAAACAAGCATAAAAAATATGATCCCAAAATGTATTGCGATTTAGTTGAGGGCAGTTCATTTTTAAATAAATAAATAGAAAGCGATCTTGCCTTTAAATTTCTTAACGTTAAAACTCTTAGTCTTTACCGTATTCCTTCAACCCAAGAGACAATTTTTCCCTTCTAGAAAAGGCTGAGCATTCTAAGTAAATAAAAACACTATGTGCAAACAAAGAAAATCATCTACATTCGTGTCTTCTGTTTTAGTCATTAATTTCCTCATATTCATTTCCTAGAGAAAAAAAAGAAGAAGAAAAGATAAAAATGAATATGCACTTAAAACCAAAGATAAAAAAAAAAAGTTGAGGGGTGCACGTGCCGACAATATTTGTAAAATGTTGATTTGGTAACAAGCCTCGCTCAACCCTAATTAAATTCACCAGTGAGGGGTTAAGACTAGATGCCGATGATGTCGTTGGTGATTTGGAAAGTGAATAAATGTTCGTGGGGTAAGAAGATCTATTTCGCACAGGCTATTTTATGCGTTGTGGGTGCGGTGCGGTGCGATAGAAACAAATTTGGTTTCAGAATTCAATGCGACTGTCTTAAGGATAAAAACGAAAATCAAAATGTAAACAAATGACAAAAATGGAAATTATTAAAATTTGTTAAACTGTTTGTTTTAAATTATCCTTAATTCACTAAGTCCTTTTCTAATTCATTCGCTTCGGCACAACGGCCTTCTAAAAATATCTGAACAATAACATGCTTTTACACGACATTATCATAAAATAAGAGCTATGATTATAGTAAATTTAAAGTCAACATTCCCAAAATTAGATTACAGAGATTTTTTTCCAACGTTTAAAAGATTTACTATCTACTTAAAAATAATATACAAAAGACGCTCACGTCATTTTCACACATTGTTGTTTTTTTTTTACAGATAGAACCTGTCATCACCTTGTAAAACGCGTAAACATGGCTACTATCGGTTAAAGACAACGCTATTGTTTGGTTTAAAAATGCATTTCTGTTTTATTGTTAAACCTAACGCAAATAATATTTGTTTCAAATCATATTAGTTATACTTTAAATCAGCTAATATTCTTCAAATAAAGTTTCAGAAAAGTATATTTTGGAAGAATTATTTAATTAAAAAAATTACATTGCAATAAAAGGTGACTAAAAAAAGAATACTTATCTGATATTTTAGAAAAGAAAATGAAAATCGAATCCGATAAATATAATTTCTGTTTGAAATGCACCAGCCAGAGTATTTTGCTTATGTAAAATAGTAATAGCAATTGAATCTAAAATGAAAGCTTCAAGAAAGCTTTTTTTTTCATTTTAAAGCATTTATTTTAAATCTTAGTTTAAAAATTAGAGGTACCTATGTCTAATTGATTCGTTTATCTCTTCGTGCATTATATGAGCAGATATTTTAAAATTTAAACTGAAAATAAAATATTGGTCAATCGAGATGGAAAATGACTTTCCAATAGTTTTTAACAGCGTTAGTGTCACCTTTAAAATTCTTCTGAGTTTTTAATGAAATCCGAAAAAAAAGAAAAGAAAAAATTGCTTACTAAAAGTTTATCTTTATATATATATATATATATATATATAAATAATGTCGTTTACCGTATTTAATGGCATATAAGAGACACGAGCCTATTAAACAAACACACCCTTATTTCTGTAGGGCATATTCAAGAAAAATAAGTTCTTTAGCATATTTGATACTTCAAAGCCAACTATAAGAACATTACAAAAAATTACAAAAGCATATTATAGCAAAAAATATTACTGTATATAAAAAGCAAGCTAACCATAAAGCAAATACCCACCCGTGTCATCAGTCATTCTTTGGCCGCTTCGTATATTTGACATATTTCTCTGCGGTTTTAATGTCACCAACTTAGTTATTTTTTATTTTTTTTATCATCATTATCAGTTTTTCCTTTCAGTTACTTCTTGTATAGTTTCCAGTTTGTTATTCACAAGAGTATTTGGGTATGATATTCAGCTGGTGCCGATGAACGTCGCTGGTACTTTGTTATGATAATTCCATTTATGTATTTATTTTTTAGTATGGATGATTGTTTTTGATACTTATAATTTCGTTTAAGCAAATATTATTTTGAACTCGGGATAAATAAAAGTGATTGTGGTACAATTATAGCCTATGGCAGTGAACTTTGGGGACGAAATTACCTCACGGGAGGTCTCTCAAGTCAAGTTTATATATGCCGTCAAATACAGTAATTTTATACTCGACTAAGTAAAGGCTTTCTTACGTTCCCAATTTGTAATAAATTAAAATGTATAAGTGGCTTAATCATTTCGAAGCTTTTCAAAGAAACATATGAAATAGCTACAAGACTAAAGTTAGTTTATTACCATATAAATTAAAGATAAAAGCCAAGACCAATTAGAGCGCAACTCGGTCACCAACAAGCCGAGCCACCACAGAGAGGATTTTTGTCGACTCCCTCCATTAATTCCCGATACAATAATCTACCAAGTAACTGGACTGAGGAATGACTCTCAAACCCGCTCAACACTCTCTGAGGAATGCCGACTGATTACGGGAGACACGACGGCACCTGTATCTAGAAACGAGAGAAGTGATGGTAAGCTAAAGGAAGATGTCTCTAACACTTCCCTCCAAGATCGAATCCTGTCAACCACCTTCGAAACCAAGTCCAGATCGCCACTCCGACCTTTGCGGTAACTTTGAATAATTCTTTTTCAGCTGGGACCCGGACTCGAAGCACACTCCAAGAATGAAAACGGGACCATCAGTCCAACTAAAGGGCCCTGGATGTGCGCCCTCCTTCCAGCTACCTAACCGCATGCCGGAAGACTTATGGTTAATCTTAGTACCTCTCGAGACCTTTTCGTACATTTCAAGCGCTTTCTGTACCACCTCAATGTCGCTGCAAAAATGGATACGTCATCGGCGTATACGGAAACATTGGCTCGAGCACCAACAGGAACAGCGATTCTACGTAGGGCCGTACTGCACGCACTGTCATTTAGCCGGCAAAGGAGATGCTCCAACGCCAAAGTATAAAGTGGGGGCGACAGTAGACAATCCTGACGAATCGATCGAGACAGCACTGGGGGGGGCCATACAGGAGGATGATCTACCAGCACAGGCCAGGTTTTAAATTCGGTGACCCGCAGGACAGTAGCCACGCCTTGGACTGATTCAAATTGTTCAACAAAGGTGGCTTGCTCGTCGTCTTTTATCTTCTTTAGAACCTTGCAGATCAGATGCAGTTTACTCTGAATTGTTCGTCTCTTTACAGGATAAGTGTACAATAGAATCTCAGCAACTGGCTGTAAACGCTCTGCCAGGATCTTGGGCAAAATCTTTAATTGTGTTAAGCAGCGTTTTGGGCCGCCGACTATCCTTGTCCTTTTCCAAAAGCGTGATTCCAACCCCTGGAGATCCGGTCGAGAACAGATAGTTTCTGAAACCAGTTTGTAAGGCAGATCATCAAGTCCCAGAGACTTGCTACTGCCAACCGTATTCAATGCCAAGTAGACTTCGCCCTCTGTGATCTCACCGTCGCTTCATTCGGCGAAAACCGAGGAAAGTCAGCCAACTAGCTATGAAACTCTTCGACTTCCTAAATGTAACGATCGGAACCTCGAAGGTTCTCTTCCTTGTAAAATTCTGCGACTATCTTCACGGCTTCGTTAGACATATATTAAATAAGATGTCTAACTATCTGACCTTGGTAGCGCCCACTAGCTGCTCGCTTCAGAACCTGCCTAGCTAAACCTATCTCTAGAGAATTCCACCCACTCCAGCCTCCGTCCAGGACAAACTATCCTTGAGAGTCTTCACTTTTTTAGCCTTTTTATTTAGTGAGAGTCGTTGGTTATTTTTGGTGGTGGAAGATGTAATGCTATCCTTCAGACTCTCCCACCACTTATTCTCGATAACCGCCCCCACTAGTCCCACTGCACTAATGTAGTTAGCTGTTGCCGGAAGTTCTGCCTGTCCAGTAAGGACAAATTGAACTTCAAATGACTAGCCATGCTAGACCTAGCACCTAACACCTGGTCACAAATAAATATACGGTCCGAATAGTCTAATCAGTGGAACGTGGAACACTTTAACAAATCTAGATCGACCCTTCTCACTAACATCCTATCTAGATAGTTGGCTACCCGAGTATACTATCTGTATTAGGTTATTGAGTTATTAAGTAAAGCCTATATTTACTAATCGAAAATTGAAAAGCTTGATACAAATCTTCAGGCACTCAGACTTTGAAAATAATATTTTTTGTGTTTGTAGAAAACTTCTTTTTTTAATATGGAATGTTATAAGTTACATATCATTAAAATATTACGTATTTCAAGGGTTGTTTCACTTACGAAATAATCACTTCGGTTTCATAAATTTATATCAAGTCTGGTCAACCATACTTAGCTTGTCAAGACATCTGGCTGTCATAAATCACTTAACAAAGAAAGATATGAGCTCCGTAATTAAGAAAAGCTTTTTTTCTAAATTTCAGGCTATAAACAAGTAATACTTGATTCAAATCAGATTAATTTAACTTTAAATTTGCTAATTTTCCAAAAATAACATGTTACAGATGTATATTTTTGCAAAATTTTTAAAACCGATAATCAACTTATGTTTACAAAATTGTCAATCTGTCAAAATAAACGAAAAAAAAAAAAAAAAGAAAAAAAAGTGAAATGAAAGCTTCAAGAAAGCTTTTTCATTTAAGAGAAAATCACTTTAAAACTTGGGTGCTGACAATGAATGGAGGTACCTACTATAACGCATATGATCCATCACTGTACATAATTAGGTTACAGTAAAATTTATATTTTATATGAGTTCTACCAAATGAAAATTGAGATGTAGTAGAGTGTGTGTGTGGTGGGGGGACTCGTATCATAGATTCAGGACGAGGCGACCGTATCATAGATTCAAGGTGGGGCACCAGACCCTTCCAGCGGCCCTGTCCGCCTTTAATAAGTAATTCAGCCTAATTACAATTAATGGTAGATAAAGTAGTAACAAAGTTCGTTCGATTGTTCAAGGAGATGTGAGATGTACTTCTAGTCAAAAGCTTGCATCAAGGTTTATTTAAATTAGTTAACCATTTTATTCAAATCGTATTCTATCTTCAGAAACGTTTGGGCACCTCGGCGTGTTGTAATGGTCAGCAAGCTTGTTTGCTAGAACATATTACAACTGAGTAGCGAGTTCTTTCCTCGCTGGCTACCCCATACTTTCGGCCTTGTACCACAACTAAGCTGCGCTTAGAAAATCAACTATCTTCAGAAACGTGTATCCGATAAACTGTAATCAAGCCTAATAAATTGCATGACAATTTTACATTTGTGACGAAAATATTTTGGACTATATTTGCAATTTTGGTAAAAGAAAAATACGCATTTGAAACATAAGCAGATGCATCACCATTTGGGACCATTATTTCAATCAAGTACCTTCCTTCCTGTTTGAATGCGAGAACAAAACACTATAGAATAATTTTATTTTATTTTTTTTTCTTGGGATGTACGTTGTGGTGCAGTGGATATCGACTCGGAACGACAAATCGGGGAGCAGAGTTCAAATTCCAGTTGAATTCTTTGTATCCGCTTACGCGCAAATACCCTTGGGAAAGGTATTAATCCGTCACTTCCTTCCAGTTATGGGTTAAATAACTGGACAGATTGGGTTCTATAGCCTTGGTCGGCAATCAGTCTACTGCAGAAACAATGACAATCTACTGCGGGATAATCTTCTGCCCAGTCAGTCATGTCTTTTTCGAGACATGATCACCTAAGCGTGTATCACGTATGGCACTTAACTGACTGACATTCCTTCCTGTTTTGAACGCGAGAACAAAACACTATAGAATAATGTTATTATTATTTTTTTTTTCAGGCACTTATTAAAGAAGCCATTTTTTCTATTATAAATGATCGCTGTTAAATATATCATTTTATCTCTTCAGCCGCAAATAAACTTGTACGAGGTTACTATATAACCTTGCAAAAAATAAAATTAATAAAAATAAAATAGATGAACACAAAGATGTTTAGTTTTGTTTTTATACACCAGACGATTAAGTTAGTCTATCTCTTTCTTCCCCACAAAATAGGCCAGACAAAATCGGGGCCATTATCATTATCAACAGCGTCATCACAGTACGACTCGTTGGCGCCAACAACCAAATAAGACTTCTTAGAAGACTCTCAAAAGAGTTCCTACCATTTCTATTTATGTAAGATTGTTATGAGGAACAGGAGAGTCTTTGCCCGTGTTTCTAGTTGTATGGAAGAACAGAGGCGCCAAAAAATGGGGGAAATTATAGCACGGTGATGAGAATGGAGAGACGGGTCGTAAGAAAGTTAGTATTCTGTACTTAGAAGGCAAAACTATTAAAAGCTTTCATGAAGGAACACAAAACTTGATGGTGTCTTAGATTTGTTGAGTTAAAGACCCTCGGGAGAGCTTTAGTTTTTCTCTGATGGTCAGCTGTTTGTCGACTTCATAACAAGAGTAAAAGAGTGCGTTTTTTTTTTATTTGAACGCAGAAAACTCAGCGTACAAGTGAAATATGTTTCTGTATGTGTTCATAGTTCATAGTTGACTTAGTGGGCAAAGGCGAGTAAGTTTCCTTTGTTTAAGGTACGTGTTGAGTAGAAATTTCACAGTACATCTTTTTTTTTTTTAATCATATCACCCCAAGCAAGGCGGTAACGCCACTGATGTGCAGGGGGCTACATAAGAGTGAGAAGATTAGAAAAGAGAAAAACCGGAAACCGCATCCTAAACAGGAAACAAGGGATGAGCCTCTTCACCTGTTCAATAGACGTGGGTGGAGTGTGAACCGGGCGATTTACAACTTAAGAGGATAGGAAACAATTTTCATAAAGCTCATCATTTTGTTTTGGGATTAGCCATGCAAATCGTACTTAGTGTTCAACAATTTCACGAAATGCATCATTGTGAAAAAAATATTATTCATAGTCTTAATACTCTTTACGTCTCGTAAATTTTTCTACTCAGCTATGAACTTATTTACGATGGAGTTAGGAGGAGGAGATTGCATTGTCGCGAACATTAGTCACTTAAGTTGTATACGTGATACACGCTTGGGAGATCATGTCTCTTTCGATCCGTTACTAAACAGAAGAATAAGATTTTCCCGCGGTAGATTGCCATTTTTTTGCGGTAGACTGGTTGCCAACCAAGGCTATATAGCCCAATCTGTCCTGCTCTTCAACTCATAGCTGGAGGGAAAAGAGTTGGATTAATACCTTTCTCAAGTGTATTTGCGCGTAAGTGAATGCAACGAATTCAAGTGGAATTTGAACTCGGAGAAACAGCTATTGAAATGCTGGCATTTACCTAGGTACCTCCACTAAATCGCTAAAAATAAAAAATGAAAAAGCCCCCAACTTAAAAACGAAACTTTTTCATCAAAATTTTTATATAATTATTATTAAAAGGAAAGGTCGAAGTATTTTTAAAATTAGTTTTAAAAATTTTTTAATCCCTTCTAACACGTTCGAAATTTTGGTAAAAAAAAAAAAATTGTTTCGATTTTAGCTAGCGGGTAACCAAATCGTTACGAGAGTTTACAATGGAAAACGTAATATTACATAACTCAGCTTTTTTGTTTTTTTTCTGTGACAAATACAGGGAAATTCTTGCAAAAATCAAATAATATTTAAATGAAATTTTCAGGACTTATTCACAAATAAATTAAATTATTTTTTAAATTATTATTTATACAAAATTTTGGTAAAAATATATATTTTTTTACATTTGTTACCCACTCCATGTAAATTCATGAAATTTTAAGAAATTAAATTTTGTTGCGATGATTGGTTTTATTAGTTAAACGCAGGACTCACTGAAAAATGTAAATCATCTATTATTTTTTTCAAAAAATTTGCAAAAACTATTTTTTTCGATTAATAATGAAATTTTAAAAGAATTGTTTTCATTTTTTTTATTATAAAGTTTCAAAAATAATTTAAAAATACTTTTAAGATTTGTTAGGGTTAGTTTAAAATTATTAAGCGAAGATTATTTACTAATCGAAAATTAAAAAAGTTTAATACAAATCGTTTTGCTTTGCTATTTTTCAAATAGTTTTTTTAAAAATTGTGTGTATTTAAAGATTTTTTATAGTAATTGCTATGTGTAAATTAAAATGTCATATGTGTCAGAGTTTCTTCCCCTTGCCGGAAAAAAATTGTACAATTATGTTACTTGTCATCGCCAGATACTTTTATCTGGCATCAATAAATATGTCAACACATACGGTGGAAAGGTCAGAAAGCTGTGTTTAAGAAATAGTTTTATTCTAAATTTCATGCTCTAAATAAGTAATACTTGTGTAAATCAGATTAATTTAACTTTAGTTTGCTAATTTTAAAAAAATAATGTGTCACAAATGTATATTTTATTTTTGCAAGATTTTTAAAACCTAGAATTAATTTTTGTTTACAAATGTGTTGATCGCTCAAAAATGGCCGAAAAATTGAAAACTTTTTGAAAAAAATCTCAAAATTTTAGATTCCAATCAATATAATTTCTGTTTGAAATACACCAAAGTATTTTGCTTACTCGAAATAGTAAATGTAATCATTTAGCTTTCAATTAAAACTAAAATAAAAGTGTCAAGAACTTTTTTTATTTTTAAAAAATCCAATTTAAAAGTTAGTACATACACCTGTTGGAACAACGACCCCCTTGCCGCTTATACGTAATTACATCAGTCAGCCCAACTCATAGACGATGTCTGTATTTTATGTACAGCATCTTATACAGAGTTAACTCTTCATCGTTAGAAAAGCTGAAAGGAGGGGAAAGTAATTAGTGAGGACAAAAGTTCCAAACGAAAAACCTGTTTTTAGCTGTGGGTTCAATCTCTCTGTTCGGCTATGGATTAAATAGCAAGGTAAACTTGGTTTTCTAGCCTTGGTTGTGAAAAATAAAATAGAATGCCAAATGTAAATTAAAAGCGTGTAGAAGGTAACTCGAAAACACTACGATGAATGCAAGTAAGAAATAACAGAAAACGAAAAGAGCTATGATCGCAAACATTCTGAAGGACTACGGTACTGAAAGGAAATTTTTTAAATGTACTGAATGTGTTGAAATAATTATAAAAATGTAGGTGGTTAAATACTGGCTGTAGCAATTAAGCTAAAGCCATTTTGAACTTAACAATGAATGTAACTGAGTTTGAAAAAGACTTCAAAAATCTATATAAATTAAGATTTGGTAAAATGGACAAAAACATTCGCATAAAGGACATTATATTAATTAGTTTCAGACAAAATGAAAACGCTCTTTTATTGAAAATTAGTAATAAGATATATTCTTGCCGAGTGGATACGAATTTAAAATTTAACTAACTTATGATTTTAAGATAAAAATCACACTGCATTTAAAACATATCAAATTATTAATCTGCGTTTAAGAATGTAGTTATTTAGTTATAAATATCATACTTCTCAAGTAACACACTTGAAAATTGAGTAGAGTTATTTCTGTCAAATATTCGCACGAATTCGTGTCTACTATTAAGTCCGCGCGATAGGTATGAATAAAAGGACAAGGTATTAAGTATCTAGAGTCCAAGCAGTGCGCGTGATAATACGAGTAGAAATCGGATCTAACAGTACGAGTTGAAGACATTAAGAAATATTCTCGTGTCTCGTTTATTCCCTGTCTTAGTAAAACTGTCTTCATGAGAATAAGCTGGGCGAAACTAGTGAGTAGCAAGGAAGTTCCAAAGAAAATATAAACAAAAAAGACACTTGTTCTAAGTAGAAAGTGACAGTTGAAATTTCTGGGACATACAATGAAGAACGAGGGCTTGAATAATACTGGTCAACACGATTCTTGGTATCAAGAAACAAAACACGTCTTTTAGCTAATTTGATTGTGCTGATTCAGAAAATGATCTTAGACTTTCATGGTTAGCTACTGTTCTTGTTGTACTGAATTTTTTTTTTTTTCAAAAATGAACAAAGATCAATTTATGCTAATAAAGATCGTAGAAACCCAATATCTTTCAAGTAGGCCGGGCAATTTATACCAGCCACATGAAATAAACTATATATATGAGTGTTCGAGTCAAAAAATTTAAATAAAAGTACCAGATTTTTCCACTTTATCGTCAAAATTCAAAATAGCTGATAAACGTTATTATTAATACACTAATATGAGTACTAAGGTTGTTTTTTTACACATAATCATCTCGATAAATTTTCGGATAATTGCAGTGATGTGAGTGATGACCAAGGAGAACAACTCCATCAGGATATAAAATTAAAAAAAAAAAATGTAAGACCGCTACCAGGGACGGTGGGACAAACGAATGATGGCTGACTACTGTTGGTGTATCAAATGGGATTTAAGTAACACTGAACATAACAGATAATCAAGAAAGAGAAAATTTTTACCATATTTCTTATGTTTACGAAGGTCTTATTTCTGCTGTTAGCTTATTAAATGACTTGATGAAAATTCTTGTTGGTTTTGGTTTATTCAATCGTGTTATTTTTAAAGACTTAGGGTCTGATTGTTACTGAAAAAAAGTATTCTTCAAAAAGATCATTTTCAGATTCAGCGCTCTCAGATTAGCCAAGAAAGATTTTCGGTGTCTTGACACCATTCCATTTTTATTTTCACTAGTGTAATTGGACACACAGATAACGTTATGAAAGCAATAGTAGCAGAAGGAAACATTGAGAGGACAGTAAGGTGACAAGAAATTGCTTAGGCTGTCACCCAAAGGATAGAATTTTCTGGACAACCATTACCGCCAACGTTCTGAAGAGACATACTACATAAAAAGTTGATTTTAGACAGTGCCAATCTCTATGCACAGTAGGGGTGGGCTGGATAGAAACTTGGGTAGAATTATACCTCCTTGTTTTAACAAGATTTCACGGTTTTCCTATTTGAAATTTATGAATAATCAAAATTCTTCAGTTAGTGATAGAGTAGGTTTATGGCGAGTTCTACAACAAAATATCCGTATAAATTCCTCGATCGCATCGCTAAAAATTTGAACTTAACGACTTTAACAAAATATGGCATAAACATTGATAAATATGAATGCTGATCGTTATTTTAAGGAGATGCAAATCAAAATATTTGAAATTGACAACTTTTTCCATTTCACTGAAACATAAACTAAAAATTTATCTTCCCTTTCTTTCATTTTGTCACTGAAACCAAGTAGCGTCTTTGATATACATTTTGCCTTCTCACGCAATCAAAACACAATAGTTCTTTATAAGGTATTGGCAGGACGTAACTGTCGTGCCAACTACCGAAGGGAGGGACAAATAGAATTATTATATGAGCGCAGACGTGTCGGTCGGCTTGTTAGTTATATATATATATATGAAGCGTGCGTATGCATAAATAATTGAGTAGAACGAACGAGTCGGTTGCCATACCAATAAAATCAAAGTTGTATAGATATGTTTAGGGTGTGCAGATGGTGTAATGCTTAGCAGCTCTTAACGAGAAATCGGCAAATAGTGTTCGAATTTCAGAGTTCGTTGCAGTCACTTTCTCGCAAATATCCATGGGAAAAGTATGAATCCGAATCTTTTATGGGTTAAACAGTATAATAGACTAGACCGGGTTTTTTAGTTTGTGTTGGCAAATAAGACAACTCAGAATTCCCAAAGTTGGGTAGATGTAACTCGTTAGAGTAGGAACACATCGTCGTCTAAGAGAAGGGAAACCTCGACAAAAAGTCAATGCTTGGAACATGTTGGTTGGTTATTTTGTTTAGCGGCAAGACAACACCACTATGGGTTATTGAATGTAATTTTATGGCCTCAGCTACAGATATTTTGTAGATAATAAGAGTAAATATGTTTTATTTTTTATTTATTTATTTTAGATATATAGTCTGTAGATGATAAAATGTATCGCCGGTAATTTTACTATAACACCCTAACAGGTGCTACCACCTCGGGTCAGGGTGGTCCCGCGAATAACAATTATTAAGAGATGGTTCAACGATACTCAAAACCACTAATCTTCCGATCAGTGACCTTGCTGCCGGATGTAGTTTTATCATCATATCTAGGACAAGGAACATTTTGAATACAGAAACCTCACCTGAGGCCTTATATGATACGAGACAGATGATATGGATACATGTGTGTACAGAGCAATTCTCAGATCTATAGTTTGGAATAACCTTTCAAAGGAATTTTTCCATAGACTATGGGACTCAGATTTCAAAGAATCTCACATTTATGAACTTGTTTTTTTTTATAGCGATATATAAGTGTGAACCTCTAGTGCGAAAGTAAGTGCATTCTTAGGTTCTCACGTGAATACTCTGTTTGGCATCGCGAAGTTAAATATTGATGCACTCACTTTATATGGATTTTATGTGTTTGCAATTTGTACTTACGAAAACCATACAATACTTATTTTATATATAGAAACTAAGCAAAATCTCGTACAAAGACAAGAGTTTATGCTTACCACAGTTACAACGGTCCGTAAACTAATCCTTGCACCATGACCAAATGACTGTGTGTAGATACGCATAAATTCAGAAACTCTTACCAGTTGCCTTTATTTAAATACGGTTGGAAAACATTTGGAGACAAAATCTTTAGTTTATTTAAAGAAAATGAAAAGATTTAACATCTGTTCACTTATAGAAGAAAAAAAACAGTAAAAGCGAAAGTATGTGTTTACCTCTTCTTCTACCGGATGTATACGTTTATATGCGGGCACCTATACTTATATGACATTGTTTACACAATATTCAAACAGGAATAGATCTATGTTCTAACATTAAAACCTTTCTGCGAATTTCATGTAACATAGGGGAATACGCGCTTGCCAAGTGTGAGAAGGATCATGGAGTTGGGCAAACAAGTACAAATGCAAGATGATTTTTAGCATACACACACACACACATATATATATATATATATATATATATATATATATATATATATAGAGAGAGAGAGAGAGAGAGAGAGAGGGGGGGGGGGAAGGGTGTATCAAAAATACTTTTGCAGGCTTTGGGGGTGGGTTCCTGATACAAAAACAGCATAAAATGTTCATATCAACACATGACCAAAAAGCCATCGTTGTATCTTAACACAGCAACTCATAATAACAAATGTCCAAAATGTCTTCTGCTTGCTTCAACATCCGTCAGATCATTGACTGGCGAAACCTTTCAAATATTCCCACGCGTTGTCAAATGGTTTCGCCGGTCTCTATGGCAAGTTGATGAAGCGTATCTGCATTATTAATGTCTGTTGCATAAACCGATTGTTTTAGATGAACTTACAGGTAAAAATCCAAAGGACTAAATCAGGGCAACGTACAGGCCATGGAATCAGGCCTCACCTAACTATCCATCTTTCATAGTAGATGTCAGCCAGTGCATCGCGAACAATTTGACTAAAATGTGCGAACCACATGTCTTTATATTAGCAGGAGTACATCCTCTAGGATGCCTGTAGTGTGTCCGAAATAAAGTCTCTGTACACAGCTCCTGTAAGTCGTTCTGGGAGAACATATCAGTCAGTCAGTTAAGTGCCATTCGTGATACACGCTTGGGTGATCATGTCTCGAAAGAGACATGATTAACTGGGCAGAAGATTTTCCGCAGCAGGTTGCCATTACATTCTGCAGTAGACTGGTTGCCAACCAAGGCTATAGAACTCGATCTGTTCTGTTATTTGACCCATAGCTGGAGGGAAGACACAGATTAATAGCTTTCCCAACGGTATTTGTGCGTAAGTGAATGTAGTGAATTCAACTGGAATTCGAACTCGGTTCTCCGATTTCTCGTTCCAACATTTTCCACCCACATATTAATCGTAAGCAGATGTTTGTGTCTAGTTCGTACTGTACCATGAGAATTCCAATCCACCCACAAATGTTGGTTGTGTAAATTTGTTTTAAGAAAGGAAGCTATTAATAATCCAAATCGAAAATAAGCCAGTATGACATGTTAATTATAGTGATTGCTGTAATGCATGAAACTCAGAGCTGTGAGTAAAAATACAATATGAATATTAATTAAAATTAAGGAACCGCCACGCAATTGCCGAAAAAACAGCATAGCATGATGTTAAAAGGGCTCAAACTTAATCAAAACAAAGTTATTATCATCAAGATGTTTATGTTATTGTTAAGATCAAATTTTGTCATTTTTTAAAATGTTTTAATCTTTTCTAACATGTTCGAAATTTCAGTTAAAATTTCTTTGTTTCCGTTAGCGATTTATTTTTAACATAAAAAAATAAATTAAAAATTATTTTTAAAATCTTAGTTCTAAATGATTTGTGTTAAGCTTTTGAATTTTCGATTTGTAAATAAAGTCTTTATTTAATAAATTAATAACTGACGAAAGAAATTTAAAAGATGTTTGAAACTTTAATTAGCAAAGCAAAAAAAAACTTAAAACAATTCTTATAAAAATTCATTATTCATCGATTTTTTTTCTTCTTCATATGATATCCTAAAATTATATTAAAATCAAAAGTTTATCTAAATTAAAAACAGTGTAGTTTTAATGCATTTTTGATTTCACTAGTCAGGGCAGATGTTCGGAAAAATGGCCTCGTAATTATAACAAAATTACATGTTTTACATTCCCCAATGAGTCCTGCATTTAAGTAATAAAAAATTGGTATCGATCTAGAAGTTTTATGCAATTGATTGGAGGAGGGGGTAACAGATGTTACATTTTTTTTTTAACAAAGATTTTTAAAAAATAATAATTGCATAAATGATTTCATTCATTTTTGAATAACTCCGGAAAGTTTCATTAAAATCAGACAATTAGTTGATATTTGCAAGAATTTTCAAATTAATGTGTCTTTCAACGCCAAAAAATAACTTGCGTAATGTTTACGTTTTCCTAACACAACAGTAACATTAAACATGGCTTAAATCGCTGACAGAAAACAAAAAGATAAATTTTAACTGAAATTTCGAACGCATTAGAAAGGATTAAAAAAAGAAATAATGAAACAAAATTTCATCTTTTCTCTTAATAACAAACATTTGATGATAAAACTTTGTTTTTATTAAGTTTTAACATTTATTGCTACGCTGTTTTTTGTGTTTTTTTTAGCTATTGCGTAGAGGTGCCTAGTTGGATGTTTTCTTCATACTATGCTATTTTTTCGGTGAATTCAAGTGTAATTAATTAATAGTAGACATTGTTAACGAAGAATCCAGGAATAATAATAATAAAAACAAACAAATAAAAAGAAACATCACACTGAAGACAATGAATACTGGAAACGCTTCGCGAGTTCCACTGTGTGTGTGTATGTATATTTATTTTAATAAGCACAGAAAATCGTAAATTATGCCACTACGTATAAAGAGTTTTTTTTTGCTGTTACACACATGAAGATCCCAAGAAGCGAAACGTAAAAATGAATATTATTAATGTGTACATGAAAGACAAGAAGTTGTGGAGAGCCATGATCGCCCACGTACTTTATGAGACATAGATAAAAGAAGAGTGTGTGTGTGTGAGAGAGAGAGAGAGAGAGAGAGAAAAATAAACAACTTTTTAACGTATATAAAATTGACAGAATAATTTATTTTTATTTTTATTGGTTAATTGGTATGCACTTTATGCAGTTCCCCGCATTTGCCACACGACTGACGTTTGTTCTCTAACTGCATGTTATTATAGCTGTTTTTTTTAGTATCATACACAATTTACAAGGACAAGTCTTTAAACAAATATGAAAATTTAAAAAATAAAAAATTTAACACGGCTTTTGAAAAAATTTTATTACACGCTTCTTATGAAAGTAAGCACTTTCACTTTTTCCAGTTTTTAAAAATCGTTGCAAATCTAAAAAGAGACGCTTTTCTGCCCGTAACGTACTGTCCGCATCTGCGCACCTAACGTATACCGGTAACCGGTGTGATGTGTGAGTGACCTACATGTGCTTCTTGTGCTATTTAATGTGTACTGTACACAAAGAAAGAAAAAAATGAAGAAATTTGGCAAAGTTTGTTGAAATAAAATACGGAAATTAAATACAAATACAAAAAAAAAACTTACTTTAGGCTGAGCAATAAAATTAAAAAAAAAAAAAAAAAAAGAAAAATTTTCTTGAACTTTTCGGAAATTATTTGTTAAGAAATAATCACCTGAAGAAGGTGGGAGCATACAACAGCCGAAACATCGTAAATATTGTAACAAAGATGAAAACAAGACAGGTGCGAAGAATGTACAATACCTCATCATCTCAGAAATTTAAATATAAAGAAAATTATCTTTTTTGAAGAAATATTTTTTGTTCATTGTCATTGAATTTAAAAATTTTACAATACAAGTGAATACGCGTACAATGACTGTAAAAATAAAATTGAAATCATAAAAATGTGTCTCGAAGGCTAATTTCGCCGGCTGGCATTTTTAACCTATTGACAGGAAAAGTGTAAGGGTATAAGTTGAAATTGTATACTAGTATATAGCACTTTGTGGTCATTCTTACTACAACTTTTACTTCTGTATTTCGTAAAGAGACAGTTTGAAATATGGTCATCTTTTTCAAGCGAATCGATAGGTCAGTCAGTCAGGTACCATACGTGATACACGGGCTTGGGTAATCATTTCGCGAAAGAGAAATGTCTGACTCGGCAGAAGATTGCCATTACTTCTGCGGTAGACTGGTTGCCAACCAAGGCTATAGAACCCGATCTGTCTTGCTATTTTTAACCCAATATACGGAGAATATATAATAAGTGAATGCAACGAATTCAAATGGATTTCCCGTTCTGAGCCGATATTCACTGCACCACAACGCACATCCGAAGACTTAAAAGTAAATGAATGAACAAATTATATATATATATATATATATATATATATATTAGAAGGGTACTATATTCTCGTGTTCGTGTAAAAACCGACTTCATGTATAGTGCGACTCCTGATTTATTTTACTTTGCATAAATTTTTTAAACCTCTAAAGAAAAAGATTGTGTGCAAACTGGTCAAAATGCATAACTACTTCCAAAATAATTACCTGCGTACAGTGTGAACTCCCATTTTTTCTTTTTAAATAAAATTTCACACTTATACTCGAGCGAGTATTCGGTAAAATAAGTAAATAAGACGCGGTATCAACAACGAGGGTCGACCGAGAGGATAGGGAGAGGGTGTGTTTTTTTTTTTTAAACAAAGTGTATAGATTTTCGCACAGTATGTCGAGCATTGCTCTATTTGATATGCGTCAGCTTGGTTTCGGGCGGAGGAGATAGAGACGAGTCTAAAAAGGTCACTAAATGAGCCTTGAAGCGTGCACTTGACACCTTACTCTACCTACACACACCGACCGACTATCCCAGTCTCTCGGTGGACCTACGACCGACAGATCACATGCTAAAAGTTTTCTATTTTTGGCACAAGCAATACATTTTTCATGAAAAAGTTTGTTTTTAAAAAGGAAAAGAATTTAGTACAATACAAGACAGAGTTAGTGACCATTATAAAGTTTATAAAGTTGATTTTTAAAGTCCAGCCAGCAAAACGGGAACCATGCTTCCTAAAAATTGGGATCGAACTTTTAACACTGCTCGTATATACCTTAACTGCGTGTAAGCAGTAACAGCAAAATATTTTCAATAAATCAAGCAAAGATATACCTTTTTTTTTTCTTTTTTTTTTTTTAAAGGATAACGTATTACTTAGTATAAACACAACAGAAACACCATCAGGTTAACAAGACGTCTAACTCAAAAATTAAAACAAATTTGAAGATTGAAGAAAAAAGTAATTCGTTTTTGTTTTAAAAAGCATACGCAATAGTCAGGCGAGAGTAAAAGTTTATTTTCACAGCAAGAGAAAATTTTGTTCTTTGCTTTTATTTTTCTTGGGATAATTTTCAAGCCTCATCTGTTAACCGACCCTAGGGGCCATTATTGTGTAATAGTAGTACTAGTAGTAAGAAAAAAAGTAGGAAAAACAGATTCACTGTTCGACTTTTTGTCCCACTAAATTTAGAATTAAGGTAAACATACTTTTAATTTTTTTTTTGTTTTTTTAGTGGGAAAAATTGTAAAAGACTTGATCAGAAAATTATTCTAAAAATTGTTTACTTTTTGTTTTCAACAGTCTTAAAAGTTTTGTTTGGCTATTCTCAGTCTCATTTTTATGGAAGAAGTTTTAAAAGCTGGACAGCTAAAAAATATTTTCGATCCATTTGAAAATTGGTCAGTTGTTTAGTTTCTCGATAAGAATTGATACAGTGTATTGTGGTCCCAAGAGGAATGTGCTGACGTCACAAAGAAAGGTCTAGCTTCTTTTTTTTAACACATTTCATCCTCCACTGAATAAGTGACTTGTTCCTAAACAAACCACCTGAAAGTGGATCGGCATTGCACTAATGTTCACTCTGCGAAGGAATTCTTAAAAATCTGTTCACCATGAAATTCCTTGGTGTATTTTTTTTTAGCAATATCACCACCAAGTGACAAAAAATATCTCTAGATGAGGAGATCGGATTGTCCATTTTCGCAAGAGCGACAGTTTCTCATCTGCTTGCAAATTTTGGTTAAGTTTATATTGGTTGGTTTGTTTTGCTTTTAGTTTTTTTTTTTTTTATTGACAAGAATTTTTAATAATTATCGGCGTGAAAGGGTAATTGGCAAGTTGCTTTCAATTTCGCAATGATAAACTTGAATGTATCCAGTTCTCTTCCTTGCTATGAGTTAAATAGCATAATAGAACGAACATTCTAGCCTTGAGTGACAGCCAGTTTAGGATAAGGACAACTCTACAAACCGTGAAGGAGGTATGGGGAAATCGCTTCCACCCTAAATGCTAGCTCTCTCACAATATTCCAGCATGACATTTTTGGACCACTTATCAAGTACCAAAAAATTCCCCTTTGAACAGTTTTTTTTAAAAAATCTACATATTAGCCAAAATTTCATTTTCCATTGAAAACAGAAGAAAGAGATTATATTTATTTTCTTATTCAAATAAGCAATGAAGACTAGATTTGTTTTCCTAAGCTTTTGGCACAAGGTCGCGAGTATGGAGCACCTCGTGAGAATTGAACTCATTATTCAGTCGTAGGCTAGGGAACGAGACTAGCTCGCTAATAAAATAATAGCTAGGTGCCCGAATGAGAGGTTCGTTAAAAATAAAAACCTCAACGTAACGACATAAGTCAAGTGAAATCGAATATTTACAAAATGGCAAGTTAAGTTCATGTCAAACAGAAAAGATAGTAACACATTTTTCTAAATTTTTCTTCAAGAAAAAAAATTAATTTTTTTGAGCTGGTAACATTTCTACAAAAAATAACTTGCTTGGAAAGAGCCTCGCCATCTGAGAAGAAATAGTTTAAGTTTATATATCTCTCGCTTGAGCTTAGCCAGCAAACGTTAACTGCATACAACCCAGTCAATGAAATCTAATAATAAGCACATGGGGTAAAAAGTGGTAATGTTGTCTGTTGGAGATTACAGTTAAGTTACACTTACAATCTACATTGGGTAAGGTAAGGTGGTACAATCTCAAATACCAAACCAAGTTGTATTTTCTGCGTCGATCAGTAAATAAACACACAAACACATGCTTTAAAAAAAAAAATTAAATTATATTTATTGCATATGCTCTCGAGTCTTCTTGACACTAAAAGTGCTCCACTCATTTTCGATAACTAACTTTTAAATTGAATTTTTAAAATAAAAACAAGTTTTCTTGTAACTTTTATATTTTAGTTTTAATTGAAAACTAAATAGTGAAGTTAAGAGTGTTCACTGTTCACTGTTCATTTTAAAAGAGACTGGTTAATTTTGGTACAAAACGCACTGATGAGAAAAATTGTTTTTTTTTTTTAAAAAAAAAAGAAAAAAAAAAGGTCCGGTGGATTTGTACAATAGGTATTGCGATCAGAATTTTTCTTTTTTCCATAAGCATTCATGATCAGGAACATTGATTTTTTTTTTTTCTTTTTTATTGAAATTTAATTTTTTAAAAACTTATGAAGTGGGTGGGGGGAGTCCAATTTGTAAATTCATTGTCATACCACATGAACTATTTTAAAAATATGAAAAAAGAAAATTTGGAATCTGGAGATCTTTTTTCACATTACTATAAAAAACATTTGGAAAAAAAAGAGGAAAATAATATTTCTGGTCACACTATGTACTACTTCAACAAAAGCTCAAACAAAGTCTTGTATTGTTATGCTTGTAAAATTCGTAATATTCAAACGGTAAGTCTTCCAATTCTTAATCTTATTATTCTATTTACACAGAGAAAAAAAAGACATGCGGCGTAACACAAGATAATGTAAAAAATTCATGCCTAATTTTTTATGGGTAACGTCATTCTGGGTTGCAGAAAATTACTTTTTAAACTTGGGTTTTGTTTTCAACTTTTCATTTACATTTTTTTTAGCAGATAGACGTTGAAGCTGAAATAATCGATTTTTGTTTTATTTTCCAGTGTCACAGTTTTGATATGAGTTAGACATTTTAATAAATTAATATTATTAGTAATTATTAATAATACTATTTACCTGTTTTTTATTTAAAGTTTCCTATTTAAAAAGTGAATATGTATTTTAACTTAAAAAAAATAAGCAAACTTACCAATATAAAATATATCATATCCGTCACCTCCACCCCTATAAAAAGGTTTTACTTTTAAATCTCTCGTGTTTCGTCAAAAAAAAAAAAAAAATACAGACAAAAATAAAATAAACAGGTACAAAAAAGAAAAAAGCCCGCCGAAATTGAAGACATTCATTAATCATATAGATAGATAAAAGATAATAATAATAATATTCAAACCTGGGTTGTACCGCATGGTATTTATTGGTAAGGTCCTTAAGCTGAACAGAAAAAATAAGGGCCGGCTGATATGCTCGCAAAGAAAGGGAGATGTTCAGTGTGAAAGGCAACCTTTCAGGACCACTACATAACACGAGCAGCAGCGACGGTAGCGTAGTAGTAGTAATACTATTATTGTAACATTTATTTTCTTAATAACAAATAACACTTGTAGGTTGGTTTTAAACGGGGAAACTAAAAACGTATTGCCAATTTAGTTCTGAAAAAGTACAAGAACAAAGGATTTGTTTAGCGTCTGGATGCTGGATTAAAATTTTTGGCATAATCCGATTTTGTGGCTCCCGTTCGAATTGTCGCTTTTCGGCATTTTAGCCTGGAGCGAACACGTCGCCAAGGGACCCCCAAAATTTCATTCAGCCCCCCATTCACTGTGAAAAAGATGTAAAACTAATTTTAGCATGCAAATTCTTACACACCATACCACACCACCTAAAGATCAACGCCCTCACCACCTGCTCACACACCTCTGACGAGCTGTCTGGTCTCAAAACAGAAATTAACCAGCACTCGGGGAAGGGATGGTTGTCTTTCCAGACTGCACCCTTACTATTATTGCACTTAAAAGCGGAGAATTCACGGTCAGTTCTTGATGCACTCCCCTAAAAGACTAATGCCAAGAGGACAGGACAATTATTTGTGCCACCCACATGTACGCGTGCTCAGCGTTAAATCACTGTGTCAAACGTACCCAATAAACTACTTTTAACTTATTTTTTAAAACTAAAGTGCAAAGTATAGTACCTGTTCTTATATCAGTGACAGTGGTTGCGGGGATGGAACAATTTTAGTCCCTGGCCTATATGCATACATGTACGGCGCACCCCACATAAAACAACCTTATTTCACATCCTGTCCTTAGCGTGGAGACTGGGTAAATATACCTGTTCATAAGCTTAATGTTTGATCTGTTTCCGGTATGCACTCATTAATCAATTTCAATCTGTTATCCATCTTTATATGCGACAATGTTTAATAACTTCACAATACCTAAAATCGCGTTCATTTTGTTTTACTAGTTATTCACTTGATACGAGACCAAAGAGTCGCTCATGATAGTGGGTTACTGAATGAAGGCGTTGCATGAACGTAAGGAATGCAAACTATAACGATATTTATTTAGTAATGAAATACATCACCTGTGGCACAAGGCCGATTGGGATGGGGGGAAAAAGCTCGGGTTGGTCCACACTATCTTATACCTAGCTAATCTGATTCACGACCCAAACATACGTTACAATTTTACTCAATCACCACAAGAACTTATTCATCAACATTCAATCCGCCATGTACCAAAATACCACAAAGCATTCTGGGGACCTAAAAACACCCCAAATGAACATAAAAATTCTCACAATATATAATGGATACAAAAATATACATAAAGATTTCACATGAAATGGCAATGCAGACTATAACGATATGTAGAAAAGGTTGCCTTAAAGATGTTAAGAGTATAGCGATTGGAAAAGCATCAACTCGGGAGTCAGTTCCTCAAAGTACTTGGAAATAAGCTGTCTGAATAGAACTACCTTCTTATTAATGGCTTACAAAGGAAATGAAGATTATTTATCTCAGTGTGCATGGCATGGCGGGTCTGAAATGAGGGAACTAATGAATATTGTTGTAACCCTGAAAGGTTACTGCGTAAGTAATCACCAAAATGGAGGTTTAGAATAATAGTATATCAACAAATAAAAGATTAGCACGCTGCGTGAAGTAGATACACTGCTAGTATAATCACTCGGTATTTACCACCTCTCCACTAAGGCGAAAGCGACATAAGGTCAATTAATCTGGGAATTCTGAACCCTTAAGCTCAGCCAAAAATATCTAGTAAACCCAGCGTAAGGTTGGAACGGGCACTTGTTTATTCACTCCAAACGAGTGACTATCCTTAGGCAGCAGAGAGTTGAACAAGTGAGAGTAAGGATCGGTATGATCACTTTACTCTGCTACCTTTTACTCCAACAGTGTCCACATTTTTAAGAGGAAAAGAAGATCCCATTCCTATATATATATATATATATATATATTTTCTAAACATATGCTGTTAGATATAAGAGACAATGAATGTTTATTATGTTTAATCATGAGCCGTTCTAAACGTCGTATCAGACAGATTTTGGTCAACAATACGGTGATCCTTACTCATACAGACAGTAAGAGGAACCTTCAGATATTGGAGGCCATGTACATCAAATCTAAACAACCAACACTCAATGAAATCACCTTTAAATCCAGACATAACACATTGCATTGCATTTGACTACATGATTTTGTTGTCATTTCACGCTATCACGCGGTGTGACGTCATAAAACCGCATTGCAAATTTGAGAACTGCGTTTATTATTTTTTGGTAACTATTGCCGTTGCCAAGCGGAGTTTTATGTCAACACAAAATAAAATCGTCGGTGATGGTGGACGTTATTGCATTACAGTCTAAATAACTTCTCTGAAGATGGCTCATGCGAGCCAAAAGCTTAGAAGCAAATTAATAACAAATTATTCAAATGTTGGAGAATTTTTGTCTTTATTTTCAACTGAAATTAAAGCCAAAATACGACGTTAAGAACGGCTCATGATTAAACATAATAGACATTCATTGTCTCTTATATTTAACAGCATATGTTTAGAAAATTATTTGCTGCCTCGATACACTATATCACAAATATCTACCATGGAAATAGCGATAGACTAGCGAGAGGCTTGCGATGTTTCGTTTGTGGGAAAGGGGTTGTAGAATGGAAGATTACCACGAGGCCGTGTAAACGCTTTCGAACTCAGTCATGGCTTGAAATTGAAGACTGGGCAGCTCAATCACAGATATGGCAGCAGTACTCCATTTTTTATGTAATCTGTTTTTTTTTTAAGATAGAGTATCGCAACTGGTGTCTTGTAATTTATACCTTTTAATTTTGTTTTCTATCCATATCAAAGTTTCCACATCGAGAATATGTCAGATATTAATCTGATAAGAACTGATACTACACTTTGCTCTTAAGCTGAAGATCAAGAAACGATTTATCACTCCCACAATACCATCTCGAGTTAGGGTGGACGTGGGAACAACAGCAACTAAGTGGTGGTTCTACACTCCACAACATTTACAATCTCCCGATCAGAGGAAAGACCAAAGTATTTTTTAATTATCTTTTTATATTTGAATCTTTTCAAACACGTTCGAAATTTTGGTTAAAAATCTTGTTTGCTTTTTTGCGTCAGCGTGATACTAGAGTTGGGATTTTTTCTGGTGAAAATCATATTAATTTAGAAATTCTTGCAAAAATGACATAAGTGCCGGATTTTAATGAAATTTTCAGGCCTTATTCACAAATGAAAGAATTTAATTATGAAATTATTTTTTTTTAATAAAATCTTGGTATTTTTTTATATATCTGTTAACCCCAGACCACCATAATTTCATGCAATTTCTAGAAATTACATTCTGTCCGCAAACTTTGTTTTATTAGTTAAACGCAGGACTCCTTGGAGAATGTAGATAATCGTTTTTTGTATTTTTTTAAGTTAACACTTTTTCCGAAAATCTGCTCAGAATAATAAAATAAAATATGCAATAAAACTTTGACATCATTTAATTAGATAATTTTTTCATTACCTTTATAAATAATGTATATTACGGACATTATTGTCTGAAGAAAAAAATACGATTAATAATGAATTTTCACAAGAATTGTTTTCATTTTTCTTTTTTAAATTATAATAATCTATAGTTTTAAAAACCTTTTAAAAATTCTTCAAAACTTTGTCCGCGTAGATTATTAAGTAAAGACTATATTTACTAAGTCAAAATTGCACAGCCTAATACTAATCATTGCACTAAGACTTTTAAACTAATTTTTTTATAGGTATAAAACGTACCCATTTTGAAAGCATGGGTTATCATACACGACATTATAAAAAAATAAGATTGATGACTATATTAAATTTAAAGTCAACATTCCTAAAGATTAGATTACGAAGAATATTTCTAACATTTGTAAGATGCAGATTACTTAAGAATTATATAAAAATCGTTCACACGTCATTTTCTTAAATTATGTTTTAACACACAGAAGTTTTTTATTTTGTTTTTCCAGCATTCTTACCTGTTTTTCGTTTGGTGGGAGTAAGGGAGTGCGACAATGGACGATACAGACATTTTTGGCACTCACTCCCACTAAACAGAATAATGAAAGAATGCTGGAAAAACTAAATAAAACATCAATTAAATTTTCTTTGTTTTATTCAATGAAACATGTTTAAAAGAAAGGTTGTTGCCCAAATAAAGTGATACAAAAAAGAAAAAATGCTTGTCCAATTCCACCCCGAATAAGACTATAAATGAATAAAGAAAATTAAAGTCTATTTACAACTCGGGTGAGTAGTGACACAAGATCGAGATTAATGTTGGGAACCCGAGCGCGTATATTCGGGCGAGGGAGAAAAATTGCTCATCCCTGCAACCGTCGGTTGCACTGGCCTCGGTGACGACCACCGATCCACCCCACTAGTGCAACGGGGGTGGTGTAGCCTCAGGCATCTGTTCCCTGGTACCAGGCACCTCACAGTATTTATTTTACTTAGAAGCGTCTCTGCCCTCGGACAGAGACGCAACTGAGAGATGACGATCCCTACTCGCCAGGTGGCAACTAAGTATATTGCACGTTAAGAAAATTAAATATGTAAATTTAATACTTGAAAAATGATCTAAAATAATTTAGCCATAATACCTGCATAAAAGAGATTGCTGCCCAAATATAAACAGGCCCCAAAACGAAAAAATAGTGCAACACATACTCTCAAACAAACATCTGTCAAGTAAAAAAACTAAATTTTATTATAACAACCAAGATATGTCGCCCACACCCTGGGGCCATTCACATGTTTCATACTGTCAACAATGATAAAACAGCCCTTAATACATCACTAGATAATGTTTATTGTTCAGTCACGATTACAATAGCTCAAATATATATGCCATCGTCTAAGTAACTCGAAATCGAAAGGTTCCTTCAACTGTGAGTAGTGTCCCGACATTAAAACCACTTGTTATTTCAATGCGGTCTATACAAATTTATACAGCAGACTCCCTAACCGATCGCCCCACTCTCTCGCTACGCTACTGACTAGATGTTTGTAACGACTATTTAATCTGCTAAAACATTACGCAGATTATACAGTGTTGATAGCAGACATAGAAAAAACAAAAAAACAAAAAACAAAACAAAACAAACAAACTACAAATCCTCCTGCAGAAGAAAACAAAAAGTCTAAACATAAACTACAAGGAAACTGAATGCATGGTCATCAGTAAATATAGGAACCTAAAATGCCAACTACAAGCAGATACAGAAATTTAAATACCCGGGAAGCGTTCTAACAGAGGACGGAAAGTGCGATACTGAGATCCGTGGTGTATTGGCATGGTCAAGGATGCATTACAAAGACAGAGTAGAATATTGAGCGACAGGCAGCTGTCATTGGAAACAAAGAAAAGAGTACTCGATTGTTGTGGGATACCTGTCCTCCTTTATGACAGCGAATGTTGGACAATCTCCTAAAGGATGAAGGAGAGACTCGAAGCAACAGAAATATAGTTCTACAGAAGGATACTGAGGATACCATAGACCGAACATATGAGCAACGACAAGCCTTGAACGCATACGGACATTGTGGTGCAGTGGATATCGGCTCGGAACGAGAAATGGGGGAGCCGAGTTCGAATTCCAGTTGAATTCCTTGCATTCACTTACGCGCAAATAGCCTTGGGAAAGGTATTAATCCGTCTCTTCCTTCCAGTTATGGGTTAAATAACAGGACAGATTGGTTTCTATAGCCTTAGCTGGCAACTAATATACCGCAGAAAGTAATGGCAACCTACTGTGGGATAATCTTCTGCCCAGTCAGTATTGTCTCTAAAGAGACATGATCGCCTAAGCGTGTTTCACGTATGGCACTTAACTGACTGACTGAATGAGGAAGGAGGGTTTGGAGAATCTAATACTCAAAGGACGGATATAGGGAAAGAGAGACAGGGGAAAGCAGCTCGAGAAATACTTGATGGCATTCAGGAGGTGGATGGCGGAGCGGGGTTTAGGAGAGATATCAAGAGGAGAAATGTTAAGAATGACAAGTAGAAGTCCATGGTTGCCTATGTCCTGAAGGGAAACGACGCATAAAGGGAAAAAAAAAGTCATGCCTATAGTCGCAAGAGTAACCGCTATCGTTAAAGTTTTTAATTCAGAATCAAGAAACTGAAAGTAGGGAACACGTCTGTATGAGTAGCTGCTTAAAAGTTATCTAGGCATCGATTTTTAACGGTCAGTTTTTAATTAATTTCTAAAATAGTCGGTTGGTTGCCACTCAGAAAATATACAAAGGGTGCTGAATAGTTCACGGCTCGTCCAAAAAGAGCTGATATTTATTGAAATATCTTAGGAAATCATAAATTCATTAAACACACTCACTTAAATGAACAAACTGTTTGATTTGTCTCTGAATATTGTGGCGTATGCATTAGTACCGAAATAGAAAACGGAAAACAGAATAAAACTATTTTTGTCTATTAATCTGAGATGAGGTAGTATTTACACTATTTACATTATTTGGACTATTGTCCTCATCTTTGTTGCCATTTATACAACGTTTCGGCCGTTGTACACTCCGGCCTTCTTCAGGTGTTAGGAATTTCGAACCGAACCCTTTATTACGATCACTGGGGTTAGTTCCAGTGACTTGACCCAAAGAGTTGTGAGTCCAATACCAGGCTACAGCAGTGGTGAACAAGTAACTTAGAGTCGGGTTAAAGGGAGATAACTCATGACTACTAAAAGATGCTTCGCACAAGGAATGAGAATGATATACCCCAGTGATCGTAATAAAGAATTCGGTTCGAAATTCCTAACACAAGAAGAAGGCCGGAGTGTACAACGGCCGAAACGTCGTAAAAATGGTAATAAAGATGAGGACAATAGTCCGAATAATGTAAATAGTGTAAAACTACTTTTTCAAGAGAGTTAACAAAAAATCAGAGAGCCGAGTTCGAATTCCAGTTGAATTCGTTGCATTCACTTACGCGAAAATATCTCTGGGAAATATATTAATCCATCGCTTCTTCCTCCAGCCATGGATTAAATCGAACGATAGATTTGGTTCTATAGCCTTGGTTAGCAATAAGCCCACTGCAGAACGTAATGACATCCTACTGCCCAGTCAGTCATGTCTCTTGCGACATGAGCACCCACGAATGTGGCACTTAGCTGATCGATCCCTTGTTTATTTATATGAGAATAAAATTTGCGCGCAATAAATATGCTCCTTTTTATACATAAAACATAGAATAATAGAAGGTAGTGTAATTTGCGAGGGAGCGAATTCAATGATATTCGTTTCTCTATCATAATTTTCTCTTGAAGGGCGATCCAACAAATCACTGATTTGTCAAGTTATAAATAATTGCAAAACTTGAGAGTTTTATTCTCATGTAATTTTGTATTAACTGCGATAAAACACGAGCCTAGACAATATAGGCCTGGACATATGTCAGAACTGATTCATTAAATCAAACGAAAGAGCTCACTTTGACATCCACAGCTCATATGACAAAAACAGACCTTAATTTCGCCCGGTTCCAGAAAACCGCCCCCAAATACAAAAGTCATAAAATATATTTTCTGGCCCAATCAGAAAAAAGCCCTCGTGATTTTCGCGGCAGCCGTTTTTGAGTCACTGGCAATATAAAATCAACGCTGATTTCACCCACGAAAGCTGATTGAATCAGGTTAGCATCAGCCCAGGAAGCTTAATCAGGTAATCACCAGTGACACCAAGGCTCTTCCATCAACAGCAATACCTTCAGTCAGTGCTGAAAACAGCAGCAGCAGCAGCAGCGGCAGCGACAGCAGAAACTAACTGGACTATTACAATGCGATAATTCGTGATATATTTTTTTTCTCCCACGAAACTATTTCAGTCGACTACACATGCAGGTTGATTTTATCCACGGGTCTATCTCGAATACCACCTTGTGCTATAATCCGAACAAACTCCCAGTCTTCCAGGATTGATATACAATGCCTCGTAATGAGCTAACGATCGAATCTTGCAAATCACCGCGAAATAAAAACTGTTTTTCTTATCTTAATCAGATTTTATTTCCATTTGTTGTTTTGCCACTTCCAATTCTTTTGACTGCCGGTTCTCGTACAATCGCCGAAGTTAAGCAACCTCGACCTTGGCCAGTACCTAGACGACTAACCGCTTCTGAATACCAGACGCTTGGATGTACTGGTTGTGTCATGGATTACGACTCAGAATTGAAAATTGGAGAGTGGAATTCTAATTCTAGTTGTATTCGTTATATCCACTTACGAGAAAATACAATTGGGAAAGGTATGAATCCACATATTTTACCAACACATATGGGTTAATTAGTATGACTTGTATCAGTAAATCATTTTTAGTGTTTAATACTTTTGCTGTAAATTCTCAAGAACAAAAAAAAAAAAAGTATGTTTTGGTTTTATTCCAGTTCTAATCATCGTTTTTAAAAACAACAAACACTACCAAGGAATGGAGGCAGTTAAAATAATTATATTCGTAATTTTACTATACACATACGCATATTTCTGGAAAATCCTTGGTTATTATAATAAAGGCTTCAACCGCTTCTATTATTTAAAATTATAATAATCATAATGTTTATATGATGTCCGTGGAAACCACTTTCATTGGTTAGTGGACAGGACTGTGCATAGCAGATTCGTGTATCACTAAGTGACTCCTTCAAGTACAGGACTCATGCACGGTGTCCATATATTACGCTTACCACGTGAACTACGATAAAAATATAAAAGAGACACATTAATATAGGTACCTCCACGTAACTGATGTTAAAAGCGCTCAAACTTAATAAAAACAAAGTTTTATCATCAAAATGTTTATGCTATTATTAAAAGGAAAAATCAAATTTTGTTGTCATTATTTTTAAAAATTTTTAATTCTTTCTAACACGTTCGAAATTCCAGTTAAAAATTTCTTATTTTGTTTTCCGTTAGTGATTCACGCCATGTTTATGTAATGTTACGAACGACTAAGGAAAACGTAATATTACACAACTCGTTTTTAATGAAACCTTCAGGACATATTTACAAATTATTTATTTATTTTTAGACAATCTTGGTCAATATATATATTTTTTCCATCTGTTACATTCCCCTCTTATTAATTGCATAAAACTTCTTGTAATACATTATCTATAACAATGTTTTTTTGTTTTTTATTAGTTTAATTTCTTTTTAATTACGAGACCATTTTTTCCGAAAATCTGCTCTGAATAGTAAAATCAAAAATGCATTAAAACTACGCTATTTTTAATGTACATAAACATTTAATTGATTTTATAAATAATATAATTTCAGGATATATTCTGAAGAAGAAAAAATCGATGAATAATGAATTTTTATAAGAACTGTTTTCAGTTATTTTCCTTCTTAATTAAAATTTCAAACAACTTTTAAGTTTTTTTTCCAGTTACTCAGTGTCTTCGGTTATTAATTCATTAAAAAACTTTATTTACAAATCCAAAATTCGAAAGCTCAATCCAAATAACTTAGAATTAAGATTTTTAAAATAATTTCCAATTTTTTATTTATTTATGCTAAACTTCACATTTTCTTTTATTATTATTATTTTTTTTATTCTTTTATTATAGAAGCTTATCATTAAAAGGTCCCATGTTTCAAGGGTTGTTCCCTTACGAAATGTTAAATCGGGTTATGTCAATTTTTGGTCACCATACTTCCAGATTCATTGATAATAGGTGCTGTCATCGCCTATTTGAAAGGCCAACGAGTCAGAATTTTGTGATTAAGAAATACTTTTATTCTAAATTTCATGCCATAAACAAGTAATATTTGTTTCCAATCAGATTAATTTAACTTGAAATTTGATAATTTTTCAAAAATAACAAATGAGAGCTCTATATTTTATTTTTGCAAGATTTTTAAAACCTAGAATTAACTTTTGTTTCACAAAATGGCTGAAAAATTGAAAAAAAACTTTTGAAAATCTTAAAATTTTTATTTCCAATGAATATAATTTTTGTTTGAAATACATCAGGATATTTTGCTTACTGGAAATAGTAAATTTAATCATTTAGCTTTCAATTAAGCTAAAATTAAAGTTTCAACAAAAAGATTTTTTTATTTTGAAAAATTCAATTTAAAACAGGTATCGAAAATGGAGTGGAGGTATTTACATTAATAATACTATATAATAATTTTTTTATTGCAAGGGTTCCCTGACACGTGAAAAATATTTCAAGGGTTCCACAAGCGTCAAAAGGTTGAGAAACGCTGACTTAGGCTGAGTATGTAATATTCCGCTAACCTTCTTCACGTGTCCTAAAATTTAGAGAGGTAAATCACAGGGAAATATTCGAATTTCCATGGTATTTTACGTTTCGCCATTTTTATAAATAGAGTGGATGTCAAATATTTGTGAGAAAAACCGTCCTTTTTGCACTCATTTTTTTTTTTTTTTTTTTTTGTGAGGTTCTAAATTATATAAACCTGGGAGGGGCCGTGTTAAAACGAAAGAAAGAAAGAAAGAAATACGGCAGAATTTTAAAATACATCTTTTCAATATTCTGAATTTTTTTTTAGGTCTATGTGGATTGTGAGGCTCAATAGTTGATTTAGCTTTTACCTAAATCCGACACTGGGCTCAACAGTAATAGAACCTCTCGCCTTCCAGTCCGTTGTACGAACTATTAAGCAATATCTCCCGCCTGCTTAACAGTAGATTTTCGTTTAATTTGAATGTACACTGTGCTTGTATTGTGTAGGTATAGTTTGTCCTGACTTGTCAGCTCGTTACCAGTCACAAACGGTATGTGGCTTCCCTCTGTCTTTTTACAAATACTTTCACGGCATCTGCTCTGAGAAAGATTTTTCCTTGGTGCCCAACCACAGAAATTTATACGTGCGACTAGACTGACATCAAGGTCCCACCTTTTTACCGCCAAAATAGTCAAATGTAACAGTCACTTCGACTCCAATCACTTTCTTTTCTCGCACTTTCCGTATATGAAACTCCCTTCCGAATACTTGCTTCCATGATAGCTAAAATCTCCAAAAGCTTAAATGCAACATCAATTGCCATCTTCCACCTCGTTAAATCCCATCTACTTCCCATCCTTTCTTCCGCATCCCCTGCAACCTGCTTTTTCCCTCTCACTGTAACCTCTGCGCACCAGTGACAGTCCTGCTTTCCTTGACGTGAAATGATTATACAAAAAAGAAAAGAAAAGAATCGGACAGTGTTAAAAAGGAATGGCTTGCAATAACAATGCGGTATGAGCAAAAGAAAAGAAAAAGCTGAAAGCTGTAGATCAGCGGTTTTTAGCTTTTTATTTTCCAGCGCCTTCCTTTTAGATACTTGCGTGGGTTGGCACGTCGGCGTTAATATTGCACTGATAACTGGAGCAGATTTAATGTAAGAGTGTTTGTTTCGTTGCATCTGAACAGCGCCTACCACCGGAAGTAAATCATAGCGGGAACAGTAAAGCGACTGTCACCAGGGCAAACTATAAATCATAATTGCTACCGGATTTGGATCGTAGGTTTTTGTTATATACTCACTGCATTTAAATATTAAAAATACACCTAAAATATGAGGGGCAGTTCGACGTGATATAATGGTTAGCAAACATGTCTTGGTAAATCAGTTACAACTGTGTAGTGAGTTCAATCCTCACTAGGCGCTCCGTACTCACAGCCCGGTGCCACATATAGACTAAGTTTAGTAAATTACTATACAGTCTGACCTGCTTAATCTTTCAATCCCTCACTACGGCACTTTTTTACGAAAAAAATCAGTCACCATTAGTGAGAGTAAATGAGCAGCGACACACTTTGTTTACAAGTTTCCACAGCAACAGAGTCTTTTGGTGATACGGTCTTGCTCATTTCTTATATACGAGTGGGCCTGTGGCGCCAAAATATTTATATCGATATAATTTCTAAAATAATGGAAATATATATATATATATATATATATATATATATATTTCCATTTCAAATTATATCGATATAGATATTTTGGCGGCACAGGCCCACTCGTATATCTTACATTAAGACATGAGAAAAAATAACAATCCAGCTATCCCTCAGCGTGACAGGAGGGGTAGTTTTTTTTATTATAATAGAGAGGATATACATATATTTCTTCACTACTTGACGACATAATGATTAAAAAATAAAATAAGGCACTATTAAAGAGCAAACACGCGGCAAAAGATTTAATAACTGGTATTAAAGAAAAGGAACAGAGCTGACGCTGAGTTTTTCCATGAGCGTGACAGGAGGGATATATAAGTAATGACTACTAATGGAAGTACATTCCACGGTTAGATATTTACTTTAAAAAGTACTCAATACAAAAGTACAGCATGAATAAATGGTAATAATAATAATAATAATATATTGTAACTCAATAGCTATAAAGTTTTGGGGTTGAAACACCATCATCTGGCAGTAAAATGTGGTTAATTTATTTTGTAATATATAGATAAACAATAAAAAAATAAAAAATATATAAATAAAATATATAGATAAACAATAAAAAAATAAAATATATAAATAAAATATATAGATAAACAATAAAAAAATAAAATATATAAATAAAATATATAGATAAACAATAAAAAAATAAAAAAAAACATAAGAATAAAGAGGTCAGCCAATGTGATGAACTAAGTGGGATGGGCGGTTATAACATTTTAAAGAATGGTGTGTGTACGATTTATAGACAGTAGTGTTTGAATCTTTTGCGACTGAAAGCCAAATATATGAAAAAGTTTAATCCGGAAAGAGAAAAGGATAAAGTAGAAAAATAAATAAATAAATAATAAAAAGAAAAAAAAGAAAAATATGAAGAGACAAGAAAGAGACAAGACAGAAGAGGAAGAAAAGAGAAAGACTTGCAAAGAAAAATTCAAACGTTGGAAAATATAAAATAAACTAAAATAAATTTCATATAAGAACATAAAATCAAAACCAACATAAAAGATAAGATTTTTTGATAAAAATCAAAATCAAGTATCTAAACTTATTTATAAATGGAACTTTGTCTGTATGTGTGTGCGTGTGTGTCCGTTACCTATAGACTCCGAAACGGCTGAACCGATTTTCTTGAAAATTTACACAGTTGTACTATAAGCGTCTGCGAGTGTTCTTAGCTAGGTTTTGTGTCGAAAATCCATAATCGAAAAAATTGGGTTATAGAAGGAGTGGTCCGATTTTAATCAGATTTGATACACTCATAGCCAAAGATATAAGAAACGATATTCAGAAGTTTCAAGGTTGCAATTCTTACACTAGTGCAGAAAATCGATAATATATATATATATATATATATATATATATATATATATATATATATATATATAAGTGTGTGTATCTGTTTATCTGTCTGTATGTCCTTTATACAAATCCACAATTTTTATCCGATTCTCACCAAACTTCACACAAATATTCTTTAGGCTGAGTCTGAGCTTAAGGACTATGGATTAGTTTTAAAGCTTTCATTACATCCGAGCAACGCCGGGCAATACTGTTAGTTAAAATATAAATAAAGATAAATCCTTAAGGAAGTTTGTTCATAATTACAAATAAAAGAATAACAGTAATTTAAAAAATTGCCAGTTCAATAAACTAATTTTTTAAAAGTTATAAATGAGCAAATAGTGAAAATATTGAGATAAATTTGAGATAATTTTAGATATATTTACGTGTATGAAAGATTCTGTAGTTGCAAAAATGAGTGATTTCATTAAGTTGGTTCAATAAGTCAGTTTTTGAGTATTTTAATTTATGATTTTTTCTTGTAAGCAAAGGAAACATATTTCATGTAACGATTTACATGTTCTAGCTTTAGTCAATATTTTCCATTTAACTGTAAACGTTTTATTTGCAACTTTCAGTTGCTAGTAGCATTTAGAGAGAGAAGTAGAATTACTATATTACTATATGCTTTAATATTGAAAGAGAAGTTATACTGGTAAAATTGAGACTTAAAATTATTCTTAATACATCCAATATATTGTTTGGTAAAATTAGGATTTTTAGTAGTTGAGGTAGTAGCTTGGTATACAATAGAATCTGTAAGGCATTTATCTTGCATATGACATCCGTTAGGGTTATGACAATTGCAGGAACTTATGTTATTATTATTATTTATGGTAAGCAGTAATAATTTATATCATAATGTTGTTTTAGGATTTTGTTATTGTACTTTTTTTATTATCTTATCGGGATTATCAGTGCAGCTATAACTAAGTTTCAGTATATTTTTATTAAAAGTTTTACTAAGTAGAAAGTAGATTATTAGTTGGGAAGTATTTTTGAATAAGATTAAGGAATTTATTGTCCAAGTTGGTACTAACCACTTGAATAAATGGTGGTGTGTACCGAATTATTTTCCTATTTCGATTATGTTTGGAGCAGGTGAAGGAATTATTATTAATTTTGTATTCAACTGAATGTGATTTATGTTTAATAATAGATAGTCGGTGATTTGTTTTAGAATGAATGTAGATATGATTAGCATTATGTTTTACATATGGTAAGTAACTACTATTAACTAAGTCAAGTCTAACATCTAGAAAGTCAACATTTTTGAAGTTGGTATTTACTATTACTTTAAGATTAAAGTTCCTCAGTATTCTATGTATGTATTTACGGATTTATGACCTCTTTATTCTTATGTTTTTATTTATTATTTTTTATATTTTTAAAACGTCTTCTTATCAATATATATTATAAAATAAATTAACCATATTTTACTGCCTGATGATGTTGTTTTAACACCGAAACTTTATAACTATTGAGTTGTAGTATGCTATAATAATAATAATAACGATTACCATATATAATCTAGAAAAATTTTAGATATTCTACAATTGCAAGGTTAATACGTATTTCGCAGCCAAAAAACCTGCTACTCGTCAGACCCAAATAATATTTGTATCATTTGGGTCTGACGAGCAGCAGTTTTGTTTTTGTTTTTTTTGCTGCGAAATACGTTATTATTATCCATGAAATTGTAGAATATGTAAAAAAAATTTTAGATTATATTACTCTGTTGAATTAAATAAATAAATTTAACATTGAGTTCTTTTGAGTTCGTCTCTATCGGAATTTACCTGACTTTAATACCAAATATTCTACGTTATATATATATATATATACAACTGTCTTTATTATAGTAGAAAGGATAGTTGCATATTTACCCTATGTATGACGTGACTGTGCATTGTGATGCAATGGATATCGGCTCGAAATGAGAAATCAGAGAGCCGAGTTCGAATTTTAATTGAATTTGCTGCAACCGCTTATGCGTAAATACCCTTGGAAAAAGTTATTAATCCATTTATTCTCTTTCAAGCTATGGATTGGGTAGCTGGACAGATTGAGTTCTACAGCCTTGTTTGGCAACCAGTCTATCGTAACTGGCAACCTATTGCGGGAAAATCTTTCCCCTAGTCAGTCATGGATCGAAAGAGACATAATCGCCCAAGTGTGTATCACGTATAGCACCTAACTGACTGATTGCATAAAACAATATGAACATTAGTTGAAAACTTTAATAGTTTCATTTCCGATTTTAAACTTTGTTCTACCTTTCATAACACAGCAATATATTTGTGGAATGAGCTGGCATGACTATGTTTAGTAGGGTTTTTCTTTTAGGGATGATTTCTGTCATCCGGCATTTTCCGAGGTCTGGCACTGGTTTAGTTCCAAGGGCGCTGAATTAAAGAGAACTGACTTTAAAGATAATAAATAAATAAATATTTATATAGAAGTTTGTGACTTCTGTCCTTATATTCCAGTCTGAAGGGTTTAAATCATCTTATTAATTTGCTTACATTATAGCGACCCATTAACTTATCTGAGCATTTATTGCCTCTCTTAAAAGTTCATAGTACTCACAAGAGGGCATTACCGCCTACTGTGGTAGATAATGTTTTCATTATATAAATTATTCCCCTTTAATAAATAGCTACGTATACATTTAAACGTCTTCTTTAATTTTACTGAAAAGGTTTGCCTATTTAATTTTTAATTTTATAATTTTCGAATAAGTGGTTGTACACCCAAATCTTTGAAAATCAGAAAAATAAAATAAACAGATAGACCATTGCCGTTTGAATTTAACAGTACTTGTTTAAATTAATTTTTGCTGTCTCAATATATTTGATGTATCAGAATGTTTCTCAGCCGGTGTTCCCCGGAACCATAGGGTTTCCCAAAAGGTCGTTAGAAGTTCCCCGAGAAGCCTTGATAAATATACTAATGTCTTTTAGAGTAATTTTAGTTCGATTTTATATTCGTAATTTTATTATACAGATACGGCATATTACTGTAAAATTCTTGGTTATTATAATAAAAGCTCCATCCTATTTATGTTAAAATTACAATAATCGCAATGTTTGCATATGGTATCCATCGTAAAGCACCTTCATTGGTTGAACCTATACATTGTATGGCAGATTCGTGTATCATTGAGTGACTCACTCGAGTACAGGACTCATGTTCGGTGTCCATATATTACGTTTACCACGTGAACTACGAGAAACATATAAAAGATATTATATATATATATATATATATTGCAGGGGTTCCCTGAGACGTGAAAACTATTTTAAATGTTCCACAAGGGTCAAAAGTTGAGAAACGCTGACTTAGACTGAATATGCAATATTCTGTTACCATTTTCATGCGTCCTAAATTTTAAAGAGGTAAATCATAGGGAAATATTCGAATTTCGATTATCTTTTATCTTTCGTCATTTTTATAAGATAAAGTGGGTGCTAAACATTAACCGTTTGTGGGAAAATGAAATGATATCAAATAAGATAATGAATAATAAAATAAAGAAAAAGAAATACATTTTCCCATGATGTTAGTAATAAAAGAACCAGATAATTTATTATTCCATTTGGTTTCTTCAAACGCCCATTAGGTGGCGCTGTTAAAGAAGTAGTAGCACGTAGACGAGGACGTCTACGCTGGACAATGTTCGTTTCACCGGTCCAGAAAAAAAAAGGACATACCGAAGAGACATTGAGAATTTCGTTTCACTAAAGTTTGAATTCCATTTGAATGCATTTCCTTCACTTGCGCACAATTACCGTTGGTAAATATTCATTTCTTCTCATTTCAGTTATGGGTTGAATAGCAGGACAGATTGGGTTTTATAGCCTTGGTTGACAACCAGTCTGCCGCAGAAAGAAATGGCAACCTACTGTGGGGAAATCTACCTAGTCAGTCATATCTCGAAAAAGACATGATCACCCAAGTGTGTATCACATATATGGCACTTGTCTGACTGAAAGTACACACACATTATATATAGTGTTGAGTTGTGATAATGTTTAGCACCAAGGTTGTTTTTTCAGTAGTTTTACTGGTAAAATGTATTTTGTATTTTAGCAAACAGGTTTTTTTATTTTAAAGTGCTCGATATCGGGGTGGAGATAGTGTGTTGATAAACACAAAGAATTTGTCACTTTAACTGAGCAGGTTCATGTCGACTTCGAAGTTTTGTGAGGCAGCCGTTATTATATTCTCACTTGCCAGGGCTGGTTTAAGCTCGTCACGGCAAACCAGCCTTGACGAGTGAGAACATTATAACGGTGTCTTTGTTTTTAATGAGATTTTCCTGTCTTTCAGTATTTTGGTTAGCTTCTGAAATGCGGCTTTGGCCATGCCAATGCGTCTTTGGATCTCCATGTCGCACTTTCCATCCTCTGCCAAAACACTTCCAAGAGACTTGCACAATTGTCATATTGGAGGATTAATATTATATCGCAGTTCACCACTCATTTCTTTGTTTCTAACGAAATTTTCTTGTTTCTTAATATTTTGTTTAGCTTTTTAAAGCTATCTTTTGCTAGTTCAATGTTTCTTCGGATTTCCGTGTCATACTTTCTACCATCTATACAACCCAAATATCTAAATTTGTTTGTTGATTTATGAGAACGGGGATTTGGTGATATATAGGAAGGGGGATTTATAATTATTATCACAACTATTTTACGAGAAAAGTTTTATGAGTGATGACTGGTTTCATTCTCCAATGTAAATGTATAACAAAGCAGCAAACTGAAATTCTGCTTTTTAAGGATGGAGAAACTGCCAATTTTTAGTGTTACCAGCTGCTCTTGATAGATATAGATTATCAATTGTAGTTTTCTCGCCAAGGGTTGCGTGAAGTGGTTGGTTATCGGAGCCAATTTCTGCAACTACATCAACGTAAGCGCTTTGACGTCTGGAAATGTTTTCTACATTTCTAGGCGTCACAGCTCTTACTCTAAAATCTGAATATCACTCGGTGAGTGCGATAATGAGCGTTACCAAACTGAATCCTGAAACGGAATTCTTTTTATCATTTTTTTACCAGTCAAATGGCATGTTCAAATTCTTTAGTACTTTCGCTTCCAGTAGTTTTAAACTGTCAAACTTTGTTTGGAGTTGGGATTTAATTTAACAGTGAGAAGCCTAGTAGGCTTAAGTCGTTAATTGGCGAGGCGGGGTTTGAAGGCGGGAGTCCCTCTTAATGGTCTGAGGAACTGATGAATGTGTTTATACAACCTCGGATCAAAGATGCTGTTAATCGCTTCAACCTCATTGAGTAATCAACACCCAGAGATTCAAAATATATATATATACATATACGCGCAAAGAGAATTAACAAGCTTGAAGGCCCTACTTGAAGGCTGATAATGAATTATTCTAATTTTTTTTTAAGGATTTGGACAAAGTTACGTTAAAGTGGGTTTAATTGTTTATTACTAGTGGGGCAAATAGCACTACGACGTATTAATTCATTTTCACATATTATTTGCAAATCTGTCGCGGTTTTGAAATCACCAACTCTCAGACAGACAAACAGACAGACAGAACACACACATGTCTCTTGCACCAGATCATTGATATGACTTATTAACATACTGGAGGCAATTTTATTTGCAATACAAAAATTTCATCCTGGCACTGCAAGTGACTCAGATGAATGAATTGATAGCGTATTTGAATATTGCAATTGTTTTGTCATATCCCTCTATGGCAACAGTAAATGACCATGGCTAAAATTAAATTGTGCAATAGAGGAGCCTTGAAATACAATGTGGTAGAACGGAAAGTAGAGAATAATGCAGAGGGTTAAAGGTTAATTCAACCCTATTTGACCTGTTACTTTCAAGCTCGCAGATATATACAACAGTAACCAAATTGAAATATATATATATATATATATATATAAACAAAAAAGATCACAGATGTTTTAAAAAAAGAACTTCAAAGTTTCTAATTCAAAACAGATAAAAATTGGAACCGTCTTTTATTTTGCAAAAATTATTAAAACACCAGTTCCTTTAGGATCATCAAAGTTAAGAAGCGTCGAACCTGGTCATTACCTACATGGGTGACCGTTTGGGAATAGCAGATGCCGTAAGCTTCGATGAGCGCGTGATGTAATGAATAATAACTTGGAATTGCTATTCCTGTTGGGTTTGTTATATACAATTACGCGCAAATAAACTTGGAAAAGGTATCACTCTACCTCGTCTCCCCCAGCTATGAGTTAATTAGTAAGACTGGTATCACTAAACAATTATTACCTAAAAAAAATTGCAATTTAAAAAAATTCTGGCTTTAGATAACCTGCAATGGGTTGATAAGCCGTCAAAAGTAATCAATCAATCATAAAATCATTAAATGCTTGTGATACGCTGTAGAAGACTAGAGTCAAGAGTGACACTCAAACAAAAACCATTATAAAGATTTTTAATAATATTTAACTCTTTGGATTAGAGCCGACGAAATAGGTGGCACAGAAATCCGAAGCATTGGAATAGCAAGAGTTACATTCTATACCTTTTCAAATTCAAAATGATAATAATCAACTCCAAAATGGAACAATCAACTCCAAAATGGAACAATCAACTTCAAATTGAGAAAATGTCAAAAACCTAAAAACAATCAACTTCAAAATAATAATAAACAACTTCCAATTGTAATAAACAACTTCAAATTGAGATATTTGTTTTGGTAAATTGAAAATTATTTTTTTCAATTAATTTACCCCATGAGTAAGGAAATTGACTGTTCGTCTTCATTATACAGCTGAAGAAAAAAACAAAATACAAACAACTTAGAGGCCAAGAAAGCATTGGCTGAGCCTACAGTAAAAGTAGGAGGAGAAAGTCCCGTATGGGCAAAAATGGTGATTGGTGATGATACTGGAGAAACCTCTACAAAAGAAGCTGAAGAAGAATTAGCAACAGCTCCAAAGAGGACTTACCTCAAGAAAACTGTGCCTGGCGGAAAAAAAAAAAAAAAAAAAAAAAAAGGCCCAGATTTTAACCCTCTAGGGCCATTCGTATCATATTTGATACAGTATTTCCCTATAAGGAAACATTTGGTATTCATTGACTGAGCAGTCAGTACTGCTTTCATTTGAAATTTATAAAATATTTCTCTTAAAAAATTTTTCAGGAAAATATTTCTTTCAAGGCTTGTTTTCATACTGTATCAAATATGATACGAATGGCCCTAGAGGGTTTTAACAGCACATGCCGCAGCAGGAAATTGGAAAGACCTGACAAGAACAATTGGTGTGCCTCTACCAACAGCGTACCGTTTGTTAGACCAGGGTGCTGATAAGAGTGACTCTAGGGGAGGAGCAAGAAAATATAAAATTACGCAAGAGCATAAGAATTTTATGGCCGAATTAATTGAAGAGGGCCACTCTTTATGACATTGTAAATAATTGTAAAAAAGTATGAGGTTCGTGTGACGAAAGAATACATAAGAAAGCATTTGGACTCCATGGCCTTTACTTTAAAGGCGGTTCATTATGAACCAGAAGCTGCCAATAATAATAATGTCAATAAGGCGAAACGTAAGGATTACGTAGTAGCTTTATTAGAATTTCAGTCCCAAAGTGTGCCAGTTCGTTATATGGATGGAACCAATTTTAATCTCCATATTTCAAGAAGAGAAGGTCGCTCTAAAAAAGGCACGAGATGCACTACAGTCGTGGTCGGATCCAGGGGAACTAACATCCATGTTATTTGATGTATTAGTAATAAAGGATCAATTCATCATAAAATTAAAAGAGGTTCTTTCAAAAAAGAGCGAAAGACTGGACCAGAGAGTGCCTTAGAAAGGCAAATGAAATTTATGAAAGGGAAATTGTTTTAGTTATTGATAACGATCCTTGCCATACTTCAATTGAAGAAGTTGTGGAGGAGGATGAATTTAGGCAACACCAAATTTTCAGACTTGCCCCCTATAGTCCGATGCTAAATTCCATTGAAAAGGTGTGGTCAGTCATTAAAGCTGACGTTAAAAGAAGTATTGCAGACTCAATTGTTGGGATTTTAAGAGGTGATGGCCAGAGATCCTTAACTACTAAAGAATTCCGCCTCAGCAAGTTAGAAGCGATGATCTCCGAGGCAATTAATAATATTTCCCCTGAGACTTACACTAACTTCGTATCTGGAATAGAGAGATTACTTCCCTCTGTAATTAACTTAGATGATATAATCTTTTAAATAAATTTCTTATGAAAGTTTTTTTTTTTTTATATCCCTTTTAAGTAAAAATAAAAGAATAAATATTAAATTTATTAGTATTATATTAATTCTCAATTTGAAGTTGATTAATCCAATTTGAAGTTGATTATTTCTCATTCTGAAGTTGATTATTTCTCATTTTGAAGTTGATTAATCCATTTTGAAGTTGATTAATCCATTTTGAAGTTGATTAATTTTTTACCTGAAAATAAGTTTATTTTGAAATTGATTATTATCATTTTGAAGTTGAAAAGGTATCGAAAGGAAAAGAACCAGGATGAAAATTTCAAGAATGCTGAACTGTTATGTCATATCTATCATCCTATATGGCTTTGAATGTTTGACCAAATTTCTTAAGAAGATGAGACTCAAAGTGACAGAACTGGTTGTACTGAGCGATAGTGAAGATGCCACCAGCTGAGCGTGTGTACAACGAGGGAGCTTTAATAAACATTTTAAGCTAAAAGGATATGTATACTTAAATTCAGAAAGAAACAAGCTAAGATTTCTGAGTCACATAATGAGGAAAGAAAACCTGGAAAATTTAATACACGCATGACATTTTAAGATAGAAGGGACAGAAGGAAACAGCAAGTAACTTTTCTAAAAAGTTTGTTTGAATGGATGGTAGATCAGAGACGTAGAGGTAAAGTAAGATAAAGTATCAAATGTTGGTTAAAGGTAAAAGGGACAGGAAGTTGTGGAGAACCATGATAGCCTGCGTCCTGAAGGGACGAGCCATATAAAAGAAGAGAGCAGAAAAAGTCTAGAACGAAAAAGAAATGTGGAGATCCATAGTCGTTTATATCCTGAAAGGATATGGAAAATAAAATCAGGTAGGAAAAAGCGTTGGAGAACGTAATGCACACAAGACATATCAAAAGAAAAAAGAAACAAAAACCTGTGAGTAATCTACTTGACAAGTTTGAGCAAATGGATGAAGGAACATATATTGCAAACAATACTGAAAACAATAAGAAACAGGAAGGGACATAAGAGAGAGAGGGAGAGAGAGAGAGATAAGAAAAAATATATATCGACACGTTGAATAAATTTTCTCCCAACTTTTTGCATCTAGGCCATTAGATATTAATTTCATTGATTGTAAGAAAAAATGGGAATGCATATTCAGATACGTGTATTCAATAAAACAAAGTTTACAGTAAAAAACAATACTATCGGATTAAATCCATTAATTAAATTGGTTTGTTTACATATAAGGTAAATGATACCGACATATGTTTATATAGACTTTTGTCCTTTGTTTTGGTGTTAGGAAACCGCCCTCAAAGTCTGTAAATATATTTTTTATACACCCTACACGCACACTTTATATATATATGAAACTGTCAAGAATGCAAGTGTTCTGAAAGCGTTCTGCTAATTACATCATCGATTGTTGTCAATCTTGCGTTGCACAGTTTTCGTTGTTCTCACCTCCAGTAACTTTTAGATTCTCTAGTTTTATTAACAATATAGGCGTATCCAGCAAATGAAAGCTTCCTGCCTCCTCTTTCTGTCTTAATAAACTCCATGATGACGACTGAAGAGCTTAGAAATAATCTTTAAAAAAAAGAAGAAAAAAAAAAGAAACTGGATGAGAGCTTGAAACTGAAAATACTTAAAGCGTCGACCAATTGTATTTTGGTGAACAGTCCGCACACGATTTGCACATGTGATTTGGTTATAGTGTTGAAGGCTTGCGAAGAACCAACTACACTTTTTGTAATAACTGAACATCGAAAACTGGTATACACAGTGTGCCACAAGCTCCCCATATGCTCCTTTTGAATCAACAGTTGTCGCTCTTCGAGAGCAGTCACCACTCAGGGCAATAGGGTCCAATCAGTCCTGCTATGTACCCATAGATGTATTCACACACACAATATATATATCTCGTGCAATGAATACATTGTCATCTTTTAAGTTTTCAATTTCCCGCATCTGCATTGTTTACTTTTTGTTTTGTTGACTGCACAGCATAGTTGGGCACCGTCTGCGCAAAAAGAGTACCATGACGCAGTTCACTTTGCCAGAAATTTAGAAACGTCATGCTGTGCTGCTTGCAATCACGCTGGAAGCTCTTATATGAACATTTCAGTATTTGCGTGTCAAGCTGAGGACAGTGCAGAGGTTTCAGAAAGAGTTGGATGATATATCCAGTCAAGATCATTGTGTTTGGAGTGATCAGTAGTGATGGTAAAGATATGCCTTCATTCATCTTCCTACAGGGTCCCTGACTCTACATCAAGTGTCTTAAGGAGATAGTGGCTGGTAGAAGACCATATATCTGGCAACAGGACTGCACACCGTGACACACAAGTAGGAGAACCTAGTCATAGCTGTCACATTTCTGCGACCACATCACCCTTTTATAGCTGGCCACCTAACTCCCCAGACTGCAACACACTTCATTATTAAGTGTGTGTGTGGGGGGGGGGTAGAGTTGAGTGAATGACCAACTGCTTGTAACAACAAAGATGAACTGAAGTCAAAGATTATGGCAGCATTCAGCAACTTAAACAAAGAGGGAATCAAGAAGAGATGCAAGAGATTTCGAAATCGTCTGGAGGCCGTGGTTGAAGTCGATGATTTTATTGAATAATTTTACTCTTTCTTTAAAATTTCAAGATATTTCTGTGTAATTTTGGTAAATATATCTGTTAAAATGAGATGTCAGTGTTATTTTCATTTTTGCGTAATTTAGACAATTTATTGATCGCACCCGATATATATATATATATATATATATATATATATATATATATATATATATATATATATATGAGGTGGCCATTGAAGAATTCTCAGATTGATTATTCTCAAAATCTGACTAAATGAACAAACATCACACTTTTTTAAAAAAAAGAATATCTTCTTAGTCAAGCCGGAATCTTTAGCTCCCGTATGTATCACTTGAATGAATTCTAATTTCAAAACCTACTTGATACTTTCTACGACGAGATATTCTGACACAGGATTTCGTCAAGAGTAAACAGGAAACGGATTCAGTTGCAATTCTTCTGTCATAAGAACTTCTTCTATGCTTTATGTCCCTTGAAGGACGTAAGCGATCATGACCTTACATATCTTCCTATCCCTTGCAGCTCTTAACACACTTTCTCTTGTTACTCCTTCAAAACCTTGCTCTACTATCCATTTGCTCAAGCCTATGTCGAATTTCCCTGTTTCTTTTTTCTTGTATCTGTCTTGTCAGTATCAGATTTTCCAAGCTCTCCTTCCTCATTACATGTCACAAAAACTTCAGATATCTTTTTCTGACGTTAAGTATAAGTTTTTTTTTTTCGTCTCCAAAACCTCCTCGTTGTTAACATTTTCGGTCTATGGTGTTCTCAACATCTTTCTGTAGAACTACATTTCTGTTGCTTCAAGTCTTTCCTTCATCTTTGATGAGATTTTTCAGTATGTGTTGCCGTTATTAAAGATAGACATCACATACCGAAGTAATAACATTAATATGGCGATTAACACCCAGACACAAACACAATTTTTTTAAAGAATCTCTTCTTGGTCAAGCCGGAAATTCTTTCTCTCTCTCTCTCTCCATTTGATACACACATAAGAGCGAGAGAGAGAGAGAGAGAGAAAGAGAGAGAGCTGACGGACGATACTAATATACGCGTAAACTCGCTTATAAATGTCCATAAACTTAGCTTATAGAAAACTTTCTGTGAATAATAAACACCGATACACTAAGTGTTACACATAGACTCATATATACTTTAAACTCATGTTTCTATCCCTTCTTTTGTTAACAACACATATGCACATACACTCAATTTTACATGACATAAATATGTGCGTGTGTTTGTGTGTGTGTGTGTGCGCGCGTGCGTGCGTGGAGATGATAATGTTTAGCACCAAGATTGTTGTTTTTTCAGTAATTTTACTGAAAAAAGGTATTTTGGCAAGTAGTTTTTTGTTTATCGCAAAGTGTCCGATATCGAGGTGGAGATAGAGCGTTGATAGTTTTAGCGCAAAGAATTCACCGATAAGTAAAGGCATAATAATGGTGCCTTCAGGAAACTTCGAAGTCGGTATGAACCTGCTTAGTTAAAGTGACGAATTCTTTGGACTAAAACTATATATATATATATATATATATATATATACTAAAACTATATATTACTGTGTGAGAAAATATGAGATATATATATATATATATATATATATATATATATATATATATAATTAATGACAACGTGAAAAAAAAATTTGAAACTTGAAATAGAAATTTACTATCACCTGTAATAATTGTCACAGATAATACGTAATAGAAGAAACGACATTTCACCTTTTTGCTAGATCTACTTTTACCTTAATGGAGAATACTAAATATAAAAGTAATGAAAAAAAAAATTAAGTAAAAGAAACTATTCTATAAATATAAACACATTATTAAAAACAAAAAGTAATTTTAAAAGTTTAAAATCCCCCTCTGCTTCATGTGCATTTGTAATCATCGTAACATCACTTTAGACAAATGAAGTCCTAATGAACGAGATGCGTCAACCGAATATATATAATTAATTTAGGCCGGTACACAGTTGGTATTAAAAGTGTTCAATACGATTATATTGTAGAACTTTGGACATTAGTTATTTCGCGACTTAGATTTTTACCCTTCGGCTTCTTCAGCCGATTTACTATGACAATAACGATTTACTATATATATATATGTGTGTGTGTGTGTGTGTGTGTGTGATGTCAAATCCGTAAATGGAGAGGATAATCTAAAAAGATCTACTTAATATAAAATATTAAAGAGATAGATCCATATAGAGAGCTCAACAGATATTATTCAGAGCAAAATGATATACATAAAAGAAAACTCAGCACAGACTCACCGCTTTAGTTGAAGTGTTGAGTTTTCCTATATATATATATATATATATGTGTGTGTGTGTGTGTGTGTGTGTGTGTGTGTGTATAGTGGTCCGACTGTAGGTGAAATTGGTTTACGGAGTACTCAAAGACAAAGTTCATAGTTAAAAACCAAAAAAGTGTTGGTGATTTGAAAAATTACATAAGAGATGCATTTCAAGAAATTAATACACATAGCGACTTGTTTAAAAATGTTTGTCGAAACGTGAAGAGTAGTTTTCAAAGCTGTGTAAATTGAACCTGCGCTGTCAAAATTTAAGCGATTTGTATTATTGTTCACAATAAAATTTAATTTTTAAATAAAATGATTGCAACTGTAAATATAATTTATATATAATCTCAAAATATATATTTTAGGTTACTGTCCACCAATTTTTGAACCACACTATATATATTATCCTGCTTCTATAGCACGACTCGGAGTTTCATGCACTATGCAATCATCAGGTGCTTATTATTATTATTTTATTTGTTTAAACTTTTCCATTAATGCCATTCATTTTTCCCGAAAATTAAAACTACACACAATCCTCCTTAACCCAGAGAAACAAAACGTATAACCTTTGCATTAAAGACATTCTACCTATTAATGCTAATTTAACTTTACAGATTTTACTTTTGAATTTCATGTTTACGTTTTACTAAAAACGAATCAAATTAAATTATACAATTAAAAAAATAAAAAATAGCATCTGATATTATAATATATAACTAGCATGAACAACACGAGAACCGAAAATCTAATTCCCGGAACTATGAGTTCGTTATAAGCACCTGATGATTGTATAGAGCATGAAACCCCGAGTCATGCTATAGACGTTGAATAATATGTATATATTATTAATATATACTTGATAGCTCTGTTATATTTCATCGAGCACTGTTTTATTAACATCAGAAATATATTTATATATGTGCGTGTACATCCATATGTCGCTCTCTGTCTCTGTCTCTGTCTCTCTCTCTCTCTATATATATATATATAAAACTGTTAATGGTAGTGCCTTCTAGTAACATTGATGTTTGTTTTTGTAAAATTCTGGTGAGTAAAGATATGTGCAAGTTTTAACACGGTCAAGTCCCTCTCAAAGTACAAATTGAAACATTTTGTTCCAAAGATTATAATTTAATGAAGTTGCGTTAAATATTGCAGCCACTATTCAATTTGGATAAACTTTGTCCGTCATGAAGCATTTCGTTCTAAAGATTCTAATTTAATGAAGTCATGTAAATACTGCGGCCGCCGTTCAACTTGGATAAACTTTGTCCGTCATTCAAACTATGTGCGGCGACGCTTTATCAGGTTTCCTTTGATATTTTGTTTCGAAACGAAAGACAGATGCATTAAATGTTATGCAAGACGGAAAGAAAAATACCATTAGAAGACTTCTTTCTATGGCTGCGATATTATTAAACAACACACTGTCTCTAAAGAAAAGCAGCGGGAGGCCTGGATTGGATGTCGTTGGTAACATTATATATGAACCCACACGTATATCTACAGACACGCGGGGCAAGAAACACAATTTTTCCCAGAAATGGGAAAGACAGTGTTCATTTATCTAACGAGTCTACACACCAATTTTCGGCACTTAAAGTTTATTATGACAAGGAAAAAGAACGACCCTGAAATGTTTAGGGCCTTAGCCTTTTGATCACGAAACCTAGGCTCGAATCTAATCATGGTCGTTTAGCCAAGAATGCGACTTCTTGATAATATCGACCTGAGACGAGCTCAACGTGCCTGAAAACCATACCACGGGTTGATCCAAACTTTATGTGATAAATCTACTTTTCGTCCAGGCATTGAATATTTCTGCCATATTTAGTCTGGCGCTTCTACTGTACATCTCGAAATTCTTGACAAAATACACAGGATCTGTAATGCAATCGATCCTGACCGGGGATCTCAACTTCAGTAACTTTCTCACCGACCTGACGTAACTTCCCTCTGCTTTTTTCCTGTTACTTCGACTGCATGAATTTAAGAGTGCGACTAGTGGATGTGCATTGTGGTGCAGTGGATATCAGGCTCGGAACGAGAAATCGGAGAGACGAGTTCGAATTCCATGTTGAATCCATGGCATTTCCTTACACACAAGTACCCTTGGGAAAGTTTTTTATCCGTCAATTTTTCTCCAGCTATTGATTAAATAACATGAAAAATTGAGTTCTATTGACTTAGTTGGCGACCAGTCTACCGTCAAATATAATGACAACCTACTGCGGAAAAATATTCTGCTTAGTCAGCGTATATCACGCATGGCACTTAACTAATTAGTGGTGTAATGGATATCGTCTCGCCGAGTTCGAATTCCAGTCGAATTTGCTTCATTCACATACGCGCAAATATCATTGGAAAAGGTATTAATTCATCTCTTTTCTTTCCAGCTCTTAGGCTCTGTAACCTTGGTTGGCAACCGCTCTATCACAGAAAGTAACAGTAACCTACCGCGAGAAAATATTCTGCCTAGTCAGTCATGTCTCTTTCGAGACATGATCTCCCAAGCGTGTATTGCGCATGGCAATTAACTGGATGACTAGGATGGTAACTAGGTCTCACCGTTTTACTGTTGAATCAGCTACAAACCACTTTTATTCTAACAGTTTCTTTTCTCTCACTTCCCACCTGTGAAACTCCCTTCTAATTTCTTTTTTTCCCCGATAACTACAATCTTCAAAAATTTAAATGCAGCGTCAATCACCATCTTCTGTCTTCTTAAACTGTTCATTTCTGTTCTTTCCTCAATCTTTCCTATTCTTACTTTTGTTATTCTCCTTCATTTTAAGTCCCTGTAGCACCCACTGCATGTTAGCGGCTTTATCGCCTTGCTTCGGCTAAAACGATAAAAAAACTCTCGATAAAAAATTGTCTGAAAGCCGTTGATAGTTGTACTCGTACGTTAATAGCGGAGCTACGTAAGTGACGATGCTGTCACTGTTCAGAAGTGATATGTCTATACTATATATTTAGAGATACTTGATAAAATCGAAAGAAAAATGAGCAACTCGACTTCAGTCACTTTCCTACCACCGTAAGGTTGCTTCTCTATACTTTTTCTATAAATATATTCATGGTAATTGTTCGGATTAGCTCTTCGCTATGGTACCTAGATTTTATAAATTTAAGTGCAGCACTAGACTGACGTCGAGATCTTATCAATTTACATTTGAGCTGGCTAGATGTAGCCATAAGTTCTATACTAACAGTTTCTTCTCTCGCACTTCTCGTTTGTGAGACTTATTTCGCTCCATGCTTTCCCGCCAACTTTAATCTTTAAAAAATTTAAATGCAATGTTAATCGCTATCTGCTATCTCCCTGAATACTCTTTTCTCTTCCTGCTCATTATTAATGTTTCTGTTCCTAATTCTTTCACAACCCGTAACCCCTTGTGTCTTAGCAACTTTATTGCCTTGCATGAGATTATACCAATTAAAAATAAAACATACACACAAAAACCATGTGTTGTTGACAGTGTACAAGTTCAGGAATACTTTTATGAACATTCCAAGATATATGCGCCAAGAAGAGAAAATCAAAAACTTCAAAATTCTCCTCATCAACACACGGCAAATTTAGTTTGCAATCAATTTGTGAAAAAAGGTCTCTTTTTTTTTAAAAAAATAATTTCACCCAAAGCAAGACGAGACTGCTACTAGTGCTCAGGGGGTTACAGTGAAAAAACCAAACCAAAACAAAACAGGGCCGAGGGAGCGTCGAAGAAAGGATTAATGGTATTCAATAAGATAAAAGATAGCAGTTGACATTGCATTTAAACTTTTGGAGATTGTAACTACCAAAGAAGCAAGTAAATAAAAGGGAATTCCACTAGCGGGAATTGTGAGCAAAGAAACTGTTCGAGTAGAAGAGATGGTTACACTTAACTTTTTCGACGTCAAAAGAGATGCCAATTTAGTAGCACACGTAAATACGTGGTCGGAGCAACAGGGGGAAAATGCTCGTCAGAGTAGCTACCATTAAAATATTTGTAGAAAAGACAGAGGAAAGACACGTCACGTCGGTGAGAAAGTGACTGAAGTCGAGATGTCAAGTCAGGATCGATTACATTGCAGATCCTTCTTTGGATTTTGTCGAGAACCTCGAAGAGAATAGCAGGAGCACCCGACCAGACATAACAACAGTATTCAATGCACAGACGAATGGTAGATTCTTTTTCGAATTTAGCAATAATAGAAAAGGAAAAAGAAAAAAAAACATTTATCAGCTTCATATGAACCCGCCATGGTAGCGTTTATCATTTTACTGAACCATCTGTTGTCAGATTTAAATGACTATAAAGATACATCCTTACTTAATGTTTATTTAACTTTGTATACAAAGTTTGTGGCACAAGGCCGAAAAGGGAGAGGGAAAAAACTCGGGATGGTCTTCAAGTAACTATCTTATACCTAGCTAATCCGACTCACGACCCAAACATACGTGACAATTTTTCTCAGTCATCACAAAAACTTATCCATCAACACTCAATCCGCCATGCACCAAAATACCGCAAAGCATTCTGGGGACCTAAAAACACCCCAAATGTACATAAAAATTACAATTTTATACAATAAATACAAAAATATACGTAGAACTTTTACATGAAATGGCATGAGGGGGAGAGGGATGACAACAATTCAGCAAAATAAAATTTTGCAACTCAAAATAACAACAAAAGACATCATGTTAGCTGGACCCGACCAACCCTCAAAACAAAGAGGCCGCTGTATTCTGCCCATAGGACAAAATCAAGAAGCACTCTTTCTACAGGGAGTGGAGAGGAGAAAATAAATTGGACTGGGGAAACTATAATGCTGAACCAGACGAGATCAAACGGAACAAAAATAATCGGAACTGGGAATCTCGAACTGGATCATAACAAAAGAGACAGTGTTGGAAACAGGCAGGAAAGCACACTCACTCACATTAACTAGGTACACAAAAAGAAACTTACCTTAACCAGGGGAAGGTTCCAAAGGAATCCACCCCGATGTGGCTAACAGATCTAAAAGAGAAAATCAAGGCTAGCCCCGGTCACGCGAACCAGGCTCGCCACAATTATCCACCTTTTGCTAAAATCTGTCGACGTCAACCGTTTCCAATCAGTTCGAATCTTCATTTTGAGCTGGTGCTCAAAATATCGGATTAGATCCTGATGTGAAAGACGGCCATCCTGCAAGACTTCCTCCAGTCGGGTCGTCCAAATCACCATTCGAGCCGTAGTCAGTAGCGACAGAAACACCATTCGCTTCAATCCAGAAAATGGGGGTGACACATTGTCGCAGGCGTATGCACGATCAATGAGCACGAGCTCTCGCGGCGCGATACGAGCAGTCAACTCGCCGACACAATCTCATAACGGGAACAATGGTAGAAGGCTTGCGAGGACGTCTCCTTTAAACCAAGGTTGCAGCGTTCACAATCTGGCAAATCCGCCAGACCCATTATGAAATGCATGTCATTGAGAGACAACCCCTTCCGAGCTAATCGCCAGGTCAGAGAATAATCCGAACCTGGCGCCCAAGTCCAATAAGAGCGGTACATCCTTACTTAATGGTCTTCACCATAGTGGATATGACCTGTGTTTAAAAAGTGTGCCAAACAACTAGTGGTTTCCAATTCAGTTCCTGTTTCAATTACTGAGATCCATATTTGGGTGAGCAGAAACATGAAGGAAACGTCCCAGAATCAAAATAAAGCAAACTATTATTCATGATATTCCCTAAATAATGACCGAATAAATAACAGACACATACCGGGGGAGGGGTAATGGCTAGCTGGTTGATCCTTACTAATGAATAGTGAGGTCGATCCTCATTAGGTGCCCTTTACTTGCGACTTCCAAATCAAGACAGAGCTTCTTTTTTAGTACTGTGTCCCTTAAGCATCTGGCTGATTATGGCTCTCCACAACTTCTAAACATTTACAGTACCAAGCAAGGTTTACCCACTATCACTCCATGATCTAATTATGCTATCTATTTACACAAACTCGTTAGGTAGATTATTCGATGCACTCCCCATTCTTGTCTTGAATATGTCCTTTAACTGCGAAATTCTTTAAGCCCTGTTTTCTCATCATGTGTCCTAGAATTTTTTAACTGTTTATCTAGTTTTAAGTATGTGTCCTTTTTGTTTCTATTTTCCCTAAAAAAATTCTTTATTGCTCAAAAGGCGCCGCTCATGATATTCTCAGCATGCTTCTGAAGATCCACATCCCTGTTGTCTCAACTCTCTTCTTTACTTTTTACCAAGTTGTCTAATATTCACTGTCATATCGAAGGATTACTACACAACAGTTCACCAATCCTTTTTTGTTTCTGACGAATTTTTTTAGTTAGCTAATACAATGAATGTGCGTAGTGGTGCAGTGGATATCGTCTCGGAACGAGAAATCGGCGAGCCGAGCTCGAATTCTAGTTGAATTTGTTGCTTTCAGTTACGCACAAATACCATTGGGAAATGTAGTAAACTGTCTCTTCTCCCTCCAGCTATAGCTTAAATAGCAGGACAGATTGGGTTCTATAGCCTTGGTTGGTAACCAGTCTATCACAGAAAGTAATGGCAACCTACTGTGGAAAAATCTTGTGTCCAGTCATGTCTCTTTCGAGACATGATCACCCAAGTGTGTATCACGTATAGCACTTAACTGACTGAATACAGTGGGTACCCGGTTTCCTCGATTACAATTTAAATCGATGTTCAACATAAATCGGAATTCACGTACTGCCCATAAGTAATTATGTCACTTACTTAAGCTAACACAATTCTAAAATCATAATCTAGTATCATAAAACAATGTACACTAAAAATAAGAAACACAAGTAGTTCCGCGTCTTTACGCCGCAATTTGGCAAATGCCGTACGTGGATATAAAGGTACAAGATTTTATTAATATATTAATGGGAGGTGCCGTCGTAACGACGAATCGTCGTAGGTTGAAAACGTCGTAAACCAGAAACTTACTATACTTTGCTTAGCTTTTGGAAGCAATTATCGCTATCCCAATGCGTCTTTGGATTACGGTGTCACAGTTTCCATCCTCCGTTAAAATACTTCCTAGATATTTAGATTTTTATACTTGTTTAATTTTGGTATCTCCAATTTGTAATTTGCACATTGCGCTAGCTTAGATTATTTTAAAAGTGCCCCCCAAAGACGCACGTAGCGAAATTTAAAAAAAAAATAGTAGTGTTGAACACTCTTTGGTTTTAGCGAACTTTCCTGTTTCTTAATACTTTGTCTAGATTTTGGAAGGCATCTTTCGCTTTACAAATGTTTGAATGTTAGCTACACAGCTCAGAGTATATTCTGACATACAATCGCAGAGTTATAAATGTCACTGTCCTCCGTATTTTGGTATTGTAATCTCATAGCTTATCTTCATGAAGGAAGATTTAAGAGGATTTTCCACGATTATTACAAGTCCTTCCAGATCTGTGGAAAGTAAGTGGAATAGTTTTCAAATTTGTGCTGATGACGTTTTAAGATGGAAGGCAACACAGAACTCACACGAAGTCTTTCAAAAGACTATAGTATCCTTTCCTAAATATAGACTTTTATTAATACTATTATCACTAGATGGAGACACGGTGGAGTAATGTTTAGCGGAGCGGATCGGATTGAGGAAATTGGAGAACCGAGTTCGAATTCAAGTTAAGTTCGTTACGCTTACGTTGGCGATAGATTCATACCCATGGGAAATATACAGACTGACTGAGTTTCAAAAAAACATGCAACGGCGATTTTTTTTTTTTTGAGAATAATTCACCCAGGACATCCGTATTCCAGAATCTATATCCTTATTAAATATTCAAATGAAGCAATGTAGCCCAAATTACAGGACGAGGTGGGGTATTCAATATTTAATGAAAGAGGCTGGTTAGCCCCGTGGATTTTTTCTCCATAAAAATAGTAATACGCATCTCGGCCCTTATATTTGAAATTCAAATCTCTAGAGCATCAAATAACAGCTTGTATGTTTTTGGCAAGGAGGCACGGTGTAATGAGGAATCGGAGAGCCGAGTTCGAATTTTACATTCATTTACGTGCTAATGACCTTGAAAAAGGTACGAACCCATCTCTTCTCCCCTCAGTTATGGTAAAATTGCAGGACAAACTAGGTTCTATAGACTTGGGTGGCAACAGGACTAGGAGAAGGAAACTCTGAATTCAAAACCAGGTTGGAGAGGGTTAATAGCAGGACTGACTGGGTTGGCAACTAGTCTACCGCAGAAAGAACAGGCAATCTACTGGGGGAAAATCTCCAAAACGCTCTCTTCCAAAAATTCGTTGAGCCAACATAGAAGAATAGGTTCAAAAAATTAGCATGGGAATAATATCTTATGTTGATGCGCAATTTACTTGGAAAAATTTTCAAACCCTTTCTTTCAGCATGTCTTGGGGCAGCATGCAAGAATAGGCTCAAAAAATGAACATGAAGATAATATTTCATGTTGATGCGCAATCTGAAACAAAGGGGAGTAATCAACTAACGATAATATTTTTGTGGCTATAAGAAACTCGTAAACATCTATTTTTTTTTAACAAAAGCTAAAAATTCTTCAAATGAACATTCTTTCGTAGACACACTGACTTTTAAAACTTTTTTCTTCCTAAGCAGATTGCTGCTTCAAATCTTTGAAAGTTTTGCTGTGTAATATAATTTGAAAGAGATCCAAAGCATTGGCACAGATTGACAGAATGTGAATTTTTAAACTGTTAAAGCAATTCATCTTTTCAATTAAGCCTACTACATCGAAAACCGAACAAGCAGACCCTTATTCAATATATTGTCGCTTTGCTCTTATATATATATATATATATATATATATATATATATATATATATGTTTAATCATTTCACTCGAAGCAAGGTGATAAAAGCCGCTAAGACGCAAGCGGTTACTGCAAGATAGATTCTGGTGAGAAAAAATGTTCAAGTCCGGTACAGTGAACCGACTTTCATAGCAACACGCCTAGCAATTGATTCAATAAAATCGTTCCATTTCTCGTCAGTGAAAAACGGTATACCATGAAGGCACAAAGGTTGTTCTCATGGAAGTTAGCACCAGTAATGTCGAAAGAAGAGAAATATGAAGTGTATGCGTGGAAGGTGGCCGCGTAACTGGATACCTGCCGATCTGTAAATGTTTGTTACAAAATGCCTGATTAGTTTTCAAATTCATTAAAAAAAAACTTTTTTGGTTGATGGTATATATTTTTTGTCTCAGTTAAGTGTCATACGTGATACACGCTTGGGCGATCATGTCTCGAAAGAGACATGACTGACTTTTCTGCAGTAGGTTGCCATCACTTTGCGGTAGACTGTTTGCCAACCAAAGCTATAGAACCCAGTCTGTTCTGCTATTCAGCCCATAGCTGGAGGGGCTAGAGATGGATTAATAACTTTCTCACCGGTATTTGCGCGTAAGTGAATGCAACGAATTCAACTAGAATTTGAACTCGGATCTCCGATTTCTCGTTCCGAGCCGATAGCTACTACACCATCCCACTCATAAAAAATGTGACAGCTTTCCGCAAAACAACTAAAATGATCTATTATTTTCGATTAAAAATATTATGAACCAGGAAGAGAAACACTGATAAAAAAAAAATATTGTTAACAAAAGACGGGAAGAAGTTAAACGATCATTTTATATAGGGTGTCAACTCCAACTGACATCAAAACGAGTTCACGCAATGATTACCGTACTGTTCTCGGGAATCGCAGTTATTCGATTCTAACCTGATGAAAAAGACGATTTTGTTCCGAATAGGATCTAGTAGAAATTCTACACTTTCATACTTCGTTTTCATTATAAAAATTGTATGAAAATTCCACCCACGAAAAATTCACCCAGTAAGTTCCAACTAAGCGTGTGTGTTTTTAATTAAATTTATTCTAGTATAAAATTTCATGTTAATCTTTAATCATTATATTAAACATTTTCCTTTGAACTTCATAACGAAATCCTTGATTCTGTCTTAGTTTCAAGTGTTGCATATACCAAGCATTTGCTTAATACGACCGTTTTTTTTTAACAAACATCGTGGGTGGAATTTTAAAGACACCTTAAATATATATAAAAAAAACCGAAACTATTGTTATGCCTCTGCTAACTCTTGACAAAAATTTAATTTAAATGCATATAACATCATAGAAAGTACAGAGTGTTTCCACAAAACTGACATAATGGGAATATCTGAGTAACTAAATGTCCCAGGCAAACAAAATTAAATAAGCTTCATATTGAACAATAAATATTTATTTATCAAAATTCGAACAAAATATTCAAAGGGATGTATGTTTTCTAACCGATTTCACAAACCTTCACAAATGTTCAATATGCATATCACCTGACACGACAGATGTCAAGTCGGTAGTCCAGTTCCTGCTAAACACGCCGTAGCAGGTCTTGCGTAACATTTTCCAGCACCTCGGTGATTCTCTGCTAATGTTCCTCTTGGCTTGTAGAAAGAGGTGCGAATATAAACCTGTCCATTCACATAACCCCATAAAAAATCACAAGCTGTCAAGTCAGGTGAACATGGAGGCCATTTCAACAGCACATTATCACTAGTAGTATACCGGATCTATCTTCCTTGTAGATTCTCATTAAAATAACTCCGTTCAGTCAAGTTCGAGATCATTTGAACGAAAATCTATGTTATCAGAAAATGGTGTCAATGTTTTGGACACTCTGCACATTCATGAACAGTGATATATTGTTGCATATTTATTATTTAGTTAGCGCGGTTTCTATCCAGTATGAATACGAGTGACAAAAATTTCCTAAACAATGTATGACGATCTTCTGCACATCAGCATTGTTGTCCGGCTATGCTGAGCCGTTTGGAAAGCAAAAAAAAAAAAAAAAGATTGTATATTTTAATATTGAGCATTTACTGACGGCGATTTTTCGTTTTCACCATTTTGATTTCGATGAAATACTATACAGTACATACTAAGCTAAACGACGCCCTCAATGCATATAATAATAATAAAAAAAATAAAATGGTAGCATTGTACATTGCGCTTGATTTAATTTTTTTTTTTTTTTACGGTTTATCACGCCTTCCTGGGTTATTTTAATTTTTGGTTCTCGCTTTGTTCATGGTTGGTATAATGCTGGGATGCTATTTTTTAATTACATAATTTAATTTGATTTACGGTAAAAATTACACATGAAATAAGGAGGTAAAATCTTAAAAGTTAAATGAAAATTAAATTAATAGGTATAATATTTTTAGGGTAGAGGTTATACATTTAGTGCCTCTGAGTCAAAAGAGATTATTTATTTTTAATTTTAGGAGAAAACAAAAGATAAAAATAATATAAAAAACGTTTAATCTATGTTAATCTGGGTCGACGTATTTGAGCAGATATTTATTTATATCTTTGCATGTGGTCATCAGTTCACTGCATTACAATAACTACCATGAATAAAAGAAAGAACCAAAAATTAAGATCCCGGAACGGTCGGTTCATTATAAGCACCTGATATAAGCATAGCGCATGAAACTCTGAGTCGTGCTATAGACGTAGGATAACACGTGTGTGTGTGTGTGTGTGTGTGTGTATATATATATATATATATATATATATATATATATATATATAGAGAGAGAGAGAGAGAGAGAGAGAGACCATTGAGATTGTGACCAACCGTGTCTCTGTACATCTGTTTGTGCATTTGTACCCGTACGTGATTTCATGGCTGCCTCTGTGCATTTGACTTCCTTTTCAGGGTTTTTAAACAGCCAACGGTTACACTCAAACCAAGGGTTGTCTTTCCGCATCTACCCACCAATAATCTTCCCACACCCTAGCATTTTACCTACCTACCTATTTACCTACATACCTACCACTCCTTAAGAAAAAAAAGGAGAAAAAGAAAGAAAAGTGCTCTCTCCCACCTCCAAGTAATATCAATCCATCGTCCTCATCTTCCCCACCCCACCAACTACTCTTGATACTTTCCACCACTCTACCCGACTCTTTGTCCCCCCTCCACAAACGCCACCGCCGCCACCATTCACCCCTGGCAGCAGCTGACAACTGTAGGCCTAGGAACCCATACCCTTACACTGAGTAAGGGAAGCTTTTACTCTCACTGTAACTGTTTGTATAATCTGCCGAGGGTGGCCGGCTGACAACCCAAACCAAAACCTTTTCCGAACCCGGCCTTGGCGGTTACTACGACTACTACACATGCGGTTTTAAATATACTGTACGCATGCCTTAGTAGATGAACAGGGAGAAAGAAAGAAAGAAAGAAAGAAAGAAAGAAAGAAAGAAAGAAAAAACTACCAAAAAAAAAAAAAAAAAAAAATTAGTCATGTTTGTTTTCTTTTAAAACGCATCGATACTTTACCGAGTAATTCCTTTCATGCATACATCAGTCAGAGCAGACTGGTTCAAGTTCGAACCCGAAAGAATACAAGGTCTTGAAAAGTTATTTTATTTTTATGATATACTTCAGCCATTATTGCTGTTGGCTAGTTGATTTTTTGTTTAGTGGCCTATCAACCGCTATAGGTTATTTAATGCTGAATCTAAATATTTTGAACACAATTCTGTGGTTTCAACTAAAAATATATTTTAAGCGCAATTGTATGCCTTCAGCTATATTGTTGGTGATTTTGCTATAAAATGAATTGTTGGCAATTTTATGAAATTGTATTGCTGGTAATTTTATTATATGTAAAAATTGTTGGTTATTTTAAAATATAAAATGTATTACTGGTAATTTTACTATAATAGTGTGTATTTTTATGTTTTCATAGTGTTCTGCTTTTGTTGGGGTTTCGCTATTTGCTTATATCTAACTTAAGCTACCACCCCGGGTCAGGGTAGATCTGGAAACAACAGCAATTAAGAGGTAGTTCTACTCTCCTCAAAATCTCCAGTCTCCCGACCAGAGACCTTGATGTTGGATGAATTTTATCGCTATACCCAGGACTGATCATCAGTTATGACCCTCATAGATTTATGGATGTTCTTATAAAATTCACATCCAAGAATAAAAACACACGCACGATTATATCTCTCCAGAACTATCTATCCCTAACTGTTACCAGTGTTTGTCTTTAATATTCATCTGTTGTATGTCATGCATTTACACAAGCTTGATAGATAGTCTATTCACAGTTTCTGTCTTGCCTTCGTTATGTCCTGTGGATATATTTTCCAAGCTATATATAAGAGACCAACGTACTGAAGGGCAACGGCACTAATTATGTACGTTTAGTAACACCATATTTTATTGCCTTAGCAAGCTAAATAGAAGACAATTGAGGTGAATGAAGGTATATGCATGAGAGGGTATCCTTTTTAGCACGTACTTCAGTGCAAAGTTCATATGGAAGATTGCGAGATACTTCTATTTTTTGAAGAGTTCTTTGTTGAGTTGGTACATTTATTAGATAAGCTCTAATTAAGTGAGCTTGCAGTATTTGTATGCTATATTGTGTACTATGTAACATGTGGTCGCGGGAGACTAAAAGTCGCCCAGAGAGGAAACAAGACCCATGCTATCTCTAAGGCCCACAGTGGCTAAAGAGATGGTGACTTTTGCGAACCTTTTTAATATACTACTTAATATACTAAACGTCATCAAATGGTCTTTGACAAAAAGACCGCAATGTAATGGATGGACAAAACAATGAATAATGTTGCCACCTAAGGCTTTATGACCAAGTGTGTTCTGCAATTCAACCTATAGCTTTAGAAGAGATGGCTTCGTACCTTTCCCAATATTATAAAAGATAACTATAACAAATAAGTGGGCTTGAGAAGTTTAATTTCCTAAAAACTTTGGAAAAGATTTTGGAAATTTCAATCAGCAGTGATGCAACTGTTCTGACAATGTTTGAGGCTTGACTGTTTAAAATGTATTTTTTGTGTTGTTTTGAATACTTTGAATTGCTTGCGTGTTGAATATATAAACCACATTACCGGAAACTTCTCGCTTTGAGTGAAGCTCTGTATACAAAACATCTCACTCCCACTATCATCCTCACGTTATTCAAGAGTGGAAATAGTATGCTGAAAGTTTAAAAAAAAGGAAGTGGTAAAAAGCGCTTGAGACAATAGGCAATACGATTTCTGCACTCTCTTACTCCCCAAAAACTAAATAAAAAATAATTTAATTTTTCTTGTCTGTGATCTTCAACGAAACATGTTTAAACAATAGGTTGCTACCCAAATATATATATATATATTAGTTAATAACGAACCTACCAAGATTTCACCAAACTGGATCTTCAGGGAAAGTTGGCTCGAAACGAGTATAACAATGAGTTTACATTTATCTTAGCTCTAGGTAATTCTATTGAGCGAGTGGATTTTGGATGCTCCCTTAAGGATATACCTATCCACAACAAACACCTTTATGAATTACATCTGCTACGAAAAATAGAGAAATTTATTACCAACATGCGTTGGAAAGCAAGAGCCAACTTTCCCTGAAGATCCAATTTCGTGAAACCTTGGTAGGTTCGTTGGCTCTCTAGGTTAGTGATTGACTTTGTTTGCTCTACTTGCGTATTGAGCGCTTTTTGTTTTAGGTTACTCGTCTCGGGTTTGTTTTCTTTGGGCTGCGTACATTGATTGATGTTCAAGTGCTTAGCTCGTTCTTTTTTATCACCATTTTTTGCTTCCGCGTATGTACTCGGAGGCTTTTTCGAAACGAGTATAGCGATAAGTTTATATATATATAATTTAGGCAGCAAATTATTATTTCGTTGAAGATCACAGACAAGGAAAATTAAATTATATATATATGTATCTAAATCTATCTAAGCTTATTTATAAATGGAACTTTGTCTGTGCGTGTGTGTGCCCGTTACCTATAGACTCCAAAACGGCTGAACCGATTTTCTTGAAAATTTACAAAGTTGTACTATAAGTGTCTGCGAGTGTTCTTAGCTAGGTTTTGTGTCGAGGTACCCCCGATAAATATCGAAAATCGATAATCGAAAAAATCGGGTTATAGGAGTGGACCGATTTTAATCAAATTTGATACACTCATAGACAAAGACATAAGAAACGATATTCAGAAGTTTCAAGGTTGCAGTTCTTACAATGGCGCATAAAATCGATAATATATATATATATATATATATATATATATATATATATATATATATAAGGTAAGATGTTTGTGTGCGTCTGTTTATCTGCCTGTATGTCTGTATTTTTTTCAGCCCTTTTATTTTAGTTTTTGCTTCGGATTTGGCTCTAAGTAGGTAAAATTGTAGTTCTTAGTCTCAGCCATGATACCATTTACTCAGAGGACTTATTTAGCCTTCAAAATTCAATTTACGACGAAAAAAACTAATTTGATATCGATACCAGGAAATCAAAATTTGACTTACATCGATTCATTTTTCTTTCAGTCTACGGTTTTGCTTTAACTGGAAACAACTATTGCTTTTTAGTCTTTCTTGCCAACGTCCAAAGAGTCTGAGCTCCAGGACTATAGATTAGTTTTAAAGCTTTCTTTACACCCGAGCAACGTCGGGCTATACTGCTAGTATATATATATATATATATATATATATATATATATATATATATATATTGAAATTAGATCTTTTCTAATTTGTGAAAATCTTCGATTTGTTTTTGACTTTTCATTTATAAGCTTTTGCACCATAACAAGGATGCTTTTATTCGTTCACACGAGAAAAGTGCTATTTACGTGGATGTGCCTTTTGTTAAAAAAATAAGTCTTAGATGTTCTAAGCAAAATTAAAACATTAATACAATTTGAAAAAATATATGACTCATGAAAAATTCTTTTCTTCTCTATGTACCGTGTCCTTTCAAAACGTAGGCGATCATAGACCTCCACTTACCCCTATCCTTTGTCGCTCCTAACACTTTTCTCATGATATCTCTGCCAAACTATGCTCCACCATCCACTTGCTCGAGTCCATCAAGTAGGTCACATGTTGCTTTCCTCTGTCCCTCTTTGCTCTCTATCCATCCCGTGAGTATTAGATTCTTCAAGCCCTCTTTCCTCATTATGTGTATCAGAAACTTAAGCTATCTCTTTCCTCATGTTAAGTATAAGTTCCCTTTTTGTTTGTATCCTCTCCAGAACCTTGTTCGGTCCATGGTATTTCTGCTGCTCAGAGTTTCTCCTTAATCTTTGATAAGAACAGATATCATAACAGTCCAGTAATTCTTTTCTTTGTTTCCAACGAAATCTTCCTGTCTCTCAATACTGTGCTTAGCTTTTGAAATGCGTCCTTGGCCATGTCAATGCGCCTTCGGATCTCAATGTCATACTTTCCGTCCTTTGTCAGGACACTTCCTAGGTATTTAAATTTCTGCACCTGCTTGATTTTAGTATCCCCAACTTGTATTTAGCATTTTGGAGTCCTCTTTTTGCTGATGACCATGAATTCAGTTTTCTTGTAATTTATGTGTAAGTCCTTTCTTCTCTCTTTCCCTTGATACCTTTTGTAGGAGGTCCTGTATTTTTCTTTCCGTGACTGCTATCAGTACCGTGTCATCTGTGTATCCTATATTGTTAAGATTACGGTCGCCAATGAAAAATCCTGGCAGGACTTCAAAAAGTGAGGGTATTCTAAAGCTAATTTTACGTGGATATTTCAGCAGCAATAGGGGGGGCGTATTGGTATGTGTTCTTTGCCTATTTACCTCCACGGCAGAATTCGCGTAATTTTCTAAATCTGTTTGCTTTAGCGTTACAAACAAAAATTCAGCCAACCAACAAATAAGCAAATCATAGTCCCATTGGCTTTTTAGTTTTATATAGTAAATGTTTATGTTTATTCACGTCTTCTTCCAACGTTGTGAACGAAAAAGTAATCATTATCATTTTCCTTTAAATCAGCAAACTAAATAGAGTAGAGACTCAAATAAATTAACGAATCAGTCACTGGATAGAATTACAAAGCATCTCACAAACAGTGTAAAAAGATAAATTTTCAATAGTGAAAACAGACATGAAATCTGACCGCTTCTCCAGCTTGGCTATGTGCGTGAGTGTGCCTGCGCGTAAGCACAGCTGGCCTCATTTGGCTGGGGATGAAGGTATAACTTATTAGGAGACGACAGGGCCGATTTATCGGCCGAAATGTCGAATGACGAAGAATATTGGCCAGATCCATCGGCCCGATAATACAAGTCTTGACATTAGCTCACTAGTCTTTGTACCAGCCAATCAGATTGCTTCTCGCATTTCTTGCACATCAGGGATTTTCAATAGCGGTTTCTTTGATAATCGGTTGTGTTCTGTGAATTTATATCGAATTTTTGGTGTTCCTTTTGAAAAGAGCTACATCTTCTTGGCATTGAAAGTCCAAATAAGGCTCCATCTCTAAAAGGTTTTAAGGATTTTACAGATCAACAGTAAATCGAGAATTTATAATTAGTGCTGTTTAAAAGCAAACTGATTCAGGAAAATACAGATGAAAAATTTGCCCAAAATCGAAAACAAAACCAGTCACGTACTGTTTATGTATTTATAACATATCGCGATTACTTTAACAAGACCTACACGATATTTAAATATTAACTAAAAAATATTTCTTCAATTATCATCTGTATATAGGAAACAGAAAACTATGACTAAAAAAATAACAGAAAATTATTAGAATTAATGTATTGTAAAGAAACTAGTCAGTCTGCTGAACGGTGTTATTTTAGCCATGCTGATTTCAAAGTTTCATGAGGGTATTATTGTAATGGCTTCACTTTTCAGGGCTATTTGTTTTCTGCTGCTACTTCCCAATCTTTTCGTATTTATAGGAAGTTTTGTGTAAATTGATATCTTTGAGTGTACGTGATTTTTTGCTTGATTTATGTTGTATTAATCGTTTATCTTTTTTTGCTGTTTCTTAAGTGGTGTAGAATTTGTTGGTGGTTAATTATTTTATATATATTGACCCTTGTAAAGCGTGTTTATGAATATGCCCGCGTAATTACTTTATGTTGAGCTGACCTCTTAACTCTGTCAGTGTATACGCCGGCTTCAAATTATTAGATCATGATTAAGTGTATTTACTCTTGATATCGAGCACTTTATGACAAAAAATCTTCTTATCTAAAAGGACTTTCCACCTGTAAACTAATGAAAAAAAAAACAAAAAAAAAACAGTAGTTTTGCCACTAAAAACTATGATAATGCTCATAGATTTGGATAATAATATTGTAAGGAAACACTGGAACAAAAGGTTGAGTGACGAACAGGTTTAATCACATGAGATACATGTGTTAATAATACAATAACAGAGAATGCCATAGTTCAGTACGGCAATGCGTACGACTCAAACGCGACCACCTTTCATATGAGCAAATGTACTTTTCATAGCGGATGGACGAGTCCACGTTCAACAATTAGTGTAGAGAACATTATTTACATTGTTCAAACTGTTGTCCTCATTTTTATTGCCAAATTCACGATGTTTCGACCGTTGTAAATGTAAATACTATCTCATCTCAGAAGTATAGACAAATTAGTGTCGGTCATCATTCTGCACAACAAAAATAAAATCATATCTTGTTTTATTTTTAACAACAAAATCTGCGCCATGATTTTGTTGAAGAAACTCGTTAGTACATCGCATCAGTCAGAAAAGGTGATTTTCTAATCTTAAATGTGGCACAAGACCGAAAGTATAGAGCAGTGTGAGGATATAACTCACCATTCTGCTGGAATTAGTTCTAGCGACACAAGCTTGCTAATTATTACACCATGTCGAGATACCCAGATAGTTTTCTAAGCGTAGCTTAGATGTGGCACAAGGCCGAATGTATGGGACACTCAGTGAGAATCGAACTCACTATTCAGTTGTAATTGATCTGGCGAGACAAGCCTGCTAAACATTGCACGATGTCGAAGTGCCTAAATATCACTTAGAAATTAAGACAAAAGCATGTTCAAATCAAAAACATTGTAATAGTCAGCTATACGTTTCCGTCGAGGGAGAAAAATGTAGGGAATGAGAAAAATGAGGATGGGGATAAAATGTAGGGGAAGAAGTAGGGAGAAAAAAGAAGTGGGAGACAGAAAATTAGGGTGGTCAACTGATTACACGCCATTGGTACAACCTAATTATTTTAATCCTTTAACAGTGAGAGGCCATGTTTTGATGCATTAACCTAGTGTAATCTGCTAAATTCTGAGTATCTTTCTGTATAATCACATTTTTGTTGGCTAGAGTAAATGCACACACTCACACGTTTCGAACTTCCTACTAAAATTGAGTTTCTTTTCTTTTTGCAGACGTCGCAACAACGCTTTCAAAGAGAAAGAAAATTCAGTCAACAATACCAGAAACTTTATTCAAATAGTAGCTGTTTTTTAAACGTCAGTTCCCTTCCGAACGTAGACATCTTGGTTCTCCACAGCTTCCTCTCATTTATTAAATTCCATATCCCCTAGCTATGGATTAAATAATAGCTCTTGTATATTGTTATTCTCTAAAAAAAATGTTAAGGAATTATTTACTCGCAAAACAAAAATTTCTCCCTCGGCTTTAATTAACCCACAAAGAGCTGATAAGCCGCAAAACAAAAAAAAAACAAAAAAAAATAAAATAAAATAAATAAATAATAAAAAAATAAAACAAAATAAATAAGATCAATCTATCTGAATTGCCATGGCGTTTTGAGAAAGATAGTGAAAGTTTTCCTTTCATTTGTCTACGGTTTTGAATTCAGGGAAATCCGTCTTATAGACTTGCTGCCTGCCACCTAAGGTTAGATTACCCAAAATTTTTCTACTGTTTAATCCGTAGTTGGGGAAAGAGATGATTTCTGTCTTTTCCAATGACATTAGAACGAAACATCGATCACGAATCCCGTAATCCCTTTAAGTTAGTTTCAGGTTTCATTTTAATAGACTGGTTGCCAACCAATGTTATATGGTCCAAGATGTCCTTAGATAGGGAAGGAGAGATGGATTCATACCTTTCCAAAAGGGTATTATCACGTCAGTGAATATAACAAACTTGACTGCAATTCAAAATCGGCTCTCTGATTCCTAAATTCGAGATGCTATCTATTACTCTACCTTGTAATCATATAGAATTTATTGTATATTTATATTCTATTATAAAACCAGTTTCCTGTAAAATCTCATTTGGCTCACCTACTTGCTTTTCTGCGCCGATAACAGTTATCCGCACACCCATTTACAATATATAGGAATTCTGAGAAACATTATCAGGAAACACTGCTTGGAAAGTCTAATACTCACAAGGCGTATTGAAGGAAGGAGACGTAAAGGGAAACAGTAAGAAAATGAACTTATAAGTTTCTGTGAATTGATAGAAAATTAGCGATAGGGGGTCTTAGTATTAAATGTTGCTTCGAGCTACAAGGAGCAGAAAGCTGTGGAGAGCCATAACTCCTGAAGGAACACTGTATACAATTGATGATGATAAGGATCATAAACTAGCATTGATCGGTGGCAAAAAAAATAAAAAACAAAAACAACACTCAACACTTCAAATAGCTACTCACTCGTGAATTACAATATCGAAAAGTATTTACTGAGATTATTCGGGCACAAAACCAAGGGCGATGTGTACTATTCCCGAACCCATAACTGGGACCCCGAGTAGTGCTTTGTGACTCTCGCTACCTTATCAACATTTGCTTTTTTCAACCGACATTTATATACGTTACAAATTAAACTAAGCACGACTGACTATTAAAGAGTGAATAATTTCCGCGAATTTTGACATTTTTCTGTGGTCTTTTTGTTTTCGTCCGAATCCGTAATTTTGTTTTGATCAAGTCTCACAAAAAGACGATATAAAATTCAATACTTTTTATCCGTAATATTGAATGTATTCAATTATTAAAATACCGGTTGAATCAGATCTCTAGCAATATTATCATGTTTTCCATTTTTCATTATAGTAAAATCCTTTCTGCTAAGGACTTGGTATGAACCTGAGTAGTCTGAACATAAAACCGTTTTTACGCCATTATTTATTATAAATATATATGTGCAGGTGTAAAAGTCATTTGGCAGGTATATATTTTTTATTTACTTTCCGAGTAAGTGTAAAGGTTAATGATATTCTGTGTTTCAATTTCTGTACAAACGTTGTTGTGGTAAAATGTTCCTGTTGTCATCATAGAGTCAATGGTGTGCCGGAAAACATTTCAGCTGGTGTAAACCCCAAGTTCTCTTTGACAATGTTTCTGATTGATAAAAGTACAAAAGGTAAATTCTCTACCCAATCTGTTTTGTTTGGTTTCATCGCTAGAGCTGTATTTAACTGTCTGTGGAAACATTCTATCATCCCGTTTGTACAATATAAGCTGTAGTTTTTATGTACCGAGTTCCAAGTAGATGACTGAACTCTCTAAATAATGTACATTGAAACTGGGCACCTCTGTCTGTTGTGAGTACTGAAGGTACTTTAAATATTGCAATCCAATCAGTAAAGATAGTTTTGGTTATTGTCAGTGGCTGTGAGACATTTGATTGCTATTGGAGTAGGTCAGCAGGTAAACCTATTTATGATGGTAAGAATATATGTATATCCTCAAAAACAAAATAAGGGTCTTACAATATCAACATGCCAGTGATTCTTGCATTCGGATGAGTTGGTCTGCTTATTTATCTTAGTTTTCTAGCATGATAAACAAGTTTTTGTCCTATTTCTTAAGTCGGCTGACATATTTGACCAGAAAAAAGTCCAGTAATAACTTCACAGTTGCCCATTTTCCTTTGTGAGATAATTTATGGAAGTAATGTAATATTGCTGTCTAAAATTTGGTGGTAAGTAAGGCCGTAGTTGAGTTTGTGAAATGTCACAAAAAATTTGTATCACTGAATAAAGGTTGGTTCTCTGTGCAGGGCCAGGAAGTTTTTCCCGTCTGAAACAATCCTGCACATATACAAATCTACCACCCGCCCGTGCATTGAATATTGCTGCCATATCTGATCGGGTGCTCCTTCTATCAACCTTGGGGTCCTTGAAAAAATCCAACAGAGAATCTGTAATGTGATCGATCCCGACTTAGCAGCTCAGATACAGTCACTTTCTCACCGGCGCAATGTGGCTTCCTTGTGTCTCTTCTACAAATACTTTCATGGCTTTTGTTCAGATGAACTTAGCTCACTTGTACCCCCTCATACATGTATTTACTCGAGCCACAAGATTAGCAACTAAGTCCCACCCTTTTACTGTAAAACCAATAAATTGTAAACGCAAATTCTACTCCATCAGCTTCTTCTCTCGCACTTCCCGCCTATGGAATTCCCTATCGTTTAAGTAAGCTTTCCCGACAGCTACAATCTTCAAGAATTCAAATGTAAAGTCAGTAGTCATCTGTTTCACTAACTTGCATCCTTTCTCTCTCTCTCTTATGCTCCTTTCTTCATCCACTCCACTCTCGTCAGTATTCTCATCTTCTTCTACCCTATTCCTGACACCCCCTGTAATCTGTCACTCTTTCTCATAACTTATCTCCTATGTAAACCCCTGCTCAACAGTGGCAGTAAAATGCCTTGCTTGGGGCGACCCGATTATAAAAAAAAGTAGTTCAACTAATTCTAGCGATGTACTTTGTTATACTTTTTGTAGTGAAATGGATGTGGTTTGTTCTTTAGCAATTAATTCAAGATTCAAAAAACTAGACTCTAACAAAGCAATTTTGGCACGTGGTAGTGCATCTATCACTATGTCTTTTTGACCTGTCACATATCTGATGTCTGAAGAGAATTGGGAAATGTAATCCAGTTGTCTGATTTTCCGCAAATTATATCTGTTGGTAGGTGTGTGTAATGCATAAATTAATGGTTTATGGTCTGTATATATGGTGAAATGTCTGGTGTTAAAATGTTTGATGGAAAGGTATATTGCTAACAGCTGCATAGAAAAGGTAATGTACTTAGTTTTTGCTTTATTTAGTTCAACAGAGAAGAAAGATATTGGTGGGATTTGTTTGTCCAATATTTGGCGTATAGCAGCACCCTCGTTATACTTGATGTAATTCAGCTTAGTGAAGTTAGCTAAAGTTGTTTTGACCTTGTTGAATGCTTATAGATTATCTTCTTGTAATGTAATCTTTTTTTTTCTTGTTCTTGGGTAGATTCATCAAGGATGATAGCACTGCTTAACAATTAGGCATAAATCTCCTGTAATAATTGATAAGGTCTATAAATCTTCACAATTGTTTTAGTGACGTTGGTTGCAGAAAGATAGTAATTGCCTCTATTTATCTGCTAAAAGTGAAACAACACCTTTGTCAATTTCATGTCCGAAGAAATTTGGTTTTTCAAAAATACATTTGTGAATATTTATTTTGAGGAAAAAAAAAAAAAAAAAAGCTTGTTCCAAATGTAATTTGTGTTCTACCCGGTTTCTGCAAGTATGTATAAAAGGCAAACCTTTATTACCTCGTCGATTAGTCTCTGTAGGATCTCAGCGACATTACCTAATCCAAAAGGTATTCTCATGAACTAGTGTAATCTGAACCGCATGGATGTTCTTTCTGGCAACTGGTACTTGGTAATACACCTTCACTAGGTCTAGCTTCTGGAAAATGAGAGTGCCTTGGAGACCTATTGCAAAATCGTATATATGTGGGATCTGTCAGGAATGGTTTTGGCGTTCTATCTACAGAATTCGCCATATGGATGCCATGCTGTCATATTGAGTTTTTGGGACCATGTGAAATGTGTTCTTAGATGGGCTCATGATTCCCAATTGTAGTATTTGAACTCTGCTTTGGCTATTTTATATTTGTCAGGTTTTAATCGACTCAGCGTAGAATGTACAGGTGGTCTTCTTGTTTTTATCTCGTGTTTGACATTGTATTTGTGTCTGTATTTTTAAAAAGGTTGAGTAATTTCTGTGTATCTTTATATTAATTCGTTAATAGCATTATCTTGCGGTAGGTCAGTACTAATTCCAGTTGACTGGTCAGTCAGTTAAGTGCCATACGTGATACATCGAAAGAGACATGACTGACTGGGCAGAAGATTATCCCGCAGTAGGTAGCCATTGCTTTCTGTGGTAGACTGGTTGCCGACCAAGGCTATAGAACCCAATCTGTCCTGTTATTTAACCCATAACTGGAAGGAATATATGGATTAATACATTTCCCAAGGGTATTTGCGCGTAAGTGAATGCAATGAATTCAGCTGGAATGTTGACTGGTATCGAGAGCAAATTGCTCTCATAGAAAGACCTGTCATATTGTCCACAAAGGAATGAGTGATCATGTTGACCGATAAGTTGAATCAAGTTAGAAAGTCTGCATCTAATATTGGTGTGTTAAAGTTAGCTTGGAAGAAAGCCCACAGAAAATTTCGCCTCATACCCAGGTCGACTATGGTCACTGCCTTTTCGCCATAATTATCAATTTTTGTACCGTTAGCAATTTGAAATTTGTAAAGTCCTGGTTTTGAATTTTGTTTTGGATCCGGTGATAAAACATTCACTTTGGTTCTGGTGTCTATTAAAAAATTATATCCGTGATTTCTATCCCGGATATTAAGCAACCGACACTTTTGTGAAAGTCTAACAACAGTCGTCGTCTCTACTGACTGGAATTTAATTTTTCCGGCGCAGTGTTTAAACGACAAGGTTTCAAACAGTGTCTTGCCTCTGTACCAAATTTGTAACGGTAGTAGTAAACGTCGAATATCCGTCTTCGTCTATCATTGCAGTAACTACTGCTGTTTCTTCTTCGTCTGTATTTAAGGCTGTACGTTTCACGAGGAGTTCGTTGTTATTGTTGTAGGTACAAGGACTACATCTGTTTAGCTAAACTTGCAAGCAACGGTTGCGGTTGTTCAAATTGCTCGTTTTGTTGTTGGTTCATAAGTTGTGGTGTCAATGCGTTCACTTCCCTGTCTCTGAAACCATTGTGGGTCCGGTCAGGAGAATCCGAAAGTTTCTCCAGTTCCGTTTCCTCTGCCAGGGGTGCTAAAATTTATCTCATTGTGTTTGGTAGTTTGTCCAACCACAATTTCCTTCGAATATGTTCTTCTATGACATTGGTTCCTAACAGAATCTTCATATGTGTCAACAACTGGAAAAGAATCCGGTCACCTAGCCCCAAATCGTGTAAATAAGTCGCGTAACATTATCTCGATTGAAATTCTAGTAATGAACGTTTTCAATTTATCATAGGGATCTTCTGATATTTTCTTGAGTAAGTCCATAACCTCTTTTATGACTTCTGCTGGTAGTTTTTTTTTCACTAAATAGCAGTACCAGGCTCTTTCCGAAACAATTTTCTTCGAGTTGAATATGGCTTGCATTTGTATAAACCATGACTATGTTGTTGGGGTTAGATGCAGATAAATTCAGAGTTACTCTTGTCAACAAAACTTTCGTACTATTTGTGTTGTGTTCATTTTTTTTTAAAGTACTTATATATTTGTTATTTCTGATTGTCAACTTTGGTATTTTCGCAAATTAATCACGTCGGGGTCACCATTTGTAGGAATCCTACTAGTGATTTTGTTAAACGTCAAAATTCGGAGTCGAGATTTGATACGGTAATATAGGGTATTGTTGCGAGACTGCTCGTAATTCGGCCGTTTAGAATAATCCTACGACTTTCAATGAAAGAATAAAATTCAGTAGGAATAGACAACGTAGTATGAACAAATAACATTAATTTTATATGCAACAAGAATACAAGAAGTTAGTTAAATGTATTGAAAGGGTAATGTCCTTTTTGTTTTAGTAATGTAATTAGATAGAAGATGAACAATTTTGTGTACGTATGTGAGAACAGTGAAATGTGGTTACAGATATGTTTGTGTGAAAGAGTCAGTATGTGTAGGCACACATAGTAGTAACGTGGATAAATGAGATAGGTAGAAGTTAGTTCTTACTGTGGACAGTAGTGCCATAGTCTGAGGCAGACTCTGTGTAGTTTGCTCAGTGCTGTGTTGAGCGTTGCTTTTGTGTGTTGACATGAATGGGGTCTTGAATATCAGCAGCTAGAGTGACGTGGACCTCGGTGCCATTAGTGAATCTCTGTTGGGTTGCTGGATTTCGTGATATGTATACCTTTTTTCTAAGAAATCGGCTTCAGCATTATTTATGTCTAACTGGCTCTAAAATACCATGTTTTATGTCTACGACTACGTCCGCGCGATATTTTGGCGGTATCTACCGAAATTATGATTATTAATAAAACAATTCTGATTTGTATTTTATGGTTTTATAGTCTATGGTTTAACTGTTGTGTTGCAAGATGTAAGCACTTTAGTGTGTATTATTGGTTTATAAATATTTTGTGGGCGCGTTATATTATTTATGTAGCTATTGTATTATATATTTTAGCAGACACGACAATACATTGTATTTATTTTCAATTTTTCTAGTTGAATTGGTCATCTCTATTGCATATGATCCATTATTACATATAATTAGGTTAAAAGAAATTTGTGTTTTATGTGATTATCATTTTATGAAAATTGAGATGTAGTAGAGTGCGCATAATGGGCGGGTGTGAGAAGCACGAAACACTTGCATCGGTTACGGCTACACTTGTAAAACACTGAGGACTATGAAACTCACTAACAATGGTTTGTAAGGTCAATCACAAATTGTAGTATTTTTTATTTTTTGATCACTATTATGCGTAAAAGCGTACGCGTGAAATTTATTTATATACGCGCGGATAGAACGGTTAGATTCGTGTCAGGTTTTCATCTCATGTAAAACATCCCATCCGACTTGATTCCTTTTCAAACAAGGTGAACGTGACCCCTTTTCACACATACCTCTTTCCCAAATCTATTTTCAGTACACACGCAACGATCCTTATCGTAGCATATTACTATCTCGCACCGAGAAGACCGTCCATCTTATTCTGTGTGTGCGTGTAAGGGATTTTTTTCTTTTCTGTACAGACTAGAAATCTTCCGACTCTTTATTTTCGCTTCCATTTCGAACAGCGTTTGTCATTATTAACTTTGATTGATGAAAAAAGGAAAAATGATAGAAAGCAGTAGCTTCTCTCTTTTTGGACTTTTTTCCCTGTTTATTTATATTTTTTCCCAGAAAAAAAGTGGGGCATTAAGAGCAAATTAGAAAGAAAAAACATACACTTAGAAACAAGAAAAGTTTAAGACTTGCTTGCTTGCTTTCCTCATAGCTACAATCTCCAAAAGTTTGAATGCAATGTCAATTGCCCTATTCTCTTATCCTTTCTTTGACATCCCTGTACCTTGAATTTCCGAAAATCGTCTAAAAACTGAAGCTAATTAATTTACGAGGTTAACTAATTTACGAGATCGTTTTGAACCAGGGAGGCTTCCTCTTCTTGAAGGATTCTATCATATATTCAATAACAGTAACAATATCAGTAATAATAATAATAATAATTAAAAAGATTATTGAAAAATGTTATGAAACCATTTCTGACCTTGGGACCCGGAAAGAAAATGTATATACAACAGAAACCAAAGAAAAAAAATAATGGAAATCTAAAAATTTGGCACATGAGGACATCAGTAATTCAAGTTGTCGTTGATGCTCTTGAAAAAAAAGGGCCGACAGACTCATAGAAAGGATTCCTGATAGTCCATGCCTTAAAAAAATACAAAGAATGTACTTGCAAGTGAAGAGCTTTATCTATGCATGTGAGGAAGCCATTTCTGACCATAGGTCTCTGGGACCCAGAAAGAAATTTGTATACAATAGAGATCAAAGGAAAAAAAAATTATAAATTAATCCATTACTATTATTACATAAAGTTTTCTTAAGATTTTAACTCTTTTTGCCTAATCTACCTTTCTGGCTACTAGTAATCTTAGGGCTGAGAGGGGATTTAAAATTTTAGGTAACCCCTCTCTAAAACATTGGATGCAATGTACTTGTAGGTTAAATAGTTTCAGCCTTCTATCTTAGTTCATTAATCTGCTATTACGGTTTATCAACTCTTGTAGGTTATTTAAACCCAAAACATATTTTATATCAAAAGAATAATTCTTTTTTCTTTTTATTCTTGCATTAACAATTTCTTGAGAATAATAATGATTTTATAAATGCAAGTCATACTGGTGAGAACGAGATGGATTCATACCTTTAGTAACCTAAAGAGCGGTAACACCTACTGGACTTTAGAAACTTATTTTAAAGAAAAATTCTTTAAACTTCAATAGTAATACTGTCCGGTCAATAAATGTCCAATCTTTCCTTATAAAGAAACGGCTAATATTACCATTACACTATGCTTTTATGAAAAACATTTACACAATAATTTATTCCATAGTGAGGGAGCTTATGAAATTCGAACCTTTTTAAATATATTTTAAATAAATATATAGTTAAAATGAACAAGGTACAGGGATGTCAAAGAAAGGATAAGAGAATAGGGCAATTGACATTGCATTCAAACTTTTGGAGATTGTAGCTATGAGGAAAGCAAGCAAGCAAGCGGAAAGGAGTTTTATGGGCGGGAAGTGCGAGAAAAGAAACTGAAGAGTACAAGTGGCGGTTACATTTGACTATTTTGACGGTAAAAGTGTGGGACCTAGATGCCAGTCTAGTAGCACGAGTAAATTCATGCAGACGGGGCACCAGGTAAAGAAGCTCGTCAGAGCAAAAGCCGTGAAAATATTTGTAGAAAAGACAAAGGGAAGCCACATTCTGTCGGTGAGAAAGTGACTGAAGTCGATCTGCTAAATCTGGATCGATTGCAGATTCTCCTTTGATTTTGTTGAGAACCTCGAAATGAATGCTGTTGCTATATCTGGTTTGCACCAGACCAGATATGGCAACAGTATTCTGTTGATATCTACCTATATACAGTAATGGTATGTTTCTAACCTCTTATATAGTGGACACTATCAGGGGAAAGTAGAGTGATTCAAACTAACTCTTGGTCAACTCTGTTTTCGGGCGGAGAGAAACCCAGACGAGGCTCCACCGAAGGGTAGAGTCTCGTCCGGGGTGAACAGACAAGAGCCCGACCCCGTCTTAAGCAGGGTCTACGGGATATTTTGGCTGAGTCTAAGGGCTCGAAAACACCACTTTAATTGACTTTGTGTCGCATCCACCTTGAGCATCTACTCTAGTGAGAAGGTGGTAAATACCGAGTGATTATTCTGACTAGTAGTTCATTAGCAGTGTATATACTTCATGCAGTGTGCGAGTTCTGTATTTGTTGATATACTATTATTCCCAACCTCCGTTTTGGCGATTACTAATGCAGTAATCTTTTAGGGTTACAACATGTTCCATGCATGGATGTATCCGAGATTTATAATGTGTAAGATGGATTTTGAAACTATTGTAAAGATAAGAGAGAAAAAAAATTAAGAATGTTCCAAAGAGAGATCGTAGAAAACAAAATGAATCGTGATTCAAGCAAGGACTGTTGATTAGCAACCCCCCACCAAAAAAAACAAAAAAACAAAAAAAAAACAACAACAAACAAACAAAAACAAAAAAAAAAAAAAAAAAAAAAAAAAAAAAAAAAACACGCACACACACACACTTGAATGTTACGACTGTAACTCATACTCACTTCACGTTGAAACACCTGTTAAAACAGAACTTAAACAAAATTGAGCCTGGTCAGTTCCTAGGTGGGTGACTACTGATGCTTTAAACCTGGATGTGCCGGTGCTATGGCTTGCCGCCACATCACGTTGAAACACCGTTTCTATTAGGATCAACATAAAAAAGGATCAAAAGTTACCTCCCCTGGACCATCCAAGGGAGTCCGTTCCCTAGCTAATAGGTGCATGCTGGGAGACAAGGAGAAGGAACTTCCGGTAGAGGCTAGCAAACATGGCAGGCAGAATTCTGCCACGCTCTCTATAAACACATCTTTGTTCAACATCCACAACCGTTCGCTGTACTCATGTTTCCACAATAATAAATTTTCTAGTTATTTCCAATACTCAGCGAGTGTGTCATTTTTCCATTACTGTTTTATTTTGTCATGTTAAAAACATAACAGTTTCTAATTCTATAACCGAAATTATGAAATAATTGAATGTGAATAAATACTTTCTCCCATGAAAGACTGAACATTTCTAAGGGAGTCATCAAAGAAGAGTTATCTCTGGCCACACCTGAGGAAATCCATCAGCCTTAGGGAACCAGGGTTAGTTTAAGCTTTGTTTAACGGCATATCAACCTCTGTGGGTTATTTAATGCCAAAAAGGTGGGGTTTTAAGGTATTTTTTTGAATGTTCGGTTATAGTGAGAAGGTTGATTTAGTCAGATTTTAATGAAAATTTTGTTTTTATTCTTTTTTTATTTTAGAAAACTGAAAATGTATTCTAGTTTTGTATGAAAACATGTTTTGCTAAGAATATTTTTTTCTTCAAAAATGTGTTATGGCAATAAATTTTTCTTCGAAAATGTATTGTTATTAATATTTTTCCTTCAAAAATGTATATTTTTCTATAAAAGTCTATTTTTATGTATATATTTCTCTAAAAGTGTATTTTTATAATTTCATAGTGTTTTGACCCCCATTAAGAGTTTAACTATTTGCCCATAGCTGGGACTCTAACAGGTGCTACCTCTCAGGGTCAGAGTGGACCTGAGAACAACAGCAATTAAGAGGTGGTTTCATGCTCCTTACAACCTCCCAGTCAGAGGCCTTGTTGCTGGATGCAGGGTCAGTGATTATCGTAGAATAACAATAAAAAGAAAAGGGGGAAATTATAAACAGACACGTATATCCTTACTTTTGTCACACCTCAAATCTCTAAAAAAATAAAAGTCAGGTACAATATTCAACCAGTGGAACGATACATTCCTGTTTCACTAATGTACCTCAAGTACTAAAAAATTTAATATCATAGGGATGGCTACAGAGTCGCCCAACATGTGGAAAATGTGGCCAAAGTGATTCAGACCACACGGAAGGAGAATGTTACTATGAAGTATGATGTGCTTTCAGGAAAAAACACTCAGCATACTCACGATCATGACGACTACTAAAAAATGAAAAAAGAGATAGTCAAGATGAAACATAAACGAAATATTTCATTCATAGAAGCAAAGCAAATAGTAAAAAGCTATATGAGAGACTCTCCCTATGCAAAAATAATGAATAAAATGACTACAATGAATACCATTCAACCTAACAAATACAGAGTCCTCATTCAGAAACTTAGGACCAGATGACTGGCCAAAATTTCAAAACTATCAAAAAGGCATGTACTCCAAGGAAATAGCACAAACTTAATCACAAAAGAAATACGATTGAAATAACAATATATATATATATATATATATATATATATATATATATACAAATGCAGAACCTACTGCTCAGACACAAACCATTCTTTCAAAAAATACAAAATATGCTACAAAGCAAAGGTCACAACGACCTCCTATCCATCCATCGAAAACCATTAAAGACAGACATAAGAACTCATCTTCCAAAATAACGAAACCAGCTAAACAAAACGCAGAAATTCACATTGACCAAATACCTATCAAAAATTGATTAAAAAAAAAAATGGAAGAAGTGGAGGTGGAAAGCCAGAACCAATAAGCAGGCAAAACCTCCAAACTCAAAACCTCGGAAAATTAAATCACAGCCCCACACTAATCATTTAAAACATTTAGCAATCAGGTATCAAATAATGCAATTGCCTCGGAATAAAGGTAAACATCAATAAAAAGCTTCTACTAATAACAGACATGTCAGTGGCAGTTGTTTGCCTTCAGGAAACATTTAAGCAAAATGGCTAACTGAATATAAAAGAATACCATCAATACAATGACACACATGACACTGGGCTTTGAGCGTCAGGCGGTACATCCATCTAAGTGAGGAATGATGTACCTAAAAGTAAAATAAATTTCACAGCAACTTTACAATCGACTGCTGTTAAAGTGACCTTACACATGCCAATAAACATCTGTTCAGTATATATCAAAACTTATTTATAAATGGAACTTTGTCTGTGTGTGTCTGTTACCTATAGACTCCGAAACGGCTGAACCGATTTTCTTGAAAATTTACACAATTGTACTATAAGCACCTGCGAGTATTCTTAGCTAGGTTCTGTGTCGAGGTACCCCCGATAAATATCGAAAATCGATAATCGAAAAAATCGGGTTATAGAAGGAGTGGTCCGATTTTAATCAAATTTGATACACTCATAGACAAAGATATAAGAAACGATATTCAGACGTTTCAAGGTTGCAGTTCTTACAATAGTGCAGAAAATCGATAATATACATATATATAAAAGGCAAGGCGTGTGTGTGTGTCTGTTTATCTGCCTGTATGTCTGTATTTTTTTCAGCCCTTTAATTTTAGTTTTTGCTTCGGGTTTGGCTCTAAGTAGGTATAATTGTAGTTCTTAGTCTCAGCCGTGATACCATTTACTCAGATGACTTATTTAGCCTTCAAAATTCAGTTTACGACGAAAAAAACTTATTTGATATCGATACGAGGAAATCAAAATTTGACTTACATCCATTCATTTTTCTTTCAGTCTATGGTTTCGTTTTAACTGGAAACAACTATTGCTTTTTAGTCTTTCGTGCCAACGTCCAAAGAGTCTGAGCTCCAGGACCATGGATTAGTTTTAAAGCTTTCATTACACCCGAGTAACGCCGGGCTATACTGCTAGTCCTATCATAAGCAATAGATGGGGTTGTGAGAACACAAACTAAAATGGAAAAACAAAAGCAAAGGGAAGAGCCTAAAACATTTCACTTAAACCCTCATCCCCATAGGATAAAAATGCATTCCAAAAATTTAGCACTAAACAAACGCAACGGAACTTGGTTCAATGATAAATCTAAAGAGGTCATCAGTATAAGAAGAGCAAAACTAAACTTTAAATCAAATAATGCCGAAAGGTATTATCTACCATTTACCCAAGATGAATTAAACGAATCTTCAAAGAAAGTGCACAATACAACTGTGGACCCAGATGATATTTACTACAAATTCATAAAACAGTTACCCAACAAATTATTACGGGTGTTATTAAAAATGTATAATAACATATGGACAAATGGTAACTTCCCAGAAATGTAAGGACAGTCATTCATCATCCCTATTCCAAAACCGGGAAAGGATACAGACCCTAAAAACAACAGACCGATAGTATTAACCAGTTGCCTATGTAAAACAATGGCGAGAATAGTGAACAAAAGGTTGACCTAGTACCTGGAAACTAAAGTTTAATCAGCGACTTTCAAGAAAGAATTTTAACCTCTCTAAATGACATAAGTTATAATTGATTATATTTGGAAAAAAAAACATGTTTACATTAGATATTTAAACCTATCGCGCGTAAACCTATCTGAGTGTAAAAATCAAGAAGCCAGTTAAATCTAAAAATTGTTATGAGTATTTTTTTACTAGGTTTCATCATTACACTCTGCAATAATAACATCAGATACGTCAACTGGAACATTGACAAAACCAAAGATAAAGAATAGATGCCGCGGAAAAAAAAGATAAGGCGAGAAACTACATACACGGAGGAAGTAATAAAATGGTCAAGAATGAATACGAAAATAAGCACGGCAGGATAGGGACAATTGTGCAAATGATTTTGGTTCGCTATGGATACAAATGATATCTGCACAAGCCAGGAATCTGACGCACCGTGCACTTGGTCCATGAAAAAGGGGTAGTGGAGGATCACCGTAGCCGGGAGAGTTTTTTTAACTTTGAAGGATAAGATGGCCAAGGCATGTCTTTAACCTCTGCTCTCTCGGTCACTAATAATAATGATGAGATATGCAGAAAGTAACGATCAATAGTCGAAAATGTACAAGTGAAGCTCTGGAGATACGCCTACCTTCACTGACAAGCGACTGGAGAGCAATCACCCTGATATCACACTGGTGCATCAAAAGCAGATATGAATGGATCCTGATTGACGTTGTGGTACATACGAATATCGTGAAGGAAGAGCAGGCGAAAATATAGAGGTACCAAGACCTGGTTAGGCACGTGGAAAAATGTACCAAGAAGCAGATCAAGTTCTCTCTTTTGTTGCTGACGCACTAGGGGATTATTTCCAAAAACTTTTCTGTCTCAAAAGTGAATTTTTCGTATGATAAATCAAATTTTGGTCTGCTACTTGAAATTGTATTCAGTTACTTTATTGTTGGCGGAGGGGGATCTACCGTTTATTTGGTTTTCTTCTGCCCCTTACCCACGTAGACAAATCCAGTAAGTGCTTCCCGACTCTTTAAATTTATTTAATACAAGTTCTTTATTGCTTCTATCATAATTTCAGCTAATATATGTGACTTGTATATATTCATATTTAATCCCCAAAGCAGTATTTATATCTGATTTTGTCTCAGGACATATTTACGAATATTTGCTGAAAATTTCTCAACCCAACCAAGAAGCCCTTCTCCGAATAGCAACAATGATATATGCAGGAAGTATAGCTCTGAGTGCGCAGAAAAGTCATGCGAGCATTCACAACTGTAAATAGTCGAGAGTGAGCAAGTGAAATTAATGTCGTATACGATCGTCAAGCGCTTGGAGAGCAATAGCCCTGATATCATACTTATGCCCCAAGTGTAGCTATGAATGAGTTCTGATAGACATTCTAGTATATTGGGGATAAGAACATTGTGAAGGACGAACAGGCGAAAATACAAAGATACTAAGACCTCGTTGGTCAGTCAGTCAGTTTAGGTGCCATACGTGATACACGCTTGGGCGATCATGTCTCGAAAGAGACATGACTGACTGGGCAGAAGATTATCCCGCAGTAGGTTGCCATTGCTTTCTGCGGTAGACTGGTTGCCGACCAAGGCTATAGAACCCAATCTGTCCTGCTATTTAACCCATAACTGGAAGGAAGAGACGGATTAATACCTTTCCCAGGGGTATTTGCGCGTAAGTGAATACAATGGATTCAACTGGAATTCGAACTCGGCTCCCCGGTTTCTAATTCCGAGCCGATATCCACTGTACCACAACGCACATCCTCGTTGGTCAAATCGAAGAAATGTACAAAACAGTATTTCAAGTTATTTCTTTTGTGATTGGCACTGTTGGAACTATTTTCAGCAATCTTTTTTGCTTTTTTAGTATGCCTTGGGTATACCTGAAATCATTACGGGTGTCTAGGAGGCAGCAATGCTTGGAACAGCTTATGGACGAAGTCAAGTGTTGTGTCTCTAATTATCACTCGGCCGAAACATCTAAAAGTTGGAGAGGATAGTTAAATAATAATAATAATCATAATAATAATCTCGATTTTGCAAGAGAGCGAGCTAAAGAACTTTTAGAACGTGAAAGTGGCAGCCATACCAGTCGTTATCAGAGTGCTAGGAAGAGTTCTGGAGAAACTAGAAAGAAAAGGCAAACTGGAAATTTCGGAAAGGTGAAAACCATCTGGTGAAAGAGTAATTTAAAACAGTTCCAAACAGAAAAATATGCTAGAGTATTGAGAAGGCTTGCTGTCACTTAATCTTTACTGAAAGTCACCAGTAAAAAACTTAATTAGGTACCTCCACTCCATTTTCGAAATCTAAGTTTTAAATTTAATTTTTAAGAATAAAAACTTTTTCTTGAAACTTTAATTTTATCTTAATTGAAAACTAAATGATTAAATTTACTATTTCCACTAAGCAAAATACTTTGAAATGTTTGAAATGCACCAGATTCATCGCAATATAAAATTTTGAAACTTTTTTTAAATTTTAAATTTTTCGGCCATTTTTTGAGCGATTGACATATTAGTAAACGAAAGTCAATTCTCGGTTTTAAAAATCTTGCAAAAATAAAATATACATCTCTCATTTGTTATTTTTTTTTTTAAATTATCAAATTTCAAGTTCAATTAATCTGATTGAAAACAAATATTACTTGTTTATGGCATGAAATTTAGAATAAAAGTATTTCTTAATCACAAAGGTCTAACTCGTTGACCTTTCAAATAGGCGTTAACAGCATCTGTTATCAATCAATATGGACGTATAGTGACCGAAATTTGACAAAACCCAATTTAACATTTCGTAAAGGGAACAACCCTTGAAACATGTGACATTTTAATAAGTCTCTTATAAGTTTCCATAGTAAAAGAAAATGTGCAGTTTAACAATAAAAGAAAAATTATTTTCAAATTTTAATTCAAAATGATTTGTATTGAACTTTCGAATTTTGAATTTGTAAATAAAGTCTTTTTTAATGAATTAATAACCGAAGATACTAAATAACTGGAAGAAAATTAAAAGTTGTTTGAAACTTTAATTGACAAAGACAAAAAATGAAAACATTCTTATAAAATTTCATTAATCATCAATTTTTTCTTCTTCTCCAGAATATATTCTAAAATTATATTATCTATAAAATCAATTAAAACTGTATCTACATTAAAAATAGCGTAGTTTTAATGCATTTTTGATTTTACTATTCGGAGCAGATTTTTTGAAAAAAGGGTCTGGTAATTAAAAAAAAAAATTACAATGATTTACATTCCCCAATGAGTCTTGCATTAAACTAATAAATAACAAATTGATATAGATAATGTATTTCTAGAAGTTTTATGCAATTAATTGGAGTGGTGGGTAACAGATGTAAAAAAATATATTTTGACCAAGATTGTCTAAAATAATAATTGCATAAATAATTTCATTTATTTGTGAATAAGTCCTGAAAGTTTCATTAAAATCAAACGATTAATTAATTTTTGCAAGAGTTTTCAAATTAATGTGTCTTTCAACGCCAAAAAAAAAAAAAAAACGACTTGCGTAATATTGCGTTTGGCTTAGTCGTCACATTACATAAACATAGCGTGAATCGCTGACGGAAAACAAAAAAAGAAATTTTAACTGAAATTTCGAACGTGTTTGAAACGATTAAATTAAAAAAAAAATAATGACAACAAAATTTCTTTTTCCTCTTAATAATAGCACAATCACTTTGATAATAAAACTTGTTTTTATAAAGTTTGATCCCTTTTTAGCATCGTGCTATGTTGTTTTTTCGGCAGCTGAGTGGAGGTACCTATAATACGAGTTGTCAGCATTATGATGACATTATTGAAATCAACTAGAATGCTAAGAAGAGTGCAGGAGTATTCAGGAAACGTGTTGTCACTTAATCTTCAGTGGAAGCCAACAATTAAATCAGTATTTGATATCTTACTTGTTTTAACCAGTGAAAAATTTACGGGTTTCTTATTTTAATTTTCTGATGAATATTAATTCTTAAGTTTATGACTAAGTAAGCTTATTACAAGGTCTTTGACAATATCCGTAGAAATTCCCCTATCGAATCGTTAGATATTTCAATTTAACAACTTTAACAAAATATTGCAATAACAATCATAAAGATGCTGGTCGTTATTTTAGGAAGTGGGTACAAATGAAAAGATTTGAAATTGATAACTTTTTCGAGTTCATTGAAAAAACTGTAAATCCTTCTATCTTCCCTTCTTTTATTCATTCATTTTCTCACTGAAACCAAGTTGTGTCTTTTCCCCTCTTTCCACGTGGTCAAAACGCGAAATAGCCCATTATAAGGTATTGGCAGAGCGTAACGGTCGTGCGGGCTAACGAAGGGAGGGACAATCATAGTTATAATGGCTATTTGAGAAAAGAAAATTTTAACTTTCTTGCTGGGCACCCCCGAACATGTATCTATTTCAGATTTATTATGAAAGCACATGAATCATTAAATATCGTTAAAAATATCGACAGTGAATTTATTGTCCAGCTGACCCAGATTGCATATCTATTTTATTTAGTAAAAGGTTTTAATGTTGCCCTTGTTTACTTAAAAGCTTTGAAACTCATACTTTCTATCTTATTTGATGTTTGTGTAAGTCGTGGTTGTTCTCCATTCATGGCAAAACATCTTATCCGACATTTGGTGGGCGACGGGTTTGGCGTGGTAAATTTAGGTAAGGCACTGTCCCCACTCACACACCAAGATAAAATGTCCCAAACACAACGACAAAAGGGGCAAGGAAAGATAGTCGAAGATTAGGTCGGAATGACTCGTTCCTTCTGTGATAAGGACCTTGGCGTCAAGGAAATCATGCTATTGCCTCATCAACAACCAATAAAGACAAATCTCTTAAAACACGGACAGTTTGTTTCTCTAGGTGAAGGAACTTTTGTTTCAGAACAAAAAGACTCGGGTCTCTATTTGATCGCAAGCAAAACAGTTTAGTCTCTCCAAACAGATCATAAGAGGTGGTCCTGGGGCACCTCGACGTGGTGCAATGTTTAGCAAGCTTGTCTCACTAGAGTCTATTATTACAAATGAGTAGTGAGTTCGAGCCTCACTAGGCACCTCATACTTTCAGCCTTGTGCCATATCTAAGCTGCACATGAAAAAAAATCACCATAAAAGACGGTTATCGGTAAATTAAAGATAGACACGCAGTTCATCGATATTCGATGACATGTTAAAGATACCTGTACTAAATCGCTGAAAAAACAAAAAAAGCAAAACAAAAAAAAACATCATAGTATGAATAAAAAAGACTCTAAACTTAAAAAAATTTTTCCATCAAAATGTTTATGTTATTAAGAAGAAAACATTTTTGAATCCCTTCTAACACGTTTGAAATTTTGGTAAAAATCTTGTTTTGGTTTTAGTTAGCGGGTAATCAAATCGTTAAGAGAATTTACAATGGAAAACGTAATATGACAAACATATTAACTTGGAAATTCTTCCAAAAATCAAATAATTGTCGGATTTTAATGAAAATTTCAGAACTTATTCACAAATATTAAGGACATTACAATCTGATGAAAAAATGTTTTTTCGATCAATAATGAAATTTTAAAAGAATTGTTTTCATTTTTTTAAATTATAATAATTTATACAGTTTCAAAAATATATTTTAAATACTTCAGATTTGTTGGGGTTAGTTTATAATCTTATTTAGTGAAGATTATATTTACTAATCGAAAACTGAAAAGTTTAATACAAATCATCGTGCGTTCATAATTTTACAATAATTTCTTTTTTGTGCATTTGAGGTTTTTTTTTTGTATGGCAATTTTATGTGTACATTAGAAGGTCATGTGTTTCAGGGTTTCTTCCCCTTAAAAAAAATTATACATTTATGTCACTTGTGATCGCCATGCACTTATTTTATGTGAACCTGGCAACACATTTGAAATACAGTGAAAAAAGGTTAGAAAGTTCAACTCTGTGTTTAAAAAATAGTTTTATTCTAAATTTCATGCTATTAATAAGTAATATTTGTGTAAATCAGGTTAATTTAACATTAAATTTGCCAATTTTCCAAAAATAATGTGTCACAGATGTATATTTTCTTTTGGCAAGATTTTTAAAAACGAGAATTAACTTTTGTTTACAAATGTGTCGATCGTTCAAAAATGGCCGAAAAATTGAAAGATTAAAAAAATTTGAAAAATTTTATATTTCAATCAATATAATTTTTGTTTGAACTACACCAGAGTATTTTGCTAACTGAAAATAGTAAATTTAATCATTAATCCTTCAATTAAAACTAAAATAAAAGCTTCAAAAAAGCTTTTTTATTTTTTTAAAAGATAGTTCTCGAAAATGAGTGGTGGTACCTATTTATTTATAGACAGAAATCAGTCGGTTAAGTGCTATACGTGATACACACTTGAGCGACCGTGTCTCTTTTGAGACAAGACTGAATAGGCAGAATATTTTTCCGCAGTAGGTTGCCATTTCTTTCTGTAGTCGTCTGGTTGCCAATCAAGGCTATAAAATCCAACCTGTCCTGCTATTTAAGCCATAGCTAGAGGGAGAAGAGATGGATTAATACCTCTCCAAGAGCATTTGAGTGTAAGTGAATGCAAATCAACTGGAATTTTAACTCGACTCTACAAATTTTCCATTCCGAGCCGATATCCATTAGTGAAGAGATTATTTAGAATTATTAGAAAGAAGTAATCTATTATTATTATTTAATTTCTTTCTAATGTTCAGCTAATACAAAGCTCAAGGACGCTCAATGTAGAGGGTCTGGAAAATAAGGAACAGTATGAACTGACAGACAGTGATCCAATTTTAATAATAATCGATCGTACTGATTGTTTTATTTTGATAATGTATATGATAAAGAAAAAAGGAAAAGTTTACCAATCACAGTTTTATTAAAGTTTGATCAATGGAGAAAAAGAAAAAATAAATTTTGATATTTTTACTTTGTGTTGTTTCAGTTTCATTAGTTTCACATTCATTCTATTCTTTAAATCAACGTTAGTGGCGTTCCGAATTCAAGGAGAGACAACGCGCGCATCCGAAGTTCAAGAAATTAACTGATTTTAAGCCTATCTGAAAAACCGCTGGGTACCTCGACGTGGTGTAATGGTTAGCAATCTTGTCTCGCTAGAACTTATTACAACTGATTAGTGAGTTCGATCCTCACTGGGTACCCCATACTTTCTGCGTTGTGCCACATCCAAGCGGCCCTTAGAAAATCGACTATCTGAAAAACCGTAAATATTACTATATGTTTGTAAGTGTACAACATTTGTCTATGTAGGAATCAGATGATAGTGTGTGTGTCTAGAAGACATTTTGTTTGTTGGCTTTTCGCATGTTGAGTTGGGAAAGTTTTTACGTACGTACCATATGTTTTAGATTCCGATCTCTCGGATTCCAGTCTATATTTGATTTCAACTCATTTGATAATTTATCAAGGACTGATAACATTAAAAAGTTGTGATCTAAAGAAAATTTGGTAAAATGTCATCTGTCAAGTTTAAAGGACATAAGTCTATAACTATGGTGCAAAAAAATTCTTACTAAAATCCAAACGAAGCATTGAGTTAAAAGTGGGTTCTTATGTGAGAAAAATGAAAAATGACTGAAGATTCGAAGGATGTGATATCGAGGGTAGAGATTAGAAAAATGAAAATGACAAAAAACAAAAAACAAAAAAAAAACAGAAAAGAAATTAAATGTTAAATTTAGAATAATTAAATTTCTTTACATTAGTTCAACCAGTTTAATTTTTATCATTGTATGCTCGCCTCCAACAATGACTCCTTAGTTATTAATGTGTTTTAAGACGCTGAGAATTCTATAGATAGAATATGAGTTTACATAGCGGTGATTAAATTTACAAAAAAAAAAAAAAAAAAAAAAAAAAGGAAAAAAGAAAAGTGAGTCAGCACTTTTAAAGGCTTTTTGTTTATTGTCAATTCTTAAAACCGGCATGGGAGGTACTGCTTAACTATTGGCTTGAAAAGCTTCTCTCAGATATTAAAATGCCGCCTTTTGTTGCTGATTATTATGGGGAGATTTCTTGGCCTCTACCTCCGACCTACGTCACGGTCAGTGTGCTGTCAGTTGCTTGCTCCACTTATAGCTAAGATCGAGAGAAATGCATCCGCCATGTTTGCCTTGAAAAGTTTCGCTTAACTGTGAGTCTGATAATCATACCTGTTAATTTTTGTGTTTTCTGTTGTAGCTATCTTTAACTTTGGGAATTCATTTAATTCAAATTTTCTTTTGAAGGTATTTTAATTCAATCTTGGGAATTCACTTCATTGAATTACTGTGTTTTTTTTAGAAAATATTTTAATTTAATTTTGGTAATTCATTGTACAGCACATTTTATATTTTGTCATTTATATAGCGGTGGTTAAATTAAAAATAAAAGTGAGCCAACACTTTCAAAGGCTTCTCGTTTATTGTCAATTCTTTAAACGGGCATGGGAGGTACTGCTTAACTATTTACTTAGACGGCTTCTTCCTACTTATACTAAGTTAAAACTTAGTAATTTGTTTTAAATTGCAGTAGATAGACCCTTCTATCGCCCCGTTCAAACACCTCCCTCCTCTCATCAGATCCTGGAGCTAGAGCTGTCGCTAGCTTTTTGCAGTAATTGTGGATGGTGGTAACGTCTCTTCATTCTGAGGGTACCGAGTTAGCAGTTTCCTGGTTGCTGTTCCTGACTGGTAATTTGGAGCCCGATCTATTGCATAGTCTCGAGAGAGGCTGCTCTGATCAACTGTTGAATAATATCGGGGTCTTATATAGTGCCATGTCGCGCATGGATGGGTGTCCCTGCAGGAACCTCCGGTGGGCAACCCTGAGGCCACATTATGCTGCAGTCAGCGTCAGTTTCCTTCCCACACATGCTGCATACAGCGACCGACTGATTCTACTCTGGGTCTTTCTCCTAATAAAACTCACTAAACATAAATTCACACTATCATAATAGCAAAACTAAACCAGCTAATCAAAAAACACCCAAATTCATCAACATCACCTTCACTAACATACGAGTTGTACGTACCAACTTTTACAGTGTCAATCCTTCCTCCAATTAAACTCACCTGACATCATAGCCCTCTGCGAAAATAACCTTGATCCTTCTATCCTCTCTTCTGAATTCTACGCCCCTAGCTACCTTCCTCGCTTCAGGAAGGACTCCAATGTCCACATGCATGGGCTTGGTGTTTACGTCAGTGAACGCCTCCCTCTAGCTAGGGTGATCTCTCTTGATTCCCTACATCATTCTTATATGTGTTTCTGCCTCTCACTTCTAGGCTCAGTTAACTATCTCTTCTTTCTTTACCGCTCCCCCTTATCTCCCGACTGTTCCGTTCTTGACAGCATCTCCAATAATATCGACAGGGCCATTTCCTCTGATCCGTTTCCCCATATATTTGTGTTTGGCGACTTTAACGCCTACCACGCCACGTGGTTGGAGAACTCCGTCATAGATCTTGTTGGTGTCAACACCGTGAATTTTTCAACCCCTCAGTCTCTTACACAGGTGGTGGAGTTCCCCACTGGTTTCTTTAATAACCCTAATGGACACGACTCACTACTAGATCTCTGCTTTACTTCCATCCCTGACTCTTGCAATGTCAAGCAACTCTGCTCTCTCGGAAACTCTGACCATACGGAAGTTTCCGTTAGCATCTCCTTCCACTCCCACACTACCGAGAACCTCAAACCAGCAGAATATCTTACTGATTGGGACGCATTCCACGATTTCTTGTGTGACGTCCCTTGGAACAAAGTTTTTAGCCTTCCCGTTGAAGGCTGTGCGGCTCAGGTTTCTCTTGGGTTAAGGCTGGTGTCGATGCTTTCATCCCTGCCAGGAAGTTGAGACTTAAATCCCACTCACCCCCACTGATTCTTCCCTGCCTACTCGGCTGCCATCGCCCACCGAAATCACTTCTTCTGGCTTTACCGGTGTCACGTGTCGGATCATAACAGGCACCTTTTTGCCTCTGCCCGCAATGCGTGCAAGAAGATACTTTGTAGCCAGAATGAAGCAACGCATAGCATTCCGTAAGTTTGGTTCCAAAGACTACTGGAGGATCTGTAAAAATGTTCTATACAACTGCAAACCCTCAACCCCCCTCTAATCAATGTATCTGAGGTCCTCACCCCCTCAACAGACAAGGCTGAGTGCTTCGCTCGCAGATTCTCCATTAACTCGACACTGGACTAGTCTAGAGGCTCAACTGGTTGACATACATATTACCCCATCGGTGGTCTCTCACATAATTTCAAAGCTTGAATCCCATAAAGCGAGCGGTGGTGACGGAATACCAATCATTGTCCTAAAGAAATGCGCCCCTGAACTCTCCTCTGTTCTCTCTAAACTCTATAACTACTGCCTCTCTGCTTCTTGGTTTCCTGCCTGCTAGAAGTCCTCCTCCGTGGTTCCCATATATAAAAATACTGGAGAACCCCCTGACTCCGCTAATTATCGCCCTATCAGCCTCCTTCCGATTGTTGGCAAAGTCTTCGAAGCCATCATCAACGCCGAGGTGGTTCGACATCTCACAGCCCACAGTCTCTTTTCTGACAAACAGTATGGTTTCCGCTTCACCAGGTCTACTGCTGATATGCTCACGACCATCACTGAGTATATACACCAGGCTCTCGACAAGAACGGCGAAGCTCGAACTGTTTTCCTTGACATCTCCAAAGCTTTTGAAAGAGTCTGGCACGATGGCCTTCTACGCAAGACGCGAGACTGTGGTATAACTGGACAGTTGTTTGACCTAATCCAGTCATTCCTTTCAAATCGCGCAATGAAGGTAGTATTGAACAGACATATCTCCCAATGCTATCATACGAACGCGGGTGTCCCTCAAGACTATTCTAGGTTCTACGACGTTTTTTATCTTTATTAAAGATCTCCCCGATGTAATAAAAAACCCAAGTAAGCATATACGCTGATGATACTACGGTTTATTTTCATCTCGATTAAAAATCTGCCAAGGCTGACAAAGCAAATCTCGCTGCCGAGCTTGAAAAGAACCTCCGATCCGTGGTGGACTGGGGTAAGAAATGGCTTGTGAATTTTAATGCCTCCAAAACGAAGCTGCTATCTATTAACCATTACAGGCAATCGCTCCTACTCCTCATTAGCATGAATCAGGCCAGTCTCCTTGAAAGGAAAACACTGCACCTCCTCGGGTTAACTCTCAAAATAGACTTCGCGGAACGACTATAGCGAATTCATAGCTAAATCCGCTGTTAAGAAGGTCGGTTCTCTGTGTAGGGCCAGGAAGTTTTTCCCGTTTGAAACCATCCTGCGCATATATAAATCTACCATCCGCCCTTGCATTGAATACTGCTGCCATATCTGGTCGGGTGCACCTGCTATCCACCTAGGGGCCTTGACAAATCCAACGGAGAATCTGTAATGTGATCGACCCGACTTGTTAGCTCAGATACAGTCACTTTCTCAGCGTCGCAATGTGGCTTCGCTGTGTCTCTTCTACAAATACTTTCACGGCTTCTGCTACGATGAAATTAGCTCTCTGGTTCCACCTATGCATGAATTTGCTCAAGCCACAAGATTAGCAACTAGGTCCTACCCTTTTACTGTGAAACCAATAATATATAAACACAATTTATACTCCCTCAGCTTCTTTTCTCGCACTTCCCGCCTGAAAAATTCCCTTCCGTTTACTTGTTTCCTCGACAGCTACAATCTCCAGGAGTTGAAGTGTAAAGTTAATAGTAATCTCCTATCTTGCTAACTTGCATTCTCTCTCCCATGCTCCTTTTTCCGTCCACTCCACTCTCAGTATTTTAACCCTTCTCTTACCCACTTCCTGACACGCCCTGTAACCTGTCACTCTTTCTCATAACTTTCCTCCTATGTAACACCCTGCGCACCAGTGGCAGTAAACTGTCTTGCTTGGGGAGATATGATTATAAAAAAAGAAGTAACGAGGAAATTTTAAAGAAAATAGGAACAAAAAAGGACACTTGTGCTTAAGATCAGAAAAAGACAACTTAAATTTCTATGACGCTTAGTAAGGAAAGAAGGCTTGGGAAATTTGACACTCACAGGACATGATGAATCGCTAACTGATCAAAACATTGAAATACCAAAATATCCCAGTCTTAAGCAACAGGCAAACTTGGCGATGTGTCATACAAGTACCGTGGTTATTAAATTATTTATTTTTTGTTGTATTTTTTCAATCTCTGAATAAGATGTATATCTGAATCGAAATTTTGCCTAAACTCCCCGAACTTCATGATTTTACGAGTATTTTCGATAATCTGACATTATTATCAAGAACCATGTGTTGTCACTGATTCCGTCGACTACATCCTGGTAGAGAGCTGAAAATTTGAAATATACATATGAATATGATGAAAATATAGTTTTACAGTAAACTCGGAGAGCCGAGATCGAATTCCAGTAGAATTCGTTCTGTATTATGAGCAAATACCCTTGGGAAAGGTATTAATCCATCTCTTTTCCCTCCAGTTATGTTTTGAATAGCAGGAGAGATTGGGCTATATAATCTTGATTGGCAACCAGTCTACCAATGGTAATCTACTGTGGGAAAATCTGCCTAGCCAGTTATGGATCAAAAGAGTAACTGACTGACTGATACTTATGGGTAAAAGTGCACGTTATCTGAGAGAGAGCGTATGTAAAAACAAAAAGTGACTTGAAGATTGCGTTCAAGAATGAAAGACTGACGCCAGTTGGTGCTGACAGTGTTCATTTATATATGTGTTCATTAAATACGACAGATAAGGAAGATTTAATTAACTTTTTATTTAGTTTTTCCAGCATTGTTACACTTTTTCCGTTTTGTAGGAAAGAGAGTTCAAACATTTTAGATAATTTTCATTGTCCAAAGCACTTTTGGCCATTTTTATAGCTATTTTCTGTGTTTTTGTTTGTTTCTGGTGTTGTTATTTTTTCCTCATGTTGCAACTATTACGTTGCAATTTATTTTATGTTGTTTTGAATAGGAACGTTCATTTCGAGCCTTCACGTGTTACGCGTGGCTAGAATTCGAGCGCGCACATATTTAAAAAAGATTTTATCACTATTTCCACTGTTAAATAATGTGAGGTTCATAGTAGGAGAGAAATGTTTGATATACAGAGCCCCTTTGATAGCGTGATGTTTCTGATAATGCGATTTATATGGAATTGTAGTTTTTTCGAGTATAATTTTTGCTAAAGGGTTCTTGTAAATTGTGGGTTGATAAATGTTTTTCTTTTATAGCGCTTTGGTGTGATAAGTAACACATGAGGCGTCTATTCAAGGAGGTGGTAGTATGTCATATAGGTAATTAATTTGTGACAAGAAAAACAGTCTCTTATACAGGGTAGTGAAATAAAAAAATACAACAGTCACAAAACGAGGCAAAAATAACACCACTAGAAACAAATCACCCTTGAAAATGGCTATAGAAGTGCCTGAAAGTGGTTGGGGCAATGAAAATTACGGAAACTTTGTATTTCCTTACTCCTACAAAACGAAAAAAAAAAAACAAAAAACGTAAGGATGCTGGAAAGACTTTTAAAAAATTAATTAAATCTTCCTTGTCTGCTGTATTTAATGAAATATGTTTGAAAGAAAGGTTTCTCTCTAAATATTCATTAATGTGTGTGTGTGTGTGTGTGTGTGTGTGTGTGTGTTCATGCCTTTAAAAACTATAAACAAGTAATCGTATTTTTTACTAGTCTCCTTGCAAGAAGAACTGTCCAGAATGTTTGTACACTCAAAATAGAAAGATTGACAGATTCCTAAGAGTAATGATACTTTGACCTAATACAAAATATGAGTGTTTTGACTTAGTTAAAATATTGTAATATATGGCACCGACCCAGTATCGCAGCTAGAACCTAAGAGCATCCTGCATGCAACTCTATGCTCTTCCTGCTGAGCTAGACTCATTCACACAGCAGCTGTTATTAACACATCCATACCAAGCCACCCACCACAATGACTGGTGTCCACATCATGTAACCCAATATGACATATTCCTGTCAGATGTCTACACAAGAATAATGAAGAATTTGCGTCTGTTTCTTCTTATTTTTATTTTCGTACGGGTAAAAGGCTGGAAGACTGTGCGGGGCGGGTCGATAGATTTAGTACATAATAAACCGAGGCTTGGGTTTGGTTCGCCTTTTTTTCTGGTTCATTATTGTTTATTTTTTCCCTCTTTTTTTCCACCCGTCAATTTGTAAAAGGCTGTCCCGTCATTTGGATTTTGTTTACTCTTAACGTCAGGTGACTGCGTGTCTGGCGAAATTCTTCACACGCATAGCCCTCCGTCAATCGTGTTTTGTCCTCATTCTCACCCTCCTTTCTCTTCAGGTTTGTATTCGTTCTTCCGATTTTCTATAAGAACGGTCTCTGAAATTCATTCTGCAATGGGTCAGTACATAAATGAACGAAGAATATGGAGGGAAAATGACAAATGGGAACAAGTTCGAGATAATGTCGTTGTCTTTTTTTTTTCATCTTTTTCAGTCTTTCTCGCTCTCTATCTCTGCCTCATGTTTACTTTTTTTTTTTATCTCCCTTCAATATTTTTCTACCTGTTTTCTTCTTGGTTTACACTTCTATGTACATCTTTGTGTAAATTAATTGAAACAAAACGAATAATATCTTTCTAGGATCTTTCACACTTTCCCTGATCACGTATACACCGTCTCTTTGTGTTGTTTTTCTCTTCCGACCGCATTTTTCTTTACGCTTTAGACTGATGAATCCAGTTTCTTACTTCGCTTTAATGACAGGACTGACAGTTGAAAGGCTGATGCCAACAATATCTGTCATCGCTCTGTAAGGCTTGCCTGTGTGTTTGTGCAGCGTTACAATTTTTCTACGCTTCTTTGGAGTAATGTTCATTGCAGACAATGGCCATAAGACAACTTATCGACAGTCGAGACAATATTCTCTGGGCGTGATAAAAATCTGATGCAATCACGGATGACACTATATTTTTTAAAGCCCAAACAAATTTCATCATACACCGCGAAAATAGATTCATATTACTGCACACCACTGCAAATGACCTAATATGAGGAAAAAATAGAAACCAATTACACCCTGTAACTCCAGTGGTCGTATTATTTTTTTAATCATATCACCTCAAGCAAGGCGGTAACGCCACTGATGCGCAGGGGGCTACGTAAGAGTGAAAAGATTGGAAAAGAGAAAGCCGGAAACCACATCCTAAACAGGGAACAAGGGATGAGCTTCTTCACCTGTTCAATAGACGTGGGAGGAGTGTGAAGCGGGCGATAGTTTAGTCTATCTACTCCAATTGAGAAAAAAAGAAATGAAAAAAGAAAAGAGTAAAAAGATTGGAAAAGAGAAGGCCGGAAATCACATCCTAAACAGGGAACAAGGGATGTGGCAAAAAAAAAAAAAAAAAAAGAAAAGAAAACTAAAGCACTTGTTTCAATTAATTTGCACAAGAGTGTACTCGTTCATTTTTTCCAACTTTACATGTCTTTTTTTCCCGTTCTCGCTATTTATTACTATTTATTCTATGGTTTTTCTCTCCACTTTCGCTCCTCTTTCAATCCTTTGTTCGACTCACCATTTTTCCTTTTTCTTCCAATTGTCACTTTGCTCCCCTTTCTGTTCACAAAAAATTCAACTTCTCATTATTCAATAAACAACCACCCCTTTTTCTTCCTCTTTTACTGTATGCATCTTTCGCGCCATTCCCAGTCTCCTCCAGTTCATTTTTTATGTCATTGTTTTTTTTCCCAACATATCGTCATCAACACCTCGATTTTCATAATCTTTTTAGTCCTCCTAAAACCAAGTAGTTAAAAAAAAAAGACAAAAAAAAGAACAAAAAAACAAAAAAAAAAACAAAACAAAACAAAACAAAACAAAACTGGGCAAACAATTTGTTCATAGAAAATGGAAGTGTAAATACAATTACTAAAATGCAATAAAACAGAAATAAAACCACACGCATAACAACAGAGAAAAGTTAGCTCTAACGACCTTGTTAGTTCTATAGTAATTTGTAGCGAACGATATGAAAAAAAACTTTTGATAAAAGTGTTTTTAATGAATAAGATGCAAAGTACATCATAAAGTGAGGCTTAAGCCAACTTTATTTAATAATCTTACACGATATTATAATTTCTTTATCTTCTGACACTAAGCCAACAGTCCATATTTTTCCCCTCCAAGCAGTTGTGTGCGTAGTGGTGCAGTGGATATCGGCTCAGAACAAAAAATCGGAAGACCGAGTTCGAATTCTAGTTGAATTCGTTGTATTTATTTACACACAAATACCTCTTCCCTCAAGCTATGGGTTAAATAAGAGGACAGATTGGGTTCGATAGCATTGGTTGGCAACCAGTCTACTGCAGAAAGTAATGGCAATTTACTGCGGGAAAATCGTCTGCCCAGTCAGTCACCTCCCTTTCGAGATATGATCACCCAAGCGTGTATGACGTATGGCACTTAACTGACTGCGCTGTCGACTTTATGAGCGTTATAAAAGTAAAAGCGACCCATGAATCCAATATCTCAGAAAAACAACGGTTGACACGAAAATGAAATTATATATAAATATACTGCTGATTATCCCCTCATTTTTAATGTATAACGGTCAAGCAACTTAAGTTCTTCAATAGCCAGACTACCAGCACATATCATTTGGTTATAGTTGAGAAGACCACACTTATTGAAAGGGCCGAATACAGAAAACTGGCAGCAAGGTCTCTGAACGGGAAATTGTAGGTTTTGAGAAGCGTGGCACCACCTCTTAATTGCTGTTGTTCCCAAATCCACCCTGACTCGATGGTCGCATCTATTTAGGGTCCCAGCTATGGGTAAATAGCGAACCTCTAAACAACAACAAAACACTATGAAAATATAAAAATACATATTTATTGTAAAATGACGAATAATACCTATTTATAGCAAAATGACCAACACAAATTTAAAGTAAAATGACTAGAAATACATTTTAAAGTAGAATTACCAACAATACCTTTTATAGCAAAATGACTAACAATACATTTTAAATGTAGTTAAATTAATACAATTACTTTAAGGTAATTGTATTAATTCAACTACATTTAAAATGTATTGTTAGTAATATAAATATATTTAGTTGAAGCTCTAAAATTGTATTAAAAGTATTTAGATTTAGGAAGTAAATAACCCATAATTGTTGTATGCTTTCTAAACAAATTCAACTAACCAAACAACATGAAAGTACTTTCACGACATGAATCTATGTAATATTTTACAATTTCTTAAATCAAACCGTATTCCAAAATATAAACTTCCACATAAAACACATATAAAACCGCCCCACGTAATCATGTCCACAGAAACATGTATATGCATAACAGCTGAGTTACATCTACCATGTATTCAACTTAGAAAACAGAATAACATATTTTTATTACTTCAACGCTCCCAATAAGATTCAATTTCGACATAAAATGACCCATAAAGAGTTGATATGCCATTAAACTAACAATGTGTTAGGTATTCTTAACGACCATGTATAATTCAGAGTTAAAATGAAACATTTGTCATTAAAATTGATTTCCAAAAACGGAATTACTTACGACAACCTTATATATATATATATATATATATATATATATATATATATGTGTGTGTGTGTGTGTGTGTGTGTGTGTGTGTGCAGATAGAGACTTTACTTCCTCATTATTCAGTTGTGCCATCCGTGATGCTCTCTTGGACGATCATGCCTCTTTCGATCCATGACTGACTAGACAGAAGATTTTCCCTCAATAGGTTGCTATTTCTTTCTGTGCTAGACTGGTTGTTAACCAAGGCTATAGAACCCGATCTGTCCTGCTATTCAATCCATAGCCGGAGGAAGAAGAGATGGATTACTACTTTTCCCAATGGTATTTGCCCGTAAGTGAATGCAAGGGACTCAACTGGAATTAGAACTCGGCTCTTATCCACTGCACTACAACGCACACCCACATACCTGACCCAAAATCAAAACCTTTTTAGATATTTTTCTTGGGCCTGCTGAAACATTTAACCTCGTAATTTGTATATATTAACTTATGACCATTCAACATAAGCATTTCTCTTTTACAATAATAAGGCCCAAAGCCCACTAGAGGTAGAGAGTTACAGGTAAAGCTTATGGGGATATGTTGAAATGATAGCGGTTACAGTTTAAGATTGTAGTGATCGGAAAACATCCACTTAGGAGTCAGTTCCCCAAAGAAGCGTCTGTTGGGAAGCTGCTGCTTCAGTGGAATTTACACCTCACCAATAAAATACGAAGGGAATGACGGTAGTCCGCTACAATGGATGTACGGGTAATACCTGATTCATTATAACAATTTTTTCAGTACATAGAAATCTGCATTGCACTTAACAGACAATCAAGGAAGCCAGATGCACCTAGGGGTTGACCAGGAATACTCCAGGCCACCAAATGCAGAAGTACATGACCTCACACCTGAAAGCGGGGGAAAGAATGAATGTTGAACAGGTTAGTATATAAACAACTGACCGAAGAAGGAGCTGAGCAGTCACCTTTAAACATCATAAGAGAATGTACAATTTCCGTGTCAGACAAAAACGCGCGGTCCTCGTACCACAGACGGACGAAGAGTTAATTGCGAAACATTGGAGTTAATAAAATGTTAATAAAGATTCACGTTTTATGTTATTTAATCAACATCCCACTTAATTACAAGTAACCCTCTATATGGAGCGGCTACCGAGCCTTGTATTAAGTGAACATTATTATAAGTCGCAACACCAGTAAGATTTATGATTATGATTTAAGAGTAATTCTTACTAGACAATAACTAAGTATCAATTCAGGGCCATGATCCGAAGAAGGTGTATGGAGCTTGGAAATTCTTAATATACTCAAAGACCTTTTTTCTCTTGTGACCGTCAACCCAAACTGATAATGAAATACATTTTTTTTTATCATTCTAAGCAAGGCGATAATGCCATTAAGACGAAAGGGGTTACTGAGAGCGAAAAAGAATAAGTGAAATGGAAAAGAAGCGGATTCGTGAAGACAGATGACAATTCGCGTTGCATTTAAATTTTTGAAGATTGTAGGTGGCAGGGAAGCAAGATAACGGAAAAGAGTTCCACAAGCGAGAAGTGTAAGAAGAGAAACTAAGAATAAAATTTACGGCTACATCTAGATAGTTAAACTGTAAAACGGTGAGACCTAGTTGCCAATCTAGGAGCTTACATTCATGCAGTCGAAGTAACAAGGTGGAGCGCTGATCGTAACAGATGCCATGAATATATTTCTCTATATTTCTGAGATGAGGTATTTACATTATTGTTGTCCTCATCTTTATTGTCATAACTAGCCTTTTTCAGGTGATTGGAATTTTGAGCCGAACTCTTTATTTCGATCGCTAGAGTAAATTGTTCTCGTTCCATGAGTCATACTGCTTCCAAATGTTTTAGCTACCTCAATTTAACTCCCTAAGCCAGGTATTGAACTCACAACTCTTTGGAACAAGTCACTGGATTTAACCAACGCTTTTATCCATTGGGCCATGTGTCATTGAAGACCTCACTGTATGAATTTTTGGGACTTATAAACCTAATGTCATGAATATATTTATAGAAAAGACAGTGTAGCCACGTTATGGCGGTGGAAAAGTGACTGAAGTCGAGATGTCAGGTCAGAGCTGATTACATTACAGACTCTTCTCCTGATTTTGTCAAGAATCTCGAGATAGAAGAATAAAGTTTGCGCTTTTTGCCTTGATATAAAGTAAACTCTTGCAAGAAATGAATGACGCATATTTCAAAGGTCATTTGTCCATTAAAATATTAAATGGCACTAGTGTCAAATCAACAGTCACGACCCTTTGGGAAAATACGCACACATTTCCTTAATAGTAAAAACACTATTTTAAGGAGCAGTAAGAATACAGTCCTTCTTTGTTGTTGAAATGGAATATCTAATAGGATTTGAACAGGCGTCGTAGCAGAGGAAGACATTTGTCCTGCGTCTGAAAAAAAAAAAAAATGAACCGAGTGACATGAACAGGGTCATTAGGAGAGTCAGTTGTAAGCATAATGGCCTCTGCCTTCAAGGTCAGTGTTTACGTAAAGCTGCAACCGTCCTTAGGGCCCTCTAAGAATGCTGGCATATGGTTTTATATCTATAAACCCGGATAAATATATACATTTTTAAGGTGCGCATGCGCATAGCAAAATACACGCGCGTGAAAAAACAAAACAGAAATGAAAGATTTACAGATTGTATTACAAATATAAATATACATTCAAAGCACAGAGATAATTACACGAAAATATAAGATCAGATCCATTTGCATAAGTGTGTTTGTGTGTGTGCAAACTGCTTACTTTACTAGTACATAAAATATATACATATATCTTTTTGCATATCGTCGTCCTTTACGTACCGTGTCCCTTCGGGACATAGGTGATTATGACCCTTCACATCCTCCTATCCCTTGAAGATTTTAACACCCTTTGTCTTGTTATTTCTCCCAAACCTCGCTCTGTCATCCATTTGCTTAAGCCCATTAAGTATGTCACGCGATTTTTCCCTGTCTTTCTCTTTCCCTCTATCCGTCCAGTGAGTATCAGATTCTCTAAGCCCTTCTTTCTCATTACGTGTCCCATAAACTTCAGCTGTCTCGTCCTGATGTTAAGCATAAGTTTAGTTTACGTTTCCATTCTTCCCAAAACCTTGTCGTTGCTCATATGTTCGGTCCATGGTATCCTCAGCATCCTTCTGTAGAACTACATTTCTGCTACTTAGAGTCTCTTCTTCATTCGCTGTCATATAAGAGGAAAAATATCACATAACAGTCTAGTACTAGTTTCTTTGTTTCCAACGAAATCTTTCTGTCTCTCAATACTCTGCTTAGCTTTTGAAATGTGTCCTTGGCCATGCCAATATGCATTCGGATCTCAGTGTTGCACTTTCCGTCCTCTGTTAGAACACTTCCTAGGTATTTACATTTATGTACCTTATTGATTTTAGTATCCCCGACCTGTAATTGGCATTTTGGGCTCCTATTCTTGCATATAAGATTTTAAAATATGTCACGACACGAACTGACGTGCGAAGATGCAGCACATTCAAAGGATAGAAACGACATGTGAAGATACGAAACCAGAAATAAGAAACTGACATGGCATAAATAAACTCGTTAATAAAGGTTTATGAAAAACAACTTGCATCTTGGAGAAATTATTTAAACGTGTAGTTGAAACATAGAAATATAGAAAAATAAAAAAATAAAAAAAACTTTAACAAAGAATTTTCGTGGGTCTGTATCTAAACTTGTACAAATGTTGTCCAAATAGACACAAATTGTATGATGTGTGGGTGATGCAACGGTTAGCTATGTGGAATACGGCATAGGTAGACAAACTTCACATCTCAACTGAGGCAATGATTTTGGAGAAAGGAATGAATGAATCTTTCTTTTTTTCTACACCTATCTCCGGCTGAAATAATAGTGTAGACTCGGCTCTTTAGCCGCCTTGGTAGGACAAACAGTCTAAAGAAAGAACAACATTAAAGTTAAGTATTTTGCCAACATATTATGTCAGCGTAGCAGTTACTCATATCTAATAGCCCTGGTGAAGGCCCAAATCCTGTAGAAGATTAAGAAAGTGGCGCGCGCACGCGCACACACACACACACACACACACACGAGACGCTGTCGTGCCTCCTATTTATTTCCATGGAAATTACAACTGTTAAATGAAGAATAATATCACCGTTGGATATAGCCATTTTCCAGCTAGAATATACTTTTTTAAACCACATAAATCAGTAAATATTATCCACCTTATATCTGTACTTATATCCACTGTGTGATCATTGTAAACAAGCTTCGTTTTTTTTACAAAAACACGGAATTTCACAGAAGTCAATGATACATCTTTGCTTTGTACGGATTTTCCCGTCTGATGGCGCTTTGCCAGATGGATATCTGAAACAATCAAGCCCTCCGCTCCAAAAAAGTGTGGTTATTAGTAGGACAACATAATAAAATAAGAGGCGTTACTTTTGGATCTATCCTTCTCGTGTACGCACGCATGCATACACACAATATATATATATATATATATATATATATATATCAGAGAGAGAGAGAGAGTAAGAAAAAGAGACTACTCCAAACGTCCAGTTTCCCGAAGATTACCAGGATGCAGACAAATGCATTCTAACTACAGCACAGACACTACATTGGTTCGTGATACTGACTGCGAAAGTAGAAAATAATTTAACTAAAATAATAAAATATAAACCTCGGACAGTTTATCCACACATTCGAGTACAATACTGAAGACCTTCTCCGAAAATTGTAAAAAATAAAAAAAAAATTAGACTAACTTCCAAACTTATTTGGATGTATACTTGCCGCCCATAAATACCTTCCCTCCCTCTCTCTCTCACATATATATATATATATATATATATATATATAAAACAACACCAGAACAATCGCTACACCAAAATGATCGAGTTTCGATCCTGAGCAGAAGCAAGCGGACGTGTCTAGTCAGACTGATGAGCTGTGATACAGCAAAACAGGCTTGTATGTGGATGAATAATATATATATATATATATATATATATATATATTCTTGCGCTAATTAATTGAAACAATTACTTTAGTTCTCTTTCTTTCATCATACGGTCAGTTTTAGATCTACTGAAGTGACAGGATATAATTGATTTCTATTTTTTCCTCAGATTAGGTCATTTGCAGTGGTTTGCAATAATATGAATCTATTTTCGCGGTGTATGATGAAATTTGTTCAGACTTGAAAAATATAGCGTCGTCTGTGATTGCATTAGATTTTCATTATGCCTAGACACTATTGTCACGACTGTCGATTAGTTCTCCTATGGCCATGGTCTGCAATAGACATTACTCCAAAGAATTGTAGAAAAATTGTAACGCTGCACAAACACACTGGCAAGCCTTACAGAGAGATCACAGATTTTTTTTCAACTGTCAATCGTAAGGCGAAGTAAGAAACTGGATTCATCAGTCTAAAGCGTAAAGAAAATTGCGGTCGGAAAAGAAAAAAAAAAGCAACGGCAAGAGACTACGTATACGTGATCAAGGAAAGTGGGAAAAATCATGGTAAGACATTATTCGTTTTGGTTCAGTTAATTTGCACAAGGGTATATATATATATGCATGCACATATGAGGTAGGGGGTTGAAGACTATTCGTATTGACCATTCCCTAAACCTGACGAAATGATCATCACATTTTTTTAAAAAAATCTTTTTTTTTTTTTTTTTTAATCATTTCACCCCGAGCAAGGCAGAAACGCCACTGATGTGCAGGGGGTTACATAAATGTAGAAAGATTAATTAGAAAAGAGTGAGGAGTACAAACTAGTTAGAAAGGAACAATAGAAAGCTGAGAAAGCAGGTGCAATGACAGGTACATGGGCGGAGAGAAAGGGAAGGTTATACAGGGGAGGGGAGAGAGCTAGAGGCCAGTGGTTAGTAGGTGAGTATTAACTTTGCTTTTAAATTTCTGGAGGTCGTAGCCGTCAGGAAAGCAAGAATACGGGAGTGAGTTCCACAGGCGGGAAGTGCGAGAGAGGAAGCTGCAGGAGTAGCTGCGAAGAGATATTCTGACACAGGATTTCGTCAATAGTAAACAGAAAACGACTTCATTTGCGATTTTTCTGCACTAAGAACTTCTTCAATCAATTAAGAGCCATACATGATTACACGGTTGGGCGATCATGTCTATTTCGAGATTGACTGTGCAGAAATTTTTCTTCGGTAGACCGGTTGCCAACAAAGGCTATAGAACCCGATTTGTCCTGCTATTTAACCTATAGCTGAAGGTAGAAGAGATTGATTAATACCTTTCCCAAGGCTATTTGCGCATAAATGAATACAACAAATCCTTACCGAAGTAATAACATTAATATGGCAACCAACACACACAAACATTATATATATATATATATATATAAGTAGGTAGATATATCAATAGATAAGTAGGGCCATCATCGGATGAATATTAAAATTTGGAAATATATTTGCACGGACGCAAGGATATCTTTAAACATTATGGCTGTTTGTGTTTCGTAACATGTATAAATAAATGCAATATTAATGATATAAAGATATCGTTTAATGACGAGCCAAAGTAAAAAAAAGAATAAGGCTCTTCAAAGGTCTGTTTAGAATACAAGAACTTAAGAATTAAAAGAAAGAATTAAATCCCGAAAATATTAAAGTTCTTGTATTTTAAACAGATCTCTAAAGAAGCATAATAAAGAGAAACATGTTAGTTTTAAAACACTTTTCCTACTTAGTTCTTTATTTATTTTATCACCTGAGTGATAAAATAAATAAAGACAACCTGAGTAGCATATATGCTACTCAGTTTGTCGAAACTATATATATATATATATATATATATATATATATATATAGAGAGAGAGAGAGAGAGAGAGAGAGATCTCGGGTACGAAGTGGGTCGATGGCCAAGTTGTATAGTGCCTTTAAACGCAAATCTTTCCCTGACTCTCAAAATGTAGATCACTGCTCATTTTCACATCCTAACGGAAACAAAGCAATTTTTAAAGAACTGATAAATTTTTTATTTATTAATCCGATAAATTTTTTTGTCTGTTATACCGTTGACATGGTCTACAAATTAATAATGTCTGATGTACAGCTGATCAGTGCCATACGTGATACACGCTTAGGTGATAATGTCTCCTTCGATACATGACTGACTAGATTTTCCCGCAGCAGGTTGCCATTTCTTTCTCCGACAAGACTGGTTGCCAACTAAGGCTTTAGAACCCAATCTATCCTGCTATTTAACCCATAACTGGAGGGAAAGTGATTGATTAATACCTTTCCCAAGTGTATTTGCAACGAATTCAAGTAGAATTCGAACCAGGCTCTCAGATTTCTCGCCCCGAGCCGATATCCACTGCACTACAACGCGCATCCAATATAGCAGACATCAATCGTAAAACATTAGCCGCATGAAAGTTCGCTCTCGAGTCATTTGGTGTTAATTCTTTGACGTCTAAATATTTATCATGAGAGTTAATGGTCCCTGGATTCATTAACGCCCTGTAAGTAGATTAATTAAAGCACATATGTGGGTCCCAACGAGGTTATTTTTGAATACCGTATGTCTAGCCTTCATTATTCGGATTGGATCTTATGGAATATTTCAACAAATTCATCAAAATCTGTCCCAGCCTTTTGATAAATCACTTCATCTACTCTTAGACTATTTTTTTTCGGAACAACAGTGTCTATACGATAGCTCTAATACGTTATTCATATTATTCTATATTAGGGTGGTGTCTTGGACGTTAACTTTTCGACCATGGAATCCAGGCTCGAATCTTAATTTTTCATGAGGAGACGATCATAGCGTAAAACAGCGTTAGAAAGAGGCTTAAAATATACTGCGATTTGATGCAAACCTTGTGAGATAGATGAAACTGACTGTGTCAGTACGAAGTGACAAGTCCTCGTGACTGAGGGTTTGAGCGTATTTCCATTGTTCAATCATTGATTATAAACTATCTTCCAGAAACTAATGTCATCCCAAGATAGACTGTTTCTGTGGGTGCTGAACAACAGGGATTAGCTAGTACAGATGCTGACTCTGTTAGAGAACATGAAGATAACTAGAAAGAGATCGCACCTAGTAAAATTGCCCAGGAGAGGAGTTTGATTGTTTTTGAGGTCCGAAACCCCCAATGACATTAGGAATAAACACCACTGATGAAGCTTTCTGGCGAACTGAAATATTCAAGAGTGCATCAACATGACAGAATTTTACTATTTAGGCATAATATTCTACTAAGACAAAGTGGAGAGTGTGGTACAGAAATTCGAATGTGCACCTGAGTAATGAAAGAGACCTTTCAGAAACTAAGCACAATATTAAGACATAGAAAAATATCCCGAGAAACAAACAAAAAAAAGAAAAAGAAAAAAAAGAGTGATGAATTATTATGTAATATCTAATCTCTTATATGGCTGGGAATACTGGACAATCTCCTCACAGATGAAGATGAAATCTGAAAGGGCAGAGGTGATGTTCTACGAACAAATGCTAAGGCAACCGTGTGCATATTTGACTAAGGAGAAAGCTTTGACGAGAATAGAATCTGCAAGGAAGCTGCTGTTAACAATCAGAAAGAGAGAGGTGGCATTTCGTCTGGTTTATTCAAGATTCACAGGGATACACTGGAGACAAGAAAAGCAAAGAGTAAAACATTTGATTGAAACAGGCTAGTGCGGAACTTGAACTCAGATCAAACATTTCTTTTTCGGCCCAAATAGCCATCAAGCTACCTGTCCGCCCTTATGCTTATATGAATTTATATTTATTTGTTTGTGTGTGTATTTGGGGGGAGTGTTTAAGCTTAACTTTTAATGCCTAATTCAAACCATATGCATGTGTGCAATTTAATTAATTAGCCATTAAGCATTTACGCGATTTCCAGGCTTTCTTGATTGATCTTTGTTAAACAAAAACAATTTCTGTTAAGCCCAAAACGACATTCATGTTGCACAACGCGAAAGCAAATCACTAATTTATAAAATTAATTATTTTCGACAGTTATTTCCACGTTTTTAATAAGTTTAACTGCGGGTGTAAAATCTTAAATACCTTTTTCATACATATAAGGGTGAGTTATAAGTAATTTCCATTTACGAGGAATCAATTATATATCTTTTTTTCTTTTTAATCATTTCACCCTATGCAAGATGATAAAGCCACTAAAACGCAAGAGGCGAGTACCGAGAGTAAAAGAAACTAAGAAACCTTTATTGCGGCGACAGGAAATAAAAGAACAGATTTCAAGAAATATTAAAGTTGCACTTAAATTTTTGAAGATCGTAGCTGACAGGAAAGAAATAGCCGGAAGAAAATTCAACAGGCAAATCTAACAATTTCAACAATAAAATGAGACCAAGCTACCAATCTAGTGCTACATTTAAATTCAAGTCGAGGTACTAAGGAGGAAATCTGACCAGAAAAATTAGCATGAAAATATTTATAGAAAAGCCACATGGATCGTGCGTTACGGTGGTAGGAAAGTCATTAAATCTAAGATGCCAGAACCAAACCGATAACATTGCAGATTCTTTAGGTTTCGTCAAAAATTTCTAGATGCATAGCAGAAGCATCAGACCAGATGTGGCTGCAATATTCAATACACAGACCAATACTAGACTTGTAAAGGTATAAGATAGATTTCGGTGAGAAAAATTGTTTAACATGACTTTCTTAGGAGCAGACTTAGCAATAAATTCGTTGTGATTTTTCCAATTCGTGTCAGTTACACCAAGAAAACGCAAAATAACCGCCAGTTAAATATATCATACCAAGTGATAAAAATGAGTTATATACGACAACTTTCAACACAAAAGACAGTGGCTTGACAAGGAGGAAAGCCGATCTTGAAAGTTAAGGTCCATAGAAGAAAGTTAATTTTATGCGTCTGGTGAGATCGTCATTTACAATTCTTAAAAGGCAATGAAACACTAAATGCGTATTTATACGTCAAGCAGCTGCAACGTGTCCATAGAAGTTTGGTTGAGAAGCCCCCTGTACTCATCAATACGATATCCTCCATATCAGCGTATTATTCATTTCAGTCAGTCAGTTAAGTGCAATGCGTAATACCCGCTTAGGCAATCATGTCTCGAAAGAGACATGATTGACTGGGTAGAAGATTATCCCACAGTAGGTTGCCATTGCTTTCTGCGATAGACTGGTTGTCAGCCAGGGCTATAGAACCCAATCTGTCGTGTTATTTAACCCATAACTGGAAGGAAGAGACGGATTAATACCTTTTCCAACGGTATTTGCGCTTAAGTAAATGCAAGGAATTCAACTGGAATTCAACTCGGCTCCCAGATTTCTCGTTTCAATCCGCGATCCACTGCATCACAACGCACATTACAATTCTTAAAAAGCAACGAAACACTAAATGCATATTTATACGTCCAGCAGCTGCAACGTGGCCATAGAAGTTTGATGGAGAAGCACCCTGTACTCATCACTATGATATCCTTCATATTAGCGTATTATTCATTTACAATTCTTAAAAGGCAATGAAATATTAAATGCATATTTATACGTTCAGCAGCTGCAACATGGCCATAGAAGTTTTGTAGAAAAGCACCCTGCACTCATCAACATATTATCCATGTCTATGTATTATTCATTTAGAGTTCTTAAAAGGTAATTAAACACTAAATGCACATTTATTCGTCCAGCAGCTGCTACGTGTCCATAATGTTAGGTTGGCAAGTGCATCTGTGTTTATAAGTAGAAAAAACTTAAGACTGCATACAGCAAAACTAACACAACTTTGATACTCGGTTAGTCGGTTCTACCCCAATCATCTTATCCACATGCCTTTGCACCAACCGATTACTGAAACATTGAGCCTGGTCAGCACCTAGATGGGTGACCGCTTGGGAATACCAAGTGCGGTAAAATTGAATGTTAACCAGGGAGACGAGTTCCAATTCTCTTTTGGTTTATTTTATTCACTCACGCATAAACACCTTTGGGAAAAGTATGAATCCACCATTTCCCCCAGCTATGGGTTAATTAGTAAAACTTGTATCACTAAACCATTATTATTACACACAGAAACAAAAATATACAATCTTATAATCTAAAATATTTTCTGGCTTTAAATAAGTTGGAAAGGGTTGATAAATCGTAAAAGACAAATTAATCAATGATCTAATCGATTATTAGCTTCGATCACTGTGAAACACTTTGTTGAGGAAACTTTCTCTAATAAAAACAAGCGTCAACATTTTGTTGAAAACTTCGTTAGAAACAGCAGAATATTTTACTCAAAAATATTGAAGAGCTGGTTGGTAAGCAGGACAGGATTTAGATGCAGGGCAAGATTTAGATGAAGAGAGGCCCAAGGCTATTCCACTTGTGAGGCACTCTAAATACCCCATTCTCACGGGTAGAGAAAAATGGAAAGGTGTTAAATTAAACAATTTGAGCCGAGGATGACGACGGGTGTTTAAAATTACTTAAGAATTATTTAGAGTCTACAATGCTTTATGACAACATGTGTAAGAAAGGCCTGTGACAATGTCAAAAATATTATGCACTTTTATTGGAAGGTCACAAAGCGGTGTCCGGGACCCCAACCAAGTTTGCCTTCTTTCCCGTCGTGGTGTTCGGGGAGTACTACACGCCTGCCCTGAATGCAGATCTAATGTTAAAAATATTATACGCTTTAGCTGAAGTGCCCCTAGATTTTGAGGCCTTAGACTTTAGCCTGCTAAGCCTATAGGTAAATCCGGCACTGCTGGTAAGTGGCAAGAAGTCATTGAGAATAATGATGAATATATAATTAAATTAAATATGTTCTTTCTATATTTGATGAAGAATAAACGTTATGAAGAAAATGGTAATTGTTTATGACTCACCCAATTTCTTAAACGTAACAGGTTCGCATAACATACTTTCATGTGAATATAAAATTAACAAAAAAGAAAAACAAAAAGAAAAAAAAGACGCGACAGGTCGTTAACTTCTCATAGTTAAAAAATATCCGTTTTCATTTCGAGTTTAGAAATTCCGTTTGACTCATCCATTACGTTTTGGCGTTTCACTACCCAAAGACGAAAGAGTAACCAAAAGGTTTTGGATATTGTGTGTGCGTGTGTGTGTGTGTGTGTGTGTATGTGTGTGTGTGTGTGTGTGTGTGTGATTTTATTTCCTTACAAGAGTTGTCACTCTAAAAATCACCATCACAGTTTGGGTGACGGGTTCGGGATTGAGAGAATCGGTATCCATGAAAATTGATGTGCGTCGGGGTGCGTACGGGGAGTACAAAACATTTGGGTGGCACAAAACACTTGGCAGAAACATAGAACCCCACCCCTAAAAATAATCACTGAAAGGCTGAGAAGAATATAAAAGCGATCATATAAGTATTTGGGGTCAAGACCTTATTTTATTTTGATTCTTTTGTTTTTCATTTTATTTTATACTGTTATGTGTAAAATCCTTGAGAATAAGAAGAAAAAAATCAAATATAAATTAAGTAAAAAAAAAAAAAGAAAAAGAAAAAGAAATAACATTCCGTCGTCACATGAAAATGCAGAGGTAGACCGTGAGAAAGTCACGAAGTGAAAAAATATCGGGAGTAATCTTAAAACGATATTTTTAAAGAATCCGCCAATTTCAAATTTCAAAATTTTGAATCCTATTGGTTGTTATTGTTTGCTAATTCTTCTGATGCATTGCTTATTGCAACGCGTGTACACACGTACGCGTACATACACAAAAATAACAATTTTCATACACATACACAAATAACAGGTTTTACATACGCAAACACAAGTTTCACACACACACACACACACACACACACACAAATAATAGGAGGTGTACACACGCGTAACAGATTTCACACAGACACACATAATAGTTTTCACGCATACACATAACAGGTGTGACACACAGGCACACATATATAATAGGTTTCACAAAAACATATTCACACAAATTACAGGTTTCGCGCACGCGCGCACACACACAAGTAACAGGTTTCGCACACACACACACACACAAGTAACAGGTTTCGCACACACACACACACACAAGTAACAGGTTTCGCACACACACACACACACAAGTAACAGGTTTCGCACACACACACACACACACAAGTAACAGGTTTCGCACACACACACACACACACACACACACACAAGTAACAGGTTTCGCACACACACACAAGTAACAGGTTTTGCACACACACACACACAAGTAACAGGTTTCGCACACACACACACACACAAGTAACAGGTTTCGCACACACACACACAAGTAACAGGTTTCGAACACACACACACAATCAAGTTTCCCACACAGACACATATAACAGAATTTTCACGCACATTACGTTTCACACATACGCACACACATGACACGTTTCACACAAGCATACGCAAAAAAGTACTTAATTGATTCTGTGAGAGAGATGCAAAGCGAGAAACTGAAAGAAATAGAGAAGGAAAGCGAGAGGATCTAGAAACAAGTGGTTGTAGTTTTATGTGGAACGCAAAATTCCACACACATTGAGAAACAAGTGGCGGTGGTTACAAATAAGAACGAACACATGTGCCCGCGCGAAGCGCACACACTCACACGCCATTAATTACATTATTCACTGTTACAGTAAGTGAATGTTTACAGTAATATAGAGTTAGAGGCGCGCACGCAAAGCAGATGCTCACGCATTACTGAGGACATGTGTGTTTAACGGCATACGAGAAATTTGTAGTATTCATTATACACACACTGGTATATCCATATTATAATATATATGACTTGTATATATAGGACGTCCCATAACGATGGGACATATTTTAAATTCAAGTATCTCACATTATAAAAATTACGTACAGTGTCAAATATATATATTACGTAACTAATATACAAGAGTTCAACATATTATCTAAGATTTGAATATTACTTCCCTGAGATGGTCACCACCGTGAAAAGAACTTGTATTAGCTCGCTTTCACATTCCAAACACAGACCGTATGAGAGTCCACCATAACCAAAAGAGAGATCAGATACTTGTAAGAAATAGCAAAATATTACCTTATATATTAAATCCTGTATATCAATTATGTAATGAATATATTTGGTACTCTATTTCATTGTTATAACTCAAGCAAGATATTTACTGTGTCCCATCATTATGGGACACCATATATATATATTGATTGATTCTTTAATTACTTAGTTTCTGGTCATAATAAGATTAAACCAGTGCACATTTGTATTAAAAAGGGTTCAATACAAATGTATTGTAGAACTTTTGAATATTTTCCATTTATAATAACTCGTTTACAAATGTTATAATATATATATATATATATATACATACACAAAACAGAAAAATCCTACGTCATCCTAAGTGTCACCGACCTAGGATAATACATATATTTATTAAGATATATAATTAATAGCTCTATTTATACTACATTGAGCATTGTTTCATTAACCCCTGAATATTTTTTATACATGTGTGCATTCCCATATGTATATTTATTAATTCACACACACAAACATATATATATATATATATATATATATATATATATATATATATATAGCATATAAATAAAAATAGATTTAGAAATAAATGCAATGTGGGAGTCGTTAATAAAATAGAGAAATGACAAATAACGGCTGGTCTTCAACGGTAACAGCAGCAGTTGCATATCCCTAGACATGAGCCGTAGAACGAGAACTTTGATTCCCCATAGATTAAATAAAGGATTCAGTTCAGAGTTCCCATGTAGTTTACCGAGATCGATGTACATTTCAGGAAGATCGGAGGGTACAATGGCCGAAATGATGTGACAACAACAACAAAGGTTAGGACAACAGAGAAAAATGCTGAAAATACTATGGAGTGGCCTTGTGAGCAATGACAAAATTTTAGAAACAAATGAAAACAAAAAGGACACTTATACTTATTGCAACTGCGATGAAATCACTATCAGAACGGAATGCAGATTTTATCATAGTCACTATAAGTTTGCTTTACACCTGATATTAAAAATGCCGAAAGTATTTGGGTTAAAAAAAAGTAAGATTTTCCTCTTAATATCATTAAACATATTAGACAACTGCAAAGGATCACTATAAAAATAGGTAAATTATTCAGTGAAACATGTCTGAATGAAGATATGCTTTATATATATATATAACTAGCAATATAGCCCGGCGTTGCTTGGGTGTAATGAAAGCTTTAAAACTAATCCATGGTTCTGGAGCTCAGACTCTTTGGACGTTGGCACGAAAGACTAAAAAGTTTCCAGTTAAAGCGAAACCGTAGACTGAAAGAAGAATGAATATAAGTCAAATTTTGATTTCCTGCCATCGGTTTATATATATATTATCGATTTTCTGCACTATTGTAAGAACTGCAACCTTGAAACTTCTGAATGTCGTTTCTTATGTCTTTGTCTATGAATGTATCAAATTTGACTAAAATCGGGCCACTCCTTCTATAACCCGATTTTTTCGATAATCGATTTTCGATATTTATCGGGGGGTACCTGGACACAAAACCTAGCTAAGAACACTCGCAGACGCTTATAGTACAACTGTGTGAGTTTTTAAGAAAATCGGTTCAGCCGTTTCGGAGTCTATAGGTAACGGATACACACACACACACACATACACACACAAAGTTCCATTTATAAATAAGTTTAGATGTGGTACATTTGGTGTTTGTTTCTATGCGTGTATCTATAATGGTCTGTCCATGTCGTAGTCGATGGTCTTGCGTGGTCCAGTGACTTAGAGAGATGCCGTCTTGGTAGGGCCACCCCTAGCAAGAAGGTCTAAAACAAGGACACAAACTAGGCGCGATCAATCCCAATGATCCCAACGATAGAACAAGCGGGTGACATTTACAACAGATCTCAACGGTTGAACCAATGGATGAGGGTTAGGGTTACGCATGACGGACATATAACAGAAGGTATCACCCGAAATTATAAGTCAGCGGCAGTCCGCTGCAGGTTCATATCTAGATTCTGCATATCTCATTCCATGTGTACCGCAGAGGAAGGTTAATAAATCAACTTAAGGTCACTTCCTGCCAAGTTAGGGTTCACCTCAAACAAATTCCTGTCATCTGTACTTTCTTTTACTCTAATTTTCTTTCACAATCAACCATCTATTTTAAAGCCAAACGTCGGCATGAAATGGATAAACGGAGCAGGTTTTGGTGAAACTGGAAGCTTCTAGTCCTGAGCCTGCACGTTGGCGGCATATTTAGTTATCAACACCATCTTCATAAAGCAATCAGGAAAGAAGAAACTCTTGGATACAGGATAAAGGCGACAACGAACAAGAATAAATACACTTTTTTTTTCTTACGGGTAACACAACTCTGAAATTCATGCATATTCAGATGATGATTAAAAAACTGATTATGTTACCAGTGAAGACAAATATCTATTATTAATATATAATTTATAGCTCTGTTATCATATATCGAGCACTCAATGTGCAATATATATATTAGTGCGATGGATAAATTGTTGTCTAAATTACGCAAAAATGATAATACTAACTTCTCATTTTAACAGATATATTTACCAAAATTACATAAAAATATCTTGAAATAATAGAGTAAATTTATTCAATAAAATCGTCATTGTCTGATTGGCATTACCTAGTTCTTTTGCTTGTGGCATAGTGCAGTGTCCTGTTGCCAGACGTAGGGTTTTCGAGCAACCACCTTCTTGACCCAGATGTAGGCGCCCGTGTTGAGTCTGATGCTCTTTGAGAAGACAATTAACGTGGTCATTACTCGTAATTATTCTAAACACCATGATAATGATTGAATAGATCATCGAACTCTTTCCGAATCCTCTGAACTGTCCTCAGATTGACACATATACATACTGAAATGTTTGTATTAGAACTTCCGGTGCAAATGCTAAGTGGTACAGGATGCTGTTTCCATATTTCTGTAGAAGTGAATTGCGTCACGGTGCTCTTTTTCTCGCAGACGATGCCTAAGTGACATTATTATACTGTCAGTCAATTAAGTGCCATACGTGATGCACGGTTGGTCGATCATATCTCTTTTCAGACATGACTGACTAGGCAGAATATTTCTCCATAGTAGGTTGCCATTACTTTCTGCAGTAGACTGGTTGCCAACCAAAGCTATAGAACCCAATCTGTCCTGCTATTTAAATTATAGCTGGAGAGAGAAGAGACGGATTAATACCTTTCCCAAGGGTTGCTTGTAAGTGAATGCAAGAAATTCAACTGGAATTCGAACTCAGCTTTCCGATTTCTTGTTCCGAGTCGATATTCATTACAGCACGACGCACTATACTGTAGAGTTATCAAAATCAAAAACAAACAATGCGCATGCGCAAAATTACATGTTTCGTTGAATATGACAGACAAGAAAAATTTGATTAATTTTATTGAGTTTCTTTAATACTCTTATTTTTTCCGTTTTCGTTGTGGTAAGGGAATGTAGGATGTACGTTGTGGTGCAGTGGATAGCAACTCGAAACAACAAATCAGTGTGCCGAGTTCAAATTTCAGTTGAATTCATTGCATTACGCACAAATACCCTTGGGAAAAGTATTAATCCGTCTCTTCCCTCCAGTTATTGGTGAAACAATAGGACAGATTGGGTCCTATAGCCTTGACTGGCAACCAGTCTACCGCAGAAAACAATGGCAACCTACTACGAGATAATCTTCTGCCCAGTCAGTCATGTCACTTTCGGAACATGATCGCCCAAAGCGTGTATCCCATATGGCACTTAACTGACTGAATGAAGGAATGTAAAAACTGTCGATTTATATCTACTGTCCCAAGCGCTCTCGGCCACTGTTAGTCATTTTCAAGGGGTTTGTTGTTAATTTATTTTCATAGTTATATTTTAAGATGTAATTGCAATACATAATGTATGATAGAAAAATTCAATAAAAAAAAAATTAAAATTTTCTTTGTCTGTCATAGTCAACAAAAAAAAAACACACACACTTACATTATATATATATATATATATATATATATAATGCGCAGACAGATCTGTTTCGCTGTATCACAGCTCATCAGTCCGGTTAGATTCCGATTGCTTTTAACCCAGGATTGAAACCCGACCGGATTGGTGTCAGTCGGCGATTCTACCTCTGGGCTATGGCGCTCGGTAGAAGAAGGCAGACCTTTTAGCGTTTATATTATCATTATACACGCCCAATAGCCAAAGTGCTCTAATTCATTACTGAATGAGCGACACACACACACACACACACACACACACACACACACACACACACACACACATATATATATATATATATATATATATATATTTCAAACGTTATTATAGTGGATAATCGTATTTGAAATGGAGGCTACATTTTTATTTTAAACAATGTATTACGTCTATCGGCCAGCACATTAGAGAAAGTTTTACAAAAAGAGCGTGTTCACTGACAGGATCGAACAGGCTCCAACAAAGCGGGGACGCAGGTTTGATTCCTGTTGGAGTGAATATTTTATTAAAATTTCTCGAATGCGCAGGTCGATAGTTGAAATGCACTATTTAAAACAAAAATAAGGTACCCCATACCTTCGGCCTTGTGCCACATCTAAGCGGCGCTTAGTAAATCAACTATTTGGTAGTCTATTTCGAAACCGAGTCTCCACTAACGTCTGAAATAATATATATATATATATATGGACAGAAATCTATTTTATAACGTGACTTTATATTGATCTGTCGCGGTCTTGACCCATACTATTTCAGATAACTCTTCTTTATG